>CANTUQ010000242.1:678679-1357358 GCA_947683425.1 Excoecaria cochinchinensis
GGATAGCAACTTAATTCCATACTATAACGCAGAACATTAGAATATTTCATTCATCATACATACGTGCATTAGACTTTCGGCCAAAGTCTATATGGACCAAAGTACTGCACCTTTATTTTACATAGAACACACTCAAAGAGGGGAGATTATTCACTTAATAGTTACATACACAGATACTGAAACGGTAGATTTTGGGTGACTAACCCAAAGACAAGACGAGACACTCCTTCCTCTTGGATTTCCGTCATATTATTTAATAATTTTTTCAGGTTTTGACAAGCCTTCAGGCTGATCAGCAGGGTATAGTTCCCACCTCTGATTAGCGCTTCCAGTAGGTGGATAAACTATGATTTCCTTGAGTTGTGGATTAGACCGACTCACATCCAAAACTAAGCCAGTTCTCGGATTCAAAATGGTGTTATTCTTCAATAACCAGCGTTCGCTAGATGGTGCTAATCCACAAGACATTGTCACAACTCTTGCATCAATTAGATTATCATAGCTAAGGCAAGTACTGCGATCTTGTTCAGGCCGTATAGTTCCATCTGAAAACAGAAGCCACCGTTGTTCTAGTGCGGTGTCTCGACAGTCATCTACCCACACTGCGTTATTCTTTGTTTGCATGCAAAGATTTTTATACCCAACAATTTTCGTCAGAGACGGCTCAGTATTGTTGTCTGCACGCCATGTTTGAAAAGAGGAAGATACGTTTGGCTGCAGAGTGAGTTCGGTGCCCACTATAGCTGGAAGTGAAGTCAAGACAAGTCCACTCTTTGGATTTACAATTTCTCCATCTTTTCTCATATGCCAAATGGTTGCGTCTGTAACGGCAGTATCGCAGTCGTAGATCATCATGTAACTTTTCTGAGAAAATCCGGAAGCGGTCAAGCACATATCGTTTGATCGAATTGTACCATCATTCATAAATGACCATAGTTGATTCACGGTTGGGTCAGATTTACATGGCCATAAGATTATTGAGTTTCCGCTGTAGTAGATCCCATATTTTACATCAACACAATCACCATTTGGACCGCTTATTTGTGCAGTTAGAACTTCATCACTGACGATCTTTCTTAAAAGTAAAGGAAAATGGTGTAAATCTTCGGTCGAAAAAGACGTGATGCTCCACCAGAAGCATGCTGCCGTGCAAATCCATAACATCAGTTTTGCTTCCATCATTTCCTTTCCTGTAAAAACAACTCAAAATGCTCGTTATCAATTCTCATTCAATCACCAAAAAAACATATAATTCACAAAATGCAACTATTTTAGAATATTTTATTTAAATTCTAGGAAAACTGCACAATAATTTAGCTCATAAAGAATTAGTGAAAACATGACAAGTTTGGTAAGTGAGATGTGGTACCTTAGAGTTGGTTGATATTGAGTGAGGAGATTTGCGGAAAACTCATTTATAATGTTCGGGGTTGTAAGAAAGTAAAGAGGATAACTGAAATTAAGGAATGAAGAAAAGGCCAATTTTGTCAATTCAAGCTTATAGAATATGCTGGAGCGTCGAAACTTTCCACGTCTAAATTCTTTTGGAAAAATCTTAATTACATGAAATTTTTTATGAATAATTTACTTTTTTTGTTTTAGAATAATATACAATTTGTAAATAATAATAATATTTTAATAAACATATCGAACATGTGCAATAGCAAGAATCAATACTCTATAGAATACGATGATTACCTTATGTGAAATTTGATAAATCCCATCATTTTATTCTTTTAAATTTTTAAAAAATCATTTAATCTTCTTAAACTATATCAATTTCTATTATGTAATTAATTCTACATCAATATTTTAAAACCTATTGTATATAAAAATTTAAAATTAAATGGTTTTCCGAAAAAATCATAGAATAAATTTAAAGTGGTCAATGTTTATAAATTGAAGGGACTGATGATGATAAAATACAATTTGGAAAACAATAACAATAATATTACAACAAAAATAGAGCACGTGTCATAGCAAACTTTAATTAATGTCTCTCAATAAAATTGGAAACTTTAATTAATATTGATTTATTTGCGACTACCAACACTAGGGTGAGCAACGGTCGGTTCGGTTCAATAACCGAAAACCGAATTTTTAGGATTTAGACAAACCGAACAGAACTGAAATTATATAATAACCGAATTCAAACCGAACCAATATTTTCGGTCGGTTTGGTTCGGTTAACCGATAAACCAAAATTTTAAAATTATAATTAAAAAAATTATCTAAAAATTATGAAAAATTACAAATCATAAAAAATAAAATAAAAACATCCAAATTAAAAAATGTACATATATTTAATTTGGATTCAAACCCCTTAAATTGAATTAAAAATATAAAAATAAAGTTAATTTTTGTAAAAATTGAAAAAAAAACATATATTAACCATATTTTGGTCGGTTCGGTTATTTGCGATTTTTGCCTTTCAAAACCGAACCGAACCGAAATAACCGAAATTTATATATTTTCAAAATCGAACCAAATTAAAAAAAATCGATCGATTTGGTTCGGTTTTAACCGAAATTTGCTCACCCCTAACCGATACCTTTTATTTGTTTAAGTCTTTTGTTTTATTATTTTTTTTCTTTTTTTGGTAGATAGATTGTTTTGCTTAAATTCTCTCTAAATTGGGACATAAAGAGGTAGTTCCATGATTTCATAGAAAGAAAAGCATACCTATTGTTTTAGGAGAAACAAATACAAAAAAAATCAGAAGAGTTCCAAAAGAAAAAAATATATATTATATATTGAGTAAAATATAATTTTTTGAGTAAAGTATGTTATGAAACCATAACTTCATGCAAGCATTTATAATAGATATCGAATAAAATGCAAAACGTTATATATTTTTTATTTATTTATCCAATTTATTATGATAATAATTATAAATGAAATTTATTGAAATATTATAAAATTAATGCTAAATATAATAATATCTGCATTGTAGAGAAAAACACCAAAAAGGCAAAAACACAAGAATTTCTCAAAAATCAAATAAATAACATTCCACTTAATTGGGGAAAAAATATCTAATTAAGCATGGAGAGAGAGGGTAAACAAAGGGGAAGAAATCTGTTTGTACAATTTTTTTACATTTATTCAAGTGTCACTTAATTACTATCTTCTCTTCAGTTGGTATAGAAATTTGGATCTAACAATTAAGAAATTTTCCACGTAGTCAGAAAGCAGAATCTCATCTTCCCTTTATAAAAAATTAAATAAATTCGGTTAATTTAGTTAAATATAGAATATAAAATACAAAATAAAATCACCTTATTGGTAACTAAAATGATTTTCAATACCTTTCCATTTCATTTTTATTAGAAAAATATTCAACCGATTTTTATTGGGTAACTCTAGCATTAATACAAGTGTAGCATATTTATCCCGAAAAGAATGCCGCATCAGAGTGGTTTGCTAACTATATGATGTGAGTTGGTGGCTTGGCTTTCACATGATTTCTATTTGCTACAGTTCCTCTAGGAATTGATCAAGTTTTGATGGCTAATTAGTAATTACATGTTGCACCATATATAATCCATTGCTGTAATGGGAGATTGAATTAAAGTCTTTTATACTTTATGCTAATTGATGAGTTTATCATGCTTTTTTCAATCTGCTTCAGATGGTGGATCAGGAATTCTGTCTAATATATGGAAAAGAGATTGAACCGGAAACCAAGAGGTTGCAAGCTCAAGGCCTAGTGAATGTCAGTTAGTGCAAAGGTGCCAAATCGAAGGCCCCAGGATGATTGATGGAGTGAGTGTAGTTCCCAAATAATGTTAAAATTATTCAAAGTGTTCTGTTATTTAATACATAAAATAATAAAAATTAAGAGAAAAGGCTATCTGAATCCAATCTTAAAATAATAGAGGGGTATAATTGTTTAAACCTTTTATTTGTTGTTATTATTATTATTATTTGTGAAAAGTTATTGAGGTAAAGAATTAGTAAGAAACTAATAATGAATAAAAGTGCATGAAAAATAAGAGACTATTATATTTTAAATAAAAAAAATAAAAATCAATCAGCCATTTGTATGAAAAAAAAAAGCTCTAAAATGAAATATTTGTTACAACAGCTGATTAAAAATATTATTAAATATGTTAGAAATAGTTGATTGATATAAAAAAAAAGTCATCCTCTATTTTAAAAAGTTAAACTAAATATCTATTTAATCATGAATAATTATGTAGAGAATGACAAAAGTTGTGATTAAAGACTCCATTGTAATTATTGTCCTCAAAAGTGGAAGTATCCTATGTAAATACAATATTGCTTGTGAACGGAGTCCTGTTTTGGAAATGATGGATAGAGCTAATTAAATAAGGAAATGATGCATATATACTTGTACTCATCGGTTTTAATTCAATTCTTGCTGTTGAAGATTCAAATTAAACGGATATTCCCTTCATTTTATTTTATATGTTATTGATAAATTCAAAAAATGTCTTTATCTGTAGGAGAGAGGTCGCTCCGATCGGATGAGATAACCCTGCAGTAAGAAGAGCCCGGTCGGACCAGGCGTGAGCACTCCGAAGCTTAAGTTAGTAGCTTAGAGAGAGAATGTGCTTTAGAGAGATAATGATATGGATTCCATACCTGGTGCCATTGTTGGCTGGACTACTTATATGAGATAGTTGAGGGGCACTCGAGTGCCTGGGGAGTGATTACTGGCTGTCAGGGTAGGTATTCGGCGACATGACATGGAGCAGGTGATAGGCATGGGTGCTGCCTTGTGTCAGGCGGCTGATAGGACTGGCGGTCACATCAGCCGATCGGGCGTGTGCCTCGCCTAGGAGCTCGTGTCTGATACCTTTTGCTGATGGGCTTTGGGCCCTGCCAATTAAGTGGGCCGGCTGAATGGGCCTTAAGGCAAATGATATTTGCTGTGTTATCACTTGTCCCCCCTCAACAGGTCCGATCGGGCATGGATTTGCCTTTGCATGGTCCGTTCGGATGGGGTCGGCTCTGAAAATTCCCGATCCGAGGACGCGTACTGACGCGCGATTTTGAATTTAGAAGGCGCTCTTTCTGAAGAGACGCGCATGCCTGGACAGCTGTTTTCATTTAATGCTGCGCAGGTACCGAGGGCGACGCTTCGCTCTTTGCAGAGACGTAATGTCTTTTGACACGTGGCGCCCGTTGAATGGTGCGTCGTTTGGCGTTTTTTGAGAGGTTTGAGCCTATAAATAGGGGACTTTGTAAAGCGCTTTTTCTTTACTTTCGAAATCCCTAGCGAAGCTCTGCAGAAATCTTCGTTTAATTCCCAGATCTCTGTATCTACTTTTTGATTCCTCTTCAAACTTTTTAAGTCCTTTTCATCAAGTAACTTTTTTCCCCTTTTTGCTTTCTTCGTGATTTTCGTCCTTTGCTTTCTTTCCATACCCATCTCATTTAGAAAAAAGAGAGTTGCACTTTTCCTTTCATATTTTTTGTTGAAGATGGCCTCCAGTAGTGCTGAAGCGTTAGACACAAGTTTTTTGGAGTGGTATGAGAATAAACCAGCCGTCGATTTGCATTCTCGACTAACTGCCGGGGAGGTAGCTGAAATTCCTTCCAAGTATGGCCTTTCTGGAGACATAGCGGTAATTGGCCTGCCCAGAATCAATGGCGGTGACGGAGGGGCCCTTTGGGCAAGACAATGGGGAATGGTTCATTTGTCATCTTCGGAGCCTGGATGCGGGCCTGAGGATCCCCTTGGGCGCCTTCGAGATGGCGGTGTTGAGGGGGTATGATCTCGCCCCTAACCAACTACATCCGAACGGTTGGAGATCGGTGGCGTGCTTCAAAATTCTTTACATAGCCGAATCGGTAGCGCCAACTCTGGAGCTATTCACCCACTTCTTCTACATCTCGTGTCGGAGCGACGGAACGGAGTATTTCTTTACAAGCCGCCCAAAGAGGAAATTGATGGTCGTCCCCACCTCTATGAAAGGGTACAAAGAACTGTATTTTCTGATGGGGAGGAAAGGTGGATTTGGGGTGCGCCTCACCCGATCGGTCAGGGTCAAGGCTCTGAATGACCTAGCCGTCGGTCAGCCTTCGTACGAACAGGACATTAAAACGTTAATGACCGCCGTCGCCAGGAATGGGAAACCCTTCGAGTCCAGCTTGCTCTTGACTACCATGTTTGGGTCTTCCAGTTCTGAAGGCGCTGAGGATGTAGAACGTGAGCATTAGGGCCGTGAAGAAAACATTGCCATTATGCATCATAATGCATTGCATTTTATTTATGCTTTGTGAAGGTAATTTGTGTAC
Source organism: Excoecaria cochinchinensis (assembly GCA_947683425.1). NCBI lineage: Eukaryota > Viridiplantae > Streptophyta > Magnoliopsida > Malpighiales > Euphorbiaceae > Excoecaria > Excoecaria cochinchinensis. The sequence continues at coordinate 684,947 of CANTUQ010000242.1, forward strand.
GAAAAAACTTATCTAGCTTATTTTTTGTTGTGCAGCTGAGATGGCTGGTGGGAGTGAGGCCTCCAGGCAACTTGGCGATCGGATCCGCCAAAAACGTGAGGCAGAGAAGAAGGCCCAGGAGCAAAGGAAAAGGAGGAAGTTGATCCTGTCTTCCGAGCTTCAAGCCTCAAAGGGGGCGGTCGGTGCTTCTATGACTACTCCGGCCATCGCTGCTGTACCAATCTCGTCGGCACCCCCAGCTGCTATTACTGCGCCTACTTCCACTGTTGCTGGTCCGACGACTGTGCCTCGAGGAGAGGCCTCTGCTCGGCCGTTACGCCGCCATCGCCACACTCTTCGGGACGAGTCGGACGAAGATGATCAGCCGATCGGTCCAACTATCCGAGAGGCAGAAGAGGCTGCCAAGAAGAGGGCAGAGGAGGCTGCCAAGAGAAAGGCCGAGGAGGCGGCCAAAAAGAGGGCTGCTGAGCTAATCGCCGAATCGGATGCACGGCTTGCGGCAAGAGGCAAAGCGGTGCAGCACGGCGAGTCTCCAAGGCGTTCGTCCGATCGGAGGATCGTCCCTATGAAGGAAGTCCTGAGAGAGAACTTCGGCGATGACTGGTCGGTGGGCCAGGTAGCTAATTACATTTGCCGTGGTCTTCTCCGGGAGGACGATCATCGGGACGCTGGCGACGCCAGTCAGCTCAGCAGGGAAGCCTAAGCCATCGGCGAGCAGCTGATAGATGTAAGTATTTTACTGACTGTTTTCTGGTGCTTGTTTACACCTTTGTGCCTGAGTCTTTTGGTTTTGATTCTGCGTAGGCTGCCAAGAGGACACAGCGGCTGCACATGATGGCCCATTTGTGGAAGGGGAGGGCCGAGTCAGGCGCCGTGGCCAAGGCGGAGGCGAACACACGTTGTGAAGCAGCTAAGAAAGAAGCCTCCGACCTTCGAGCTGAGGTGGCCAAGCTGGAGGAGCGGTATGCTGCTTCTCAGTCGGAGACAGTAGCCTTGAGGAAGGAGGCTCACCAGAGTGCTCAGGATCTGAAGGCTCGGCAGAGCGAGGCCGACAGGCTGAAGGGTGAAGTTGCCCGTCTATCTGCGGAGGGCGCGCAGTTGCGGCGGTTCGAGGCGGATGCAACCCGACTGGATGCCGAGTGCAAAGAGTTGGCCGCCGAGAATGCCAAACTGAAGGCAGAGAGCGGGCAGCTTCGAGAGGAGGTGGAGTCCTTGAAGAAGTCGGCAGGAGAGAGTGAGGCTTCCTACACGAAGATTCTTGAAATGGAACTTGCCAACCAGAAGGAGCGCCTGATCGATGAGTTAGCAGACACTCAGGTGGAGCTGCTGTCTCGGCTAGTCCATGAAGCTGGGCGGCGCTTCCCCGGGGTTGATTTGTCGTGGATGGACGATCCGGCATCACTGCCTGCTCCTCCAAATGATGATGATGATGAAGGCGCTCCCGAGGGGGAAGTCACTGAGAGAGCTTCTGTAGAAGGCCCTTCATTTCTGGAGACTATTCCAGAGGTTCCCTCTGAAGTGGAGCCTGCGGCGCCTTCAGATTCTGGAGCCGGAGAGGAAGTTCCTCCTGCGCCCGAAGTCGAGCCAGTGGCGCCTTCTTCTGTTGGGCCTGTCTCTGAAGGGGGGGCAGTATCTGTGCCGCCAGCTGTCGACCCTTCTCAAGCCATCGCCAATCCGATTGCTGAAGAAGTTGTTGACCCTCCTAGCGAAGTGGAGGTTGTAAATATAGATAGTTAGCTTAGGAATTTAGATCAGCTTTACTTTTTCCTTTGTTTCCTATCTTTGTAACAATTCTTTACAAATTGTATGGTGGAGATATTCTTAATAAAATTGCATTTTTTTGCAAGTATATATACATAAATTTGTATTAAGATTTGCGATATAATCGAGCTAAGTATTTACTCGTGAAATAGCATAATATTCGCATTAAATTTGCAAGTACTTCCTGAATTCGGATAACTCCTGAGCTTGATGACCGATCGGGTCAATCTGGCTTTTCGGGTCGCATAAAATTTGCGCAATTAGACTAAGTAATGCTCATAAAGCTGCATGAGAAATGCATAGCTGAGCTGAATGATACTCGTAGAATTGCCTAGTAATTGCATAATCGAGTTGGATGGTACTCGTAAAGTTGCATAAAAACTGCATGACCGAGCTAAACGATACTCGTAGAACTGCATAGGAATTGCATAATCGAGCAAGAGAGGTTAGATCCTCTATTACATGTATAATACTTGGGAAGGTAAGATCCTTCATCACGACATGTACACTTTGTAGCTTGGAATGGGCATCAAGCCTAGCGTAGAACACTATATTGTGTATTAATTGAATAATAATGAAAGAAGGAACCTTTTATTAATCGGGCAATTGCCAGGTTCTGATACATTATGAGACATGGTACTTCTTGAGCACTTCAACATTCCAGCTTCTGGGGACATCTTGCCCTTCAACAGTTCGGAGCCTATAAGTGCTCGGGCCTAGGACTTTAGAGACCTCGTAGGGCCCTTCCCAATTTGGCATTAGCTTTCCCACTCCGGCGTTTCCTGAGCCTAATTCTGCCTTTCTGAGTACTAGATCGCCTACATTGAAGGTTCTAGACCTTACTTTAGCATTGTGGTATCTGGCTACTCTTTGTTTATAGGCAGCGATCCTGGCGTAGGCATCCTCCCGCTTTTCTTCGATGAGATCTAAGTCTTGGCATCTCTCTTGAGCGTTCATCCGTTCGGAGTAGAGAGCCGATCGGTAAGAAGGGAGGCCGACCTCCACAGGAATCATTGCTTCGGAGCCGTAAACAAGAGAAAATGGCGTCTGATGAGTGCCTGTCCTGGGGGACGTTCTGTATGTCCACAGGACACTCTGCAGTTCTTCAGTCCAGTTGCCTTTGGCTTGACCCAGTCGCTTCTTCAATCCCTCCAAGATGGTCCGATTGGAGACCTCAGTCATTCCGTTGCTTTGGGGATGAGCGACAGATGTGAACTTTAGTTTGATGTTCAAGCCTTGGCAAAAGTTTCTGAAGACGGAGCTGTCGAACTGCTTGCCATTATCTGCAAAAAAAACATTGGGTAAACCATACCTGCAGATGATGTTCTTCCATGTAAAGCTTTTGACCCTCTCGGCTGTGATGGTGGCTACTGATTCAGCCTCAATCCACTTGGAGAAGTGGTCTACTGCTACTATGAGGAACTTCATCTGCTTTTTGCCTTGGGGAAAAGGTCCTAGGATGTCCATCCCCCACTGGTCGAACGGCCATGCAACTCCGATCGGCTGCTGGTCTGCTCCATGCTGCCTTATAATCCTGCCATGAATTTGGCATTGCGGGCATATTCTTACTTTCTCCTGGGCGTCTTTGAGCATGCTAGGCCAGTAATATCCCGTCTGAAGGGCTTTTCTTGCCATGGCCCTGCTTGCCTCGTGCGCCCCGCATATGCCTTCGTGGAGCTCTCTGAGGATATAGTCTCCCTCTTCCTCCGTCACGCACTTGAGCCAAGGGTGGCTGAAAGCTTTTTTGTACAGATCACCGTTAATGATGGAGTAATTTAAAGATTTTCGAGATACCTTTCGAGCTTCATCTTTGTCCTCGGGCAGATACCCAGTCTGAAGGAACTGTTTGATCGGGCTCATCCAGGTTTCATTCTCTTGGTCAATCTCCATCATTTCTGGTTCGTCCAGGGAGGAGGAAGTCTGGTCGACAACAACGATGTTTTCCTCTATGACGGTTTGAGCTGAAGCAGACATCTTAGCTAGCCGATCGGCCTCTGCAGTTTGGTCCCTCGGGACTTTCTGTAGCACCCATTCCGATCCAGCCTCTTCCAGTTTTGCGAAGGCAGTTTTGACTTTGGCCAAGTACTGGATCATTGCGGCCTCACGTGCTTCGAAAGTCCCCAAAACTTGACTGGTGACCACCTGGGAGTCGCTCCTAATGGCCACTGTCTCAGGTCGGATCGCATGGAGCAGTCTCAGCCCTTGAAGGAGCGCCTCATACTCTGCCATATTATTAGAAGCTTTGAAATTAAGCTTTATGGCGTACCTTATTGTGATGCCCAAAGGGCCTTTTATTACTATTCCGACGCCTCCTCAAGTGTCGTTAGCTGCGCCGTCCACTGTCATTTCCCAGCTTTGTGGCTTGGGTTGACTTGGTGGTTCCTCACCCGCAAATTCGGCTACGAAGTCTGCCAAAGCCTGGGCCTTTATAGCTTTTCTGGGCTCATATCTGACATCCCAGGACTGTAGCTTAATCGCCCATCCCACCATTTTGCCTTCCAGATCGGGCGTCTGGAGTATCTTTCTTAGAGGATGACCCGATCGGACGACGATTGTGTGCGCCTCGAAGTAAGGTCTCAACTTCCTTGCACACATCATGAGGGCAATAATGAGCTGCTCAACCGGTCTCTTTCTCAGATCTGCACCTCTGAGTACTTCACTTACGTAGTACACGGGTAGCTGTTGGGTATCTTCTTCTCGGACCAAAGCACCTGCAACAGCTTCCTTAGAGGTGGCTAAATAGAGGTATAAATTTTCACCTGGTACCGGTCGGCTGAGCAGAGGCGGGTTGGTGAGGAATGCCTTCAGCTCTTCGAAGGCTCGCTGGCAGTCTTCCCCCCAGACAAAAGTTTCGCTCTTCCTTAGCTTCTTGAAAAAAGGCGTACAGCGCTTGGCTGAAGAGGAAATGAATCGTCCCAAGGCTGTTATTCTTCCATTCAGCTTCTGGACGTCTTTTATGCTCCTGGGGGGTTGCATCTCGAGGATGGCCTTTATTTTTTCTGGATTTGCCTCAATCCCTCGTTGAGAGACTAGGAATCCTAAGAATTTTCCTGATGGTACCCCGAAGACGCACTTCTCGGGGTTGAGCTTCATCTGGAACTTATTTAGAGTGTCAAAAACTTTTGCCAGATCGGCTGGATGTTCCTCGGCGCTTCGGCTCTTGACGATCATGTCGTCAACATATACTTCGACATTCTGCCCGATCTGGTCTTTAAAAATCTTGTTCATCAGGCGCTGATACGTGGCCCCAGCATTTTTCAGTCCGAACGGCATCATCCTGTAGCAGAACGTTCCGTCGTCTGTGATGAAGCTGGTTTTCTCCTGATCAAGGAGCCACATCAGAATTTTGTGGTAGCCGGCATATGCATCCAGAAGAGAGTAAATGGCATGGCATGCTGTGGCGTCTACCAATTGGTCTATACTTGGCAAGGGATAGCTGTCTTTGGGGCATGCCTTATTGAGGTCGGTGAAGTCGACACACATTCGCAGCTTGCCAGACTTCTTCTTGACCAACACCACATTAGCCAGCCATTCAGGGTAGTCTACCTCTCGGATAGTTCCGGTCTTGAGTAGCCTATCAATCTCTTCTGAAATGAACTTCCTCCGATCGGCCGTGTGCCTTCTCAACTTTTGGCGGATCAGAGGGAAGCTTGGGTCCACATTTAACTTGTGGGTGATTATTTTGGGGTCCACGCCAGGGATATCTTCTGGCTTCCAGGCAAAAGTCGCTTGATTGATGGTCAAGACGTGCATGATAGCTTCTTCAGTTGTTCCATCCATGCTTGTCCCCACCTGAACATTTTTACCTTTATCTAGCGACCTGGCCTTTGTGGCCTCTGCTGGGTCCATCCTGGGCCTTTCCGCCTGCTCTTGCTGTTCGAGGCCTGGCTCTACGACCATTGCTTCTCGCTGCTACTTTATCATGGTGATATAAGCCTCCCTAGATACTTTCTGGTCACCTCTCAAGATGGCGACGCCTCCTGTGGTCGGAATCTTCATCACCATGTATCGGATGGAGGTCACAGCTCCGGTCTGGAAAAGCAGTGGTCTACCAAAAATGGCATTGTAGGCAAATGTCATGTCAACAACCATGAAAATTACCTTACAAGCATGAGCTATTGCTTCTTGGCCGAGCTCGACAAAAAGCTCTACAGATCCCGCCACGGGGATAGTAGCGTTGCCCAGGCCGATCAGAGGAGTGGCGTTCGGCTTCAGCTCTCCGATCGGAAGTCCCATGGCTCGGTAGGCCTGGAAAGTTAGGACGTTGACAGCACTGCCGTTGTCCACCAAGATTCTTTTTACATTGAAATTGTTTATCCGAGCTCTTACAACGAGAGCGTCCTCATGTGGAAACAGGACGTCTCGTGCGTCTTCGCTGGAAATGGTGACTGAGGCAGGCTGTTCTGCCTGTCGGGAGAGGTAAACGCCTTTTCCTTTCCCTTTCTTGGGGAGATTCTCTCCGTATGATGACCCTCCGGTGATCACATTTATTACCCCCGCATAAGGCCTACCCGGATCGGCATTTCTGGGGTTCCTGCGTTCATCGTCGTCTGAGTCAGGATCGTCCCTTCTAGGCTTCGGCTGTCTGCAGGGTTCATCCCCTCTGGCCAGGCCTATGAATCTCCTGAGGGCCCCACGGCGTATCAGCCTTTCAATTTCTTTTTTTATCGAAGTGCACTCGTCGGTTAAATGACCGACGTCTCTGTGGAATTCGCAATATTTGCTCGGGTCTCTCGCATCCCGACTTCTTCCGGAGAGGTCTCTGGGCCAGTTGACTCTGCGGTGCTTCTCTTTGATCCACATTAACACCGCAGTCGGAGTAGCATTGAGAGGGGTGTATGTCCTCTCTGCCTGGTCGTCTGGACGCGGATTCCGGTCTCTTCCCGATCCCCTGGCTTGGCCTGAATTTCTGGAGCTTTGAGCTCCATCTTGGCCTTTAGCTGTCCGATCGGAAGCTGAGGCTCTTTGAGTAGAGCGATTGTCCGGATATTGTAGGCGGTCCAGGACGCTGGTCCTTCCTCTGCTTTTGGACCTAAGAGCATCATCCAACTGGATGTGTTGCCTAGCCCTCTCCATTAGCTCAGCGAAGCTGGATGGGGGTCTTGTTGTAAGCGACTCGAAAAGTGGTCGGTCAGTGGTGCCCCCTTGTAAGGCGGTAGTTGCCATCTCCACACTGACGTTTCTTACTTCAGACATGGTAGCCTGAAACCTGTCGATGTAGTCTCGAAGACTTTCATCGGTTCTTTGGTAAAGATTGCACAGGTCGTTCACCGTTTTGGGCGCGCGTGTTTGCACAATGAACCTCATAGTGAACAGCTCCTTTAACTGTCTGAACGACGTAACGGATCCCATGGGCAGCTCATGGAACCATGTCAATACATCCCCACCCAAAGTGGTGGGAAAAACCCTACAGGCTATTCTTTCGTCATAAGTATAGACCTGTACCTTGGTCAAGTACTCTGCCAAGTGCATGGCAGGATCTGTTTTGCCTGTGTACCTTTCCATGACCACATCTCGCCACCTGGGGGGGAGCTCAGCATCGGTGATCTCTCTGCAGAAGGGAGAGGCAGTGTTCCCACAAGTATTTCCTTCGAAGGTGCCTCTTTTGGGCGCGAGGACACCAAACTGCTTGAGCTTCTGCATAAACCACTGGTCCTGCTTGTTCGACGGATTCTGTTTGCTCAGGGTCGTGGCGGTAGACTCGCCCTTGTGCTTTCTCGTTTGGCCGCGACTTGGGGTGCACATGTAGGACACATCATCCCTCGTAGACAGAGTAGCAGACCTGTTGCTGTAGGGAGAGGCCCTACTTGCAGACACTATCTGCTTTCCCTTGTCGCTCTTGCCTGGGGTTCTGATTGCACTTTTCCTGGCTCCCTGAACTCGGGATTCATTAATAATGACTCCCTTGTTCCTGTTTCTTCTGAAGTCTTCGCCCATGAGGTAATCCTCTTGGGCTCTTTCAGAAGCGATTGGCATCTTACCCTTCTTGAGGGTTTGGACAATGCTTTTTGTAAAGTCACTGAGAATAGCGCGCATGTCTCTCACAGTGATAGGGGTGTCCTCTGGTTGCCTTATTGCGGTATCATCGAATTCGGGAAGGAGGTTGGCCCTTATGGGGGGCCTGGCGGGCGCTTCCCTCCTTCTCGAGGTGCCTGATATGGCACGGGTGTTGTCGTCATGGTCGAGGTCCATGGGGGTCGTATTCTCATTGGATCTTGAGTTTGCCATCTCTCAATGAAAGCACCAAATGATAAATCCAAAAAATATCTTTATCTGTAGGAGAGAGGTCGCTCCGATCGGATGAGATAACCCTGCAGTAAGAAGAGCCCGGTCGGACCAGGCGTGAGCACTCCGAAGCTTAAGTTAGTAGCTTAGAGAGAGAATGTGCTTTAGAGAGATAATGATATGGATTCCATACCTGGTGCCATTGTTGGCTGGACTACTTATATGAGATAGTTGAGGGGCACTCGAGTGCCTGAGGAGTGATTACTGGCTGTCAGGGTAGGTATTCGGCGACATGACATGGAGCAGGTGATAGGCATGGGTGCTGCCTTGTGTCAGGCGGCTGATAAGACTGGCGGTCACATCAGCCGATCGGGCGTGTGCCTCGCCTAGGAGCTCGTGTCTGATACCTTTTGCTGATAGGCTTTGGGCCCTGCCAGTTAAGTGGGCCGGCTGAATGGGCCTTAAGGCAAATGATATTTGCTTTGTTATCAGTTATTTTTATTTAATTTATTAAAATTTAAAAATATTAATTAAACTTAAATTTAAAATTAAAAATAGTAAATAATTATTAAATTATTCTTGTTTTTATTACTTTTAAAATTGTAACATAAATCTAATTGGTTGAATCAATACTTTAAAAATTGGGTTGAGTCGGCCAGTCGAACCGGTTCAACCGTGAATCAATAAGAAAACTTGTTTGATCCAACATGAAAATCGAAATATGTAAAAAATCGACTTTGACCGGAAAAAATCAGTTTGGACCAGAAAATCTAATCAAAAATTTATATTTGATGATAAAATCAATTTATATTAATATTAAACTTGATAAAATTGAAAATTATGTGAAATTATTTTCACTATATTTTTATTTTATATTTTTTAGATATTGAATAACTACACAATTTAAATGTAGATGAACAAGTGAAATTAAAATTAAAAAAATTATTAATTCAAAAATGCACTTTCGAGAAATCTAGTTGTAGTCTTTAATCTTTTACTATTATTGCTAAAAAAGTAGTAAAATAAATGAAGAATAATTAATATATTGATATTTGATAATTAATAGGTTATTTAAATGTGTTTTCTACATGCCATATTTTTAAATTTTTATAAATAATTATATTAAAAAAAAGATAAAAATTTCGAATCAATCCGGTTCAATCAGTTGACTTATAACTCAATTGACAGACCGAGTCGATATCCAATCCGCTTCTGAAAATATTGGGTTGAATAATATTAAAAATTAAATATAAAATTAATGTTGCATTAAAAAAATTAAAAAAATTAATATTGTTTTAAAAATTTAAAAATAATATTAATATGTAAAATAAAATATAAAATTTCCTTAAAAATAAGTGTTAGGGTTCTGGATTTGGGGGAGTTCAGTAATTAATTTATGCAGGGAATGACAAAAGTTGTGATCAATTATAATTAAAACTCCAAAGTAATTATTGTCCTCAAAGTAGATACAATTCAACTTTTGTCATTCTCTACATAATTAATCTAGCTTGATATAGGACAATTCATGTCTACATTTTCAGCTATCCTGTTTTAAGGGAAAAAAAAACTCATCCGTTTTAATTCAATTATTGCTTTTGATCTTTGTGTTTTTTGAAATTAGTAATTAACCATTACGTGTTAAAAAAAAATAACAACAAAAAAGCTAAAAACACTAGCATAAAGTTATGCTCTACCAACTTAGCTAGCCTTTTTTTAATAAAAAAATTAAAACTTAGAATTTAAAACTTTTTCAATAAATTAAAATTAACATTTATCACCTTAAAGACTATCTAGTTAATCAGTGGTGATTATGAACCGATTAATTAATTAATGAGTCAAAAAATTAATCATTTCATATTAATCGATTTTTTTAAAATATTAATAATTAATTAGTCCGTTATAATCGTTTAACCAATCCATTAATTTCGATTTTTTGGACAGATTTAACTAATATTTTTTCGGTTAATTACTACAATTATAAGATACATTCATAAAAAATTAAAATATTTAAAATACTTAAAAATTAAAATTAGAAATCAAATATAATTCAGCATAATATTCAAGCTACAAACATAAACGAAAAATATTTGAAGTAAAATATGGACACAAATATATATGATAAAAAATTATATATATAAAAGTTAATCAGATACCTCATATAAATATTACTCTATATAATTAAAGAGAAAACATAATTTAAATATAGTTTAAAGTATTATATAAAATTTATAAAAAAATAAAAATAAAATTTAAAGTATAAAAATAAAATTTAAATTTACTTTAAAATATTACTTTATAGTTTAAAGTATTTATTTTTTAACAAATACGGGCAAATTATCTAAACTAATTTGTCAATTTTTTTTTTAAAAAAAATTGACAGATAAATGTGATAAAAGAAATTTTAATGTGATAATTAAAATGCGAACAGAAAGAGAGGGAAGAAGAAAAAGAAAAATGGATACTCTAGCTATTTCACTTCAAGTGTTATTTTTATTTCTCACACATATTAAAGTAATAATTAAAATATCTCAAGTGTTTAAAATATATTTGAAATTGACTAGATTATTTTTTATTAATTAAAATAAAAAAAATACTAAAACAATATACAAATGCATTTAAAATATCACAATGAAAGTAAAATGAAAATATATAATAAAATATCTCATGAATTTTATAAAGATAAGCGAATTAATGATAATCATCCCGTTTATTAGATAAGATTTCGGTGCTTTGCTGAACAAAGAGCGAAGTTATGATACACGTGATATTTATCTTTGAATTGGTTTCATTACTTTTTGCAAAGTGAATGCAATAAATAACGAAGTAACGACAACATTGTACGAGTGTTCATACACTCTATCATCGTTTAGAAATTAATGGTGTAAATTTCCAACTTTTGTTACGTATCCTTCCTTGGGCTTTACTAATTACAAAGATATTACTACATTTTATAATAGTTTGAATATCTTCGTCTTATCAGCTAAATTTTAGGACATTAAATATATTTAAAGTTTATCATGTAAAGTTTATCTGAGCCTAAAAAATTGTTAGGCTTAATAATTGCTGTTTATCATGTAATTATTAGGCTTAATAATTGCAGTTTATCATGTTATTTATGAAATGAACTTTATCATAATTAAAAAAAAAAAACTATCGTCGGTGTGGAATATTTTACGACATGATAGATTTTGCTGTGTCTAGAAAAACCAACATGAGAAATTGGGGAGAAAAGACGCTGCTCCTTTTGTGTCCGCACAATCATACAGTTGCGATGGCGACCTTTTCATTGTTTAGGTAATTGCATGATTTAGTCATAGTGATTAAACTATAGATATTTGAAAGCATTATAAGAAGAAATACTGTGTTAAACTATATCTTTTCATGGCTATATTCCATCCAAAATATTCTTTTTCCCTCCCTAACTTTTCTGTCCCAACACAATCATACATTTCGGTCTACCAAGAAAAATTGGCCCTTGTATTTCTTTGATGATCATTCAATATGTTGTAAAGTTAATATTTCGAAATTAATCCATGAAATCCAATTAAAAATCGAAACGTGCCTAGGTACTATTAGGAGACTCGACTTATTGCTGTAACAAAGTGAAAGATTATCTTGCTTTCTTAAAAAAATAAAACGTATTTATTCGAAATATTTAAAGATATTTCATATTCACGATAAAAGTTTCTTTTACCATTTCATTTCATCCAAAAGCGGAGGCAAGAAGGGCCGGAGGGGCCAAACTTAAACATATATACTATATTTGATAATTTTTAAAAATCAATAGTAAATTTTCATTTTAACTTCTAAAACTTTGTGTATATAATTAAATAGAGTATATATAACATCATAAAATTTAAAATGACCCTTATTTTAACTTTCAAATATCTAAATTTACTAATTGATTTTTCAAAATGTTAAAATCACTTAACAAATAATTAACTAATCTTTACCTTTACTTTTACAAGATAAGTTTACATGTTAATTACCAAAAATGTCCTAATAATCTCATTTTCTATACTTCTTCCATCATTTTAATATCCTTTTCTTTTTTTTTTAATTAATAAACTGCTAGAGGTTTAATTTAACTCTTAAACTTTTTAAAAAAGATCGATTTTTTTGAAAAATTAAAATTTTTAGAAAAGAATCACATGCAATTTTTATTTTATGGTTAATTTTTTTAAATAACGTTCTGGTTATTATATTTCGATTGATAACAATAAAATAATTCAAGTATCGTTTTATAACAGTAAAATAAAAAATATAGGATAATTAGATTTTTGGCCATCAACATATGTAGAAATTGATGCGGACGAGTTGGGCCTCTAGTATCTGGAGCAAGCCGAATGGGTTTTTCGGCCATAACTTTTGCTACGGGTGTTCAATTGCTTATTATAATATATTTTCGAAAAACTCGTTCTCAGCCGGTCGCATTTTACCGGGACATAGCCCCTTGTAACAGCCCATTTCGGGCCTTAAAAATGATGTTTAGGCTTCCATTTTTCAGTTTGAAGTTTCGTGGCATTTTCATAATTTTTAATTTTTTTTTCATATAAATTGTTTATTACCCTACTTTCAAAGGGACTTTTGAAATTTTGAATATAACTATACTATTTCGGATACTTTTGCTGCGTCAGGTGGTATCAGAGCCAATGGCGACTGGGGGAGATGGCAGTGGTCTTCGTGACGGTGTTCAGGAGGCTGTAACCCTAAATATAGCGGAAGATGTATTGCAATGATTGGAGCAGCGTCTAGAGCAACAAATTGATCTCAGATTCCAGCTTTTTGAGAGATGCTTTGAAGAAATTATAGATCGGTTGGATGCGTTGGGAGTCGATGCGCATAGGAATCCAAATGACATTAAGAGACCAGGGGTGGAGATGGCTCGTGACAAACCTATGGAAAGACGTGTTCCTGTCCGTAAACAACCAGTTTATGAGGAAGATTCGGAGGAAGAGGACGATTATGAACCGAACAATTATGTACGGTATCAGCCACATCGAGGGCAGAGAAGGAGAGAAAATTTTGCAGAAAGAGATCAGGGCGAATTCCGTATAAAGGTGGATATTCTGAATTTCAATGGGAGTATGAATATAGAGGAGGTCCTTGATTGGATTGCGGAGGTTGATAGATTTTTTGATTATATGGGAACCCCAGTAGAGAACTGCGTCAGATTGGTTGCCTGTCGTTTGAAGGGGAGAGCATCTGCCTGGTGGGAGATAATCCAATACAGGAGGGAAAGAGAGGGTAAAGGGCCTCTTATAATGTGGTATAAGATGAAATACCTATTAAAGAGTGAGTTCTTACCCCCTGACTACGAGCAAATCTTATTTCAGTAGTACCAGCGCTGTCAACAGGGAGGCAGAACGGTTCATGAATATACCGCGGAGTTTATAAGGTTATCGAAAAGGAATAATATGATGGAGTCCGAAGGGCAGCAGGTTGCTAGGTATTTGGAAGGGCTGAGGCTAGCGTTGAGAGATCGAATTGGGGTGCAGGTCATTCGAACACTTTCAGAAGCAAAGAATCTGGCAATCAAGGCAGAGTTAATACAATCGAAAAGGAGTAGGCGGACTTTTGATAATTACAGGGCTGCAGTACCTAGTGAGAGGCCCAAACCAACACAAGAACTGACAACACGTAGTGACAACAATAGATTTATCAATACTAGTAAAATAGAGGACAAGACAGCAAGGAAACAACATGTTGTGAATGAGGGTAAAGGGAAGGAGGTCAGAAGGACTGAAAATCCATATGCTAAGCCGATATCAGGTAACTGTTTTCGTTGTAGGTAGCCTGGTCATCGGTCGAATGAGTGTCCTCAACGGGGTGCAGTCAACATAGTAGAGAGAGATGAGGAGGACGAGGGGGTTTTCTGTGAGGCAAATGGTGATGAAGAAGAGGATATTGAAGATTGCACTGATGAGGGTCAGAATTATGTGGTGAGACGAATGATGTTAGTCCCAAAACAGAAAGATCACACTCAACGCCACCAGCTATTTCGAACCAGGTGCACAATTAATAATGCAGTGTTTGGTGTTATTATTGATAGTGGTAGTTGCGAAAATATAATTGAAAGGGGAACAGTAGAGAAGCTAGGGCTGTCAGTTGAAAAACATCCACACCCTTACACTTTAGGATGGATTAAAGCAGCAACAGATAAGGTGGAGGTGACTGAACGTTTAAAGTTCCTTTTTCAATTGAGAAGTATGAAAACATGGTGTTCTGTGATGTAGTGGATATGGATGTTTGTCATTTGTTGTTTGGGAGACCGTGGCAGTTTGATGTTAATGCACAGCATTTTGGTAGGAGTAATATATACACATTGGAGAAAGGGGGCATTAAGTATACATTGCTGCTAGTTGAGCATAAATAGAAGGCTACTAAGCTGAAAGCATGGTCGTTTCTAACTATCACCAAGCAGTTTGAGGCAGAAATGAAAGAGACCAGCCAGGTTCATGTACTGATTGTGAAATAGATGTTGTTTACAGGGGCAGAAGAATAGGTGGAGGAGTGCCCAGGATCAGTTCATCCGTTGTTACAGGAGTTCAAAGATGTAATGCCTGAGGAGATACTGGACGATCTGCCACCAATGCAAGATATTCAGCATCATATTGATCTCATTCCAGGGGCTAGTTTACCCAATCTAGCTCACTACCGGATAAACCCGTAGGAAAGCACAATTATAAAAGAAAAAGTGGAGGAGCTGATCCGAAAAGGCCACATCCAGGAGAGCATGAGCCCATGTGCAGTTCCTGCTTTGTTAACCCCAAAGAAGGATGGTAGCTAGCGAATGTGTGTGGACAGTAGAGCTATCAATCGGATCACAATAGGCTATAAATTCCCCATTCCAATACTGGATGATATGATTGAATGTTTGCAAGGTTCTAAGTGGTTTTCCAAGCTGGATTTAAAGAATGGTTATCATCAGATTCGTATAAGACCTGGGGATGAGTGGAAGACAGCATTTAAGGCAAAAGAAGGGTTATTTGAGTGGCTGGTGATGCCCTTTGGGCTGTCCAATGCGTCGAGCACATTCATACGGTTAATAAACCAAGTATTGAAGCCTTTTATTGGTAAATTTGTTGTGGTATACTTCGACAACATTCTGATTTATAGTCAAACTGAGGAGGAGCATTTGTTGCATTTGCGAGAAGTGCTAACAGTTTTGTAGGAGAATAAGCTTTATGTCAATCTAAAGAAGTGTAGTTTCATGACTCAGCAACTGCTCTTCTTGGGATACTTTGTTTCCACTAATGGCATTCAGGTTGATGATTCAAAAATCAAGGCAATTAGAGATTGGCCTACACCAACTACCGTGTCTGAACTGCGCAGTTTTCATGGGTTAGCAACATTTTATAGATGGTTTATCAGGAATTTTAGCACCATCACTGCACCGATGACTGAGTGTTTGAAGAAGGGGAAATTTGCGTGGAGTGAGGAGGCTGCGAACAGTTTTGCAATACTGAAGGAGAAGCTATGTACAGCTCTTGTATTAGCAATGCCCAACTTTGATAAATTGTTTGAAGTAGAATGTGATGCGAGTGGAGTAGGTATTGGAGCTGTTTTATCCCAGGAGAAGAGGCTTGTGTCTTTTTTCAGTGAGAAGCTTAGTGATTCGCGGCAACGGTGGAGCACCTATGACAAGGAGTTTATTCTGTTATACATGCTTTAAAGGTTTGGGAGCATTATCTGATTGGTAAGGAGTTCGTTTTGTATTCTGACCATGAGCCTTTGAAATATTTGAACAGCCATAAGAGGATCAGTAATGATATGCATGCCCAATGGAGTCAAATTTTGCATAAATTCCCTTTCAAGTTACATCATAAATCAGGCATCTAGAATAGAGTTGCGGATGCCTTGAGTAGGCGTGTTGTGTTATTGACCACGTTAAGCAATGAGATCTTGGGATTTGATCAGATTAAGGAGGGTTATGACCAAGATGAAGACTTTGCAGAAATTTGGGGTAAGGTGTCTAACAACCATTCTGTTGATTATTTTTATATTCTTGATGGGTATTTGATGCATGAGAACTAGCTGTGTTTGCCAAGAACGTCTTTGAGGGAGAAAGTAATTAAAGATTTACATGGGGGAGGTTTAACTGGGCATTTGGATAGTGATAAGATAATTGCAGCTGTTTGAGAAAGATTTTATTGGCCCCAGCTCCGCAGAGATGTTGCCAAGCTAGTGGAGCAATGTGTAGTCTGTCAGAGAGCAAAGGGACAGTCAAAGAACAGTGGGCTTTACATGCCCTTACCTGTTCCGAATAACATTTGGGAGGATTTATCCATGGACTTCGTGTTGGGACTACCCAGAACTCACAGAGGTGTTGATTCTGTGTTTGTGGTTGTTGATAGATTCTCTAAGATGGCCCATTTCATTCCTTGTAAGAAGACCTCGAATGCTGTAGGTGTGGCGAAGCTTTTCTTTAAAGAGGTCATTCGTCTACATGGGGTACCCAAGACAATCACATCAAACAGAAACAGTAAGTTTGTGGGTCATTTTTGGCGAACTTTGTGGAAGCTTTTCGACTCAACTTTGAATTTTAGTAGCACAGCTCACCCTCAAACTGATGGCCAGACTGAAGCTGCTAACAGAACCTTGGGGAATCTGATTCGTAGTATCTGTGTGGATAAACCCAGGCAGTGGGATGTTGCTTTAGTACAGGCCAAATTTGCTTATAATAATGCAGTTCACAGTTCAACAGGGAGGTCTCCATTCTCTGTAGTGTACACCAAGGCACCACAACATACTCTTGATCCGATCAAGCTGCCTAAGGGAGAGAAGCATAATGTGTCCGCTAAACACGTGGCTGAGCAGGTGGTAGATGTTCATGTGGAGGTAAAACGGAAATTGGAGGAAGCTAATCAGAAATATAACCAGGCTGCTGACAAGCATAGACGCCGCGAAGTCTTTAATGTTAGGGATCAAGTGATGGTGTTTTTACGGCGGAAGCATTTTCCAATGGGCACTTACAGCAAGCTGCAACCGAAGAAATATGGGCCTTATTTGATCCTGAAGAAGATTAATGATAATGCTTATGTTGTGAGATTGCCTAACAACTTGGGTATTTCGAAAACATTTAATGTGGCAGATATTTATTTATTTCACCCTGATGATGAGCCATTATATCCAGACAACTCGAGGTCGAGTTTTCCTCAAGTTGGAGAGACTGATGCGGACGAGTTGAGCCTCCAGTATCTGAAGCGAGCCGAACGGATTTTTCGGCCATAACTTTTGCTGCATGTGTCCAATTACTTATCATAATATGTTTCCGAAAATTTCGTTCCGAGCTAGTCGCATTTTACTGGGGCGTAGCCCCCCTGTAACAGTGCATTTCGGACCTTAAAAACGACGTTTAGACTTTTGTTTTTCAGTTTGAAGTTCAGTGGCATTTTCGTAATTTTTAATTTTTTTCATATAAATTATTTGTTACCCTACTTTGAAAGAGACTTTTGGAATTTGAATAGAACTATACTCTTTCGGATACTTTCGCTGCGTCAGAAACTGGTGATTCAGTAAAATCAAATACTATTTTATTCCCTTATATCTTACAAATTAGATTTCTTTTTTACCTCTACCTTTAATCTAATAGGTGATTAATCAATTAACTATTAAGTTAGCGATTTTTACGTGAGCAGGTGACTTGAAATATAATTATTCGGCCTTTTTTACTATACACTTATAAAATAGTATTTTAATTATTTTATTATTACCATTTAAAATATAATGACCAGTACGTCATTTATAAAAAAAAAAAAAATTGAGTAAATACGAACAAAATTAATCAACCTAATCGGTACCAAAATGATTTTGCAATCCGAATTGGTGGAATTCTAATCAACTGTTCGAGAGTGTTTGATGTAAAAGTTTTGGTCCATGTATAGGCCACCCGCTGCATCTATGATAAATAAAAATATTTTATTGTATTACTTATACTTTACAACTAAATTTTTTAAATTTTTAATTTCATCCAGACTCACTTTCTCTCCTTCTCATAACTTATTTTTAAAATTTATATACTAAAAATTTTAACTCATATAAATAGAATTATAAAATTACTTAAAAATTTTAAAAATTTATTTTAGAGTTTTAATTATAAAGTATTTTACTTTTTCTAATTTTTTATATTTATTAAAATACTAAAAACTCGCCATAAAACCCAACACCTCTCTATTATTAAGAAAATAATTTTTAAATTTACTTTGCTTTAAAGCTAATTTTTTTAAACAATTTAAAAAGTTTTTCAAAAAAAAAATTACTTTTTTAAAAAAATAAAATAAAATAAAAGTTTTTCAAAAAAAAAAAAAAAAAAGCATGTGTGATAGGAAGACTCTGGAGGATGTGGATTATGAATTGATTGATTTGCTTTCTCTTTTTTTTGGCGCATGGGGCAGTGGGCGAAGAATAAGCTAGAAATTTAAAGTTTGCTTCCCCTTTCCAGTGCTGGTTACAATGCTATATTTTTTTTATTTAATTATTTATTATGATAAATAATTATAAATAAAATTTATTAAGAAATTATAAAATTAATGCTAAATATAATAATATTTATCAAAGTTGTTTATAAAAAATATAGTGTTTTAAAAAATTCATATTAATAGACTGATTTATTTTTTTGGGCTCATAAACTAGTTAACCGAAACGATAACCGATATATAAACACTCCTATAATTTATATATATGTATATTTATTACAATTTTTTATTTCATTATTTTCATATTTATATTTTTTTTTATTTTCATTACTTTAAAATATATTTCAAATTTATTTTAATTTTTTTATTAAAAAATACTTTAGTTAATTTATTAATTATTCAATACGTCCATATTTAGTATTTATTATTATTTTTTAATTTATCAATTTTTCATTAATGAAAATCAAAATATATTCGAAAAGTTATATAACATTAATATATTAATTTAAAATTTTAATAATTTTTAAAAAAATTATATTTTTTAATATATGTGAAAATAATGTGTGTCGAGTTAAAAAAAATAAAGAAAAATAGTTGTTAGTATTGGATGAATTTATTTTAATAATTTTTTATTTTTAAGTATTTTTGTTACACTTTTTTTCATTATCCTAATTATTTTTAAGTTTTCAAGTATTTTTTTTAATTAGCGATTAGTAAGTGTAACCGTCCATCTAATTAGGGTGATCATGGACCGATTAATTTATTTACTTATTAAGTCTTTATTTTTAAAAATAAAGTTGCTTATATCTACCAAAAACTTTTATTTTAACAACAATAATATTATATTATAGTGAAAAAATTTTAATTTTTAAGTATGTTGAACATTTTAATTTTATATATGAATGCATCTGATAATTATAGTGGTTAACCGATTATAACGAACTGATAAATGGTTAGTATTTTAAAAAAAAATCGATATTAATTGACTGATTTTTTTGAGGCTCATAAATCGGTTAACCGGTCCATACTCGCCTCTACGTATAGAAGTTTTAGGCAAATTTGGAAGTTTATTTCATCGGTTGTTCTGAATTTGGACGATTGTAACGACATGATCACTGAATTTGATGACATGTGGGCTCTATTCGATGGTAAAGGTGGCAATTGGGATGACTGAAATAGACGTATTTTTTGTCGAAATATTTATTTTTCGCCTTTTATAACTTTTCTGTTATAAAATAATAATTGAATTATTTTTTCGTTACAAATAGTAAAAAGTAAACATATAGTTAAATTTATAAAAATTAAGTGACCACGGATGAAATTAATTTCAAATTTAGATCTAACATTTAAAAAATTCTCCAACTAGTCTCATCTTTCCTTTAAAAATATGTAAATAAATAAATAAAACTTATCTTTCCGGCTAATAAAATCTGTTCCGTTAAAATGATTCAATAATTTACTCTGCTACAATTAAAAAAAAAAATTAATGGAAAGATGAGTCAAATTATTATTAGCCCAGTAATTAACCGGGTGCATACAATAAAAATTTATTTGCAAAATGATTCATTTGATTTCCTCTTTTTAGTGGGTTGGGTCTTCATATTTAAGTTAATTTTTGAATTTGAGCATCATCCTTCTACATTTATTCAATATATTTTAATTTTTAAATAAGAAATTGGGTTATATATTTAAACAAATTATAAAAAAAGAAAAAGGCATGCATATTTTTATGGAAGAACCGAATAAAATTTGGTTAATTTAGTTCGTTATTTGATTCGATTTCAATTTGTAATTTTTTTTAAATTTTAATTTTCAATTATTTCGATTCAATTTAGTTAAAATCAAAAATTGAAGAATGCGATAACTTCAAATACCAAATTAAAATTGGCCAAAATAGGTCAAATAGATAGATTGAATCATAGTTATAAAGAAAATACCTGAAAATTAAGACAAAAAAACTTGTGAGTGGGAACGAGCAGCCTTGCGGCGTATACGTTTTCTCGTTACAAAATTATGAGAACCTCACCTCTATTTATAGAGGTCCTAAACGCTAGATCCCTAATTCTAATTTAACTCAGATTCCTTCTGAGATAAAATTTGGTAATTTTAATCAGATTAAATAATTCAATTTAATCTGGCTTGAAACTCAATCTATTATAAAGTTATGGGCGTACCCAAACTCTATCAAATTATTTCGATTCAATTTAGTTAAAATCGAAAATTGAAGAATGCTTGAAAAAAGAACCGATAACTTCAAATACCAAATTAAAAAAATAGGTCAAATAGATAGATTAAATCATAGTTATAAAGAAAATACCTGAAGTTATTACAAAGAAATGTCACTTAAAAAAGAAGACAAAAATAGACATAGCTTTTAGTCATATTTGCCATATCTGGTTTAGTTACTGAAGAATCAACATTAACCAGTTTTTTTTTCTTTTTTTTACCAATTAATACATTGTTTTTCCTCGGTTCTGGAAGTTACATATTTTTTTAGTAATATAAGATATTTATATGAGCATGTACATTTTTTTTTTACATTTTCATTAACTATGTAAAACCAAAATTCTAAAGGAATAAAAATCAAATCCACCTTTTTTCCTTTTACATGCAAAAAATAAAAATAAAAAAAAAATCTATTAAGACCCAGACTACTCAGATTATTATTATTATTATTATTATTATTATTATTGTTGTTGTTGTTTTTGTTTCTTTTTCTTCACGTAAATGATTTTGTTATATATGTATATGTATATGCATTGTTTGGATATTTGATTGCAAGGTAGATTTTTAATGGAAGGTCAAAATTGAAAACCTTAATGTAGCATAATTAAAACATATTAAAATAAACACTTGTCGATTTTGGGTCAAAAATTAATTAAATTTCTAACTGGACATAATAACATTTTTTTAAAGAAAAAAAAAGAAAAGAAATACGAAAAAGAAGTATTTGATTATAGTTGAAAGTAAAAAAAAAAAAAAAAAGGTCTCTATAATTACAGTCTACACTTTACAAATAATAATATATGTAAATTGACATTTTGCTATATGTAAATAATTATATGTAAAAATAAAAAGGTTTAAATGACATTTTGCTGGGTAAATTGACAGAATTTGTGAATAACATGTACGGATTTCCTAATTTTTACAATTTAAGGGGTAAATGACTCAATGTGTAAGTTCTTCACACATTTTAATAATTCAAACAGCGCAGTACGTATTTACTATACGTGAACAGAATATTATGTACCTCGATCAACAAATATAATAAAGTCAAACTTAATGAACATTTTAAGAAAATACTTATTTGCCTCGTAGCTTAAAGGAGATATTGCTGCAGTCGAAAAATAGGAGTAACATATCCATTTGGCAAAATAGAGGGGTGAATTCACAACTTAAACTAAAAAAGACAAAGGATACAAGTATACGAGCATGGTCATTTTCTTCAATTAGCTTCGTCCAATTGTAATGATTAGAAAAATGCAAGTAAAAGTCATTGCATGCAAAAGTTATTTGACCGCTTAATACAAGGTTAATTTCACTTACGGTCACTCAATTTATCATTTATTGTGCAAAAATAACTGATTTTTTTTTCGACTTAAATATCACTGAACTTCTAATATTTTTTCAAAAAAGTCATACAGACCGGAATCCGACAATAACTCTTGCCGGATTGATGATATGGCATGTCATGTCAAAAATTACGTATCGTTTAACAGTATTTCCAACAAATGTTACATATGGGTCAATTTTGTTCACGGTCACTCAACTTATCACTTATCGCGTAAAAATAACCAACTTTTTTTTCGACTTATAAATGTTACTGAACTTTTAATATTTTTACAAAAAAGTCATGTACTGACTATTCGTCGCCGCGTGTCATATGCCATGTCATCAATCCGATAAGGGTTTTCGCCGGATTCCGGTCTACATGACATTTTTGCAAAAATATTAGAAGTTCAGTAACATTTAAGTCGAAAAAAAAGTTGATTAATTTTGCGCGATAAGTAATAAGTTAAGTTATTGTAAGTGAAATTGACCCGCATAATACACATATATATGTGTATTATACTACTAGAATACACAGTTTAGCGACCGATACCAATGGGTGGCTAATTAATCAGTGAAATCGCCAATTTATCATTATATAATAAACTAATAAATAAATATTCAACTTTAAAATAACTATAAAATGATTATTGTCAATGCTCAAATAATAACTAATGGAAGAAATAAATTATATATATATATAAAATGGTGTTGATTTGCTAATAACAATGAATTTTTCCTTTATGGTTTCAATGCTTCTCATGTCGTTGTAAAAAAATCTATATATATAGTAGAATAAAAAGTTATGGTTAGTGGCCATAAAATGAGGAAGAATTGAAGGAAAAAAATTAGCCATTAATTATAGAAAAATCTGTCACTTAGCCTAATTTTTAGAATTAGTTTTTTTACTCATTCAAATTAAAATTTTTAATCAATAAATTAAAAAAAAATAACTACATGCCATATAAAATATACATAAACTATAATTATATAAATAACTATGTAAACTATAAAATAAATTATATAAAATGACTACAAATCATATAAAATATACATAAACTATATAAAATATACTTTTAATTCCAAACTAAAAAAGGACAAAGGATACAAATATACGTGTATGGTCATTTTCTTCATCAATTAGCCTTGTCCAAATGCATGCCGCTGGTTCATTCAATGTCAATGTATACAAAAGACAGTGAAATCGATTAGGAGTCATGGTCATGGCACATCATGCATGTGGATTCACCCTTTAGCTTTTTTTCCAAACCTGCCGACATCAAATTTGCTTTTATCTCATAAATCGAATTTCGTTATTTGGGTCGTCATTCTATGTTAATAGAAGCTTAATTTTGCTGAAAAATATCATTGAATTATTTTGTAATTACAGAGATTTATTCCTAGAATCGGTTAGAGATAAAAGTTAGTTCTTTAAGCTCATCAGGCTGATGAAGAGGGGGGAGAAAAATCCAAGAATGTTGTGAGCTGTGCAAATAAAAGAAAATGTATACTTCATATGATCATAATCATATAGTTCAAATTCGAGATTTTTGGGCTAAAATGATAACAAAAAGTTGACCAGCCCAATAAAACAACAATTAATCAAGAATTTGAGTCTTTTTCACATTTCCTCATACAAGGTTAACTAATTAGATTTTGTTATGTTTTAAAAGAAAGTGTTCTAACTATGAAGTGGCAGTTTTTTTTTTAAAGCCATAGTTATCACTAACTTGTAAGATGTTATAATAACTTTTTATGGTCTGAGTAAATAAGGCTTTTTTTAGGGATTTTTTTAAAAATAACATACAAAATAAAATAGAAGGTGTTTTTAAAATTACTACCAAACTTTTCTGATTACGGAAATATCATTTTTTTAAAATTTTTATTTTTAAAAATATCACTATTAATAAGAGTTATATTTTAATTCAACTTTCCACTCATCCATTATAAACGGTAATTAATTCACTCAAAAATAATTTTTTTTATTTAATGACATTTTCACGAGAATCTTAGGAGAGAGACATCAATCCTCAATAAATTAAAAATAAGATTAGGTACCATCAATCAAAAAATTAAATCTAATTTATTACTTTGTGCTGATTTTTCATAAAAGGGTTTATTTACTTTCATCTTTTATTTTTTTAACTGATTTTTTTTGTTATTGTTTTATTATTTTTGTTTTATTGAACCGATAAAATTATAGGTGGAAATGGGTGGGTTGGGTGGGTTTGGGTTGGGTCATAAATGGGTTAGGTAATAAATGGGTCAAAAATATATGGGTTATAAATTGGTCAATACCCAAATGAATTGGGTGGGTTTGAGTCGACCCATTTGATATTTTTTTAATGAAAAATAATTATCGATATAATAACGGGATACTAAAAAAATTATTATAAAAATGTTGGTTCAAATGGGTCAGTGGAGATCCAAACGGATCGGGATATCGGTTGAATTATAGCTGTCCAATTTACTATTCATTTGGTAAAAATTTTGGCAGTATAATGGCTATATATATAACATACCCTTCCTGCAATTCAAACAATCTACAGTCACACACAGGGGCACAACAACACAATAATTCATAAGCCAAGTTACTCTTTTTTCATTTTTAAGCCAATTATGTAATTTTAAATTATTTCACTTACTTTCTAAACTCAATTTCTTCCAAAATTAATTTTATAATTCTTAAAATATATAAATTAGTCTCCCTGCAAAATTTCAGTTTAAACAGAGTCCGTTTCTCGATCTGGTATATTTAAATCAGTCCGTTTCAATAATTTTCGGTGTTACCAAAAAATTAATTTTTTACTGTCAAAAATTTCTAAATATTAATCTAAGTCTATATATACCATTAAAACAATTTTTAGAGGTCATTTGCTATTTTTAGAGATCTAGTCAAATTTTGATTAAACCGGCTACCCTTTAAAACGAGCCGGGCTTTTTTTTTTATTTTTGACTTTTGGAAATCTATTTGACCTCATTTTTTCTCCAAATTTTACCGTCGGGCTCCTTATGACTAGTATTTTTCGATGGTCAAATAAAATATTTTTTACCTCCGGGTGTAATTTTTGTTCTCAGTGCACTATTTACCATCAAAAAATATTATTCACGACTAACCCGATAACTCGGCCATTACAAATCTAACCAACAAAATATACATACACATTACACAATAATAATACAGCGGGACAGTATAATCAAAAAATATTTTTCATTAAGACAAAAATTTTTAATATTCAAGAAATAATGAAAAAAAAAACACCCATTGGGTCAAGGAAGAATGACCCAAATGGGTTGTATTTTATGTGGGTAGATTTTGGGTGGGTTTAAATGGGTCAATTTTTTAATTGGGTTGGATTTGGGTCAATTTTTCTTGGGTGGGTTTGGATGAGTTGTTGGGTTTGGGTTAATTTTGACATATATAGATAAAATCTTAGATTATTTTATTTTCTTTGTTCCTTTTTGCAGTTTTGAAGTCATTACAAAATATTTTAGTATACCAAGATATACCAGTAGGTGTACCAAATGGTATTGTTAAAATCATTATATAGTATTTTGATATATCAAGATATATCTACTGGTGGTGTTGAAATATTTACATTGTACTTTGGTACACCTACCGATATGTTAAATGACAATGTGAAAATCCTTACATAACACTTTGATATACCAAAAATATACCTGCTAGCATACCAAATGCCAGTATTGAAATACATACACTGCACTTTAGTATATCAAAGTATACTCACTAATGCCAGTATTGAAATACATACACTGCGCTTTAGTATATCAAAGTATACTCACTGATATGCAAATGACAGCGTTGAAATCTTATAATCAAATGATAGAGAATTTAATGATAATAGAGATAGTTGATCCGCGTGGGTGGGAATTTTTTCAAGTATTCAATAATAATGACAATAGGTATTTGCAGAAAATAAATTTGTTTAGGATTTTCAGAAAATAAATACATTATCTTTAAGCAATATAGTTTACTATTTTAAAAATTTTATTGTTTTAAGGGATTTGATTTTTAATTAATTGTCACGTAATATAACTTAAAAAAATAGTATTTGTGAAAATAAAAATTTAAAAATGTATATTTAAAACAAAAAACAAAAACTTTATCGTTAAAAACTCATGAAAAAAATGGTATCCTTTGCAATTATTATTTTTTAATTATATTTTTAAAAAGCAGTAAAAGCTGGCCTTTATTTATTGAAATGTCTCGTAATTGAGACTTCACTCCCACTTTTTCTCAAAACAAAAAGAAAGAGGTAGGTGTGTGGGTGAAGATTCGAATCTCATAGTTTGGAAAGCATGAGAGTGCCACACACTATCCCCACAAAATAGCTGGGAAAGCATTTAAGAGTGCCATACAGCATCCCCGCAAAATAAGCTAAATCTGTTAAACGAGATTGGCAGTTCTAATATTGAGTTTTCATATCGATTTCCTGCATCGGTTACTTTGTCGCAGTTTAGAATATTGAAAAATATTTGGAAAGCCCAAGTACAGAAGAATATTGAAACGCTCTCAGTATGAACAACTTCAGTATCGTCAAACCCACAGTATGCTCTGTACTACATTGCTATTAACACAGTGATAATAAATTCTTAACTAACAATCAACCATGAAAACTGAAAAGTCTCTATTTATTGTACAACAATTTGCATCTGGTAATTACCACTGGGTGATTATCTATTCTAATAATGGAATACATTTTTTGGTTGCTCCATATTATGCGCCATGTATCAGTTTACTTTGATTTAGTAAAATAAAAGTTTCATGAAGGGATTTATGTTAGGCGCGGATTCCTCCACATGGTGATGGGCTCATATCATTTTGAAAAGTCAAAAGAAAAATTAAAGTAAGTAACCGCAAAACAATACTTTGTATTGCTGAATTGATTTTGTTTTTGTCAAAATTAATGGCAGCACGACATTTTATTTTTCAAAATTAGCTGCATGGACAGTTAAGCCATGCATATTGAAATGCCTATAAATAGGCATTCGTTTCTCAATTTAGAACAATTCAATCTTCAGAAAAAAGGATTGAGAGAGCGAGAGAGAAAAGTATTTTAGAAAAATATTTGGGATATTTTTCTAAAAATATTTGGAATATTTTTCTAAAAGGGAAGTGACAAAATAGTGAGTTCGGTAAATATTTGTGTGCTACTATTTTGAGTTTATCTCAAAATTATTGTATTACTTTTTTCTCTTGTACCCATTAATTTTATTAGTGCAAGAAATACTTTTTTTAGTTTGTCCCGTAGACATAACCCAAATTAAAGGATAAATCACGTTAAATTGCTAGTGTCAATATTTTTATTCTACTAATTTATTTTAATTTATCCGTTGTACCCAACAACTGGTATCAGAGTCAAGATTATTTCTTAATATACTCTGTGGTTGCAGCATAAACTGATATTTCACATTAGAAAAGATTTTTTCTTATGTTATTTTTCCCAACAAGTGGTATCAGAGTCTTGATTCAGCTATTTTTCGACACTGCATCAAGACTGTTCTCTGAAAAAACAGCGAATTTTGAAAAAATAATTACATTGCCAGGAAGAAAAAAATATAAGAAATTTTTTGGTACGATCCGTTTCGAAAACAGGTGTAAAACGAGAAATTTGGTGAATAGTAATACTGTTCAAAGTGCAAATTTTGCATTCAAAATTTGCATGGTACTGTAACTTTTTTGTTTGAAAGTACTGTTCAGAGTACTGTAGGTGGGCTAACGGCACTGTAGCTAGGTACTATTCAACGATAATGTAGCCTGGTACTGTTCACATATACGGTACTGTTCACGTATACGGATACTATTCACTGTTAGAAAAATTTTTAGATCGAAGAAGTCCATCGAATTCCGATCTAAATGGAGGCAAAAATTAGTAGAATGATCTACTTAAATAGCTCAAACTACCATATCTAGAGTAAAAAGATGAAAGATCTTCTAATTGTGACGAAGATGCATTTGCCAGTGTTTGTCGCAGCTAAACCCGAAGGTAAAATCGATGAGGAGTGGAAGTTTGATCATGAGCAGGTGTGCAGTTTTATCCGATAATTTGTTGAAAATAATGTGTTCAATCACATCTGTAATGAGATAGATACCAGAACACTGTGGAATAAGCTGGAGACGTTGTATTTTTCAAAGTCGGGAAATAATAAATTATTTTACTTGACCAAGTTGGTGCAAGTAACATATAGAGAAGGAACTTCCTTACCAGACCACTTGAATGAGATGGAAGGGATCCAGGATCAGCTAAACAGAATTGGAGTAAAACTGCATGATTAAGTGTTTGCTTTATTGGTGTTAGCCTCTCTGCCATAGTCTTAGGAGACTTTGAAGATCTCCATCACCAACACTACACCAAATGGTGTGGTCAACATGAAAATTGTAAAAAATAGTATCCTGAATGAAAAAATGAGAAGGAGATCACATGCCTCATCTTCTTCATTACAATGAGATGTTCTAGTTGCAGAATCCAGAGGAAGGAGACAGTCTAGGAAATAAAACCCTAGAGGCAAGAGCAGAGAAAAATCAAACAAATATGCCAATGTTGACTACCATCACTATAAAAAGAAGGGCCACATTAAAAAGTTCTGTAGAAAGTTCAAAAAGAAAAAAGAGAACCGAAGCAGAGCTGTGAAGAAAGACGACAGCAGTGATGATGAGCAGACTAATATCGTAGATGAATTCAATATCATTTATGATGAAAATATTGTTAATCTTGTATTTCAAAAGTCCAGTTAGGTGCTTGGTAGTGGTGCTACCATTCATGCTATATTCCGTAGAAAATTCTTCTCGTCATACACACCTGGAGATTTTAGTGTTGTTAGAATGAAAAATGAAGGCCTGTTAAAGGTTGTTGGCAGAGGAGATGTTTGCTTGGAAACAGAGAATGGTGCCAGACTAATTTTGAAGGATGTCAGGCATATTCCAGACATGTTTCTGAATTTGATCTCTGTACCCAAACTTGAAAATGAGGGATATTGTAGCTCCTTCATTTATAACAAATGGAAACTTACAAAAGGCTCCTTAGTAATGGCTACAGGTAAAAATCATACAATTCTATATATGATGGAAGCAAAGCTCTCTATCGACACAGTAGCTGCCGTGGAGAAAGATAGTGCAATTGAATGATGGCATAGGAGACTTGGCCACATGGGTGAAAAAGCAATGAAAAGTCTAGCCAAAAAGAAAATATTGCCCGGTATTGATGAAGTACACTTAGAAAAATGTGTTAATTGTCTATTCGGAAAGCAAAACAGAGTTGCTTTTAAAAGTTTTCCTCCTTCCAGAATGAAGAATGTGTTAGATCGGATTCACTCAGATTTGTGTGGACCAATGCCAAAGTCACTTGATAGTGCTCAGTATTTTGTGACTTTCATTAATGATCATTCGAGAAAGACATGGGTATATCTTCTGAAGACAAAAGATCAGGTGCTAGATGTCTTCAAAGAATTTCATGCCTTAGTTGAGAGATAGACTGGAAGAAGTTGAAAAGCATCCGGACGGACAATGGTGGAGAATACACTGGGCCATTTCACGTTTACTGCAAATAGCATGGTATTCGGCATCAGATAACACCTCCAAAGACACCGCAGTTGAATGGCTTAGCTGAGAGGATGAACAGAACTTTGATGGAGAGAGTCAAATGTATACTCTCACATGCAAAGTTGCCTAAGATTTTTTGGGTGAAGCTATACTCACAGTTGCACATGTGTTGAATCTTTCACCTTGTACTCCTCTCAAGATGGATATTCCAGAAAGAGTATGGTCAGGAAAATATGTTTCTTATAATCATCTGCTAGTGTTTGGCTGTAAAGTATTTGTTCATATCCCCAAGGATGAGAGGTCCAAACTTGATGCCAAGATAAGACAGTGTATTTTTATTGGCTATGGTCAACATCAATTTGGCTATAGATTTTATGATCCTATTGAGAAAAAACTTGTCAGGAGTCGTGGTGTTGTATTTGTTGAAGATGAGACCATTAAAGATATTGACAAAATGAAAAAGGATGTTCTTAATTCCAATGGCGACTTATCAGATTTAAAATTAATTCCTCCAATACCGGTGCCAAGAGAGGTTGGAGATGAAGACCATGTTTATTCACCTGACGATGATGATGCTCCTATAGAAGTTGGTTCTGAAAACGATGACGATGATGATGATGATGATCGCGATGATTTTACAGTACCAACACCTATGGCTTCTTTGGTTCCATTGAGAAGAAGAACACCACCTCCACAAATGAGAAGTGAAAGAACAAAATGGCCATTTTCTATATATTCTCGTAACCAGTATGTGACTATTACTGAAGGGGGAGAACCTGAGAGTTATCAAGAAGTCATAGATGATGAATCCAAGCAAAAATGGATTGAGGCCATACAAGATGAGATGAAGTCCCTGCATGAGAACAAAACTTTTGAACTGGTGAAGTTGCCCAAAGGTAGAAGGGCCTTGAAAAACAAATGGGTGTTCAGGATAAAGCATGAAGAACACAGTTTCAGTCCACGTTACAAAGCCAGACTGGTTGTCAAAGGATTCAGTCAAAGAAAAAGAGTTGACTTTGATCAGATTTTCTCACCGGTTGTAAAAATGACATCCATTCGAACTGTGCTGGGATTAGCAGCAAGTCTTGACCTAGAGGTTGAACAAATCAATGTCAAAACTGTCTTCCTGCATGGTAATTTGGAAGAAGAGATATACATGGAGCAGCCAGATGAGTTCAAAGAAAGAGGAAAAGAGAATTATGTCTGCAAGTTGAAGAAAAACCTCTACGGCTTAAAACAGGCACCGAGACAATGGTATAAAAAGTTTGAGTCTATGAGTAAGACTACAAAAAGACTACTTCAGACCATTGTGTTTTTGTGCAAAAATTCTCTGATGATGATTTCATTATACGTTTGCTCTATGTGGATGATATGTTGATTGTTGGCCAGAATATTTTCAGAATTAACAATTTAAAAAATTAGTTGAGTAAGTCTTTTGCTATGAAAGACTTGGGGCTAGTAAAGAAGATTATTGGCATGAATATTATCAGAGACAGAAGCGCCAAGAAATTGTGGCTATCACAAGAGAGGTACATTGAGAAAGTACTTCAAAGATTTAATATGGATAAGACTAAAGCAGTTAGTTGTCCTCTTGCTAATCACTTTAAGCTAAGTTCTAAACAAATTCCTTCTACAGACAAAGAGAAGAAAGAGATGGATAAAGTTTCATATGCTTCAGCAGTTGGAAGTTTAATGTATGTTATGGTATGCACATGGCTAGATATCGCTAATACAGTTAGAGTTGTGAGTAGATTCCTTTTAAATCCTGGAAATGAATATTGGGCTGCAGTAAAATGAACTTTCAGGTATTTTCGATGAACTTTCAAAATATGTCTATATTTTGGAAATGACAAACCTGTGTTAGCTGGATACACAGATGCAGATATGGCTGGCGATGTGAATTTCAGAAAATTCACTTCTGGTTACCTGATTACTTTTGCAGGGGGAGCTGTGTCATAGCAGTCAAAGTTACAGAAGTGTGTTGCACTTTCTACTACTGAATCAGAGTTTATAGCAGCAACGAAAGCTTGTAAAGAGTTGCTATGGATGAAAAAGTTCTTGAAAGAACTTGGTTTGCAGCAAGACAAATATCAGTTATTCTGTGATAGTCAGAGTGCTATTCATCTTGGAAAGAATGTCTCCTTTCATTTGAGATCAAAACATATTGATGTGAAATATCATTAGATAAGGGATGTGATGGAGAAGAAGCTACTACAGTTTGAGAAGATCCATACGGAAGAAAATGGGTCAGACATGTTAACGAAAATTCTACCAAAACAGAATTTTGAATATTATCGACTACCTGCAGGACTAGCGGAGCCCCTCACCATGTAGTCGAAAGTGGGAGAATTGTTAGGCGTGGGTTCCTCCACATGGTGGTGGGGCCTAGGGGTGTACACGGATCTGAATCTTTCTGCACCGAACCAAAATTCCGAAGAAAAAGATCTAGAACCGAATTGTACCGTTGACTTTTTTGACTAGAACCGAACCGAATTGTACCTTTGACTTTTTGACTAGGACCGAACCGAATTGTATTGGAACCGGACCGAGAACCGTATTGAACAGTACCGAACTGTTTTGGGACCGAATTGGACCGAAAGAACCGATATTTATTATTTATTATATATAATACTAGTAATTTATATATAAATATTATTTATAATTTATATTATATATTTATTATATAAATTTTGTTTCATAATTATTTGCATTAAATATTTTAATGCACTAAATTAATATAATAAATAGTTAATAAATTAAAATGGATATTTTAATTATTAATTTGATAAATTTAATTACTATATCTATATGAATATACAATTAATTTTATTTACTTTTAGTGTCACTCAACTAATATTTATCTATTTTCGTCACAATTTTTATATGAGTATGTAAATTAAAAATCTATTTATAAATAAGCATGTATTAAAAATGAAATTTTACCAATTGATGTAAATGTATGGGTATATAATATTAATCACCTTATCAATAATTCAATTTATTTTTAGCATCACTCAACCAATACTCATCTATTTTTGGAATAATATTTATATGAGTAATTGATTATGTATTTTAATAGTATAATTATATACAATTATTGTATCAATGAAATTTTACCAATTAATATAAATATATAAGAATATAATAATCTTACGAATAATTTAATTAGCTTAGTAATTAGTACTATAAAAATGTTGGTTTTTCATTATCACAATAGTTTATTTTTCATGAAAATTGTTCTATATATGGATAATTTGATAAAAAAAAATTAAGACATAAAGTAATTGTTCAAGTTCAATATGTATTATTAATTATATATTATATTAAACTACAAAACCTATAAAAAGATGACTGCATTTCACATTCACCCTTATAATATAACTATTGACTATAATAACAATTAACAATCTCTTAACTGTTAAGCCAAATTTAATGAAATTGAATATAATAATTGAGTCAAGATAATAAATGTGAATAAACCCTAAAAATAATCATAGTCCATAGAGCCATCTTCTATTCTCTAAATATAATTAGCTAAGGCTATATATATATAACTAATTATATGAGTATGTAATTTTCTTATTAATTAATTTGATTTATATTTAATATCACTCAACTAATACCCATTTATATCTAGCACAATATCTAATTATCTATATGAGTAATTGAACACGGATAAAATATTATATTTAGTCAAAACCCCCTATATTTAATATATATGTCAAAATTATAAACATAGTACACATTTTATATATAGTTTAAAGTGTCTATATATCCAAAAAAAAATAACTAGAATTTTCTTCCACTACTATAATATGAATTAATATATGTCAAAACTTTTGCTATTACTATTAAAATTTTATTTCATATTTACTATGCACTTTTTGGTTGACATAATGAAATGTATAAATAATCTACCTCAAGTGTTTCTATATAAATTGTAAACAAAACCAATTTATTTTTATAAATTCATATATGATTGAAGATAATAATATGTATAATTTTTATTATCAGAAACTTAATTAATATATGATTAACACACCAATCATCATCAAGGATTATTAAAAATAATGTCAATAATATTTTAGTTATAAAGCAATATTATTAAGAATAAAATTTGAAAATTTTTATTTTGAGTTTTTGGAGTGAATTAAAATTTAAATTTAAAGAATTGATAATTTTTAAAATAGTTAAAAAATAAATTATTAAAATTATCCGAAGTACCGTATTGTACTGTATTGTTTTGTGTTGTACCGAAAGAACCGAAAAACCAAACTGAACTGTACCGAAAATTAAAAAAACCGTACCGAATTGTACCGAAATTTTTAACAACTGAAATTTCAATACAATACGGAGATTTGAAAATCTCCGAATTGTACCGAACCGTGTACACCCCTAGTGGGGCCCACATTATTTTGAAAAGTCAAAAGAAAAATCAAAGTAGGTAGCAGTAAAGCAATACTTTAAATTGCTAAATTGATTTTGTTTTTGTCAAAATCAATGGCAGCACAGCATTTTATTTTTCAAAATTAGCTGCATGGATAGCTAAGCCATGCATACTAAAATGCCTATAAATAGGCATTCGTTTCTCAATTTAGAACAATGCAATCTTCAGAAAAAAAGGATTGAGAGAGCGAGAGAGAAAAACATTTTAGAAAAATATTTGGGATATTTTTCTAAAAGGACAGTGACAAAATAGTGAGTTTAAAAAAATATTTGTATGCTATTATTTTGAATTTATCTCAAAATTATTATTTTGCCTTTCTCTGTTGTACCAATTAATTTTATTAGTGGAATAAATATTTTTCGGAATTTGTCCCGTAGACGTAATCCAAATTAAAGGGTGAACCATGTTAAATTGCTGGTGTCGATATTTTTACTCTACTAATTTATTTTAATTTATCCGTTATACCCAACAATTTAGGGCAGAAAATATGGACTATATATAGTCACTACGCAAAAGAAGTTTGAGCCACAGGCAGACCCGAGGCAAAAGGGCAAGAAGTTTGAGCCACTGGCAGACCCAAGGCAAAAGGGCAAGGGGGCATTGGGTCCTTACAAATTTTATTAAAAGTCCTTTTAATTTTTTTTATTTTATTTTATTTTATTTTGTAGTTTGGCTTCTCAAATTTGTTGGTTCTATATATATATATATATATATTATATTTTGGCCTCCTTTTGATTTGGCGCCTGCCTCTAAATTGAGTTGGTCTTTAATATACAAAATAATGTGTCTCACGGTTTATATATATATATAAATATATATATAACTCAAGAGATTTTCACTTCTTAATTTACTAATGGGGCACATAGCCATGGATAATCCAACACATACAGAAATATTTTTGCTAAGCTACTTAGCCGTGGCCTTAAAAGTAATGTTATTGTTAAATAAAATTTGGTTCTTAAATTGCTTATGCATTTTTTATTTTTCTACTTGTAAATAAAAGCCATATTACCATTAGCAGAGGTATAACCTCCATCAATCACAAGATTATGTGCAGTTATGAACCCAGATTCTTCACTACCCAGAAACAATGCAGCCTGAGCAACATGTTCTACAGTTGCACATCTGCCTCTTAAAAGGCTTCCTCTTTCCCCTACAATCTTGCTAACTTCTTCAGCAGTCATGTCCATTTTCCCTAGAATTCTCCTGTGTGCACTAACAAGCATATCAGTAGGAA
The DNA here is from genome assembly GCA_947683425.1 of Excoecaria cochinchinensis. Classification (NCBI taxonomy): domain Eukaryota; kingdom Viridiplantae; phylum Streptophyta; class Magnoliopsida; order Malpighiales; family Euphorbiaceae; genus Excoecaria; species Excoecaria cochinchinensis. The sequence continues at coordinate 720,145 of CANTUQ010000242.1, forward strand.
CCCCATGAGGCGAAATGCAATTAACTCGAATCCCATGAACTCCTAGCTCACAAGCTGTGCTCTTCATCAGTCCAACGATGGCTGCTTTTGAAGATGAATAAGGATGTGATCCAAGTCCTCCCATTATCCCTGCGGAGCTCGACATGCATATGATGCAGCCTCCATTTCCAGCTTCGATCATTGCCCTCGCGGCGTGTTTGATTCCATGTAGAATTCCATTCACATTAACTGAGAACAAGTAGTTGGCATGTTCCATATCAAGATTGGTTATGCTCCCATCTCTGCCTCCAATTCCTGCATTGTTTACCATGATATCTAGTTTGCCTTTCCATGTTACTGCAAGATTAATGGCTGATTCTACATTGGCTTCATTACCAACATCACAGTGAATGAATTTGCCTCCTATTGAGTTAGCTAGTCTGCTTCCTAGATCATCGACAATATCAGCAATCACAACATTTGCCCCATTTTCTGCATATAATTTAGCTATTGATTCCCCAATTCCTCTTGCTCCTCCAGTTATTACAGCAACTTTGCCCTCCAACCTACCAAATCAATCATATTAGTATTGATTGGATTGTTCTTTTATTTACAAGATTTGCGTAGAAAAAGATGATTGAGTGGAACTAACCTCTTTGTGGATAACTTTTGAGAACCTTCATCCATATGAACATCTGAGGACATTGCTGCTTAGAATTTGTTTTAGCAGAATAAAGACGATTATATATAAGGAAAGATCTGAAGCTATAAAGATGGCAAAATGCTTTCAAAGAATTGGTTTCAATCTTTGAGAGGGTTTTACTTTATTGCTACATGCTTTTTTCATTCTTTTACAACTACCTCTTAACCATATTCCACAAACCTTACTTATGACTTTATATTTTATTTTTTCTTTTACGGTTTCATCGTCTAAGTTTCAACCACACCGCCCAACTATAGTGTTTGTTCAATTGAAGCATTGAATAAATTTAACATACCATATAAATAAGTTATTAAATGAAAAGAAAATCATATGGCTTTGTTTATATAATATCCACACCCATGAATACTCCAAATATTGCTGAAATTGTGTTCTATAAAATATTAATGCTATGTACTATCAATTATTAAAATGTACCTCCATCATATGAGATGGAATATTAATGGTATTTTCTTCCTTAATTAGCATGTTTGAGTTCGAATTTGAGTTATAATTATGAAATACTTTTAAATATTAAGGAAAAGCGATTTCACTCCTTTATAGATCTATCCAATAAATTTTAATTAATTGAGCAAATAAACTCTAATTAATCGATTCCAATAGTTTAAAAAAGTTAGGCCGAATATCTGAGATTGTGATCAATATATGTGTGTGTAATTTTAATCAGTCAAAGATGTATTTTTATCCCTAACATTTTTTTTAATGAGTAAATTTGCCCCTAACATTTATTTTGGGGCAAATTTGTCCCTACCATCAATTGCCGCTAACTTTGACCGTTAATCCGTTAATTGACTGCTAACGTGGATTGAGTACGGCATGTGTCATGCATCCATTGAACACGTCGGCGACAAGTGTCCAGCGTGTGAATCAAACGTTTAGTACATTTTTGCCCCTAACGTTTTCCCAAACGTACAAATTTGCTCCTAATGTTTGTAAAATGGGAGATTTTTGCCCCCAACGTCAATTACCGCTGACTTTAACCTTTAATATGTTAGTTAACCACTGACGTGAATCGAGTGGAACACATGTCGCGCATCTATTGGACATACCAGCGACATGTGTCTAGGGCGTGAATCACATGTTCCTACCCTTTCTGTCGGCCATCGATTTGTTCTCTATTTAAATATTCAATCATTTGACCGTTAATCCGTTAATTGACTGCTAACGTGGATTGAGTGGGGCATGTGTCATGCATCCATTGAACACGTCGGCGACAAGTGTCCAGCGTGTGAATCAAACGTTTAGTACATTTTTGCCCCTAACGTTTTTTCAAACGTACAAATTTGCTCCTAACGTTTGTAAAATGGGAGATTTTTGCTCCCACCGTCAATTACCGCTGACTTTAACCTTTAATATGTTAGTTAACCACTGACGTGGATCGAGTGGAACACCTGTCGCGCATCTATTGGACATACCAGCAACATGTGTCTAGGGTGTGAATCACATGTTCCTACCCTTTCTTTCGGCCATCGATTTGTTTTCTATTTAAATATTCAATCAAAGAAATTGATGGCTGACAGAGAAGTAGATTAAAAAAAAAGCCGGTGAATGCACTATTGGCAAGAGATCGAGCAAAACCAAATCTATTCGATACGACAGTATTTTCTGGTGAAGTCAGAGCATCAGATGGAAAGTCAGATGTGACAGAAGGCAAGAAAGACGAAGGAGATGGAGCAGAAGCCAGAGGTATGAATCTCGAAGTTAGAGCAAAAGCAGACGATCTGACTCTTGGAGTAGGAGCAAGCATCGACGTCCTCATAGGAAGGGGAATTCTTATAGGCATGGGAGAACACATTAGTGTAGTGTAGAAACAGGTGATTTCGCCAAAAAAGGAGGAGGGAGAGGGAAAGTGGGAGTCCTTATAGGCAGGAATGTGTGATTGACGCTCTGGACACGTGTTGATGACGTATCAAATAGATGTGGGACACATGTCCCACTCGATCCACGTTAACAGTTAACTAACATATTACCGATCAAAGTTAGCGGCAATTGAAGACGGGACAAAAATCTCCCATTTTACAAATATTACGGGCAAATTTGTTCCAAAATAAATATTAAGGGCAAATTTGCACATTTGGGGAAACATTAAAGGCAAAAATGCACCAAACGTTTGATTCACGCACTGGACACATGTCAATGACATGTCCAATGAATGCGTGACACATGTCCCATTCGATCCACGTTAACGGTCAACTAATGAATTAATGGTGAAAGTTAGTGGCAATTGACAGCGGAAGCAAAAATCTCCCATTTTACAATTATTAGGGGCAAATTTGTCTCAAAATAAATGTTAAGGGCAAATTTATACATTTAGAAAAACGTTATAGACAAAAATGTACTTTTGGCCAATTTTAATCAATTCTATTGTCGGTCCACATAGTGTGCATTTATATATTCAGAAATTGTGCATTTATATATTCATAAATTATTAACATTATTGAAATGAAATATTATTATCATTAACTTAATTGACATACTTCAACAATTATATTTTCTATTAGGCTTAATATGCTAATTGGCACTTCAAGTTGCAATATTTTGCCATGCCGCCTCTTCAAGTTATATGCTTTACATTTAGACACTTTAAGTTGATAATAAAAGGACTAATAAACACAAAATTAAACGGAAGAAAAGCGTGATCAACAACCGCTTGACATAGATGACATATCATTTTGGACCAATTAAAAAAAAAACACGTGGATTTCAAACAGCCTCTATCTCTATTATCTCTGCTTCCTCTGTTCTCATTCTCTCTCTCCATTCTCTCCTCTCTTTCTATTCTATCGGAGCTTCTATGTTGCCTACCAAGAAACAACACCGGAGCAAACGAGCAACCACCCCACACCGATGACACACCACTCTGGCACCCACCAACCATTGCGCCTGAAGCCGTCTTCCCCATCCGCACAGACCTAGCGACAACATCACGATCCACCGCGCCAATAATGAAAAGATGGACCCTTTTATTAGTAGTAAAAGGTTTTTAAGAAGGATAAAACCAGCCTTTTCACCTTGCCTTGTCTCTTCGCTCTCAGTATTCACTGGGGGAAAAGAAAAGCAAAGCTAAGCAAACTCAAAAACTAGGAACCAAAAAAAAAACCTTGAAATTGGCCTCTGCTCTAAAAAAACTTTGCATGTATAAATGCTCCTTTGAAACCATAACAAGCAGTTTCGACTCACCTTGACCTTGTCTGCGACTCAAAACAATGGCCAATAACCCAAATGAATCTACAACCGACGATTTTTTAGAGCACAATTACTGAAATCAAGGCTTCGTTTGCCGATCTCTGTGTTGTTTTGTTTGGTCCAATGTAGTTTATCTTCGTTGATTTAAATTACATTTCTGAGTTTTAGTTGGTTACTTCATATTTTGATAATCTCTGGGTATTTGCTTGGTTGTTGAGAAATTGCAGCTGCTGATTAAGAAAATGAAAATGCAGAGTAGATGAAGGCTAGAGCACTTGTTGATTTGTTAATTAATTGATTGATTTGTTGATTTTTTGAGTTCTTGAAACATTAATTAATTGATTTGTTGTTTTTTTGAGTTCTTGAGAGTTTGATGGATTTACAATGTATTGGATGTGTGTTTGGTTTCTCTAATTGTCAAATTATCCATTGAAATTTGAAGATTTACTCAAAAAAAAGTGTTAAGATCGAGACCAAACATTTCCCACAAAAATTATCCATGCATACTATTTGTCTGCATATCTTACTTTTTCTTTCGAAATTGCATCCTTCAGCAAAACCACAAAGGATACTATGAAATTTTTCATTCCCTCTCATCATTAACCAAAAGTGAGGACTTCAAAATCTTTTTTCTTTCTGATATTGCTTTCACTTTCTGATCTTCTTTCAAATTTGAGTATAGATCGATTCAAATAGGTCTTGCATTTGAGGTATAATTGTTAGGGATTTGGATTGAGGTTGTTTGTGGTTGGAAAGAGAGAATCAAAGAAACGGCTGGGTGAAATTTTTCTCTTTTCTTCACGCGCCTTTTTATGCGTGAATTATAGTGTTAGTGCCACTTTAGCCAACTTTATGCCACATCATCGTTCAAGCGTGTATAATATGTGATTTTGTTGAATTGAAGTGTTTAATTGGAAAAATAGTAAGTTACGGGAGCGGCTTGAAAAATGAATACAAGTTGAAGTGTTAAATTACATATTAAGCCTTTTTATTAAGTACCTAAACTTCTATTATATTTTATCGGACTTATAGACAATTATTTTGACATATAAAATTTTATGCGCTAATATAATTGTTTAACACTTATAAATCACAAATGTTATAAACTAAAAAAGTAATATTATTATTTTGGCCAAAGGTGTATTTTTCCCCTTAACGTTTCTCTAAATGTACAAATTTGCCCCTAACGTTTATTTTAAGGTAAATTTGCCCATAACATTTGTAAAATGGGAGATTTTTGCTCCCGCCGTCAGCGGTCAACTAACGTATTAACGGTCAAAGTTACTGGTAATTGACGGTAGGGGCCAAAATTCCTCATTTTACAAACGTTAGAGGTAAATTTGCACGTTTGGAAAAATGTTAAGAGCAAAAATACATATTTGGTATCCAAACGTTTGATTCACGTATCTAATAGATTCATAACACGTACTTTACTAGCTGTCAACTAACGTATTAACGGTCAAAGTTGACGGCAGGAGTAAAAAACTCCTATTTTATAAATGTTGGGGGCAAATTTACTCCAAAATAAACGTTAGAAACAAATTTGCATATTTAAAAATCGTAAAAATCACCTTCAGCCTATTATTTTAACACTTCGTTAACTTTAATTATTCACGGAACTCCTCAAATAATCATTCTAAATTTCTAATTAAATTAAAAATTAGGTTTAGGCGAATGCCCAAAAGGAAAGTCACTCAAGGATCCCTTATTTACACGGACAACCCCAACCCAAAAAGGGACCATGGGGATTAATTACAGCCTATAGAGAGAGTGAAGACTGAGCTGTAAAATTACTTGAAATCTAATACGGAGCAGCAAATTCCCAAAGAATTATGGAAGTGAAGGGATCATCGAAGCCGATGATAGCAACGCAAGAGGAGATGGTGGAGGCCAAAGTGCCCATTCCCTACAGAGACCAGTGCGCCCATTTGCTGATCCCGCTCAACAAGTGCCGCCAGGCCGAGTTTTATCTTCCATGGAAATGCGAGAACGAGCGCCACTCTTATGAGAAGTGCGAATACGAGCTTATCATGGAGAGAATGCTTCAGATGCAGAAGATTCGTGAAGAGGAGGCCAAGCTTAAACAATCCCAAAACCAAGGAACCCCTATTCCTCTCATCCCTAAAACTGCCAACGCTTAGCTTCGACGCATCGTTTTATGGTAAGAGCTTTCTCCTGCCTTATTTTGGTCCTGTTTTAAGCAAGATTTGGCCTTTGATCACATGTTCCAAAAGAAAACTTTTGGATTTTTTTCTTCAGTTGATGTGATTTCTTATTTGTTGCTTAATGGGGTTAGTCGTGATTTACGATTCTGTTCTTGTGTTCTTGAATTGATTAATTATAGAGCTAAATAAAATAATCCTCACATCTTCGAAATGTATTACCGAGTTTATTGATCAGTAATTGTTTGATTATTTTATTAATCGATGGGCGTCAGCGTTTGCTTGTAGTTTTTCAGTATTTGAATGTGGTTGTGTCAAATTTCTTTCTTTCTTTTTTTCAGTGTCATAAATTGTGTTTGCAAATTTCGGATATTCAATGCCTGGCATTTTGTTTTTGGTACGAAGAACTGTGTTCAATACTGTTATCTTGCTTCTGGTTCAAGGACTCTTGTTAATCTTAATTTCATTTTCTAATTTGAGAAACTAGTTCTGTATTTCTCTCTTATTGTTTGAGAGTTTAGTGTGTTTCATGATCAATATGTCAATAATGACAATTTCAACTTTGATTCCAGCTTTAGCTTAAGTTCTTAATAGATCATGGTAATTTCCAGAAGAAAAGCAGAACTTGTTTTGTTTGACCGCATTTAAATATGTGCATTTAGGCCTGTGTTTTAGGCTTTGTGATTTCCTTGGACTTATTGTTTCTAACTTTCTTTTTCAATGAGTTTGATTTGGTAAAACTATGACATGCTAATTGTAATGATATTTTGAATCCAAGCAACTTGTCTTTTGAAATCTTGTCCCTTTAATATCATTTTAACTCCCCTCCACTTTCTCCACATTAAAATAGTATATGAGCATTCTCCCTCATTTCTTTCACTTGTAAAAGAGAATGCAGTTCTTGCATTCTCTTTTCTCCTGTCTCACTTTTTTAAGTTCCATTTTTCTTGTTCTCTAGGGACTAAACAAATGAAATGATAGAATTGTCTTTTAAATACCTACTGGTGCTTGGGGCATCATGTGGGGATAGGGTTAACTCCACAATGGCATGGCTAAGGAAATTAGAATAGAAGGCCATTGGATCCACAGATCCAATTTACAATTTTTCAGTAATTGCAACAGCATAAGAGTTACTTTTAATCTCTTCTAAAACACTGAAAATACATTATCTTCTAATTGTGTTTGGAGTTAAGCAAGTCAAAACAGGACTTTCTTCCTCGTCTTTTTTTTTTCTATTTAAAAATGCAGGGGATTTGTTAGTGTCTGCTATATTTCGAATAAGTATTTCTTTTATTCAATCAAAGTTTTTTTATAGTGTGGTATTTATTATTGATTTTGAGATTGCAATGGGAATTCTCTTAATTTATCTTGTTTGCTTGAGAAGCATTCAGGATATCAAAATTAGGGGTTCTACTTAGAAAGTTTTTAGCCAATCAGATACATATTAGGTGACAACTAGAGGATTCTCGAATAAGTATTCTTTCTCATATTGTTTCCTAGTCATTTTGAAGTGAGTTTTAGAGATGCTCATGCATTTAAAAATATATTGTGATTGTGTAAAACCAACTTTTTGTGAGTCCTAGACATTGCACGCTTGCGGACTTGTGTCCCAGAGTTAGAATTGCAATAGAGAAGCTGGGGGACTGGAGATTATGTGCAAGTGATCTTGTAATCATTATCCATTTCTTTCTTCAAGTGTGGAAATTTTTATGAGATTATTAGATGATTGAACCAACAATTAGTATTGATAAAGACTGTACCTTGAAAATTAGTGAGATATTATTTCCTATTGTTTTTGAGCTAATGTTCTTTTTCTCTCTGCAATTAAGTTTGAAAACCATTAAGAGATACTACAATCAGATCAGCATTGTATTAGGTCAATTACAAATTCAGGGTTTTGCAGAACATTTTATTTACTTTGAGCAACAAGTGAGTTTCATGCAAAAGAGGAAACTTGGGTTATTTATTGCTTTTCCTCCAAGATTACCAGTCCTTAAGCTTGCTAGGGGTGGTTGACATGTTTTCCTAAGCGGCAACAATTGGCCTTTGCAGTTGCTCAGAGGATCCATAAATGTCCATTTATTGCTGTGTGAATTTCCTTGCTTTGTCCACCTCTGAACTTACCAGATGTGGTGGGATGGCATAATTTATAATTTAGAAGAACACTTAAGTCATAATGTCATTTCTGTAGTCTCTTTGCTTTCTATTGAAGTAAATCATTACATGCACTGTACATGTTAGAGGTATTTGATTCCTATTGTTCCAAAAGACAATGTTACACATGCATGCATTTACCTGTTTTAATGCTGCCAATAGGAAGGGCTTTCCATTTTCATTAGTATGCTAACATTAAATTCCATGTTTACTTTGTTTATAGCATAATAACCATCACCTTGAAGGTTATTTACCTGAGATGGATGAAATATGCTACAGAAAAGCTAAAGCTTAGTAACAATATGAAGCACCAAGAAATAGTTGATCCGAGCTGCTAGCCAACTAAATTTTGGTTGCATCACAATACATGCAAATAGCCTTCCTGTTTATTTGCTTCTAAAATTTACCTTTGTAATTTCCGGTATTTCCAAAATTAGTATAAGTGTTGCTAGGGAAGTGCCTATAGGTGTTCAGGTTTATATCAAAGCCATTTTGCAATTCAAGGATCAGGAATTCTATATGATGATGTTAAAATTGCATTTGGATAAGATAGTCAAGATAAAAGTCAAAAGAAAAAAAAATGGCTTTGTAAATGTTCTCATCTTTTCATCGATGTTATTGAAACCGGACCGGATAAAGAACCGGCAAGGCTGAGAGTTTGTGGTTCGACCGGGTTCAACCGGATTTTTTTTTATTTTGTAAAATATTATTAATTAGTATAGTTTTTATAAATATTACTATATAAACACTCAAACAAAAACAAAATTTATCAAAATATTTAACATATGCTACAAATATACTAATAATAAGTTACAAAACATATTAAATATTTACCAAACATAAGTTTTAAATATTTAAATAAATTCATTTTACATTATATATATTTAAAAAAAAAATATTTTCATCACTTATTATTATTGACATTCTCATTGAACTTTTTTTTTATAAATGGTGTATTTTAAAATAATATTTTGTTTTATTTTTTTTAATTTTGGAGGTTTTTTTTTTTTTTTATTTCGATTATGTCATTAGCAGAAATATATGTTTTTTATTTTTCATAAATTTTTTTTATGTACAATACATTTCTATTAGAATTATGAATTTCTATTTCAATTATATAGTCTATTACCTAAAAAGAAAAAAAATATTATTTAGATGGAAGGAGATGAATTGAGTGATTTTTTTTATGAATAATGTGTTTTAAAAATTAATTTGAGTTTTTGGGTGTTTTAAAAATAATTTGTGTTTAAAAAAATTATTTTTTTTATTTCAATCCGGTTTTCCCCGGGTTTTTTTAAATTCGATTTTATATAATCAAACCAACCGGTTTGCGGTTCAACTGGTTCAACCGGCCGGTCCGGTTTTAATAACTATGCTTTTCATCTGATTTCGTCTTTTAAACAAATCACTTTCATATATTTGTCTTCAGTTGTACTTAGAAATAAATTGCCCTGAAACTTGAAATGCCGTTTTCCCATCGGGTTTTGGTACTCATAGTGTGATGGTATGTACTTGTAGGTGTTCCTGTTTATTTGCTTCTAAAATTTACCTTTGTAATTTCTGGTATTTCCAAAATTAGTATAAGTGTTGCTAGGGAAGTGCCTATAGGTGTTCAGGTTTATATCAAAGCCATTTTGCAATTCAAGGATCAGGAATTCTATATGATGATGTTAAAATTGCATTTGGATAAGATAGTCAAGATAAAAGTCAAAAGAAAAAAAAATGGCTTTGTAAATGTTCTCATCTTTTCATCTGATTTCGTCTTTTAAACAAATCACTTTCATATATTTGTCTTCAGTTGTACTTAGACATAAATTGCCCTGAAACTTGAAATGCCGTTTTCCCATCGGGTTTAGGTACTCATAGTGTGATGGTATGTACTTGTAGGTGTGAGATTACTCCCGGAATTTCAATCTTCCATAGTTGTGGTCGATAGTGGCCTGGTAGTTGACTGCGTTCATATAATTGTTGAAAGTATTGAAGTTGTCAGCAATTAGGGTTTAGCTGAATGCTTTCCAGGACAAGATTTTCAAGTATGTGATAGATGATGTTTGAGCATATGCGGCTGAAAGTTGTGTGCATGCACATCCCTTAGTATTTGTCATAGGTGAAAATGATTTTTGATACTGGTGACGAGGCATGTATTCTGATGCAAACAAAACACTAGTTGTTTCTTGTGGATCAGTTGTTGACGTTTTTTGAGGAAGTTAATCTTTGGCAAAGATGTAAAAGTCGATGCTTGCATTAGTTTCGGATTTGTTTGCGATTTCATGTTTCACCTTGTTTGTTTAAAAGTGACGGCATTGATTCAAATTTGGTATTTGCAGTTTTCATTTTGCAGAGAAGGATCGTCCAATGTCTATGGCCACTTTTGGTGGGAAAGTTATTTTTGAATGTGAAAACGGGAGACAGATGTAACAGACTCCTCATACTTTGTTGTTCATCAGTTGTGCAACCTTGTTGAAGTTTATGGAATAAATTCCTTGCTGCCTATAGCATTCTTTGTTTTTGAACAACCTTGGTCGGATAATTTGGCCATAGTTTTGCATGCATTTGCATAATGGTGCAAATCTTACTATAACCGTGTGAAAAACTTACAATTAGCAGTAACTTATTCAATGTAACAGTCCAGGAATCAGAATAATTAATGCAAGTTGTTGTGTTAGCGAATAAGGTGCGAGTTGAAGCAGGATTACCTTTAAAACCACACAGAACTCACCCGTCACGTTATTCCTTACTTTTGGGCATAATCAATTTTCTCTAGTTTTCATCTTTGCTTCATGCGGATATGGTAGTGTGACTTAGGGCTGTTCATGAGTTGGATTGGGTAAAAAATAAAATTAACCCAATCCAACCCAACATGTACCCAACATGTGTGAAATGTATGATTATTTTTATTAAAAACCAACCCAATCCATTGAAGCTCGTAATGGTTTGCTGCGGTTTAAAGGAGGTTTGAAACGGTTCAAAGATGGTTTGAAGTAAAAATACTATATTTAACTATTTTTTTCGAAACACCAACTCTTTAAATTTGTTATAAAATAAAATAATAAACAAAACAATAATTATATTAAATTATAAATTGCATTTTATTTTAAAAAAACTCCATTTTTTTTTCAATATATTTAAAAAAAAAAAAAAAACTGATTCTCATCCTTTCTCTAATATTTATATCAATGCCTACATAATAAAAATGTAGCCAATAACATAGTATAGTATAAATTGTAAGTTATAATTGAGAAAATTCTCACCAACTACATAAACATACTAATTTACATAAAATTCAAGGTTCTACAGTGCATAGAATTCAAGCCCAATTAACTCCTAGCTGAGTTTATCCCAGTTCCAGTAACTGAAATTATGGCCAAGTGAACCATGAAAACTGCAAATCAAATTGGAAGAAGAGCCAAGACCTACAAACCCAGAAACAAATCAGTTAAATTGAACTAAAAGTGTTCATGAACAAAAACAGAAAAAAGAGATGAAAACAGAGGAACATACAGGAACAGAACACCATACTAATTATCATAATAATATTGCTAAATAAAAATTTATCGGTCAAATTCTATGGTTTTTCTTTTAATATTACACTCTAACAAACTCTCAAGGAAATAAATAGCAAATCTTATTCTATAAACAATTATTTAATACACATGCATGGTTATTGAAAGGAATTGTGAAGTCTAGATCAACTTGATTGAAATGAATAGAACTGTGATCATTTTTCTTATGTTATGTTTATTCCAATAATTAGTTGACAAATGATGATTACTGCATCTAAACATGTTTAACATTTAACTACCCCTCCATCAAAATATGCTTTTACCTTGAATTTGAATAATGCTACAGACATTATTATTTGATTTGTATATGTATAATTGCTCACTCAACTAATTAAGTGCATTTAAATTGGCTGACCACATTTTGCTTTTTTGTTTATAATTGAATTGAATTGAAATAACTAAAAACTAAAATTTAGTAACAGAAAAAATATAGATTGAAATCAAGCTGAAATTTGGTACTAAGCAAATTGATAATTGAAATTTTCTTATATAACTATTAAAAATGAAGCCACTAGAAAAAAATTAATTAAATTTAGTGTTGGGGTTTTCAATTATTAATTGAATCGAATTGATAATCAAAATTTACATATTTTGCTAATCGAAATCAAACTGAACTCAACTAATTAATTTCAGTTCGGTTGTACTCCCTTGGATTTAGATTTAAATTGAAATATCACATTAGTATAATGCAAATTATGAATGATAAATCTTTTTAATCTTGAAACCAAACAACTACCTGAATAAAGTAATATTACCAAAGCTTAAGCTAAAATGTAAAAATTTAATTAATATTAACATAATATGAGAATTAAAGAATGCTATATAATTGTACAATTAGATTGGTATAGGTCAGATAACTCTGGAATCTATCTGAAGATCAACACTGTATTACAGACCTTGACAACAAACTGGCAGTTTCTTTTGGGCCTATTCTTGGGCTAATTTGGCTACTTTTCCCCAAAAAAACAATGTGAATGACGACTTTGAAATAATTGATGAGTTTGTAACTTTGAATAATCATAAAATGACAATTGCGCACGTGCTTCTCACACTTCAGGAGTCGGCACCTTTTGGTGAACATCTTTTCTAAATTCTACACTTTTATTAAAGTCCATTACTTCTAAATGTTAAATAACATTTCTTAGCCAATCCACAATTTTGGATTCAATGTTTGACTTGAGAGAATTCAATTTTGAAAATTGCAAAGAATATTATAAAATCTATGTGGGAATAATTAAAGCTAACAGTATAGTATTTATTTTCAGTTGTCTTTATCTTCTTTTTAGGGCATTTATAAATATCATTATATATAACTAATACGTCCGATTCTTGAAAAAGAAAATACTTATTTTTAAGCAGTTAATGTTGAAACATGGAGAATATTAAAATTAAATCTATGTTAAACATTCCTTGTTTTCCCATAACTAGGAAACTGGGAATTTTTTAATTGATAAGTGTGACCAAACAAAAATAAAATAAAATTAACAAAGGACTGATTCTAGTGAGGAATAATTAAAGCATATAGAATATTGGATATAAGTTAGAAATTGGAAAATAGTCTATTCCTTCTCACCTCTAACATATATATTACACATTGTGAATTGGATTATTCACCTTTTTCTATTTAGAATTTTATGCATTTTGGTAAATATATTGACTCTTCTAAGCTCACAATGCATTTTGTCCAACATTCCAGTTGGCTGCAATTATTGAAGCTGTGAAATTAATTAGAAACTTCCAAGTAAATGAAGCAACACGTAAATCAAGAAAATAAAACACCGTGAGAATGAGGTAGGAGCTACCTAATACTTTGATTTTTTTTCCTTCTAATTTTCTAGAGAAAAATAACAAACACAACACAACCGCTACATCATACCACACATTTCCTTACTTTTCATTCAATACTAACCATCGAAATAATTTTTAATAGTTGGCATTTGTGACACTTTAAACACATAGTCCTGAGATAAGAAAAATTTGTTATTTAAATGGGATTTAATCTTTTCATAAAACATAACCCTAATAAGAAATATAATCTTAAGATACTTGGCTAACGACTTAAGTTTCTCTCTATAAATAAGGACCTAATCGCCACACTTAAAGATACAATGAAAAACCCTATTTTTTAATAGTTATATATTTCACTAAAATACTAGTATTAATTATTTAGGTATTGAAGTTTCTTTGATTTGTTTTGCAGACGATGTTCACTAGAGGCTCAAGTATTATAACAACTCGACAATTTATAAACCAGGACTATTAATTCGTGGTATTACAGGTGGATTCAAAATTATATAAATAAAAGATAAATTATAGTTGTTTTGGGAAAGAAATGAAAGTGATTTGAGCAGAAGAAAACAAATGTTTAAGCATAAAAAAAAGGGATAAAATGGAATGAGAATGTTGTAGAAATTGGCAGTGGGTCAAGATAATAGTTTTGTTTACGTGGCTGTTATTACATGCATGACTTTCCCGGGCAAAGAAAATTGCGATCCGAACAGGGAAGAAAACGTAATCCAGGTTGTAATATTCAACCACCTAATTCCAATCAAAAGCCAAGATTTGTGGGTCCCACTTCCCCAATCCCTACCATCTTTTAAGATGTGCCTGTCTAATTCATGCATGATTAAAATATTTTTTTATTTATTGATGGCTACGAATTCCCGCTACGTTTAAGTAAAATTTTAAATGCACACTAATTTTAATCAGTTTATTTTTACAAATTTTTTTAATAAATTTTGAAATATATTTGTCACTTTTTTAATTCAATGTCTCAATTTTTACTTTATTCGTGAGATATAAGTTTAATTAATATTTAATTTGGCGTAAGATATTCATTCACAAAACCCACAGCATGAATGCTTAAGATTTTAGGGTTCAGATATATACCATGCGATATTTAAGTATGTTATAAAAATTATACTTAACTTAGTTTCAAAATAACTTAAACTATTCTATAATTAATTAACTTGCTTAAACTTATAAAACCTTATTATTTTTCTTTAAAATTTCAATATGAAATTATCTTTAATACAAATAATATATAATTAATTGATTTAAAAATACTTTGATATTTTTACTTATAAAAAATTTCAATACATAGCTCAAAAGAAGTTAAAAATTATGGGAATCGCCTGTCCCGTTATCAAAAACGTATTATCAGAAAATAATAGTAATTCCTCTGAAAATATCGAATAATAGTCAACAAGTCCATCCACCTTTTATTATCTTTTATTTGTAATGTGGGAAAGAATAATAATTCCGTGACCTTAATGTAAGAATTATTTGTCAATCATTAAATTCAATTTTAATTATAAAATGTCTTATTCAACTACAAAATTAAAATTAAAAGAAAAAAAATAGTCAACAATAATGCACAAGAGATAGCACATGTAATAAAAAGTAAAGACTTGGTGGTTGGGAAGTTGTGCATGGAATTCTTGGTCTAGGTATGAAATGCTGCAAAGTCATATCAAACACAAAAGCTTACTCTATTTTCAAAAGCAAGATTTGTCTCATTATTGATAGAATTAATTAAATTAACAAAACCCTTTTTTGTAAGTCTTTGAAATTTTAGTACTAAGGTTTTCCAATTCCAATTACAAAGAATTCTTCTTTGTTGGAATTGTATATCATACGAAACCGAAACTTCTACTAATTCCGTAGAGCATAAGTTTACCAATTTTGAAAACTATAATTTATCCCATTTCTTGATTTCCATACACTACCTGAATTTCCATCTTAACTCATTTATGAATTATTAGAATTCAATAAGTGGTTTTTTTTATTCCAAATTTTCTAAATTTTATACTGCAAATTCTAAATGAATTTAGATAATTTTGCATTAAATTATAATTCGTTTTTATTTTTTATCAAAAATAGATATAAAACAATTAAATATTTAACTCATAATTCCCACTTATTACTATTTATATTAAATATATCAAGTGCTTATAAGCCGAATTTTCCATCCACGTACATGTGAATAACACATCTTCAAACCCCTTCAACTTATGTTGTTTTGTGGATTAATCTCTTAAATTTTTATATATAATGTTGTAGCTTCAAAATTATATTATTTAATTCTTTTAAGATATATTAAAGTTATAATTCTCCATGATAACAGTCCAGTTATTTTGACCACCGATAACTTAAAAACACAGAATTTCAAAAAAAAAATTCAATAGAAAAATTCTAATAGTCATGTTAGCTAATGGGATAAAAAGTAATACTAAAAAGAAGTAAATTCATATATATCTGATTGAGTTGAAAGGTTTATATAACTTATATTGATTGTTATTAATGAAATGAACTGGTTTAACAATCGGATATTAACTTACTATAATGTATCATAATGTTTGATTTTAGCTCTTATTTAATGCTTGTAATGCGTAAATAGCTTCTTTACCCAAATTTTGACAATGTTGATACAACAATTCGAGGATCACTAACATATACCAAAACTTTCTATTTCTTTACAAGCTCATCATATCCATTTGTGTGGCTAATATTATTGTTATGATTGATTATAATCTATTATAATACTCGATCGAATTATACGATGAAGGACAATAATAATAAGTTAAGAACAAGAGGGAAAAAATTATGATTGGACAAAATTAACCAAACTTCTTTGTTGCCATTTTCTTTGCTTGAAATCCTTTTCGAGGGTGTGGGGTAGATACATAAATTTTGCAATATCATCACCTAAAAAGCTCTTCAATCAATAAAAAGCAAACGCAATTATTCAAACTTTCTACCTAATTCGCTGCCTTGAGGTTGAAAAGTCAATTTGGTGGGAAACCTTCTCCAATCATTTGTTCATTCCCTATGGTTCTTTGTTTTTTTCATAATATTTTTTTAATTCTTTTTATTATTATTATTTTCCCATCAACCTCCTTCATGTTTTCTCTCATTCCTCATTCTATTATTCCTTTTTAACTTTCATGCACGTGTAATTCAAAGATTAAAATATTCAAAGACACCTATATATTATTAATAATTCACTTAATTATTTCTTAATTATCCTATAAAATTCTTGGATTAGTTTCACCTATATTCACTGAACTATTATTCAAATTACGCTAAAATAATAAAAAAATATTTTTTCACTAAATTTAGCACTTATATACAGAAAAATCACTTTAATCGGTTTTCAATAAGGCGCTCATCATAAAATTTAGCTGAGATATCCAGTCAATGTGACCTGCTCACACGACAGTACACGTATTGCCAACCCATCATGCCACATGACACTTTTGTCCAGATCATCTGCCACATGGCATGATGACGTACCATCCAATCCCATTTTTTTTGTCCACATGTATTCTGATGTGGCATATGTGCCATGTCAGATACTGATTTTGCATTACTTGACATACGACGTGTACAAAATATACTGACTGGATATGTCAAGTGAATTTTTCGGCGAGTCATTCACTATAAAACGGTAAAAGTGATTTTTTTTTGTATATAAATGCTAAGTTCAATGATTTTTACAAAAAAAAAATTATTATTTTTAAATAATTTGGACAATAGCTCAGTAATTATAGATGAAACTAACTCAAAATTCTTTTTAGCTTCTCAACTATCAAAAATTTTGCATGCATTCCCTCCCTCACTTTGGCATAAGATAATTATTGAATTATTTTTGTTTTATAAAAAAAATATTGCAATGGACTATAACACTCTTTTTTTTATATATTTTTTTCAGTATATCATCGTTAATTTTCCATTAACTTTCTACTATCCCACTTCATTTACGATGAAGATAAAATTGAAAAAAAAAATAAATATTCATATATTTTATAAAGTGAGAATTTAAATAGAACAAAAATGCCTTAACCATGGAGTATCATATTGCCACAGGTGCTGAATCAATTGCCTTTAGGGTGTGTGCATATGGATGAATAAGCAAACATTGGATGCCTATATGTTCAAATATTAGGTTAAAAGTAATTTGCATTTTTAGTCAAAACAAAAAAGATAGAAAGTGTGGGTCAAAATGTTTGTTATAGTTCTAAATAGGGAAAAATA
The DNA here is from genome assembly GCA_947683425.1 of Excoecaria cochinchinensis. Taxonomy (NCBI): domain Eukaryota; kingdom Viridiplantae; phylum Streptophyta; class Magnoliopsida; order Malpighiales; family Euphorbiaceae; genus Excoecaria; species Excoecaria cochinchinensis. The sequence goes on from CANTUQ010000242.1 coordinate 737,946, forward strand.
GGTGTTAATTGTCATTATGCAATTAACAAATTAAGTAAATAACTAAAACCCAAAGCCTTACACATATATGTAAATAAATTATTATTATTATTATGGCGCAAAAAGTGTTAAGAAAACTGCATTATGTTTCTCAATTATACGTGCTATGTCTTTTTCAAAAGGTTACTATTATTGGATTTGTGGTTGATTAGCTTGAGTCCAGGTAAAGATTGAATTTGCTTTTTATATAATATATGACCTCTTTTTGACAAATAAATCATTTGGGCAATTTCACTTTATTTTTGTTTTGCACAACAAGGTCACATGGCCACCTATGACCTATCATTATTCATTAATTCTTTCACATGATTGCCATCTTCATAACCTAAAATAATATTATTTGTAGGGTATTGTTAAACTGTACAAATTATTTAGTGAAAAAAAAATATATACAACACGTACGTTCTAGATTTTAATCATTTCAACGATAACTCGAGAAAATTATGATTTCCCTGAATTTGAATGAATTATGCTTGGAATTTTATATTCAGATTTTCATCTGTATTTTGATTATGAATTAATTAAATAATTTATAGCAACATGAAAAAGAATTATATAGTAATTAATTGATTTTATATGGTAATATATTATTGGTTGCATTCAGAATTAGAAATTACTTGAATTGTATATAGAGGAACTCGAGTTCCCAAAAGAGATGATGATATTAAAAGAAAAGCAGATTTTGAAATAATTAGCATTTGAAAATTTTCATGTCAACCTGTAATAATTTTATACTCCTTTTGACAAATGGAAAAAAATACTGCACCAACTCCAAGGGATAAAAAGAATTTCACAGGGACATTTTTCTTTTTGGTAAATGATTCTATAAGGACTCGGAGTTGCTCACGTCAAACATGTAATATGTAGTAATGGTATACCTACAGTATACACTATGATGCCAAAAATAATAATACTAATAGCAATAATAATAAAAATAATAATCAAGAACATGCAGGTGAATATTTGGTTTTAGGTTTGAAAACCAATGATTTTAGACTAAATGGCACTAAACATATTTACTAATATTTATGGAGGAATATGGTAGAAAAGAAAGAAAGAGAGAATAGTATAGTGTGATAATGAATGAATTCAAGAGCATTTAAAACTTCACGTAAAAACCAAAACACGTAGTCTGCGTCACTCTCTAATTTAGCTCGGCGATTTGACGAGACTCGTCATATAAAAAGACAACTCCTCCTTGTTAAAATTTAAATTCTCTGCGCATCAACCCCAGCTCAGACCACATTAACACACTCTACACTACACTCCATTTTCATTGGGATCTTTACCAGATTTTCCAAAATCCCCATTTCTTTCTTTCTCTCTTTCACATTTCTCCAAGCCAATTAATTATTTTTTAACTTATATATAATTATTTCTGCTAAAATAAAAGAATTTGTATCTGCAACCATAGCCCAAAGCCTCCTCGAAGCCCACTCCCCACTTATCCATCCCTTTTATTATTATTATTATTATTAGGTATAAGAACAATTATTTTTGTTAATGTAACTATTTTTGACATGACACCTGTAAATATCCTTTTTAGTTTTTACTTTAGATCAGAGTACATTTAGACATCTGAGCAGACAAAATACCAATTGGATGCATCGGTGCTAACTCTATTCATCAAATATATATTGTTCGGCTAAAAATAAAAATAAAAATAAAAAATTAACATAATGGTATGCATGGTTAGTATACTGCATTGTATAAATACTCCGGATAAATGGATTGAATTTGTTACACTCAATGTTCACTTTTAATATTGCTTGGTGTAACCCAAAACAAAACATTTAATAGTGCAAGTTCAAAAGAAATGGACTTGTGATTAACTAAATTCTAGAAAGTACCTTGTAGATAGTATTCATCGTGTGGTTCTACAAAGCATTACATATTTCTATAACTAATTTATATATTTTTATATATATATATAATATGTCTGTTTCACACATAAAGAACTACTAAATACTTTATTTCTATTATAATTTCTTTTACTTTTTCATATTACATAATTACATATTTTAAATAACTTACACATATGCCATGCAATTATTATAAAAGAAAAAAAAAAGAGCAAAGGAGAGTTATGTGTTTATAAAATAAATTATTGATCATTTTTATACTTTATTTACGCTTCAAAATTACAAATTTAATGATTTAGATGCTATATAAATCTAATTTAACTTTAAAAATTTATTCTCTGAATAAATTATCTTTTAATACGTTAAATGTACTGAATGTTGTTATATATTTCGTCCTATTGTATCAATTAAATGTTTTCGTGTAACATATATGACATTATTAAACCGACCACTTATCTCATGAAAAGCTTCCACATGTGCTCCCATATATCTTCTTAAACTTTCTTTATCGAGTTTAAATAATATAAGAAGAAGATGCTCAAATAATTACATTTGTAGTTGCATTTGGATAACATATTGCATATTGTTGGCATGGCATTGAAAACCCTCCTTTTAACCTTTCTTGAGTTTAATTTCAATTCTTTGAAGAAAGAAAGAAACCCAAGTTTATCTTCTTCGGATTAAATTTTCTCGAGTAATTGTTGATAAAATTTTCTGATTTTCTTGGATCTTTAATGGCTGAGATATATTTTGTGGAGTTGTGACTGATAGCGAATCATTGACAGCATGTGAAAGAAATTCAAGAGTAGCTAGGATGAGAAGGATATGGAGATACATGTTTAAACAGTTTCCTTTTAAAATTTTTTTATAATGGATGGTTGAGATTTTGAGATTAGAATATCCAACGGTGCAAATAGTAACTGTTGTTGAAGCTAGTTCTTCAAGTTAAACATAAATAAACGTATATATTATAATTAAGTATTTAATTTTATTATTCAAATTATGAAAAGAATATTGAGATCACTAAAAAACAAAGAAAATGAATAAAAATCAGAGAGTAATAAATAAGGAAGCTGCGTTTGGAGTTTTTCTCATTTGCACTGTAATGGCTATGTATCGAATCATTCCATTTGCTGCAGCAAATTCCATCATTCCATTGTTTTAAATTAAATTATTTCTGGCATTTCCCATCATCATCATAATTGCGACAGACAGAGGCAAACAAGATTTTTCCTATTTTCATTTTAGTCCTCTTCTCCCTTTCTCTGCTGCCTGCAGGCCCTACACCCCTCTTTTTACCTTTGGCTTTTATACTTCAAACCGTTTTGTATTTTATTTTCTTCTTTTTTGTTTCTTCTATCTATCTGCTCCAATAAATTTCTCTTTTATTTTCTTGTTCTTCAGTGTTTCTAATTAATAATTTAAAATATATATATTGTCTAATGATTGTAGTACTCGTAAAATTTCAAATAAAAGTTTACCGATTAAAGAAAAAAAATTGAATAAGCTTGCTGTTAATTTGTGCAAGAAAAATAATAATAAAAGCTTATTGTTAATTCTATATAGATTAGTATAAATCTTTCTTATAAATCAAATTACACATGCATCATCATCGTGGCATTGGAATTATATTTAGATAACTCAAAATTTCCACACAAAAATAGATTCAGCTCTCCCATAAAAAAAAAAAAAAAAGGTGTTATTATGAGGGAAAATCCCAAATGAGGGACAAGAACCAAATAATACGTAAAAGGTGAAGCTAAAACGCAGCATCTATGCCCCTTTGTTTGAAACGTAGGCATAATGTGAAAGTGTTGGATTTTGATTTTTGATATTTATATAAAAAAATCCATTTACAGTTTGATTTGATGATGCGATGGGTCCGAAGCAGACCAAGTCAAACAAGAGATAAGACAGCTAGATTTAATTTTTATTTTCTAAGGCATTTTTTAATACTACAACATTCTTTTTTTCCAAAACTATTCTCATCTTTTTCCTTTCTTTTTCTTTTCAAATTAACTTTCTCATCTATATATAATAAGGAGTATTAATTACAATTCTTAATTCCTGTGTATTCTTTTCCAACGTCATTTAGTATGAAACTGAGGAGTAGTGTTTAACAAGCTTTGAATGAGTGCCTTGGATGATTTAATATCCCATAAATAATTAACGAGAGATAAAAAAGAATCAATCTCAATTACTAATCTGAAATTAAAGTATTTTATTAACTACATGTTAGAAGAAAATGAGATAAGATGTAACCCAAATCCAAAAGACAAGTTTGCTTTTATACAAGTTGACCTACGTTGGCATGTTGATTAGTGAGACTATAATAAGTCCAATTTACAAAGTTGATTTCAAATGGATGAACCATGCACCTAAATATTCCTCATTAATCATATTTTCACAAAACTTTTTTATTAAATTGTACCAGTATATTAAAAAACGCAACTAAAACTCTTTTGTTTTTCATCATACAAAATAAAGTCCAATCACATCAAAATCACATCGAAACATTAGCAGCCAACCCTATGTATCACATCAAGATCAGAAGAAAGAGGAGGAAAGAGAAACCATAGATTGTTTTCGAAGTAAATGCATTTAGGAATCTAACCAAGACGGTACCGTTTAGATTAAAAACTCAATTACTTTTTTTGTAATGTAAATTTAAATCATAAATTAAAATTGTATTACTATTCTATTATTTAAAATCAAAACCGAACGAAAGTAGAAAAATGGGAATGGAATATGTATTTGAACCACGCGCTGAATGAGAGAGTAGGAGTTGGGAGGGAAAAAGTGGGGTAAAAAGGAATTAATAAATGCGCGTGAGAGGAAGGGCAGGTGCAGCTGCGCGTATCCCAAGGAGTAGCGTACAACAGAACAGAGCAATGATAATTCCCTTGGGTGGACAGAAATGAATAGGATATTCTTATAGAATGCAGATGCTGAGTGTGATTTTAGTAAATGCTGTTTGTCTTTGCCATAGCTAGCAGCTGCCTACGCCAACATTCAGATTTTGGACCCTTTTTCTTTTAATTTTTCCAAACATACTACTACTAATCATTCTATTTCTTTATCTTTGTCCTCTTCTATTCTCCTGCTACTTGGGTTTCTTTCCTCATAAATTACAGAAATATTTTATAAAATATATATCCATTCGGTTGCCATGGAAACAGTGAACAAGTGTTAACGAGGGTAACAAAAAAGACAAACATTTTGTCATTTTTATGAGTTTATTCATGCTACTGACTTTTGCATATCAAAATATTTATAAAAAAATTATTGCTTATATAATATGATGTCAAAAAATAAATAAATATTTGTTTAATATAAAATTGTATCTATGTTTTAAGTAGTCATTTAGTGCATGAATCTATTATGACGTGTTCAATAAAATTTCATTTTTAATTTTAAAATTGAAATTTATGCAGTAATATACATTTTTGGACAATACCGTATCCTTATTCCATAGTACTTCTTCTTAATATGAAGTTCAAAGTCTTCCAATACTTTTGGTTCGATGCAATGGATTGGAAGTGAAAATTTTGTTTGGTAAATTATAAATTTTATCTAATATTTTATTTATTTAACAAAAATTAGGACAGGAAGGATCCTACATAAAATTGAGGCATCTAATGGATATTTTTGAAAGCAATCCAAAGACATAAATAATTATATTTATATTAAAATTAAGAAAATCATTTATTATCTTATATTTTTAAAAATTAAAATAAACTAAAATAGAAATGGTGGACTTAAAGGATAAAATATTTGTTGTATGAATAGGCGGTCAACATTTTACTGTCAGAAGAAAAGGTCAACATTCTAAACCAGCAAACAATTTGATTCAATGAACCATTGCTGATGATGGGAAAAGAATCATGCTTTACCGAGTAAATAGTAATCATCGAATTTCAAACCCTAAGTAATCCTTAAAGGGTCGGGTTTGATGGACTCAATCTAACGGCAAATAGCTTTAGTTGAGTCCTTTTCGGAACCGAAATTTTAGTCTATATACATAATTAAGATGGCATTGAAATCTAATTTTATGTTGTTATCCAACTCTTAAATAGCTGCTCAAGTCAAACGAGTGATAAAGGCTGATTTTCTTTTCTATTAGAAAAGTCTAAGTTTAATTAAGTGCCGCGGATATTATGGAAAACCATAGACCTTGAATTTACAATCATACAATAATTTCATACAAAACTATAAACAAACCTCCCAATACCATATCTATATCTTGCCAGGTAGGAGTATAAATTATGTGAAACACGTGTCTAAATACTTTATCTAAATCCACACTTTGTTTTGTTGGGTTCAATATTATTTATAAATATACTAAATATCTCAATAATGCCCATTTCATAATTCATATAGTTCGTTTTGACAAATTCATTATACTTTTTTTTTATAAGTTCATCATACCAATATAAGGAAATTGAATTATTGATTATTATTATTTTTCATTGTCAACATCATGCATGATTATTAGTTCGTTTCTGTTTTAATTGCAACCTCGTAGCTGAACAAATATATGTATATTATTAATCTAACCTCACAGTCATAGATCATTTCGCTTGATATATAGTTTAGGAAATTTTTTAATCTCTAACCCATTAACAACATTTGTGAATTTTCTTAAAAAAAAAAAAAACAACATTTGTAATTTGAGTACCGATTAACCGGTATATATATATATGACTTAAAAAATTTAATTTTTTTATATTTCTCTAAAATTCACATACACTAATATTTTAAAATATATTTAATTTATATTTTAATTTTTATAACTTAATTTTGTGTATTTTCTATAAAATTTATATAATACTTCACTACAAGAAAAGAAGAAAATAACGACGGAAATATAGTGACGGAGCTATTTCCGTCGCTAAATAGCGGCGGAAGTAACATTCCACAGCTATTTAGCGACGAAAAATTTCTTCCGTCGCTAAATGCCGACGGTTACATTTAGCCGCCGCTAATTGGCGACGGAAATTAAATCCGTCGCTAAATATGGCCCCAATTATTCCCACCAAATTCTGCGACAGTTTTTAGCGACGAAAAATTAAACCGTTGCTAATCGTCGTAAAATTAGCGACGGTTAGTATTTACCGTCGCTAAAGAAAAAAATAAAATAATTATGTTTTATTTAGCGACGGATTAGTTTAATCCGTCGCTAATAAGTTTACAATTAGCGACGGAAGTATAATCCGTTGCTAAAATTAGCGACGGATTGGATAAACCGTTGGTAATTTTAGCGACGGAGTAAAACCCTCCGTCGCTAAAAGTAAAAATTCAGAATTATTACCCTTCCCCCCCAACCCGATCCGCTCTCTCTCTCCGCCCTCTCCCCTCCAGTCTCTGCCCCCCTGCCGTCACGCCACCGGCCACCGCGCCCTTGCAGGCGGTCCGCCCCTCCACTCCTCCTCCTCCTCTCTCCCCTTCCTTCCCTCTTCCCGCTCCGATCTTCCCCTTCTTTCCCTCCCTCCGCGTGCCACCGTCCTCTCTACCTGTGTCCTCCGCTCCAATCAGCTTGCTGCCGGTCCGCCTCTCCCCCTCCCTCCACTCCTCCTCCTCCTCTCCTCCGGCGTCAGGTACCCGATCTGCTCCCTTATTAATTTTTTTTTCTGTTAGTTAATATTATTATTATTATTATTATTAATATTAGTATTATTATTAAATTCAGATAATAATAATAATAATAATAATAATAATAATTTTATTATTCTTAATAATATTAATTATTATTATTAATATTAATTATTATTAATATTATTATTACTAATAATATTATTATTAACATTATTATTATTGTTGAGTTGATTATATTATTATTGTTGTTAATATGATTGTTATTATTATTAATTTATTTATGTTAGTTAGGTATTGTTGAATATTAAATATTGTTTGAAGAAAATATAAATTTTTAATTAGTGTTAATTGGTGTTAGAATTAATATTTAATTAGTGAAAATTTCACCCTTCAAAAGGAGATATGAAAAAGATTGGCTATTAACTTATTTCTTGATTAGTATAAATTTGACCCTTTAATTAGTGCAAATTTCATTTTCTACATGCATCTAACTTATTCCTTGATTGGCTATTAAGCATTAAAAGAAAATAATAATAATAATAATAATAATAATAATAATAATAATAATAATAATTTCCCTTTTTTGGTCTAATTGTGGATTCTGAAATATAATTAAAATAATAATTTGATTTATACTCATTTTTATTCTGTGAACCAAACTCATTTTAATTTGATATAATTAAAAAATTAATATTATTATTATTATCATTATTATAATATAGGTTGTTGAGTATAATATTCTTGTAAAGTTATTTTTTTAATTAGTATTATTATCTAGGTTATTGACTGTAATATGATAATTTGTATTTTTTTTAGCATAATAATCCGTCTAATTATTGTTTAAATGACTAGCAATTGTCGCAATTAATCATGTCTTTTTCGTAAAAGTAGTTATATTTTGAGTTTGTAGCATTATTGTCTAATATATTAATTTTTAGTTTGGGAATTAGAATTTTATAATTCTAATTTAGATGTCTCCTTGTTCATGTAACAGTTTTGGAATTAATTATGAGTAACGTAGATAGATCTTGAATGTATAGACGAAAAACAAGGGATGGTTACATTAATCCCGAATATGTGGAAGGGGTTCAGTCGTTTATTGCATATGCCAGTTCTCAACTTGAACATATGGACGGGGCTAAAATAAGATGTCCATGCAAAAAGTGCCAACACTTTAGTTATCTTTCAGTTGATGAAGTATATTTTCACCTGTTAAGAAAGGGATTTGTTCAAAATTATTTTGAGTGGACACGACACAGAGAACCATCAATTTGCAGTACCTCGATGGGAAACGTGGGTAACATGTCAACAACTGAGGGTGAATTTGAAAGAGGTGGGGAATTTGGAGCCGATGATGTAGGGGTAAATGATAATCCATACGTCCAAATGGTTTACGATGCAGCGGGCCATGATTTTAGGGAAAGTACACCAATGATGGAAGAACCGAACGAAAATGCAACAAAATTTTACGATTTGCTAAATTCAGCAGATCAGGAGTTATGGCCTGGCTGTAACAACATGACTCAGTTATCTTCTGTAGCTCGGATATTGAATATAAAATCCGAAAGCCATATTTCGGATCGAAGTTTTGACCAAATTCTTACTTGGTACAATGAATCATTGCCTCATGAGCATAAAATGGTTGATAATTTGTACAATGTGAAGAAACTAATCAGTGGTTTAGGTTTGCCTATTGAGAAATGTTCGGCTGTGTTTGAGCACTGACGGGTTTCAACCTTTTGGTCAATCAGGGCAACAATATTCGTCATGGCCAATCATAATTACTCCTTATAATTTGCCTCTGTGGATGTGTATGAATGAGACATATATGTTTTTGACAGTTATTATTCCAGGACCTAGAAATTCGAATCACAAAATTGATGTATACTTGCAGCCATTGATTTATGAGTTGCAACAGCTTTGGGATGTCGGTGTTGAAACATATGATGCATCACTTAAACAAAATTTCATGATGAAAGCAACTTTAATGTGGACGGTCAATGACTTTTTCGCCTATGCTATGTCGTCAAGTTGGAGCATGGCTGAAAAACTAGCATGTCCTTACTGTGGCGATGATTCAGATGCGTTTAATCTTTAACATGGGTGCAAAACTTCTTGGTTTGATAACCACAGAAAATTCCTCCCACCTGACCACCCGTTCCGACGGAACAAGAACAAATTTATTAAGAATAGAGTTGTACTTGCTAGTCCTCCAGTTATGAGAAGCAGTGAGCAAATTTTACAAGACATTGATGAGTTGGGTTTACTGAACGTAACAGAACTTGATGCTGATGAAGTTAATAGAAGAATCAACAAAAATTTTGGCTGGAGGAAAAGAAGCATTTTTTGGGATTTGCCGTATTGGAAGACTAATTTATTACGGCATAATCTGGATGTGATGCACATAGAAAAAAATATTTTTGATAATGTGTTCAACACCATTATGAATATAGAAGGGAAGACTAAGGACAATGCTAAATCACGAGCCGATTTAAAGTTGTTATATAGAAGGCCTGAGTTAGATAAAGATTAGTTTAGTGAAAAATATCCCAAAGCATGCTACACTTTGGACAAAAAACAAAAGGAAGTATTGTGTGATTGGTTAAAAGGACTAAAGTTTCCGGATGGTTACGTCTCCAACTTGGCAAGGTGCGTCGACATGAGAAAATACAAATTATTCGGTATGAAAAGTCATGATTGTCACGTTTTTATGCAGAGGCTACTCCCAATAGCATTTAAGAGTTATTGCCGACAAAAGTGTGGGAAGCTATAACAGAGCTAAGTATATTCTTCAAAACATTAACGTCATGCGAGATAAATGCGGCGGATATGGCAAGATTGGAACTAGAAATTCCAGTAATCCTGTGCAAACTTGAAGCAATTTTTTCTCCAAGCTTTTTCGACTGTATGGAGCATCTTCCGGTGCATTTAGCACATGAGACGAAACTCGCAGGTCCTGTTCAATATCGTTGGATGTATCCATTTGAGCGGTAACTATCTATGACCTTCAATTGAAATTATATTATACCTTTGTATGTTAATTAATGTCAACAAGATATATCATGTAGGTATTTGTTTCACTTGAAGAAAAACGTAAAAAATAATGTTAGAGTTGAAGGTTCAATATGTAATGCTTATTTGGTCGAAGAAGCAAGTACTTTTTATTCGCATTATTTTGAGCCTCATATATAAACGAGACAGCGAAAAGTACCACGTAATGATGACGGCGGGGAATCAAGTAATCAGGACGGAAACTTATCCATTTTTAAGTATCCTGGGCGTTTACATAGCCGTTCAATAAGGAAAATGCTAACGGAGGATGAATTAATATCATCCCATAGTTACATTTTATTGAATTGCGAGGAAGTTCGGCCTTTTATGAGGTAGGTTTAATACATATGCTGAATTGCTCATTTTTACTATGTCAAGAGAGTAATATATACGCTGTATTTTTGAATTTTAGATTATTTGAGGAATGGATACGGGAGCTAATGCCTGAAAAAAATAAAAATGAGGTGAGCAAGGAAGTCGAAAAGCATTTTCATCATTGGTTCAAGACATACGTAAGTTGTGATTTTCAACATACAAATCCATACATACAATTATATATGAAATATATGATTTAAATTTTGTTGGCGTATTGGAATATGTAGGCATCAACAAATGCAATTGACAACAAGTATATCGTTGATCTTGCAAAAGGACATTTGCGATATGTCAAATCATTTCCGGTGTATTTCGTGAATGGATATAAATTTCATACACAGAGTCATGGTCATAACAAAGAAACGGTAAATAGTGGGGTTTGTATTCAAGGAGAGTTGATGGATTATTATGGGCAAATTGTTGATATAATTGAAGTCGAGTATCCCGCGTTGCTAATAAAGCACTGTGTATTATTCAAGTGCGAATGGTTTGATCCAACTATTAACGTTGGAATAAAAATGCATACAAGATACAATTTAGTTGATGTCAACCAGCGTAGAAGATTGAGGAACTTTGAACCATTCGTGTTGGCAATGCAAGTGGGCCAGGTATATTATGTCTCTTATCCAAGCGTAAAGCGAGACAGATCGGAATGGTTTATAGCATGCAAAGTAAAACCAAGAGGCATTTATGAAATGAAAGTCGCTGGACAAAGTGAACGTTCTGAAAATAATGATGCATTTCAGGAGGAAGAACCAGAAGTGCATGAAATCAATAACTCTCTGAATTTTGAAGATAACGAACTATTGAACTATGCGGACAATGAATTTGTTGACATTGACTATGAGGATGATGAGAAAACTTTGGTTGGCGATGGATCTGATGACGAGCCAGAATTTTTCTCTTCTACATCGAAAAATGAAGATGATTTGAATTACGATTTACAGCTTAGTGACTATAGCAAATAATTTGTTTACCTACTTGCTTATCATGTGAGAACAATTAATATTGCAATGACTTTAATTTTAATTTAATATGCTTATTACAATATAATTATTTTCTATTATCTGATAATATGCATTTTTCTTATAATGACAGGTTGCAAAATGTTTAAGCGAAAGAAGAGTACAGGGATTCCTCCACGTCTCACGTGTCATGATGACGTCGACAGTATTGGTGATGGAGGAGCTCCATCGCATGGGCTTAATGCTAGCACTCAAGTTGACGCATCGCCGACCATTTCTTCCACTAATTCCACTCCCATGGCACAACCCGAAGAGCCTATGACTGGCTCAATTGGACCCGATGGAAGAATGTACATTACCATCACAGCAAAGGAGTAAGTGAATAATATTTCACTTCATTATGATTTCAATGACGGTTATTACTTGTATTAATGTTATTCATATTGTTGTATCTTAGATTTAATCCGTCGGGAATGTGCTCACGCAAAATGACTACCTCTTTCAAAAACATAATTGAATACGATGGGTTTGCCTGGAAGAATGTGTCAGAGGAAACTAAGAATTTTTATTTCGAACAATTCAAGGTAAGAAATTTATGATAAATTTTATTACATAACAAATTATATTTTACACTTGCTTACATTTTGATTTTTGTTTTGTCTGTCTCATAAGAAATAATGTTATTGGGACTCGGCGTTAGACGACATCATTTATTCTGTGTGGGAAACTCGTGCGCGGGCACGTTACAAAGATTTAGTGTGCTTGTTAAAAACTGATTGTGTCCGACCTCCCTATATGACCGAAGATACATGGACACATTGAGAACAATATTGGACGACTCTTGAAGCCCTTTCCATTTCAGAGCCAAATTCTAGTAACAGACGGGGAGAGCCTGAGGGACTCAGTTCATGCTTGCATACTGGAGAATCGATGTCCCATCGGGAACATGCAAATAAACTTGTAAGTATTACAAAATATTACTACTTTAATTAATGTTTATGATGTCTAAAATTTATCTCATTACCATAGAGGAGGATGGGAATGTTACTTGTGTGAGAAGTTTGCATTGTTGTTGAACGTTGGATGGTAGCATAGTCTCGAAATTTGAAGTGTTTTTGTGTCTTTGTATACAGGAGGTATGCTCCAAATATAGGGGAAACTCTGCCGAAATTTTAGTAAAAACTTGTACGAAAACTCAATAAGTTATTGGTTCACCTTTAATTCTTTTTATGTTTGCAGGGAGCATCGATGGGTCGACCAGCTATCCATGCTGAGGTATTCTTGCACACCCACACCAAAAATCATGATGGTCAAACGTTCGTCAATTCTCGGTCAAGGGTTTTACATGTAAGTCCATATTACTATATTTTACAAATTTTAAATATTAGTTATTATTAATCATTACTTATTACAAAACCTTTGTCCTACGACAGGAACAAGTTCAAGAGTCAATTCAGCAATGCTCATAGACTTCCGATAATGTTGATGCAAATCAGATCTATTATAAAATGGCTGGTGGTAGAGACCAGCGAGGACGGGTATTTGGCTTAGGTTATTTGGCCAAATCCTGTTACTCGCATTTCTCAAGTTCAAGTATTGCCGCATCTAATAGACGGTCTGCATCCAGGGAAGTACTTGAACTTCATAATACTGTAACTGAGCTAAAATGTGAATTGCAACAGTCGCAGGCTTGATGGCAAGACTCAGAAGCTCGGTGGCAAGAGTCAGAGGCTCGATGGTGATAATCTCTCGACTTCATATCTGAGCTACGCAATGAGATGGCAAATTTGAAGGGTATGGTCGCCTCGTCATCGTAGCAGTCTGATCGTACTTCTCCGCCGCCGCCACCATCAGCTTAGTTATGATTTTGTACTAAACATATATGGATACTATGTTATTACATAATTACTAACTTTATAACTAGCATAATTATTAAATTCGACTATTATTGGATATTCAAATTTAGATATTATCTTCGTTTTTTCATTATTTTGCAATTAATTTTACAGGTTATATTTGCATTTAAAAAATAAATTTTTTAATTTGAAGTAATAAATTTTTTTCAATTTCCCGACGGAAATTTGGGTTCCGTAGGGAAATTTTTCCCGATGTAAAGCGATATTCCGTCGGGAAAATTTCCCTACGGAACCCAAATTTCCGTCGGGAAATTTCCCGACGGAATTTGATTTTTCGTCGGGAATATTTCCCTACGACTTCTTTGCCGACGGAATCATTTTCCGTCGGCATTTTAATTTCCCGACGAAAATTACATATTTTCCATCGGTAATTTCCTTCGGGAAATGTTTGTTTTCTTGTAGTGCTTTAAACTATATTTAAATTATACTATTCTCTTTAATTATATAGAATAATATTTATATAAAGTAATCGATTAATTTTTATATACATTATTTTTTATCATATATATTGGTGTCCATATTTTACATAATAATATTTTCTTATAATTTATATGTTTTAACATTTAATATTTTCAAATTTTTTTTTTACTTAGAATTAAGCATGCTAATTTCTAACAAATATTTTTTTGAAGATAATTTCTAACAAATATTAAATCTATTTTATAATATTAGCTATTAATTTATTAAACATTAATTTTGTCTAGTATATTATGTTTGTTTTGGAATTTTTATTTTGAATTACTTTGCAAATATGAAATTAAATTGAATTTTGTCTATTTTTTTTTATAATTGTATGTTATAAATTTTAATGGTTAATAAAAAAATATTGGTTAACCAAACCGAAAATTCGAAATTAATAGACTGATTAATCGAATGTAATGTACTGATTAACGGTTAATGATTTTGAAAAATCGATATTAATGGACTAATTAATTTATTTTAATAATAGATCAATTAACCGATTCATTCTCATTCTTACTATTATCCAACTTTATTTGTGGAAATTCTAATCGTTGGGAAAAATATATACACATATGCATAGAGATAATATAAAAACATATATGCTACCTACCTTTTGTAATGCTGAAATTTTGGTGAAAGCGTATACAACAATCCCTTTTGTATTACTGGCTCGGCTCTTACCCGAATCCCTTCTGTATCACTGGCCCGGCTCCTAGCCACGTGTGGAATAACAGTAATTATACCACAGTCTAAATGTCACTTAGAGTAAATAGAGCGAGTAAAAAATTCGGCAAAGCTCCGGTTTGGAGAAATTTTTCTCTCTCTTTAGAGAAAATCTGAGTCATATTTATACATAATAGATCTCTTCTCTAAAACAGGAAGAGAGTTATAATGGGAAATTAATGCAAAAAAAAAAAAAATTACCTCTTTTTAATGAGTAATAAAAAGGAGTATTAATTTGTAAAGGAAAGTTACTATTTTTAAATAAAAATAATTTAAAAATAATAATTAAATAATTTGATATGTAACTTTTTGCATATCTATATAATTTTCAGATATATATGAATTCAGTTTTATATTGGAAGTTACGTGTATATTTAGACTCCATCACTAATATTAATTTTTGCATTTCTGCTACCTTTTTATTTTTCCAAAAAAACAGGTTGAAATTGGAATATTAGTTTTAAACCATACGTCACGATATAACTTACATAATATATAAAACAATCAAGAGGAAATTTCATTTTGTTAAATAATTACATTTATTATTGTTGAAGGATCGTTAGACCATCTTTCGTAATACGGTACATTTTTTTCCGTCTTTAAAACTGAGCCCGATTTCTACTTATGAGATAATAACTCTTTTGTTTAGATTGAAAACACATCACATAATTCCTAAACTTTAACAATTTTTTTTATATTAGATTCTTATATTTTTAAAAGTTAGCCTTAAAATTTTATATTTTTCGAATCATTCACATTCAATTCAGTGAGACAAAATTGAAAAAATTAAAATGCATACTGTATTAATATCGGACGATGTCAAATTAAAATGATTGTGTGACCTGACAAGTATAAAGAATTGAAGGAAAAAAAATCAATTAATCATGTTTTGCATGTTTGAAATACTTGTATATTTACTTTTTTATTTTTTATATTTTGATAGATTATACGTTAATTTTAAGTTCACCTAATGTGATATTAATAGAACGTGCTTTTCAATATTGTAAATCCCGTCAAAATTGAATCGAATATGAATGATCTGAATAGTATATGAATTAAATATTAATTTTTTTAAAGTATGAAAATTTAATATAAAAAATTGTTAAAATTTAGAAATGCATAATGCATTTTTCCTATTTAGATATTTGACAAAAAGAAAAAGTCTGTATTTTTATATGTATTTTATATAAAAAAAAACTAATAAAACTAGTTGGACTGTAATTAAATACAAAATAAAATAATCAAGCATTAAAGACACTAGCCGCGAAATGGAGCATTTAAGAGCATGTTAAAAACATTGAAAAGTATCATTTGATGTGATGATTTATGAAATTATTTTTGTGAGTAAGACAAATCCATTGATTATGCACTTAGTGATTACCTTAGCGTTTTGTGAAAAACAAAATCCTTCACAAATATGAAATCCATCATAATCTTTTTGACAATATATAAAATAATTGAATAATTCAATTTATGACTAATTAAAGACACAAACAAAATCCTAATAGACTTTTTCATAATTCATACCATCACCTTTATTTCTTATCCTTACGTCAAAGGTGAAATTTATTGTGCTTTTACAATTAGCTTCTATTAGTATTTTTATATTACAAAATGATTATATATATATATATATATATATAATATTTGTCATTTTCTTTTATTTTGTTATTGGTATATAAAAATTCCTAGAAATTATGGTTAACTCATTACGTACGTAAAAAACTCATAATATTAATTTTTCTGTTATAATAATTAAATATAAAATATTATTTAATGACCGCGTATATTTAAACTTTTCAATTTCAACACCCTGATAATTAAACGTTTCAAATACATTCGAATCATATACGTTTCTGGTTAAATCACAACCATAGTCATTTAAAAAAACAAGTAAATAGTGCATTAGGCAGGAGTATTTCCACAGTCGGCACCGTCTCTATGCAAAACTTTCCTGCCCGCATGAGGCTAATATAGCCTACAAGGCTACAAATACTTGTGTGTGAATACAGAATACATATTTTAAATGTATATAATTTTCATTTTATTTTTAAAGAAAAAAGAAAATTACAGGTGGAAAGAAGAAACTAAAACGTGATTGATTTGATATTAAAGATTACAAATTTCCTTGTGGCCATTTCACCGTTGATTTCCAAGGGGATACGTGCCTCTTCAGTAAGGACCAAAATGTAGGGTTTAGATTTGATCATGGGAAGTATCTTAATATTTTGTTTTTTGTTGTGGGTCCAGTTTTGGCTTTCGTTGTCTATTTATGGCCAGAAAATAGTTGACTTTGGAATGCATTGACGTGAAGCTCTGATAATAGTCAATAGTCCGTCGTAATATATTACATATAAGGCCAAGCCTAACCCTATGTAAGCCTATTTCTTTCTTTTCTCTTTTTTAATAATTTTGTTTTGGACATAATTTTATTTTTAAAAATACTATTTAATTAAACTTTATTAGTTTATTTATCATGTATACGGTATAAGTAATTGAATTTCTTACAATGAAGATATATAAAATTAATTTTAATGATAATCACTTCAAAGCTGGGACGTAGCTACATGGAAACGTGTGGGTTAATTAACCCTACTAGATTGCAAAAATTAAAATTAAAATATTATGTATAATTTCTTAATTTTTATTTTGTTTTCACTTCATTAAAAGTTCAAAGAGTATTTCTCTGCCACATTGTATGCATCTATATGCACAAATATGCGCCATTGGATAGAAATTTAATGTTATTTTACTTTTAATCATACGGTCTAAATTTGTGAGCATTTAGTATTTAGCACATCTAAGCACTATCCAAGTTAAAATTTGATACTACTCATCCAAAATTTTAGCCATGCTTCTCAGTCAAATTTACCAAAAGAATAATTTCACAAAAATATGAAAATATTTTAGATGGACCCAATTGAGTGGATTTAAATCCAATCATAAATATGTCAAAATTTTATAAACCATAAGCGGATTTAGTAGGATAATAGCCCAAATGATATGATTAAACCGTTATAAATAGATTGAATTATAGATTAATCTAGTCATAAATGGATTGAAATTTATAACATTTTTTTATCTATTTAAATTTTTCTCGATAAAAACAATGCATGCATAAAAACAAAGTTTTTGATTTATATTATATAAAAAATATAAAACACAAATAATCTAAACAAATTATAAAACGGGTGGAATCGTGTAAGGGTCGAGTTAAATAATTTTACATGTTAAGTATATCGAATCATTAAAATTTTTTAACATATATAAATTTAATAAATTATATAAATTATAATATTTTTTTAGTGATTAAAAATGTTTCGAAATAAAAAATACAAACCAAATATAACAATAATTAAAATCAAAATAAAAATAAAATTTAATCGTAAAAATTGAATATATTAAACATGAAAGTAATAATTGAGTGCTTATTATGCACATATAATGAATATATAATTATAATAAGAAAATAATTCTAATTTTTTTAAGAGAAGATAATTTGAATATTTATTTACTAAAAATATATATTATAATAATATCTTAAAAAGTCATATATCATAATATTTATAAAGTATCAAAATATTAAGAAATTAAAATACAAAATATATATAACCCGATTAACAAATGACTAACCGTTAATTTCTAATTTTTAAAAATGCAAATTATAATTTTAAATTATCTATTTGATTAATATAAAAATCGATTCGATTTTGGATATCTTTTTATGTTAATAATTTTTTTTTTCCGACCCCTGGCTTGTTGGCTGTACACAATGAACTATTCTAATTCTTTGATCTTTCTCTTCAGGAAAAGAAAAGGAATTAAAAATCAAATTTAACAAGATAGAAAAGGTGTAAAAAATTTCAGCAAGAGGAGTGCAAGTCCAACTTCCGAGGAAGAAATATGTATTTAAGTTCTCATTCTAGGATAGATAGGTTCAGACTTACTGATTGATTAGCACTTTGTTTTCGTTGCATTTCTTTAATCATTTAGTTTATTTTTATCTAAATAATCTTAATAGTTCAAGAAAATTCCAGTGAGGTTTTGATATGAGAAATATAGCTGTAAATCCAGATTCCTAAATCACAGCTAATAATAATATTGCAGAATAAAATACTCGAACTAATTAATTAAAAAAAAAAACATTTTCTCTTTGTCCAGTCATGTAGAAACAATATTTTTTTATAATATTCTTTAAATGCAGAGAGAAAAGTTGAAAATAGTAAGATTTTCAATTTTTTTTTTAATTAGAGTGATTTCCAATATATTATAAATATAACAAATTATAATAATTCTTAATTAGTAGTATTTAGATATGGTATGAATGGATAGCCTCTGACCCACTGTAACATGTCATCTTTTTTTTTTAAAAAGTTAAAATAATTGATTTGATAATACTATTTTTATGTGTCATACTCACTCCGTTTTTTATTATCTGTCACTTTTGAGTAAAATTCAAATTCTGTTTATCTGTCACTTTTAGATTTTTAATGCAATTTAATTTTCTCTTTCCAATTTTTCATTTTCAATAAAAATTGACCAATTAGATTATTTTTTTTAAATTAAATCACTTAATATATATTGAATTATTCAATTTTTTTCTAAATTTAAAACTAATTAATATTTTTTAATTTTAGTGAAAATAATAAAAGTGACAATTATAAAAGAATGGAGGGAGTATTATATTTTCTCGCCGGAATTTTTTTAAAAAGAAAAATTAGAAGAGAGAGAAAGAGGGGGAGGGGAATAATATTAAAGCAGGTTAGTAAAGTAATAAATGAATTAATTAAGCTGTATTTGACTGGGGGCTACATTCCTGCCTAACATTCATCTAAAATTATCAAACCATAGTATATTCTTAGGTTTGAAGTTATTATGTTTTATTGAATTTGTTACAAATTCACTAATTACATCATATTTACTAATAGCCACACCAAGTTGCGTACCGTAGGACAAAAACTAGCTTTTTTTTTAATGAATGCGACAAAACATAGAGCTAATTGCTTTAACAATGAATTACGGCTGTGCAAGGGAATTTCAGCTTCACTTGTCAATTAAAATAATTATTTTATTTACAAATAAAAGCCATAAGAAAATAGCTATATAGACTAAACCTCAACATAGTTATAACTCGTAGTTAACACATTAAACTGAATATGGAAAGTAATTAATTAATCCAGCATATTTATATAAACTTTGAATTTTATTGTTCATTCCTTAATAATTCAACGTCCGCTTTTATATATTAATGTCCGCTTTTATATTTTATGCATCGATCTGTTTAATTTTTCTTTGGATTATCCTTATCCATGAACTTAATTAGAAATGTTAGTGTTTAATGGTCTGTTTAGTTCAACTAACAATGGGTTGTAATTTTATTTGAACTTTCCAGATAGATACTCTAATTGTGTTTCATTAATACAACAACGTCAACTTAGTAATTTTTTTTTTTCCAATTATTCAAGTTTTCTCACTTTTACTATTAATGTTTTTGAACTACGCTTTCATTATTATTTATCAGCGGAAATGTTCAAATAACATTGAATAGTAATTTAACATGTGAGTGTATTATAGTATACGTAAATTTAGATTATTATATCAAAGTTTTAATTTTTATTCAACTATTCATATTTACACTTATTGTATACACGTCAGCACTAAATTTTAAGCCACCAAATGCAATGCTGTTTTTTTTTTTTTCTTTTTAAATTACGTAGTGTAGAAATATAAAGTAGGATGGGCAAAATGGTAAAAGGAATGCTCCTGTGGTGGGATATAGTACAGTCAAAAGGGGTGTCCCAAAAGAAACAGAATTCCAAATTGGAAACAAAAGAAAATGAAAATAATAATTCTTCATGGGCATTTTGTGATCATGACGACGTTGGCATATTATAGGATTTTTCTTCTTTTTTAATGTGAGAGAAAAGAAACAAAGGTCAAAGCAAAAGCAGTTTGGTTTTGTTGTTGTTGTTTTATATTAAGAGCAAATCGCATGGCAATAGGCGTAATGATTTTCAGCGAAGAAGAGAATTGAGCAAATATCAGAAACTCGTGATTTTAAATTTTAAATACTCTCTCTGTGCAACAGCAACAAGAGAGAACTGAACCAGAAGCAGCAGGCAGGTATTATCAGTCCTCCTTAAGGAATTTACAGCTACCTCTCTTCCTTTTCTCGTGATCTCTTCCATACCCCCAAAAAAGCTTATTCCTTTCTCTTTCTTCTTTCTTGTTTTCCTCATGTTTATATATTTTTAACCTTTTCATTTCTCTTCTTTCTATTCTTTACCTCCAACAAGTTTGATATAAGGAGAAATAACTCCTTTTCAGAAGCTGAGTCAAACGAACGAAATTCTAAAAGGAAGGGGTTTTAAGAGGACCCAAGTGCTGAAACTTTGATTATAGCAAGAAAGGAAGGTTTTTTAGAGTTACCCAGTTGGATTTTTGAAGGGTTCCAGTGAAGAGAAGAAGAACGAAGAAATGGGTAGTTGTGGAAGAAGTGGCAGTGTTAGGCAATATGTAAGATCGAAAGTGCCTCGTTTGCGATGGACTCCTGAGCTTCATCACTGCTTTGTTCATGCTATTGAGAGGCTTGGTGGTCAAGATAGTAAGCATATTTTTATTTTTATATATATATATGGTTTTTGTTAAGTCTGTATTTAATTTTCTGCTTTATGATTATTTGCTTCTTTTGTAGAAGCCACGCCTAAGCTTGTCCTTCAATTGATGGATGTTAAAGGACTCACCATTTCACATGTGAAGAGCCATCTCCAGGTTTGCTTTTTGATTCTTCTGATCTTTGTCTACTTGATTTTCAAGTTCTAATCTTTTCTTAGCAAACTGCTAAATAATTTCTCCTGATTGGGTTGATCAGATGTATAGAAGCATGAGGAGTGATCTGGGGAAACAAGGTAAAGAAAATTCTTTTCATTTCTGTTCCATCTTTGTTTGTGTATATTGGCATTAATGGCGGACTTTGAATCACACTTTCCCCTAATGGTTCTTATCCACAGTTGAGAATCAAAGATTTAAAAGAATTTTTCACACGTAAAAGTTTGTTTTTGGGAAGGAGTAGGAGACTCGCTTCATTTATTATCTCTCAATTTTTCTGGTAGAATTTATACCAAAAGAGTTGAGAACAGAATAAAACCTGTATACCTTTCAGATCTTCTAATATTAGTATTTTCTTATGAAACCCATAACCCTCCAATTGACTCTCCAATCCATCTTCTGCTTTGATGTTGTGTAATATTAAATCCCCATGTTAAATGCCATTGACTTGTTTGCTTTTATTCCCCCTACAACTTTTTATCAAAAGCCACATCTACAAATTGTGCTAATTATATAAGGAAAGGCCTATTGCTTCTATAGCTTTTGTCATCTTTTTGTATTTCTCTGTGACAGATAAGGGCTCTACCCATTATAGAAGACAATATTTTGAGGACCATGATGAAGTAAAAGCCATTGAAGAATCAGATTCTCATTTCATCTACAGCACTTTCTCTTCTAAAAGGTCAGCTTAGATTTTGTAAAGATCAAAAAAGAAAGTGGGTAGTCCTAGAAACAAACAAAAAGAGATTTGCACTGTTTCTTTATGATCTTTTCCTTTCGAACTGTTTTACTTTATTTTCTTCTTTTGAAGTTCTTTTTGTTTGATCTCTCTTTTCTTCTGCAGACCGAGAATCGAGACCAGGAGTTCAATCTCTGATCAGAACCTGCAATGCAGCCAAGGAATATGTGAAACAGTCACCAATCCGTACTCCGGGGATGATTTTATGGGAATAAAAGAAGCTAATGGTGCTGCTTTCAGATGGGAGCAGTCTCATTCTAAGCCCAAATCAACAGCCTTCTCTCTGCCACATGATCTTTGCAGCCTCAACACATTGAATTATGCAGTTGGAGAATCTGACGTTCTTAAGGTACACTTCAAAAAAATCCCGCCTCAGCCTTTTTCCTGAGGTTGAGTGCAATTTTGGTATTTGGTTTCACCTTTCAACTTTTAAGTTTTAACCAAGTCAAATATAAGGCGGCCTCTAATTTTGCAATTTCCAGTAAATCACACTTGTGACCAACGGTGCCATGGAATCTCCATGCTTTTTCTGGTCAATGAGTAAAATATATAGTTAATAGCCTAATAGGTCATTTACCAAGTAATAATACAATTAGGTTATTCTTTCTTTTTTTTTTTTAATATTCCTCAGTCAATGCTCTTATGAACAACACATTGCTGCCCATGTAATTTCCTTGGTTCTTTGAAGCATCCTTGTTAAAATCTTATTTTGGTGATTTTTTTTTAAAATATTTTATGGATTTGCACTGCTGCTCCCAATTTTCCTTATTACATTCTGTGGTCCAGTTACTGTTGTAGATGGGGGTGGGGGGGGGGGACCTCTGACAAGGAAGGCAAAATGGAAATTCAAAATAAGAATTTATTGCAAAGACTACCCAGCGACTCAGAGTTCAATTGGAACAACTTCTTCTACTACCTTAAACTTGATTGTTCCAATTTTACCCTAAAGCCATTGTCCAGTTTTTCATAAGAATTTTTCATCTGCTCAGTTACATCTTACCACATTTTGATCTGGAATGCCACCTGTGATGTCCTAAGAAATGCAAACTTGTGTAATGAGCTGGTTGGACAATCGTTTTCTTTGGAAGGCTAGGGTTCCATGTTTTTTCATATATATTAAAGATAAACTCTTCTGTCTCGATTTGCAGTCCTTTTTGTTCTGGAGGGAAATATTATCTTTTTCCTTATTATTATTTTTATTATTCTTACAAGAATATATACACCCATGATGGATTATATACATTAATTATATTATTATAGAAATTTTTATGATTGGTCTAATTAATGTAATTAAATAACTACATTTATTATATATAAAGTAATATTATGTAAGAATACAACCAACTTATGAGAAAGAAATGGAATTAGTTTTTCATGTGTTGACTTTATTATTTTCTTGGTTAGTGTTAATAGATTAAAAATTTAGTGTTTTATAAATTCTAACGATTCCGAAGTAATTAAAAGTTGTATGCTTGCAATTTGAAATGAAAAATATGGGAATTGCAGGTTGGCAACGCAAAGGATCACAAGTACAAGCCAGCAGCTGCACAAATGTGGAAGCCTGAGGCTACTGGAAGTGGAAGAGCAGATGAAGAAAGTGGGTGTGGTTGTGAGTTATCATTATCGCTCACATTGCCCCATCCATCCTCACAAAGAAGTAATGCTTCGTCAACTAGTGAGATCAGTGAAGCATTTTCATCACATTGTAGGTCTCCTTCTTCTAACACGTTGAAAGACGACTGTTCTGGTTCTTCTTCAGGAAAACGTAGTATTAATTTAGATCTATCCATTGCTCTTTGTGGTAGTTAGTGTAGGATGTAAAGAGAGTTTTCACCTGTTCTTGCATTACTTCTCAATATTTTTGTTTCTTTTGGAATATTTTCTGTCCATTTTTGTGATCCTTTTGTATTTTTTAATTTTAGGCATTTTGTTCGTTCACCTTCGGTTTAGTTTTCATTCCGTTAATGAATCTGGACCTTAAATTACTAACCTTCTCTTTAATTAGTCTCTCTACCGAAGTAATGCAACCAATGAATTGAAGGATCTTCGCCGGCATCCGGTGGCAAGTGTCAACGTGATAAAAATGAAAAAATTACTCCTAATGCTACGAGTATATAGATATCGATATTGCACTGAGAAATCTAGCCATAATTTCACTCCTTCCTCCCCCTCTTCCTGTTTTTCTTCTTCTCCAGCCGATCTCCTCCCCTCTTCCTCTTCTATTTTGCTTCAATCTCTGAATTTATTTCCTAATCCGATTATTCTCAGCATTATACTCACGGGCATTATCCGGAGCGGAACTACGTCCACTGTGGGCCTACTGCCCTCTAACTTCTTCTGAAAAAAAATAAAAATTAATATATAATACTATATGTATACTAAAATTAATAATTGAGTCTCTATAAAATTATATTTAATCCAATCTTAAATTTAGCCAAATCTTTTTTAAAAACAAAATAGATAATAGCAAGAATTAAGCTAAACAGAATAAAAACTAATTTTAAGTTCAAACGGCTTAATAATTTAAATCCAAATAAAAATTTGCAATTATTTAAATTTTCTTTTTTTTTTAAAAAAAAAATTCTTAATTACTAGACTTTGTAATAGAAAATGGAGGATGTTTTTTATTTTTTATTTATTTTTTACTTGCACTCTAGCTATAAGAAAGAGATTGCAAAAAAAAAAATTGCTGAAGAAATGATCATGAATAGGGGAATAGATAGAAATATGACTTGTTGGATTCATAAATTACAGCAACTAATAAAAAAATTCATTCACATAAAAAATAAGGAAGTTGCATGAATATTTGATCAGTGGAATCAATTTTAAAAAAGTTAAAATTATAAAGATATTTTTTGTTTTTTAATTGAGTTGAGTCAATTTTAAAAACCATTTAAATTACAAGGTCTTTTTTTTTTTTAATTTTACTTAATTGAGTGCGGTCTAGTTACGCTCTTGATCACGAAAGAATTTTATTTAATAAAAATATATAAATAATAAGAATTTTTTTTGTTTCATTCATTATTGAAATTTTATTTATTTAAATGTATATGTCTATAATTAGCTTAAATTAGTTGTGGCTTTTGATAATTTGTGTGGGAATTAAATGCAAAGTGATAATATAAATTTTGTCATGTCAAATCTTCTATTCACATAGTGTTGGGGAAATAGGTGGGGAGGAGAGGAGGGGGTCTTTGCACACATCATTTTATCATCTTTCTTCTATTTTTATTTTTAATTGTTCATCCTTACTCCTATTTATTGACAATTCTTTTAAGTGTTTTTGCAATGGTACACAGTGCAGGACGTAAGACCATTTGCTGCTGCATCTGAATTTGAAAATGGGTATACTGAAGTTAATTGAGATTGGAGTGGGCATGCTTATCCATCAATGGTTTTGCTTGCCCATCAATCAGTCCCTTCAATTCTCCATTATTCCTTTTATTTTCATGTACAACTCACTACCTTAATTTTTCATTAATACTATTATTATCACTCTCTAATGATAAAATATTCAGAATTATTTTATGAATGTTAACTCTTTTTTTTTTTTCATTAATAGGATATTTAAGAGAAAACAAAACTCTTGAATGATGAATATAGAAAAAAAAATGAAAAGGAAATTAACTAAAACAAATAAAAAGAGAATGTGGTTTGAATAATTCAAACAAGAGTTGGAGAAAAAAAATTATATTATGGGTTAAAAAAATGCTATATTTTGTATGTCATGATTTCAATTTGAAATCGTATAAATAATAAAAATTGTATATCTAAATAGAATTATTAATATATATATATATATATATATATATATATGCTTTCCTTATTAGCAATGTTGACAGGAAATATGGTTGGTGGCCGATAGTAACAATGTTGAAGTGACATTTTCCAACTTTGCACAATAACTTATGTTCGTTTTCTTAAAAATCCATATAACTAATGATTAAGCTTCATTTTTTTTTAGCAAATAAAACTTTCATTAACCGAAAGGAAAGGGTACGTCAGCTAACACCATAAAAGAAAGAAAACTGTTGCATTCTTCTGCCCAAACTATGTCTCTAATAATACTAAATCAAATTCAGCTAGTGGATGGTCCACTAGATTATTATTTGTGGCATTCAAAGATCAACAACAGGACCTCAGTCTACTGCTAAAAGCAAGCCAATCATCCATAATCAGTCCAAAAGACTTTTCTATTACCAGGTCAAAGAAGCACAAGTCCTAATCAATTTGCAAGCCGAAACTTATGGCAAGTGCCTATGCTACATTATCATCCCAATTCTCTTGAGCACATCTATAACCACAAGCCATCACCTCCCAATCACTATTTCCAAAAATAGGTCTTGACTCCGCATATTCACTTTTTAATTGTTTTGTATGTATACGATGCTATTAATTCATCTTACGGTTAAAAAGTAAAAAATATCATACATCAGAGAATGATCATAGACTTTTTCTAATTAAAGGCATTATGAATTTTCAATTCATGTACCACATGATCAAATTACAACTTTTGCCACTAAATTTAATTGCATATAGCCTATAACTATTTAAGATTTTACGTAAATATCCTACAAAAAGATCTTTACAGACACCCCAGTCCAAATTCTATTCGAGCTACCAAAGACAGTTAAAATTTTTCATTTAACTAAAGTTTGCATAGCTTTTATTCGAACAAAAAAGAAGCAGAAAAGAAAAATGAAGAGAATGTGAGATTATGCTTATGCAGGAGAGTGTGAGAAAGAAAAAACAAAATTTATAAATTATTTTCCTAAAAATATGAATTTCAAATTGGCTTTCTAATAACTCATCATACCGAGCATTCAGTTCAGTGTTTCTCTCTAAAACAACAGGATAGAGAAAAGTGTACTGATTAATGTTACACTATTCTTTCACATTCAACAGAGGTAGATTACTTTCGTTTTTGCATTTTAAATGCTAATTCTAAGCACGTTCTTACTTTTATCTCTTTCTATTCTTCAAATTGGCATCAGGAACCAATGGCTTCATGCAGAGTCGAGGCTTTACACTAGTGAGGTTCCGAGGAAGAACAGACACAGCAGCAACTAACGACCCATCAGGCACTCCAGAAAGAGGCAGCAACTCAACGAGAATTGAAAGCTGATTCATTTGTGATTGTAGTCATAGTAAGTAGAAAGGAGACCAGGAAAAAAAAAAGTGATTTTCAATATCCAAAAGTGGTGAAAGAATTCTTGCCTCAGGAGATTTGAGATCAACAGCTGAATCTGATATGACACCTTTAACTGCAGAAGCCACAATTTCGAAGCATTTCTTCCGCTCCAACAGAGGACATGGATTAGAATTCTCTGATTTGTTTTTCATAATCTTTACCTGTGTCTCTTCAAGACCCCTCCTGTTATATCCAACTGCAAACTACAGCTCAAAAGATTTTAGTGCACACGTACAGCCATAGACAACACAAGCTCAATCATCACACATTGAAGGCAGAGAGATGAGAACAACAACTTAACTAAATTCTATGTTCTATAGCTCTGCTCAAGTTTCACTTCTTAAATCTCTCTCATATCTATCTAAAGTATTTTCTATAGTACATTTATCCATTCATGATCAACAAAGAGAGCACTGGAGATGAGCAAGCAAATTGAATGCAGGATGGATGATTTCTTGACTTATTGGTACAAGGCTTGCATATCCCTTGGTTGCATAAGCTAAATTGCTAGTTGCTAATGTACCTCACAGACTGCTTAACAAAATAAAATGATTTTAAAATAAAACCTACACCTTTATGGGCCGTGAAAGTTTGTTTTGCTTGTCATTCATGAACTGAAGAACAAGCTTTGATACCACTTCTTTCATTTCCTTCTCATCCAATCGACAAGTAGCTTGGATAGGGAATATGCGATGACACCAGCTGCATCACAAATTGCCAGTCCAGATTAGATTAAATTAACCAACAAAGAATAATAAAGGGACTAGAGAATTTTCTTTTCTTTTGGGGGAAAAAAAACCTAGTAGACATGAGAATTTCTAAGGTAGGCAATTAGTGACTTCTAAATGAAAAGTCGTTATGATTTAATTCTTAATTTCAATATCAGATTATTGTAATTTAAAATACATGTAAGTTTAACCTGGAATTGCCTATTTAGAAGCTAGTATTTTATTACATGATTTACATCACATCTCTAGTTTTATCAAGGTATGTATTTTAGTTTCTTCCCATTAACATTGATTGTCAACCAGGGATTGGCATTCCTAATAACAGAAGGAATCCTCTTGAGATCTCAAGAAATAAATACAGTGTGGTATTTTAGTAAGTGGGTATTTAAATTACAGTAAAGCAATGGTGCCAAGAAGTTATTCATATAGCAGATGTACTCATATCAATTTCTCCTTACCTATTGTGCTATTCATAGATGTACTCATGAGATATTATAAAACTTCAAATATTTTACCAACTCATGTATTTTATCAAATGCAGCACTCAGAAATGGAAAATGCATCAATATGTGATGCTAAACTTAAGACTTCTTAAAGGGAACAAAAGGAAAATATCATTGATTAGTTAACAAATGGGAATGGCTTGAGAAGATATGGGTTTTTGCAATAATAGGAGATGAATTACAGAATACATGGCAAAAAAAGAGAATGCAAAGCACATTAAGTTATTGCAGTTTAATTGCGGAAAGTTGTGAGCATGCATAGAATAGCCATAAGTGGTTTCATATCATCAGAGATGCACGTAGAACCATAGTATAAATAAACAAACAAATAAATAAATAACAACCAGTTATGCCTACAACTTACAGAGGTGACTTTAAATTTCCAGATTCCAGACATTGAAAAATATTTGACACAATATCTACAGTGTCATGAGAATTTTCTCCAACAAAGGTCAGGAGAAGCAAACCACTCCTTGTCAACTTGACCAGGGAAAAAGGTAAACATGCTTCTTCTATTCTATCAGTCTCCTTTGAATGTCCATCTATAATCAGGAAACACAAAAGATGTCATAAAATAGGAAACATCCAACACCTCACTGGCATAACTTTCATTCTCTTGGTTACAACATTACTACCTAATTCATCATTAATGCTATTGCTTTTCAAGCCCTCATCTTGTAATCCACCTACTTCATCCACCACCAATACTTTCCTTCTCTTGTTGCTTTCCCCTGCAGTAGTACTGTCCAAACATTCAGAGGTGCCACACTTAGAGGATCCAATATACTACAAAAGAATTCAAAATCAAAGAGTCAG
The DNA here is from genome assembly GCA_947683425.1 of Excoecaria cochinchinensis. Classification (NCBI taxonomy): domain Eukaryota; kingdom Viridiplantae; phylum Streptophyta; class Magnoliopsida; order Malpighiales; family Euphorbiaceae; genus Excoecaria; species Excoecaria cochinchinensis. The sequence goes on from CANTUQ010000242.1 coordinate 767,739, forward strand.
TATTGGATCACAGTACATTCTTAATGTGCAATGCCTTGTAAGACCAGTAAGTTATGCACAAACCTTAAGTTAGAATAGCACCTGGCTCCCATGAAAATGATAATAGATTTATCTTTCTAAAAGGGAGAGATTGATAAAGCAGAAAAGGAACAAAAATCCTGGTTTTCATTTAAGTTAATCATGCACTGATGCCACTAAATAAGAAACACCTAGACAATTTAAAAGGCTATAATTAAATCACAAATTCTACCATAGAAGTGAAAACTAGACAAAGTCTCATAACCAGTGACTCCATTATCAAAAAGAAGAAGAAGTTGTTATCAACCTTGCTATTTCTCATAACTTTTCAATAAACATGGCGCACTGCAAGCTCCACCGCAAATAATCAATGATATATGCAAACTGTAAATGAGAAAGTACTATAATAGTCGACTTTTAAAAATCATTGGAAAACATTGACAGATGCACATGAAATGCACGTCCTAATCAACCCAGGATATCCAAAATTCAATTCTCTTCTCTCCCTTTGATATAAAAGAAGAAAATGGCTAAAATCCTCCCAGCTGGTGAAATATGAAAGCAAAGATAAATAAAACCCAATACAATGTCACAAAAATCACTTAAAGGAAAAGGAAAGAAAAATGAGATAGTTTGCGCTACCTTTTCAAGAATGGAAACGGCTTCTTTGGTGGCACTTTTTTCCCTCTCTGATGAGAAAAACAATTTTTTTTACAAGTCAAATTTGAAATTGAAGAAGAAACGCATCTCTTCCAAAGGGTAGAGAAGAGTAATAAATGAATAATAGATGAGAAGAGAACGCACTGATAGAGCAGGTAATGAGAAAACCAGAGTGGGATTGATTTAAAAGAGCAGAAGGAGCGTTGTAGTCGAAGCGAGGAATGCTAATTACAGCTGCATGCTGCTCCCATGGCTTCATTGTTCTTTTCAATTCCTTCTCTTTCTCGTTAAATTCTGCCGCTGATTCTGGTTCATTATCGTTATCATTTGCATTTTCTGAACTTGATTCTCCTGTTATCTTGTTTTCTTCCTTTTCTCCTTCGGCCATTGAAGTTCCTCTTTGTATTTACTTCGATTCTCTATTGAAGACCGTTCTGTTCTATAATCCAGAGAACAAAAAACCCTTCTCCGTACAATCCGGTGGAAGGAGGGAGATTAAGAATTAAGCAATTATAGCCCATTGTTTTCAATGGCCCAGCCCAAGACTTAGGCAAAATGATTTTGGCTCTTTTGGGTCTTGAATTTATTATGTTTTTGTTCTTTTCTGCAATTTTCATATTATTGATTTGTTGGAATAAAATGTTGGGAAAAGTAGAGTAATAAAATATTTCTATAGTTAATTTTTGAATAAAAATACACTTCATATTAATAAAAAAAGATACTAACATATTCTTGGATCAAACATCTATCAATTCTGAGTTAACAGTGTTGACGTGGCAAAATATACCACGTCATTAGCACCTCAACAATATGTGTTTATAGTTAATTTTGAAACAAAAATGTCTCTATAGTTACAGGTAGGGGTGAGCCGGTCCATGAACAAAAAAAATCAGTTTATTAATATCGATTTTTTGAAATTCCAATTCATTAATCAGTCCATTACTATCGATTAACCTGTCCATCAGTTTCGCATTTTCGGACCTGTTAACCAATATTTTTCGGTTAACCACTATAATTATAAAATGCATTTATAAAAAAATTAAATTGTCGAAAATACTTAAAATTTAAAATTAGAAAACAAAAATAATTCAATATAATAATTAAATATGATGTTCAAACAACAAACATAAACTAAAAATATTCAAAAATATTATTTTCACATATATTAAAAATTGTATTTTATTTGAATAAAATTTTTAGTTAATATATTAATTTTATATAATTTTTCGAATATATTTTGATTTTAATTAATGAAAAATTGATATATTAGGAAATAATAAGAAATACTAAATATGTACATATTGAACAATTAATAAATGAACTAAAATGACTTTAAAAAAACTAAAATGAAATTGAAATATTTTAAAGTAAATGAAAATTAAAAGGATATAAATAATTAAATATTAAAATAATGAAATAAAAAATTATAATAAAAATAAAAAAGAATAAAATAAAATTAATAAAATATAGAGGTATTCATTTATCGGTTTCGGTTCGGTTAACCAATTTATAAGCTAAAAAATAAAAATCAGTTCATTAATATCGGTTTTTGTAAAACACTAACCGTTAACCATAAATATCGGTTCGGTTAACATATTTTTCGGATCGGTTTCTGTTTCTGTTTCTTGGTTAACCGAGTCTAACGGTTTTTTTGCACACCCCTAGTTACAGGATGTAATATTCTTGAAACAATATCATTGTATTAAAATATAGATATATATTCTTGAAACAATAACAAAAATGTATTAAAATATCTCTGAATCAAACTTTTGCCTATATTTATTTTTGGTATTTAAATCACTAAATAATTTTTTAATAGGTAAAATTAAAAATAATATAAACAACGTAATTAGTTTTTTTTTTTTTTACAAATTTATTCAATTGCTAATAAATTTATTACATTCCGTAACCAAACTTTCAAATTTCATTAAAAAAAATATGTAGTTCAAGAATATTTATTGATATTGTTTAAAAAATAACTGTAGGGGCATTTTAGTATATTAAAAACAACTTTAGTGGTATTTTAGTACTTTTTTAATTTTGAATTAAAAATACACGTGGTGCCAACGTATTAATAACATGACATATTTTATTACGTGTTAATAACACGTCAACGCCGTTAATTCAGAGTTGACAAAAGTTTGATTTAGAGATATTTTAGTATTTGTTTTTTTTAATTTTAATAAAAAATTTTTGTCTCAAAATTAACTATAAAAATATTTTAATATATTAGAGATAATTTTAGGGGTATTTTATTACATTTTCCCTAAAATAATTGAGTTGAACGTATTACTCTCTGTCTTTGTTTTATTTGTCTTTTTTAAATACTCGACCCCGCCAACTTTTTGTTCTAATATATCTATTCATTGCGTTTTGTTAAGGACGCATATTAACCAATCCTATTTTCTTTGTAGAAAATATTAAAGAATACTTTTTATTTTTTTTAAAAAAAAGAATGCACTAACATGTATAAGTGGTAAATTTTGATCTAATTTATGAATTAAATTCAATTTATCTATAAGAATATAATTTAAATATGATTCAGATTGTCAATGACTCGTTTATAACTCGATATATTTGACTCTTAAAATGATTAAATTTAACTCGATTTATTATATAATTCATATAATTCGGTCAGTTTTATTATCTAATTGTGACCCCTTTTATGACTGATTTATATTATTGGTGATGTTTTAATTTTTTTATATAATATAAATATAAAAATAATTATTTTTATTTGTTACACATGCATAATTTTATTTTTTTAATGAAAAAATTCAAAAATATAAAAAAATAATATCACAATGGATTTGTTTATAATTCAACTCATTTATTATCCAATTTAATTTGTTCATCATCCATTTATCCAACACAATCCGACTCAATCCTACAAAATTTTAATTCATTTATAATTCAACATATCAACTCAAACTAAATCTATTCAATTCGACAAGTTTACCACCCATAATGATATCTCTTAATTTTAATATATATTCTGTATGAGGTTATATCAAGAAAAATACCAGTAAAATTGATAATTTCAATAGCATTAATCAATTTTCACAATTGTTGTGAATCAGAAGATTTTTTTTTTTAATATTTGACCATCAATTTTTTTTTTCTATGGGGTTTTGGCAATATTTTATTTTCCAAATGTGCTCATAAAATATTAAGTGTAATTTTTTTTTTCAAGAAAAAGTATAAAATTTTTTTACAATTAATAGTATATTAAGAAATCATATAATCAATTTTATGTTTCATTCATAGGATTGCATTTAAAAAAAATGTTTTATAAGATATGATTTCTTTTATAGAGGAGAAAGAGAATTTCCAATAAACTTATAACAGAAAATTTCGAAAACCAATAAGAAATTTTTATCTTCCTAACATTAGAAGAGATATATTTTAAAAGAAATAATTTTAATTTAATAAAGAAAACTAAGATTAAGAAAAGAAAAAAATATAGTTAATTAAAGAAGTTAAACATCATTAACTTTGAAATAACCCCACAAAATCTATCGTCTCTTTAACTCTCTCAACGCAGTGAAGAAATAATAATAATAATAATAATAATAATAATAATAAAAAGCATTTGTCAAAGATCTTCTCTTTCTAGTTCGGACTGCCTTAATTGCGCACCGTCAACAACACCCGTCAGTAACAGTAACAGATAACATTTCCATTCTCTCTCTCTCTCTCTCTCTCTCCCTCTCCCTATTTACTTCGCGCATCTAAGCCATGCTGCCAAATGAATCGCGCACCCTTCTTCAGGTTTCACGGCAGCAGAAAGCACTCTCCGGCCACCAGGCTGCTCCGCTCCAGAGCCGCCGCCATCACCTCCCCTTCAATTAAGATGTCGCCGGATTCCGCCGTTCCTCGTGCCGTTGTTGTCCTTGCTCTACTCTCATTCTTTTGTTTATATTCCCTCCGCTTCCTCCCTCTCCCCTCCGGTTACAACGTTTCTTTTCCTCGCATTTTCCCTTCTCTCGTGGATAACGATACTGTTCCTGTAAGTACAATTTCTCTTTCTATTATCTTGTGTCGAATGCTAATTTGAGTCGGTTAATGATGGAAAACTTAGTTTAAGTTGATTTTAATTCATGTTTAGTATACAGAAATGGAGATTGAAAGGAAGTGAAAACGTAATCGGTTCTCATTTTTAATGAATGATTACGCGCACGATAGCAGAAGCTCAATTTTATTGCCGGCTTCTGAATTGCTCGGCGCACGTTATTGTTGATGATAATGTCATTTTAGTTTTCTTGATTAACAAAATGATCCTGCAATGAACTTAGGGAATTATGTGGTAATACATTTTGTTTTCCATTTCAGTGTAGCAGTTGCTTCCAAATTCATGTGTTGCCATGTGGTTGTGTATAAATAGTAAGGTTATGGTTGAACTTGGAACGTTAAGTTGTTTAGTTATTGAATCAGTGTTAGATTTTTCATTCATTTTTGATGTTGTAGGTAAATAATGAGCATAATCTTGAGATGGTATTGAAAGATGCAGCTATGGAAGATAGGACTGTTATTTTAACTACTCTGAATGAAGCATGGGCAGCTCCAAATTCAATTATTGATCTGTTCCTGGCAAGCTTTAGAATAGGGGAAAGCACTCGTAAGCTTTTGAATCACTTGGTGATTATTGCATTGGATCAGAAGGCATATACACGTTGTACAGAATTGCATAATCACTGTTTTGCTCTTGTCACGGATGGGATCGACTTTCGCAAGGAAGCTTACTTTATGTCCCCTTCCTATTTGAGGATGATGTGGAGAAGGATTGACTTCTTGCGGTCTGTTCTTGAGATGGGGTATAATTTTGTTTTCACGGTAATCTCTAACTTCCACATGCAGATGTAATAGTGGCATAATTTGACTTGATCATACATTAATGGCTCTGTTTGCCATTTTGAGTAATATATTCTTGAAGTAGATTAGTAACATCTTTTTGTCAGTATTCATCCTTAAATTGAGTATATCATTCACTGTCATGAACATACTTCTGTCAATGAATCTAATTTATTAGAAAAAAAATTGTGCATTGTTGAATTCCAATGTCTTCCTTCCAACTTCTATTCGTCTTTCTTTTGACGAAAAAATTGAGAAGAGAGATGTCCTTTCATCCAAATGCAACATGATGGTGGTGATTTGAAGAATTCATAAACTGCAATGTAACTGCTGGTATGCTTATGGATAAGCTGATGTCAAGCCCTTATTTTTCGTTGTTGATGAAAATTTTGGGTACTTGCAAATGATTGCATTTGAATTGATGTTCTAACAAATAACAGTTCTGGTAGGTAGTGTTGCAATAATAGCTATCTATGCATATGTGTATATTAAAGAATGTATTCTCTCCTTTTCTTTGAGGCTTTCCAAAATATTTTCTTCTGCAAATTCAATTCCAATTTTATTCCTCCTCCAGGATGCTGATGTCATGTGGTTCAGAGACCCATTTCCGCAGTTTTATTCAGATGCTGATTTCCAGATTGCATGTGATCATTTCATGGGCAGCTCGATAAGTACAGAGAACAACCCTAATGGAGGATTTACCTATGTAAAGTCCAATAATCGGTCAATAGAGTTTTACAAGTACTGGTACTCTTCACAAGAGACATACCCTCGAAATCATGATCAGGAAGTCCTTAATAAAATTAAGGATGATACTTTTATTGAGGATCTTGGGTTAAAGATGAGATTCTTGGACACTGTATTCTTTGGTGGACTTTGTGAACCCAGTAAAGATTTGAATGTAGTTTGTACTATGCATGCTAATTGCTGTATTGGTTTGGAAAGCAAGCTTCATGATCTTAAAATTATGCTTCAGGATTGGAAACACTTTTTGTCTTTGCCACCAAGTTTGAAAAGACAGTCAATTGTGTCATGGAGCGTCCCTAAGAATTGCAGGTCAGATGGACTTGTTTTAATCTTGGTTATATAAATGTAAAGTATTGCACAGTGAAAAAGCTTCATTCTATGCTGGTAATTTGATCTTCATCCTGAATAGCTTTTGTTTTCTGTTTGAATCCAGTCTTGATGACATGCACCGTTATGAGTCTCTAGAAGAGGATATCCAGCAAGGATTGCAGGAATGACTGGAATTGATATTTAATGAAGGTACCTTTCACCTTTGCTAGGAAAATGACAAGGTAAAATTTTTGGCTTTTATGCGTGATCGGTGATGTCTTTTGTGCTTTTATGCATGCATGAATAATATTATAAATTTAATAATAAAAGTATGGGCAGAAGCATCCTAGAGTTAAACTAATGATGAGATCTAGTTAAAAGAAGACAGATGAATAAAATGGAGCTGACATGAATGGTTGTGTTTGAGTTTGCCAACATAAATATTGATGCCATTTAAGACATTGGAATTCCTATTTAACTGGACATATCTTCAAAATGAAACATGTCGCCCTTAGTCTTAGTTGTAGAAGCTACTACCTATAGTCCTTTATTTATTTATTCATTTATTTTAATTTCTGTTTTGGTGATGGTGGTGTTGGGGTGGTGGGGTTAGATTCCCCCTACTCATTTTAGAACCATTTGAAGCACTTTCCAATAACGGGTGTCTATTCTTCGTTGCAAAGTAACATTTTTTTCCTTGTCAGTTCCATGATAGTCATCTTTTAAGAATTTTCAACCGTCTTCAGTGGGGCATAAATCTGCTCCTTCAGGCCTTTTGCAACCCTGCTAGACAGCTTGAGGGAGCTCTAATCTTCATGTTGAGTGATAGAGAACAAACATTTTTCTAATAATCTATATAGTGTCGCCTGTACTTTATGCTGTGGTTATTGATTTTGATAGAGAACAAACATTTTTAGGAAATTAACATTGTTTTGTTATGGTTTAAGCTAATATTGGAACAAAAACTTTCTTTGTCCTGTGTTGCATTTCCAGATTTTGTGTTGAAGTAAATATTCATGAAGAGGGTGCAAGTTAAGCATTTAATTCAGCTTGATGGTTAAACCACAAGTCAAGTTTTGCTTTAGCTGCTATAGTCAAAGAGAGTTACCTAGGGGAAACATAATCTTCTCCCAACTTTCAGTAAGAAATACAATCTTCATTATACCAGTATCTTCGGTTGGTAATCACACAAATGTATAGATATATTTACATCATCTATTGTGGAATATATTGATCTAGCTCGTTTAATTTTGTATAATCAGCTGTATCTATAGAGTGGATTACCATTCCTTGTTATCTCTTGATTATTTTTCTGAACGATATCTTGAGAATTTTGGTAGTTAAATTAAGTCTTGTTGAAGCTGTGCACTAGGTGATGTTTTTTTTCTTTCTAAGCATCTGTATTGTGCTTGAAGTAGCAATCTTGTTAGATCATACCCAAAAGGTGGGCCCAAACTTAGCATTTGAAAATTTAAGATAAATTTGTATTGAAATCCTTGAAATAAGTTGAATGGCTTGAAGACCAATTGGTGTCTAATTGATGAAGGGAAAGCATGCTTAGTGGGCGAGCATGCTTCAGAATGAGATTAGGTTGTGCAAGAAAAATTTCTGCTAGAACTGATGGAGCTCAGTTGGTGTTAGTCAATATAATATTTGTGTTAATCATGATAATTTGTGGAATTTGTACCGTCCATCATTATGGCTCTAATATCGCCGAAAAAAAAAAAACAAAAGATGTTTTTAAAGCTCGTTGAATCGTTCAGCTACAAGATAACTCGTTGCATAGTGTGAGCTGTTGAACTTTCTTTGAAGAGGATCGAAATTTTCTTGTTTAAATATTAGTTCTCACACCTATGGACCGAATCCATTGTCCCATAACAAATTAAAATTTTCGCTAAAATTATTTTTATGTACAAGTAAAACAAAATTAAAGATAATAATGTGTCATTGGTTTGATATACTAAAAACAAATCATGGCAATTGGCAAGTATTTGGGAAAAATGAAATGAAGAAATATTTTTATAACTTTTTAATAATCTTATTTCTAAAGTAAATAAATGTAAAAGTCATGTAAAGCAGTTGGAAGAGCTGAGTGAAATTAAAAACAATTGTTCCGTACATCCACCAATTTATCACTTTAAAAAAACAAAATTATCCAACCAAATTGTATCATCTTAATTTATTTGGGATGCATTTGAGAGGGAGATCATATCATAAACCTCAAATAATAACTAAAAAAAGAAAAACCAGCGTCGGATTAAATAGTCAACATGTTCAGTGGAGGAGGAGAATCATCATCTTCATCAGGCTCAACATCAGACATTTTACAGAGATGGAAAGAGTATGTAAAAATTTACAACCTTTCTTCCACTCTTGTTAATTACCCAATTTCCCATCGATTACCCTATATGGGTACTTTTGCAGAATTCAGTGTTCCCTTAAGCAGAGCTTGATTATGGAGGATGATTTTACATGGAAACTGCCCTCACCCACTGCTCAAGCAGATCATCAGGCGGTCTTGAAGTTTATTGGTGGGGTCGATGTGAGCTGTTTAAAGGATGACCAATCCGTTGCTTGTGGGACAATCGTTGTTTTGGATTTTGAAACTGGTAAAGTTGTGTACCATGATTCTGCCCATGTCAGGCTTGATGTCCCTTATATTGCCGGCTTCCTTGCATTCCGAGAGGTTCCCGATATCTTTTGATCACTATATTTGGTTTTATTTGAATCTGCAGCTCTAATTCTGATTTCCATTTTTAATATGAATCAATCAGGCCCCAGTGCTTTTACAGCTTCTGGAGAAGATGAAAAACAATAATAATCCTTACTATCCTCAGGTGATTTTTTTTTTTTAAAAAAAACTTAGTTGACACAACTTGACAGTATAATTTAGTACCCTTAGTTCCTGATGCTAATCGCCTAATCGCTTTTCCTATCATCATGCTAAGTTTTCATCTAAATTGAGGCTCTATATGTGGTTCAACAGTTAGTAATGGTTGATGGCAATGGGATACTGCATCCTCGAGGCAAGTTTCTTTTATTTTATTCTTTCATTATATTCTGTTTTGCGCTAAGCATAACTGTATAAGCTCATTGAAAAAATTATTTCTTGTTTCCGGGAGTATGTAATAAAAATGCTTCCATTTTTGGAAGCTTTTTATTTATATTTGCTTCTGTGGGAGAAAATCTATTAACAATGAGACTTTCTTGTAGGCTTTGGCTTGGCTTGTCATCTAGGCGTTCTGGAAAATCTTCCCACAATTGGGATTGGAAAGAAAGTGAGTTCTATTATAATATTTACTGTCTACTAGTAAAAAAGTCAAGTTCCTTCTTACTGCTCTTTCAATACTAGTGTTGTGAATACTTTTCCTATCATGTTTTGAATTGCATTCTCAGTTGTTTGGGGGTTCAAAACCTCCAACTGTTGCTTTTGTCCCGTAATTGTTCCCTAAATTTGCTTTTAATTTTATGGGCTTAGTGTAACAGATTCTCAATTTGAATATGTTTTAGCTACATTGCATAGATGGTCTTACTGAAAAGGGAGTCAGGAAATGTCTTCAAGAGAAAGAAAGAAGTGGTGAAAACTTTGTTACATTGATTGGACGCTCTGGGCGCATACATGGAGTGGTAAGAGTTGACAGTACTTCTCTTATTGAAAAAAAGGAGAAATTAAAATTGGTGCTAAAAGTCATTCAATCTGGTGTACTTGTGCATTCATTTCTTCTCTTTTAGTTATTCTTTGATTTTGTTTTAATTTTTTCCCTTTTCCTTTTTCTAGTTAAGACATGATTCCTCACTAAACTCTCTAGAATAAGTACTATAAGCTTTTATTGAAATAATGATGCTGTAAACTCTCTTTGTACTGGGTCATTCAAGCACTATTGTGTTGTTTCCTTTAAACTAATTGTGGGTTCTTCTTGCTTTTTGGTCCCTATTATTATAAATCTGAATATCTGCGATGCCTTGCATCAAAACTTGCCTCTGACTGCTCTACAAGTACTTCGTCTTATGACATTCAAGTAGTTGGGATGTTGAAGTGTTTGCTTTGGTGGTGATTGTTTCTAAATGCCACAAAAATAGCATAAGCACTTAAGTGGAATTGATAATCCAGTTTTGTAATTAATGAAGTGATCTTCTCTTTTCTTTGTTAAGAACTTTTTTTTATTTTTTATTTTTTTTATTTATTTTTTGTTTGGGTGTGTGTGTGTGTGTGTGTGTGTGTGTGTGGTTGTTGGGGGGTTTAACAGGCAATGAAATCAACTGAGGGCTCAGTGAGACCCATATTTATTTCAATTGGTCACCGTGTATCACTTGACACTGCCATCAAAATTGTCCAGATGACTTGCAAATATCGTGTGCCTGAGCCTATTCGGCAGGTGAAACTTAAAAGCTTTCAACAAGTTATATTTCTTTCATTTGTTTGCTATGCTTTGGATTTTATATCAAAATATACAGAATGTATAAATCCAGTTCAGTCTGAGACCATATGCCATCTTTAAACTAGTATTGCTGCAATGGGCTTTGATCATGTTAATTATTGTCTGGATAAAAAAAATGTTCTCCTCATTCTTATGAAACTACTGGTAAGATGGTACTATCAGTATTTGTAACTTTTCATGGTAGTTTTTGGTTTAAATGTCAACTGCACAAATAAAATAGTCAACAATGAAATCTCTGGCGTCCTGAGTTCCAGAAATCTCTGATGTACACTTTTGATTTCCCCCTCCTTCTACTTCTTCTTTTGGGCTAGAAAGGGTGGTAGATCACCTTCTTATTAGAATGTTTTTCATGTTCACTAAGTTGGAAGAATGTGTTGGTTCAAGGTTACATTTTAATTTTGATGATAATAAAACCTTAAAAACTTAGTTAAAAGTCTATCCGGGTTAGTATATGTATGCTTCTCCATACTATATGCCTGGGGGATATATACAAGTATAATCCTTATAAATATGCACAAGGTTAACAGGATATTGAATAGAAATCAGCAGACAACAAACATACAATTAACTAAGCAAATTGCAACTGTATATCAAACCAGAATTAATTGCATAAAACCTAAGATCCACAACATTCATTCAACATTTGCAATTATAACATCAATATAAGTAAGGGTGTTCAAAAATGGGTTGGGTAGGTTATGATAAAATTTGAATCAAATTTATATAATATATTTTGTGAGATTATGTATAATTTAACTCTATTTTTCTTCTAAAAAAAATCTAATTGTAACCCATCTAACCCATTTTTGAACACCCTAAAATATAAGTATAATATCTCATAGTAACAGCAAGTAATGTCAATAGTCAATAACAACATATTTCTCCCCCTTGCTGCCATCAGCACAAAAGGGGGAATGAAAAACCTGTCCAAAAACAAAAACAACACAGCACAGACAGAATAACATGTGTCCAGAACACAGAAAAACCCGAAAATAAACATAAAATAGTCAGAATAAGGAGAGCAGAATTTAAGATTGGGATGGATTTGGTGGATTGGCAGAAGTAGAAGAGGGGGATATGGCTACATATTTCTGCCTAAGAAGAGTGGCAATCTTCTTATGAGTCTCAATGATAACAAGTAGGTCCCTCTGAAGCTGCAGAAAATACTCTGCCATGCCTTCGTTTAGCTTAGCCTACTCCAAGTCAAGTGCTGATGGAGAAGGTATTGGCTGCCCCACATCAGAACCTACTGCCTCATTGCTTTCCTTTGCTTCTGGAACCTCATCTTCATCTTCTTGATTTCCCTCTTGATCTCGTTGCTCTACCTCTTCTGCTAGAGTAGCATCACCAGAGTCAAGCCCATTCAACATTCATACATTGCATATCACTTCAATTCTGCCTAACTAGAAAACACCAACAGAATGCTTCACTTCTGTTCAAACAAAACTTAGGCAAAAATTAGTGACACCCAATTCACCCTCTTCTTGAGTGTCATTGGGACCAACAGAATGTTTATTAAAAAAACTGCATATAATGGCTAACAAGTTGGAAATCTTCCGGTGGTCAAGTATTTAGATAATTTCAAAAATTATGAATTATCAGCATAAACTGCCACTTGCTCATCATTTTGGCGACTGTGATGTCTGATTGCTGTATTTCTGTTTTGTTTTAAATGCAGGCTGATAAAAGATCAAGGGTTTATGTGCAGAAGCCTCAACAATTATTAAAACAGTTTAATAATCTGAATCTGGTAAAAACGATCTCTACTTTATTTTGGTCCATTTATTTTGTTTTATTTAAAAGTTTGATGCTGTTAGAGTGTTGTAGTAATTATGTGAAGTTTATTTCTTTTTCCTCACTGAGTTCAATGATTTGGAGATGATCAAATGATGAAAAATCAAATGAGTTAGCTACTGAGCAAAAAATGGGCCATCAACAGTTTCAACTGAATATTTCTGTGTAGGGAAGTGAAAGGAGTGATGAGAGCACATCAGGGATGACTGCAATGCCAGATCTTTTATGAGATCTTGAAGATTAGTCTGAACAATGGAGTCCTTACTCGACTAAATTTTAGTACCAAACTAATTGAGGTTGGCTCGATGGATCTTTTCTCCATGGGCCTTTTTCTTTAAAAGACCACCTTCACCTCTCAGTATCCACACCATTCTGTTTTCTTTTTCTTTTATTATTATTATTCTTTTAATCCATCTTTCCTTTTCTTTATTTAACACTAACATTGTTCGAGTTAAAATGCCAATGGTTTAGTCACTTACCTTGGACTGTGCATATATAATGTGGGCAAATGTGAATCAAATCTATAGACACCATTATATTTCTCAATTATTAATGACTCTTTTTATTTATTTATTTTTTTTTAAAAGAAGTATTGTAGTCTGTATCGAATATGGATAATTTACCTACTGCTAATTTTTGTGATTTGGCAGAGAGAGAGCAGTGGCCGAGTTCAAAGTGGGTCAGGTGAATTAGGCCAAAGTCCATTCCAAAGAAGAGGAAGAGGTAGATGCAAATATATAAAACAAACTGTAAGCAGAGTGGAAGAACAGAAAGGTTCAGGACAGGAAAGAGGGGAAAGACAGTCTATTGGGAGAGGATATAGAGGTTTGGGGAGAGGAAGAGGGAGGGTAAGAATTTTGAACATTTCCTCTTAAATTGACTTTTAATGAATGGCGAAGAGTTATGAAAGAATACGTAAGATTTCTAAATCAAATTCGACCAAAATGAAAGGATCTTTGTTTGTTGCATGATACTTTTGGATGTACATTGAGAATTCTGTAGCTTTTAGAAATGCTATTCTCAAACATATTTCAGAGTAAGGCTTCCAATTCCCCCCCGAATGATGTGATTAGAGTGGATAGTGATCCTTATCCTTGTATAGCTGATCTGAATATGAACTTGGATCACTCTTTGTGCAGGGACCTATCGTATCTTGGAAAATTATCACCAGCAATCATGACTTGGTAGGTTCTGTTTCATGAGACTCAAAATTTTTGTGTGTCCACTTAATTGTGACATGGGTGATTGGTGCTAGATATTTAGGAATGTCATCATGGAGAATTTGTTGTGGAAAGTTTGCTCTTAATCAGGAGCACATATTTCAATGAGGCCTCAGTATATTCCTATTTTCTTCGATAAAAGGGCTGCTCAAAATCTCGAGACTGATCAAAGATTAGTTTTTTTAGCTCATCTGTTATGCTTCATCAGATGTCTCCTTGAGCACCTTCTTTGGTTACTTGCTTTGCTTTGAGAGGACCATCTTTTAAGAATTTCAACATTGTGCTAGGTAATTGATGCTAGATATTTTGAACACTTAATGGTGACATTGGTGATTGGTGCCAGATATTTAGGAATGTCATCATGGAGATTTTGTTGTGGAAATTTTGCTCTTAATCAGGAGCACATATTTCAATGAGGCCTCAGTACGTTCCTATTTTTTGAGTACAAGGGCTGCTCAAATTCTTGGGACTCTGATCAGAGATTTATTTATTTATTTATTTTTAGCTCATCTGTTATGCTTCATCAGATTTCTCCTTAAGCACCTTCTCTGGTTACTGGCTTTTCTTTTGAGATGCCCATCTTTTACTTAACCTAATACTAGAGGATTATACACTGCACACCGGGTGTCAGTCCACTCACATCTGGTACTTTAGCAGGCTGCCAAGTGTTGTGTAAATGCAACCCTAACATTGTTCGAGTGAAAATGCCAATGGTTTAGTCACTTACCTTGGAATGTGCAAGATATAATGAGGGCAAATGTGAATCAAATCTATAGACACCATTATATTTCTCAATTCATTAACAAGTCTTTTTTCCAAATATTGTAGCCTGTTTCAACTATGGGCAATATACCTACTGCTACTTTTTGTGATTTGGCAGGGAGAGAGCAGCAGCCAAGTTCGAAGTGGGTCAGGTGAATTAGGCCAAGGGCAATTCCAAAGAAGAGGAAGAGGTAGGTGTGTAAGCAGAGGGGAAGAAGAGAAAGGTTCAGGGCAGGAAAGGCAGCCTATCGGGAGGGGACCTAGTTATGGTAGAGGAAGAGGGAGGGTAAGATTTTTGAACTTTTCCTCTTAAATTAAAGGAATAAATAATTGATATGATTCTCTCAATTCTTGCATGTGGGGGATAGGGAAGTTTAAACATGCCTCCGTCTTTGGTTTATTCTGCAGTGCGAAGGGGGAAACATTTGTGAGTATGTTTGTGTGAAAGGAGCTTAGAAATATAATGGTGGGAACCTGAATTTATTTGGACTGTAAGTAATGAAACTACAGAGAGAGATAATTCTGCATAAAATATCTATAGCATTGGAATGTTTGGTGTTAAGCCAATTCAGATTCTTCAAACTTACAGAAATTTCTTATAAATGCGAATGAATGCATGTGATGAAGATGAAATTATTTATAGACTGAGCCCTCACCATCGAAGATAATTATATTTTATCAGTGATCTGAGTCTCTATAGTATGGAAAAAATAACAAAAAAAAAGAAGCAGAAAAGAAAAGAAACATGTATGTCTAAAGTTAAAATGGAGACGAATCCCCATACCACATGTTTTCAAGCCAATAAAAATAAACATTTTAATTTATTTGTGTTGCAACAATGGAAGTATGGCGGAGGCAGTGGGGAGAAGAAACGTCAAGAGTCTTAAGACTGATCATCTGACTTGTTTTAATACAGATGGAATTTGGGATTTGAAGGGAGCAACTTACATTAAATCAGTTTCACCACTTCCTTCCTACATTCATGTATTGTATTCCTATTTCATACATTTCTTTTTTTAATTTTTTTTTTCTTTAACACACACATAGTATCTAACTTCCACATGTTTTACTAATAATTTACTAATTATGCTATTTATTTATATTGTGCATAATTACTATTGTTTCTCACTCATGGGTGAAAAGATTGTTAAGAAGAACTATTAATATGGAACCTTTCATGACTTGAGTATACCATAGAGAGATATAAAATTAAATATTAAATATTACGTTATTTTAAATTTTACTTGGAAGTGATATAAATAATTGAATATAAATTTATTGATTATTGAAAGATTAAACAGGGATATTATTTTGGAACAGATTGAAAAGAAAAGTAAGATATAATAATAATAATAATAATAATAATAATAATAATAATAATAATAATAATAATAATAATAATAATAATAATTCCACTATCCCATTGTAAAAGTTATTTTTAGCTTTTACTCATATTAAAATAAAAATGGGATTATCTTAATTTTATAAAAAAATAATTAATATTCTATTTTATTTTTTCATGACTGTTAATTTTTTAGTATTAATTTTTACTATCTCACTATATTAATGATTAGAATAAAATTAAAAATATTAATTGATTATTTTTTAATTTTATAAAGTGATAATTTATAAGGGTGAGTAAAAAAAACTGATTGATGCGATTAATTGAAAAACTAGTTCGAAACCGAACTGATGGACTGTTTAATCGTTTATAATTGACTAATTAACGGTTAGTGTTTTGAAAAAATCGATATTAATAATTTTTTTTTTTTGCTTATGAACTGATTAACTGAACTGGTGGCCGATTTTTTTTTATTTCATTATTTTTATATTTGATTATTTATATTTTTTTTATTTTTATTTACTTTAAAATATATTTCAATTTCAATTTAATCTTTTTTAAAGACATTTTAGTTAATTTATTAATATGTTTATATTTAGTATTTCTTATTATTTTTTCATTTATCAATCTTTCAATAATAAAAATCAGAATATATTCGAAAAGTTATATAATATAAATATATTAACTAAAATTTTTAATAACTTTCAAAAAAAAGCTAAAATTTTTAATATATGTGAAAATAATGTGTGTTAAGTTTAAAAAAATAAAGAAAAAGAGTTGTTAGCATTGAATGTATTTATTTAATAATTTTATATTTTTTAAGTATTTTTGCTGCACTTTTTTTTTTTATTATCCTAATTACTTTTAAGTTTTTAAGTTTTTTTCTTTTATTGGCAATTAGTTAATATAACCATTCATCTAATTAGAGATAATTATTGACCGATTAATTTATTTACTTATTAAGTTTTAATTTTTAAAAATAAAGTTTATATCCACCATTTTTTTTTATTTTAAAAACAATAATATTATATTATAGTGAAAAAATTTTAATTTTTAAATACTTTAAATATTTTAATTTTATTTATAAATATATCTTATAATTATAGTGGTTTATCGATCAGAAAATCTGAAACCGACGGATTGATTAATCGATAGTAACGAACTGATTAATGGTTAGTGTTTTGAAAAAATCGATATTAATGGATTATTTTTTTTAAGTTTATGAACCGATCAATCGATTTATATTCACTCCTAATAATTTATGTGAGATAATTTTTTTGTTTAAAGTAACTTCTCCTACGGGGATGAGTAAACAAGTGTCCATTTTACTTTTTCATCAAGTTTAAGATGCTTAATAATTACACTAAATTTTTGCTAATTTGTCCTTCAAAACAAAAAGAGATAATTAGTAAACAAATTTAAAATGTTAATAAATATTTTTTTTAATAAAACATACATTTAAAAATATTTTACTTTTAGAAAATTGATATTTATTTATTGATTAACATGTTTAGAAAGGTGAATACTTATTTACGAATGGAAAGGCACTGATAATGAAAAGAAGGGCAAAACTCGACTTATCATTTTATGTAAATAAATAAAATTATTATTCTCAACATTAAAGTAGTATCGATACTTGATACTAATAAGAGAATAAAATTAAAATATATATAATAAATATTATTTTAATTTTATAAAGTCGCAATTTAAATGAAATAATTTAAAAAAAAAAAACAATCACTGACCTGAAATGGAATTTATTTATATTAACTTTGCAAGTTGAAACCAAATTAATCATTGAATTGAATTAAAGGGAAAAGATTAAAAAAAATAAACTGCAGGACAGGAAAATGGGATTTCTTAATAGGAAGGAAATTAAGGATGTCATAGCTGGAAAGTGAAAAGTCAAGATGTGACGTTTAAAGAAGTGTGCACTAAGTAGTCTCTCTATCCAAAATTGTGGACACTAAACCAAAACATGTACCGCAGAAGAGAAGGATCATCATCATCATCGACAGAAGCATCGCCATCAAAGCTGCCCAGTTGGCTTGAGTAAATTTTCTTGTTTTTTTCATGAATTGTCTTGATTAATCTAAAGCCAGTACTCCATCTGGGTATTTTCGTACAGGACTCAACATTCTCTTAAAGGAAGGCTAATTGAGGAAGATGATTTCGAGTGGACACTACCCACATCATCAAGAACTGAAACAAATGTACTGAAATATGTGGGAGGTGTGGATGTAAGCTTTTTGAAGGAAGATCCATCTCTAGCTTGTGGATCACTTGTCGTTTTGGATCTTCAAACTCTTAAAATTGTTTACGAAGATTACTCTTTTGTTCGTCTCCGTGTGCCTTATATTGCTGGCTTCCTCGCCTTCAGAGAGGTTTCTTCAATCCCATTTCCCCACTCACAATTACATAACCATCAATTACTTATTAACTGTTGCTTTTCTCCATAATTCAGGTCCCAGTACTTTTGCCTCTAATTCAGAAGATGAAAAACACTCAGGATCCTTACTATCCTCAGGTCACTCTAATTTCCCTCTCATCACCGTGTCTGCAGGTATATGTATATGTTTGTATCTTATGGTACGTTTGGTGGGTAGGTGATCATGGTAGATGGCAATGGGAAGCTTCATCCTCGAGGCATGTCTTATTTCTCTACATCTCCATCATATGTAACTTTTATCAGTTCCCATGCATCTTGTAATTAATTTCTTTTATCATATTATGTGGAACTAGATTTGAATTCAATCTCTATATATCATTCTTACAAAAAACAAAATATAAAGGTTGAGACTTTTTCATTTGCTTTTTATGGGAAATCAGTATTTGGAAAATTTTATACCGTTGTACATGCTCTAAAAGCATTCTGATACAGGTTTTGGGTTGGCATGTCATCTAGGAGTTATGGCTAATGTTCCCACCATTGGGATTGGAAAGAATGTAAGTTCTGATTGTTCCAGTAATTATTACCTACTTGTTAAAAGGTCAAATTCCTTGCCTCTGATTGTGATGAATTTATTGTTCTTGTGTTTCAGCTGCATTATGTGGATGGACTTAATGAAGATGAAGTGAAAGAGCTTCTTCAAGCCAGAGGAAGAAATGGTGAAGATTTTGCCAAATTGAGAGGAGACTCAGGCCGCATATGGGGAGCAGTAAGCACATGATTTTAGAATACCTTGATTCCTATTCTTTATTATGCGACATATCCTCTTTTCTGCTTCATATGGCAATGCACATAAGATAATTTTCTTCTTTAACAGGCAATGAGAGCAACAAGAGGATCATATGATCCCATATATATTTCAATTGGTCACCGAATATCGCTAGATACTGCCATCAAAATTGCAAAACTTACTCGCAAGGATCATTTGCCAGAGCCGGTCAAACAGGTAAAACCTAGGACCCTTCTTTTACGAGAAAATAATAATAATAATAATAAAGTTGTAGAGTTAAGTTACCCTCAGGAATGCTTCGAAGTTTTAGTAGAACATAGAGAAGTTGCTTAAATTAACTTCGGAGTAGATGTCTGAATTTGCTACATCCAACCAAACTTGTTCTATTGCCACACTGCTCTTTCAAAGTGCTGTCTTTAATGTTCATCTGGTGCATATGAAAATAAATACAGGCTGATTTGAAATCAAGAAAGTACATCCGGGACCGTAAATCCTCACTCTTAACAATGGTAAGAGATGCTCTCGCTTTTTCCATCTCGTGTAGCTAACTGGTGTTAATAGAACAGCATGATATATAATGCAGGCAGATATTGCTTGGAAAACTACAACTGCCATTAATCTGTTCAATGAATTGGCGAGTTCAGGCATGCTGGGATTTTTGCCTACCTATCGGGATGGACTGGAAAGCGTTTGTAGATGGCACCTCACAGTTTTGCACACAACTGATCAATGTGAGATATTTAGGAGTTTCCTAATCGAGCAAGTTTATTACGAGAAGCGTGCTCTCACTGAGGAGCAGCTTATTGCTATGGGCCTTCAAGACTTCCTTATTTCTAATGGAAAAAGACTTCTCAGGCATTTCAGAAGCTGATAAAAGTTCAACAAGATTCTACTGTAAATAGATTTTGGAGTAGCATCATGATCATATCATTAGTGAAAGCATATCATGTAACGCGCAAAGATGTTAATTCTTTTGCAGCAGACTTGACAAATACTTTCGTTTGAAACGGATTAAGACGGTAGTTCAGATGTTCAACGTAGCAACTTTAGAATTTAAGTGTATTACCATACTCAAGTTTTGGTATGCAAGTTCTTTCCTGAAAAAATACAATTCTAAACAACAAAATCTGCCAAATCTAGCGGTCGATCTTCCCTTTTACATTTTCTTAGGGGAGAAAAAAGATTGGACAAGATTCTTTTGCGTCTCCACATACCTATATCTATGCCTACCATCCAGTGGTTCGAAATCTCAAATGGCTTAAATTTTGCTTTAAGATTTGAATATCCTTCAATGCAGGACTTTGGTGAGGAATAAGCCCCTGCAGCTCCCCAAACAAGCTATGAAACAGGTTATATCTAAGATCATTACTCTCAAGCACTTGGCACTTAAGGCAGCCATTTCACAGAATCAAAAGTGATGAAATGGATCATCACGTTTCAGAGGACAGTACTCACAGTCTACTGTATTAGAGAATGGCAACCCTCTCCTCTCTTGCATAGTCCACCGCTCAGCCATCTTCACAGAAGAAGAAAGAAAGAAATAATCAAAGATGTGGAGAATATCAACACATATGCATGAAGAATTTTTTTTTTTTTTTTTTTTTTTTTCTGAACTTTGGGATTGGCGTTCTACTAGACATCTATTAATTAGCAAGTGAAGTGATTAAGGATATATAACCAAGTGAATAGAAATTGCAAAATTACTACACAACCTTTATCCAGCATCACTATCAGAGTCCAGTTGTTTCCGGCTTAGGAGAACACCCTCGTTCCATGTCTCAAGACACCTATAATAATACAGAATTCATAGAAACATTGAAAATATAATTGGAGCTCGGGGTTTGCACAAGAAACAGAAGAATAAAAACTGTAAGTAAACTCCATTAGCAGATTTCTTCATAACCTAATTAAAATGGAATGTTGTTAAATACATTTAAATCTGAAACCAATTAAACAAACCTGGATATGCTAGTAAAAACAATAATATTCAAGGAGTAAAATGATTTTTAACTTTAATAATATAAGCTGTATAACTGAGACATAAGGCATCAATCATCATCATTTATAAGAACGCGACACAAAGTTGACACCACAGGACAAACTTTATTATAAGTTCTTAGTTTCTATCAAGTTCTGTTAAAATCATCACATAGACTTCATGCATATATAGCATGCTAATTAGATGGCTCAGTGTTACATTAAATCATAATGCAGCAGTTGTGCAAAGAAGATAACAGATTACATGTAGAGCAGCAAGACAAAGACTCTTGTCTGGCTGTTTTATATGAACTGGTGACTGTTATTGTGAATATACCTTGCACATTTAAGTCTTTTTGACTTTATTAATAAACCTTAACCAAATGTCAGATGAACTGATGCACACAACTTTCATAAAAATTGGGTGACTACACCTTGCATGATGTTTGAGATATTTGACCAATTTTTTGTCCTAATTTTCAAATATTGGGCAACTACAGAATAAATACAGTTCAAAGATTTGCTTTTTATGTTTGTATGTGTGTATTAATTAGATGAGCTCCATGAAAGGTTAAGGCGTTGCCCTTCTTATAACCCTCTTCACTTCATCCTGATCACAACAAATCAAATTCGTGACTGAGTTCCAAAAGATACACCCACAGCCTCAACATTCCCAATGACGGCAGTGTCTATGCCAAGTTTGAGAAAACCAAAGAAGAAAAAAAAAAAAAATTCTCTAACAGTATATTACTCGTACCAGTAAATGAGTTGTGGAAATTAAGTGTAATTTCTTGTTACTTCAGTGGCCAATTTGAGCATGAAAACAACATTTACAATCCAGGAATTTTATCTTTCTCATATATTTGATTTTTCTGTATGACCTGACATCATTAATGTCGGAACTCGGCAAGGTAGTAGAAAACAAAAAGGTCTCGAGTGACAAGTCAAATAGATGCTATCCCACACCAAACCCAAAAATTTACAAGGGAAAAAAAAAAAGATAAGACAACCAGGATGAAATAAACACTGACCTTGCTCCATCAACATCAATACAAAGAAAATGTCCACGTCGCCATCCATCTTGAAATTGACCGAAAAAGACTTCACCAGATTTTGAATAAAAGCGGCTTTCACCGTTGGCCTTTCCCTTCCAAAAGTTTGCAAACCATCTATCGCCGGTGTGGAAATAAAACCAACCCTACATGATAACTGAAACTTAGCCATATTGAATTCATAAAGAAATGTATCCATTTCAGTAGGGGTGTTCAAAAATGGGTTGGGTGGGTTATGATAAAATTTGAATCAAATTTATATAATATGTTTTGTGAGATTATGTATAATTCAACTCCATTTTTCATCTAAAAAAAATCTAATTGTAACCCATCTAACCCATTTAACCCATTTTTGAACACCCATACATTTCAGCAACAATGAAGCGCATCTAAGGAAATTGCACTGCATTTACTATATAATTAGATCTAATGATTACAGAGCACAACATTTACAAAGGCAAACAAACAACATGAGAATATAACACATAGGAGAGAATGCTTGTGAGATGTCTGAGGAGAGAATGCTTGTGAGATGTCTGCAAAGCCAAAGGTGTCCAAACACACAACTATAGATGCACACAGGCACATGCAATGAATACATAAATTTATTCCTTCTCTGTTTGTGAATCAGTATGAGAATGTATGCTTCCTTGGCTAGAGTAATCCTCCACTAAAAGATCACCAATACATTTTAAATTACTTCCCTATCACATTAAGACTGAACCATGTACAGAAGCCTCTTAGAACCATGAAAGGCAAACCAAAAAAATGGGTTAACTTTCAGCTTCACTTTTTTGTATTTAAAACAACCTAACATCTAAAGAGCTATAAAAACTTGCATTGTACCATAAGATAAATCCTTACCCTATTAACAAAGTCGAACACTAAAATGTAACCTAGATAAAAGACAATACAAGTGATCTAAATTTTTTTCCAAAATTTTAAGTCCTAAAGTACTTAGGAGGCACTCTTAGATCACGTTCCCATGCATTTTTGCTCTTTTCTCTCATGTGCCAATTCAAGAAAATATCTCAAGCCTTCTGATAAATTAACATTTTGAAGCACTCCAAAATGAGAATCAATTATTGCTGAATGCGACAAACACATATGCAGTGGCATAGGATGATAAAGCTGACCTTATTGGCCCCTCTTGCTTTGGAGATTATTGCTTGAATTTAAAAGAATAGGAAAAGGAGAACAAACCTTGCCATGCATAACATCATCCCTCCATGACCCTTGGAACACATCTCCATTGCTGAAGTAGAATGCACCAAGACCCGATCTCTTACCATAACGCCACATACCATCATATATGCTTCCATCTTCAAGGGTAAGACGGCCCTGTATGAGTTGAAACATGCAGAGACCTTTAATGTCTTCTGCCACCGACGACAAAAAAATCTGCCCAAGTGTAAAAGTGGTACAGATTAGTACCTTTCCTTCAGGAAGCCCTCCTTGGCATCTTCCCCTATATATACCTCCTCTGTACTGCATCTCCATAACAGGACTCCACTTTTTTGGGGAATCTCGTTCAGCTTCCTGCATGGACAATCAGAACATATGTCCTCAAGTGCTGAAAAAGGACTTAAGAACTAGAATCGAACAAAATAGTTTCATTAGGACAAACTCAATTTCACCAGGAAAAAAAAGAAAGAAAAGAAAAGAAAAGATAAAAAAAAAAAAGCAAAAGCTACATTCTTAAGGTTTTTGGTGCTAATATCTAAATGAGATCATGGCATTTTTGGCAATTAATTTTTTATGAGAACAATATTGTTATTGCAAGAGAGACATATGCGCGTGTGGGGGTGGTGGATGGGGGAGAGAGAGAGAGAGAGAGAGAGAGAGAGAGAATTTTAATACAAAAAATGACAAGAAGAAATCCTACTAAGAAAAGAAAGCCAAATAACAAACCTCTATTAGCTGAAAGGAACTTACTAGTCATGTTGCATATCTCATAATAAATTCCTCATAAAGAAGTACAAGCAGACACCATATGAATCCGAAGGAAAATATCCTTAATACAAGACAAATAACAAAGCCAAGAAGATCATCTTAAACCCCGCAAAAGAGCATCGAAAGTTTTAATCTAGTTGCAACTTAGCAGCTTAACAAGATGTAGTAAAGCTACCAAAATGCACATTGTCAAAGATATTTCAATATATGATGCTTGTTAAGAAATACGGTTAGACTGAAAGATAGGCAAGTCTTAGAAGAGACATAAACTGCATCAAAAAATTTCAAATAAGTCATAACTATCACCAAATCTATCTGAATGCATGCAATGAAATATTATACAGTTTATAGATTACCAGCATAGATGCAGCACGGACAGCGAGAACTCCTTGCTTCTTGGGTGCATCAGCACTTCTGCCCTTTAACATTGTGGATGCATTGTTATAGAGATCCCTCACTAATAGAAAACCTGTGTCAGTCAGTGCACCCAAAGACGCAATGCGTGTATCAGCATGTTTTTGTTCTCCACTGACACCCTCAGTTTTTGACTCTGGGATTTCGGTAGTACAGGAGATATCAGGACCATCTTTAGAGCCTTCCAGAGGCCTTACCCCAACTGGAAGGTGGAAGATGCTCACATCATCAAGCATAGAAGTATCTCCAGCCCTTTCTTTAGCCCACTCTTGTGCAATCTGATACTCTGGTCCTACATTCCAACTAACAAGTTGCTCCCTTCGGAGAGCAGGAGCTTCTACAGAACATATTTTGAAAATGATTAGACAAAGAATGAAGATTCTCAAAATGTAAACCTCTGATAGAAGTGCAGAGCAATTATTCAAATTTAATTGTAATAGGAAGTAATATGTTGGTGCTACCTTTAGTAATTTTATCATAAAAATCTGAAGCCTCAGTTGTGGCATCTAGCATGTCAATCTCATTTTTAGCTTCATCATCGTAATCCCTGACATGGTAAAAACAATAAAAATTAAAATTTGAAGAGGAAATGCATTCTACAAATGCCAATGACATCTCAGTGCAAACCCAAGCTAAAGATACCAAACAAACCTCAAACTACAAATGTCTTGGTAACTGCTGATTGGTAGTGTTTCATGTTCCTCAGAGTCTTTGGCAATACCTCCAGCTATACCTTCTACAGCAATTCTACTTCCCACTGCATCAGAATCTGGTGAATCTATTGCTGTGGAAACTTGAGCATCTTTAAGCACACTGATTCCATCATCATCATCATCATTCAATTGTTGACGGTGTCTCCTTAAAAGTCTATTAACAAAAGGGAAATGCTGTGCCAGTCTGGAGAGCAAGCTACTTCTCTGAGCAGTCTGTACTTCATTGCAACTGGTAATGATGAAACATTACATCACAAGTTCAAGAAACCCAGCCAAACATTATTTATAATGTAAAAACTGGAAACTGGCACATTTAGAAATTGAATACAATTATATAAGGAGATTCCATATCAGGACCAGTAAACAACAATTAAATCAAAGACCATACACTGAAGTGATATTAAATATGAATGATTGGCCATCAAAATTTTACTGAGACAGCAGTGCATATTTGGCATTTGTAATGCAACCGGCACATACCAATCAAGAATAGAGAGCTCATCAATCAGTATTTGTATCTTCTAGACAAGTATGCTTACCCTAAAGTAATAACTGTTGTTACTATTGTTTTGCTATCCACATTTGGTTCATGAGCCGTACAAATAATCATTTTTCCCTTGTATTCTGCCGTTTCACGAAAAGTGACCAAAGAGGTGCAAACATCACTGTTTTCAATAAAACCTGAACATGCAATGATGCATATTACGATGCCATTTAAGTTCTGTCAACATGAAACAAACATAGAAAGAAAAGGATCAGAAAGAAAAAAGGTTATTTAATAACAATAACATGATATAAACAAAATTATTAACATTACCAATGCCAACAAAGAAAACAAGGAAGCAACTCTTTCTAGGATACTTGACATATAGTTTAACATCTGTTAAATCAGTAAAGTGCAAACTTTGAATTCAACATTACAATTATTACAATCATACCTCCACACCAGCACCGATGAAGGGACAATCATAGAGAGCTTGTAATATTGAACTTTCAATGCTGTCACCAACTCCAAATCCGATTTTTGCTTCTTTATAGCTTTCTAGAATCTGTGTTGCATTATCCAACGGTGATTAAGCAGGAGCTAAAAAGAGAGAGGGACAAAAAGAAATAACAATAAAATAACATTTTTCAAGTTTCTTTAAGCATCTGCAAGTTCACATAAAAAAGCATTACAGGTAAAACAGTAAGCTAAATCATGGATAAAGCAGAAATTGCAAATACATCCTAATAAAAAAGCGAACTAAAAGATACAGAAAAAAGTTAAAATCACTAACTTGCATTAATGGGATGGTTATCAACCCTTACTTTTATAACCTCTGAAAACTTGAGCTCTTTCAGACTATTATTTGGAATGTCCATTACTTTTGGGTGCATCTCCTGAAAATATCCCAGAAAACAAGTCATAGGGAGTATGATAGTGAATCTGAGAGCAAAAATGTAGAGGATATACATACTGAGATAAGAACTGAGATAGCATTTATGGCCAGCAAAACAGCACTATTTGCAGTTTTCAAAGCCTCATCTAGAGTGACAAGATCCTTTTTGAGTAGAGTGTCAGTGTCAATATCTGTAAAACAGCTTGTTAGTCTGGTAGCAGAGAGAGTTAACTGGTGGTATACTGTTGATACTGAGCGAAAATGAATTTTAACTGAGTTAGTAGTAACACAGATAATACTTGCTATAAATTCATGTGGCTGAGTAGCTTGTGTCTCAAGCAATTATTATATTGAAGAGAACACATAATAACCAAACAACTTCTCGTTTCCTTTTACCACTAATCTTGTTAAGCCAACAATTCAAAACAATTCAAGTACAATGGAAAGAATGTGATCTAACTAACATGTATGTTAAGAAAGGATCCAAACATGAATCAATTCAAAGGCACACATGATACAAGTACAATAAAGATTATACAGTCCGCAGAGTTCCTTAGCCAACCTAGCAAAGAACAAGCTATTTGGCATAGGGGTTAGCAACAGCTTTACAAAAGAGAGAGGGAGAGAGAGAGTTAAAATATTGAAATTTAGCTATAACCTCCGACTAATTCTGAAACTTTCCTTTTCTCTAATTTTTTCTTGAAATGTTTACTTCTGATCTGGCAATGGAAACTATAATTTCTTCTCATCCCAGACAATTTTATTTGACCGATATCCCTAAATGACCACGGAGGAAGCTAGACCCTCTTGCAAGCAAAGCATATGCCTAGCTCAAAAAGCCTCATTTCCTAGTGCCTCAAGTCCTTTCTCAGTGCCCTCTACAAGCTTAGTGAGTAAAATGTCCTCAACTGCAAATTGAAACCCTGAAATCAACCTCCCTGTAGGCCGTATCAGGAGGCATGTATTCAGTACCTAACACTGTTCCTCAAGAACCTTTGTAACAACCTACGACGCATCAAAATCGCCATACCATTGTGTGACTTAAATGATACCGTTCTAATGATGTCATAAGAGGGGGTTCATATAGGAAGCCCCACCAGTGATAAAAGTCTAGGGGGATGGTTATCAACAAAAATTTGTTGTCTATTTAGCATTTTTGGATGAGAGCAAACAAAATGTCTTATACCAGAAGTTAACAAAACTCACCTATCCAAAAACTTGTATGCTCTTGAAGTTTTCCTACCAAATCTTTCACCTGCAAAGTGGATCAGAGCTACAACTTTGAGGCTTAATAATCATCAAATAATGCAAGTAGCAGAATTTATCTTTCAACGAATAAAAATATCAAATATGGGCATTATCTCAACAACTGTGGAAAAATCCTAATTAATAAGGAATCTACACTGAAGCTTTGCTATGGCAGTATTAAAAGTAAAGTATTGTAGTACCCTATATGGATACTTAAGTAACTGCAGTTGCTTTGTTGGAGATACATCCGTATTCAAGGTAGAGAAGAGGGAAAGAATTAGTGCTACTAGCTTCCACTGGTTTGGGATTTAAGGTTGGGTTGGTTTGGGTTGAGTTTGACAGCCAAAAATATCTTTTTAGCTTGGATATTATGATTTCGATTTTCGTGCACATCATTGGAAGTTAATTGTTTGTTAAACAAACAATCACATTTTGAACTTTTCGATGAAAAACTTTTATTTTTATTTTTATTTTTATTTTTATTTTTGAGAAATTTTAGATGAAAACTTTAAGATCTATATAAATATAAAAATAAATAATTTCAGAATGTTCTGCAAATTTGTAGTGGTTCATGAAGAAGACACATTCCGCAAAAAGTTATCCTGCCAATATTTAATATTTGACTCCTTTAAAATTTTACTGACGCCATTAAGTGACTTGGCTGGTTTTCTTTGCATAGTAGAGAGAACAATTTAACTTATATCATAAAAGCTACCAAGGATTATTCTATGCCAATAGCAACTAAACCATAGCTTACAGCCAAAGAATGAAACATCTGAAAGGAAAAATGGAGATTTGGTCAAACAGGCCCTCGTGTTTTCACTATTCTATCAAAATCTCATAAGTAATGGATGTTGTTTGTTACTTCAATTATTCAGAAGGAAATTTCTTAACAGGATTTAATTAGCCCTGGATCTTGTCCTAGACACCTAGATGACTCATGCTCTCACTTAATAGGCCATTCCATGCCCAATGGTGGAAAACTGCAAAAGCATACAACTAACCAACAGTGCCAATAACAAATCCAGATATGTAGATGATATTTTTTCAAAAACATGTGATCTAGTCGTTCCTAAAATTCAATGAAAAACCCCGAGTGGCTTATTCTACAATATATTTAATTTAATTAAAAATTACACTGTCTAACAATTTGGACAAAAGTATTCCCACCCTGTAATGTATGAGTAACTGCTGATCAATAAAAATAACTTCCCAGCTATCAAAATCTAACTTGAAAACCCAATTCTAGTGGAAATGTAGACTTTCCTATCACCCTTGAGGCCTAGAATGAAGAGTTTTTGCAAGAGTTAAAATGGCCTAAACTACCTAACATTAATTTCTTTGTAAGTTTCCCAAAGAAAATAGAATCCCACTTTCAGAAAACTATCAAACGTTTTAATCCAAACCAATGCTCAATCAGAAGTTATATGAACATGATCCAATGAATTATTACAACAATCTGTAATGCATGTATGCTGTGCATTCTAAGATCAATTTTCAGCTGTGCTATATTTGAGACCATGCACACAAAAGGAAAAGCAAAAAGATAAAGATGAATTTCTTCCATAAGTTTATTTATTTATATATTGCAGGAAAGAAGCATGGCATATTAGAAGTTCTCCAAGTATCTGCCCTACCTCATCTTGGCGCCTTTGTCCTTCAAAGCTGAAAGGCCTAAGAAAAATAGCCACAGCAAATCCATCCCTAGATCTTACTGTTTTAAGTACATCAATTGCTGTACAATGATCCAATCCATATCCTGCACTAGCCACCTAGCACAAGCACACACAAAAAATGATCAGATCAGAATTCCATGCTACACATACCACAGCAGTGGTATACAATATATTTCTAGTTTATGTTTTTTCACCCTTTGTTGCTTTCAAAGACCAGCATATGCTGGGGAAGATAGACTGAGAAATATGAAGCATAGATTTGTTGGATCTAACGTGGAATGAATGCAGTGATGCAATGAAATCTCAACAGCCTAAGATATATATAACAAAGGATCATTAAATGTTTTTGAGTCCACCTCCACATCTATGTAATTGTTAGTTTTGTTAGTTTAGTGATACAATTCCCTAATATATAAATCCAGAAAATCTCAGAATTTGCAGCGAAATGTCAAAAAAATTGCAAGTTTCATAATTTATACTTGAATGAAGAGCATTACTCCCGTATCCATGTCACTATATTTTTGTGTCCATCCATCCTCGTGTCATTTAGATTTTCTCTAACTGGAATTTGATTTCTAACATTATCGTTGCACAGAATTCCTCTAATAAGAAAATCTTAGTCCAACAAAATCAAAAGACAGCCTCATGTTGTTCATAAATATTAAATATGAGAATTATAGGTAAGGAATGTACAAACAAGGATAACGGCTGAGGAATATGAACTCAGAAATTGGGAAGCTTCAGTAATCCTCGGATTGAGATCTACAAAAGAACAAAAGAAGAAATCAGGACTAGCATTATTGTTTTATTCATGAAGTCAAGTGATACGGACTTATTTTTTTTTTTTTTTTCAACTCTCTCCCAAAAGATAAAGGGAAAAGTACAAACAGGATATAATCTATCAATTCAAGAGTATAGCTACAAAAATGAATAAAATAAAACTTCTTCAATCATGCTCTTAAATTAGCTAAAGACAACCTATTAAACAATGTCAAACTCCCAAGCATACAGAGTTTCCATAAAAACGTCAAGAATCTGATTCATAATGAACCCTGAAACAGTAACAAACAGAAAATAAAATGTGCCTCCTAATCCTCATAGCATTTGCACATAAATTATTAAGGAATGCTTTATAAAAGGTGTTATCATCTCCAAGAAGTTCTCTTCCAATTTTTCCTTTAAAATATAAGCAAGAAATTTTCTTGAAGAGAGGAGAATTCTTCCTCCAAAGAAAACACAAAACATAAATATGCAAGAAGCAAAGCAATATCCAAAAAGTAAACAGAAAATAATAATAATAATGATAATAATAATAATAATAATAATAATTGATAGCAATGCTATCATCCAATCCCACATCGGCTGGAGATGAGGTTGAAATAAACCACTCGTTGTTATTTCGGCCAAAAGGCCCTTCGGTCGCCGCCATCGATTCCGGGCAGGCCACCACCGATACCTTTTCAGGAAGGCCATATTTAGAGGGGATCTCAGCCACCTCCCCAGCGGTCAATCGAGAATGGAATTCAATGGCTGGTTTATTTTGATAGTCATCCAAAAAGCTGCTATCGAGCATATCACCACTGCTGGAGGCCATCTTCAAAAAAAAAAAAATGAAGGAAAGGTGCAACTCTCTAATTTCTAAATGAAATGGGTGTGGAAACAAAGCAAATGACGAAATCACAAAGAAAGCAAAAGGGGAAAAAGTTACTTACTTGATGAAAGAGACTTAAGAAATTCGAAGAAGAAACAAAAGATAGTTGCAGAGATCTGGGAATTCAAGAAGAGATTTTGACAGAGCTTCGCTAGGGATTTCGAAAATAAAGAGAAAATGCTTTACAAAGCCCCCTTTTTATAAGCCAAAAGCTTCTGGAACACGCCAAACAACGCGCCATTCAACGAGCGCCACGTGTCTAAAAATATTATGCCTCTGCGAAGAACGAAGCGTCGCCCTCGGTACATGCGCAACATTAAATGAAAACAGCTGTCCAGGCAGGCGCATCTCTTCAGAAAAGCGCCGCCTAAATTCAAAAAGCGCGCCAACGCGCGTCCTCGGATCGGGAAAGTTCAGAGCTAATTCCATCCGAACGGACATTCAAAGGCAAACTCATGCCCGATCGGACCCGTTGAGGGGGGGACAAGTGATAACACAGCAAATACCATTTGCTCTAAGGCCCATTCAGCCGGCCCACTCAACTGGCAAGGCCCAAGGCCTATCAACCAAAGGTAGCAGACACGAGCTCCTAGGCAGCGCACAAGCCCGATCGGCTGATGTGACCGCCAGTCCCATCAGCCACCTGACACAAGGCAGCGCCCATGCCTACTACCTGCTCCTTGTCATGTTGCCGAATACCTACCCTGACAGCCAGTAATCACACCCCAGGCACTCAAGTGTCCTTCAACTATCTCATATAAATAGCCCATCCAACGATGGCTCCAGGTATTGAACCCAAAACTTTCTATCTCTAAATCAGTTTCTCTTTCTAAGCTACTAACTTAAGTTTCGGAGTGCTAAAGCCTGGTCCGACCGGGCTCCTCTTATTGCAGGTCTCTCTCATCCGATTGAATCGCCTCTCTTTTACAGATAAAGACGTTCTCGGCTTTATCAATAATAATAATAATAATAATAATAATAATAATAATAATAATATCTAAACACACTTGACACAAAAGAAACAAAAGATAATCTGAAAGGCACTTAAGCTAAAACAAGACAAAAAAACAACAATTCTCTCCCATTTGCACTCCAAAGTAAGCTTATTAGAATTCCTAATATCACCCTTTAACAGTCCAATCCCATAGAACATAGAAGAGCTTCAAAATGATTTTTCTTTTTCCATACAATTGAAACCTCTAACATAAATCATTGGTACATGTAGCATACATTCTACCAAACCCATTACCTTCTGCATGAGTAAATTCAAGGCTTAATTTTTGTAGCCAGGAATCCATAAACAGGCACTGTAGGTGTGTGCATCACAAAATGGACTATCTTTGCACTGCCTCTAAATTCATGCAAGGGTTGGCTCTTATTTTCTTGATTTATAAATCTCTCCCACCTATTATAGCTATGAATTTAATATGCTTAACATTGTAGCTTATTAGAACAATCCAGCAACATGCCTTCTAAAACTAGCAACTACAAATGAATCGAACCTGATAGACCAAAGTTCAAATCGTCAGAAGGATGAACCCTACTCTGAATTACAATGACCACTCAAAGCAGCTGCAATCTAGTTCTATTACCAAATGATAATAATCACAATAATAATAAAATCAGCCACCCAACTATGACACTGTTTTTGCAGTAACATCGATGAACAAAAACATGCCTGCCCTGCATTAAGAAACCGCTAAAGGGCGAGCATGAGGCATGTCAGGAAGTTGGAAGTACAGCACTGGAAAAGAAAAAAGAAAAAAAAAAACCTTGTCCAGAAACTCTTTCCTGTAATTGCACGTTCAGGGGATCTTTGACATGAATATTCCTGAAAAAACAATTGATTTGCCCATAGCTCAATGAATAAAAATATAAAAGGAACGTTGAAAAGGAAACAGTCACAATAATACATGGACTTGACAGGAGCAGAGAAATAAAAAAGGCAATTCAAAGGAATTGATTAGTTCGAGCTTTTAACTCGGATGAGAAAAGTGCAGATATATCGTAGAACTACAGAATTAAACAGAGAAACTAATCGGAAAATTACCAGAATCGCAGCGATGATGATAATTGAAAAGGCGAAGCAGAGCAGAAATCAAGCACAGCATCCTTCCTGCTGCCAATGCCAATAACTTCAACAAACTGAGATTCCTCCACGAAACTCACACCATTATCCGCTCTATCTTTTCCTTCATCCTTCTCTTCGATAATCATCGAAATTCGAAGAGAGCCCTTAGAGCTACTATGACTGAATCGTAATCTCTTATTGAAATTGGCGCCGTGAAAGAAGCGGCCATAGGAGACGTATTGTGAAGAAAGAAGGCAACCAGAGACTTGCGAGACAGATTTAAAAGCAGTGAACACGGGAAACTCCATTAAAATGGCCATTGTGTAATTAATGCTATAGTACAAAAGAAGCGAACTACATTTAGCAGGTGTTTCCTATATCAGGGTTAGCATCGATTTGATTTTCTTCTTGCATCCCGCAGGAGTTGATTCATCGATTGACGAAGCGCGAAGCAGAAGAATTAGGCGTCTTCGTTATCACTTATCAGTTAGTTACTTGGCGGTGGAGCTGCACCCACCCGTGCGGCTGGAAGAAAAAACGATTAATAAACAAAAATCAAACAAAATGTTTTAGATAGATTTTTATTTTTCAACTTACAGAGCTTAATTTTATTTTAATAATTTAAACACCGAAAACTAGTTTTTATTGGGCTTTTACTATTAAATTTTTGTTTATTTATTTATTTTATTTTATCAATACTTTTTTTTTTCTTTAAGTTTTAAAAAATATATATTTCACCTAAAATTAATTTTTTTTTCCAATGTAATTTAATATCTTATAATATTAATAACTTCTTTCAAAAGTCTAATCCTATTTTCTTCGGCTTAATATGTTAATTGTTTCTTCAACTTACACACGTTTGACATGCTGCCCTTTAAACTTACAAATTTGCCATTTAAACACTTGAAGTTGAATATTAATATAAAAGTAAACACTTTTTATAATCGATGGGAGTGCGGGCAGTATATTCTCCGGCCACGTCCTTTTAATCCAATAATAATGTGACATGTGGAAAAAGTCAACAAAAAACATTTACTTTTCATTCTCTCTCTTCTAGTTTCTGTCAAAGCACATTCTCTCTCTCTTCCTTCTCTCTCGCTTCTGATTTCTATCAAAGCACAATCACAGTGATCACTGCCCATATCTCTATCCATTTATTTAACCCTAAAATCACAAACTCATGAGAACATGGATTCGCATATACTAGCTCAACAGAAAAGCATCAAATAGTTTGCTCCTTTTGTGACCTAACTGAATGTGGATGCACAATCATTTCTATGCTTCGAAAATGGTTAGTGAGCTGCCAATTGGGAATCAATTTCATGAAACCCTTGAGAGAACCAGATCAGGAAATGCCGCTAATTCAAAAAGAGGGAATGAAATGGGGTGTTAACCAATGTGCCATTAGTAGAGCCTGATAAACCTGAAACTAAGTCAAGAAGGCTATCCGATGAATTAGAGAATGGAATATTTGAGTTGTTGCTAGATAACAAGGACTTTGAGGAGGCCATGTCTTTTTGGGAATTTCCCAATACAATAAGTATATTTCAGATTGAAGAGTAGAATTTGATCTTAAAAAACCATAACTTAATATTCTAAAAGATTTAAGAAAAAAAAAATTCTAAATTTCTAATCCATTGCATTAGGGCCAGCACAAGCCTTCAACTCAGGGCTTCAAATCCACTGAACCAAAAACTTTCTTCCTTTTTTTCCATTTAACTCCCTTGCCTATCTCGCATTACTTGCCCAAGGTGTCTGTCGCCGATACTGTACAATCCTTCACACAAATCTTCAATCTCAGTCGACGCCGAATCTTCACCTGTATACTAAGCATTCACAAGTGGGTTTGACGAAAGCTTAGCAAGTTCATCCCAGTCAGACTAATCATCCCATCAACACCCACATCTCCATTTGGTGGCTTCAGAGCTCCTCGCCCATCGCCACCCATGCAACCCAAGACTGCAAATGGGTATGCACAGACTTCTGGGCATTGTTTCCCTGAATTCCCAACCTATGCGTATGGTAATGTGTAGCCTACCATTGATGGGAATATGAAATAGTGAAACCCACAAACTGTTTGACAGAAGTCTTGAACCAAAACATCTTGAGCTGTGAGAATTAAGTAGATCCCATTCTTATGATCCACTGGAAAAGGAGCGGGTTTGACGACGTTAGGCATCACCTGGTGGACAGAAAGAAGGGTGAGTTGGGTCCTATAAGAAGTCATTATTACTTTTATTGTGTCACGCGCCCTTTTGTACATGAACTACATGGCTAGTGCCACTTCAGCAAATTTTATGCCACATCATCAGCTGAGTGTTTATAATATATCATTTTGTTGAGTTAAAGTGTTTAATTGACAACATATTAAGATAAGGGGGTGGCTTAACAATTCGATTCATGTTGAAGTGTTAAATTACATATTAAGCCTTAATTATTTTCAAT
Organism: Excoecaria cochinchinensis; assembly: GCA_947683425.1. Lineage (NCBI taxonomy): Eukaryota > Viridiplantae > Streptophyta > Magnoliopsida > Malpighiales > Euphorbiaceae > Excoecaria > Excoecaria cochinchinensis. Next base: position 803,639 of record CANTUQ010000242.1, read on the forward strand.
TCATCTAGTAAGAAGTAGACCTATGGCTTATTATGCTAATTGCCCCTTCAACTTGTAATTGATTACCATGCCGCCCTCTGAGATTACAAGTTTACCAATTAAATACCTGAAGTTGATTATAAAGTGACTATAAACACATAAATAGACTGAAGGAAGCACGTGGTGCATAATGGTGTGACATAAATTACATCTCATTTTTTACCAATTAATAAGAGACAAGTGAATTTAAAATAGTTCCCCCTTTTCTCTGTTCTCTCCCCCTATCTCCCTCTGTTTTCGTTCTCTATCCGTGTTCTCTTCCCCTCTCTCTTTGCTCTTGTTCCCTCTCTCTGTTCTTTCCCCTCTCCCTTTTCGTTCGAAGCCTCTGCGTCGCCAATAGAGAAACAACACCGGAGCGGATGAGGCAAAAACTCCTTCGAATAACCTTTGGGACGAGGTGGATACACATGGTGATTTGAAACCAGATCTGATAATTTCTTGTGCAACGCTGCATAATCTGTAAAAAATGCATCCTTATCCTGCCATAGCAACAACAGATTCTGCAATTATCAATCTCTTCTCAATTTTTATCTCATTTTGGCAAAACTCTTCTACGTCTTTCTCTAACTTGTTCTCTTTGTTGTTGTTGTTGTCGTTCTTCTTTTTCTTCTTCTTCTTCTTCTTCTTCTTCTTCTTCTTCTTTACATTTAGAGAGATCTCTGCTCAAATGCAGAAGTATAGTTAATATCAATTTTACCAATCCTAATTGGAAAAATAAGAGAGATTTTGAGAGGCAATTTAATATTTCTCATATTATTGATTTTTTAACTGGTGCTCTGTGTACTCTTCTGTGAGTTCCAAATATATGATTTAGAGGGGGGTGAATAGATCATTTCATAATTTTTTCGTGATCTGGACATATTAGAATACAGATAATTAATATGCAAAATAATATCATCATAATAAATCCATTTTATGCAATTTACTTAAAATAATTTTTTAATTATCCTTTACCATTAAAAACAACACATATGGACGAAATTATTAGTAGAAAAAAATCAAACTTTAATTAATTTAGAAAAATTAATTTCAACCCGTTTTTAGAACACAAAGTGATTTTCTGACTTTGTTCTACAGAACAGATACAGAACAGTTAATTTCAGCATAAAAGTTATAGAGCATGAAATAAAAAGAGAGTAAGGGATAGAAAATTTAACACCGCGATTTATAGAGCTTCGGCCACTGCCTACATCATCTTCTTAAAACAACCCGTCTTAAGAGTTTCTCTCTTTCTAATGTGATTCTATTTACGTTCAAGAGTCAAAAGCCTGTTACATATAGCTATCCCAAGTTTTTCTTCCCAAGTGAAAACTCTAAAATACTTAATCATTTTTCTCAAGTAAAATGATCAAAACACTTAACTCTTTTTCCCAAGTAAAAGAACCTAAACACTTGCTAGTTTATTTTTCTAGGTTCTAGCAACCTAACCTCACCATTTTATCTCACAAATTTGATAAACCTCACTAACATGATTACAAAATAAAAACTATAATCATATTGAGAAGATGTGATCGTGAATGCATATGAAGGAATGAAAAACTTATAAACAAAATTAAGCACAAGTAAAAAAATATGTTTTTCACTCACTTAAAAAACAACTCAACAAAAACCTATTTTATAGATCATGAAAATATAGTTGTTGGATGTGAACTAAATTTCAAAAATTATGTTTAGCTTAGAAGAGATGCATATCTATGTTTTCTATAGTAAGAGAAAATTATTTGAAAATGATTTTATGTCTCTTTAGTTAACAAAATCAGCTTGAGATGATAATCACGTTTTTTGCTTCCATAGTCAAAGAAATATGTTTGTAAATATAATTGAGATGTTTTTTAAATTTACATTTCCTCAGAAAAAATCAGTTTGAAAGATATAATCCATTCTCTTTCCTTAGATAAAAAAAACTAATCTGAAAAGTATCCCAGATTTTATTTCTTTCCTTTTGCCAATAATCATGTATATGAAAAATTTGATTTTTGGAAAGAAATAATTTTAAATAAGTTAAGAAATGATTTTGGAAAGTATTTGAATGCAGTAAATCATAAAATCCAATTTGAATAATATTTCAGAATTTTTTCTTTCCTTTTTCAAAGAGACATGTATATGAAAAATTAACTTTAGGAAAGAAATAAATTTGATTTGAACGAAGATGTGATTTGTAAAATATTTTAAATGCAGAAAATAATGTAACTAACGTGCTGTGAGTGTGTGGATTCCTCAAAAATGATTTTACAAATTTTATTTCCTAATAAACCTTTAATGCTGTATGTCTGCTCTGATAGTTGTAGAACACGAACACGTCTGTTCTATATTTAATAGAGCACTCTGCATCAAATACTAAAACTTGGACCTATACAATATAAGTTAGAAAAAACCCAATTTGATTAAGTGTAAATATTTTGTAATACATCAAAATCTATGAATTAGCCTTTGAGCCAACATTCTCCCCCTTTTTTATGATGACAAAACACTTATTTATTTGAGCTAAAGCTCCCCCTAAATTTATGCTCAAAAACAATTAATCAATGAGATTTTAAAAGCTTCCCCTGAATATATACTCAAAAAATGATTTAAACAAGATAATCAAATAATTAATCATGATATTCAGATATCAATTTCCTACAATGATGATCAACAATTATCTCTTATATCACATATGGATCAACATGTCTTCTCCCCCTTTTTGTCATCAACAAAAGGTGTAAGAATAAATCGCATATATAAATCACTTCCTGCATAAGATAATTAGGATATCAGCCCTGTATTGATAATCTTGCATTTTATTATTATCACACATGTTCAGAGATTCAAGTTTACTGTCTGCATCACCAATTTGGATCAATTTTATCAAGGAATCTCATTAATTTAAACTTTCAGTCTATATTTCACTTTATCACAGCAATCTCATATCACATCATGTAATTCTTAATTTTAAGCACATTCTGCATTTATTAAGCACAAATAATTAATTTTGCATAGTCACTTTCACTAGAACAATTAATCATCACATCAGCATAGTCAAGATCAAATAATAATCAAATCTGCATAATCAATCCATTATTTCCATTATTAATCAACCTGCATTATCAAACAATCATCCTGCATAAACAAATTTCATCTGTTTGTTCTATACTTATATATCACAGCAATTATCATTCTGACTTGGAGAAAATTTTCACTTATCAATTCATCCTGCAGCAATTACATATATCTGAACAATTACATATTCACTATCAATTATGCATAGTCAAGATCACATAATCACTATGCATCTGCACAACTTAAACATTTATTCTGCATAGTTGCATACCCAACTAAAATTTTGATTAAAAATAATCAAGTTAAATAATCAAGCATCAAATTTCATCCTGCATTTATGATAAGATAATCTGCATAATCAGTATCAAGATCAAGATCAAATAATCATTTTACCATTCTCCCCCTGAATGTATGCTTTTAAAAATAATTTTGATCAATTATCAACTTGTATTAATATTGCATACTATATATTTTAATATATTAGCCTTGTCAAAAACACTGCAATATAGACATTCATACATTATTTCTTAATTCCTATAATCAAGTCAGGCATGATCAAAAAATCAAGTTTAGTGCATTCTGGATAATCAAGTAATCAATAGAATATATCTTATTAATCTTACAGCAATCACATATCATATCCTGCATATATTTGATAAAGTCTCTCAATTGAATCAATTTTGTCGAATTATTTTCATAAAACAAAATGATCATTCATACGCATAATTCTGCATAATTAAAATTGCATAGCAATCAAAATCAAGCAAGTTGTATAAATCAAAAATCTACTGCATAAAAATAATCATCAAATCAAAATTGAGATCTATTTGCTGCATAATTAAGTTCAACCTGCACATAATCAAAATAATTTGCTGCAAAAATAATAACCAAATCTGCACATTTAATTATGCATAATCTGTATAATATCTGTGTTGGCCCAAGGTCACACTCTAGTTTTGATGATTATCAAACCTTAAATAAACTCTATTAAGAATTCTAGTCTAAACAAATTTCTGCAGGAAAGTCTCTATGAGTTTATCTGAGGATCACATTTCTGGAGAATGCATGTATTCTAAGTTGTAATATTTATTTATTGTGTTAGAATGTTAGGAAATTAGGTTATTAAAATGTAAGATCAAATTGAGGAAAAATATTCTCTCTCATGCATGCATATTCCAGTTTTAAATTCACACAAAAATTATTTTAAGTTAGAAAATGAATTTGTGAGAAAAACTGTTTTTTCGTCAGAAAATGATTCTTTAGAAAATGAATTTCTGTGTATCAGTTTTCTAAATGAATTTCTATCTACCAATTTCTAACTGAATTTCTGCTCGTATCAGAATTCTGGAAAATTCTCAGAACCGCACAAAAAGACAAAATAACGGCTAGAAAACGGCTAGTTGGATTTTTACTTGTCTGTTTTGCCCTTTAACAGCTATAAACGGCTACTTTATGTTTTAAACATCTTAAACTAATTTTTTGAGTATAAATACATGATGTTTTACTCATTAGAATGTTAGAAAAAGTTTGGAAAGAAATTCTAACTCTTAAGAGAAAAGCTTAAATCTTTTATTTCACTTTCCACATCTTTTGCACTTCATTCTTTACTCATACTCCTCAATTTGGTTATAACTTTTGTTGTAATCTTAGTGTGAGGAAATTTCTTTTAAAAGGATTGTGAGTTAGGTTGGCTAGAAACCTTGAAGAAAGAATTCTAGTAAGATTTATAATCTTTTACTTTGGGAAAAAGGTTGTGGGTAGATATACAAATTTTAGAATTGTATATTGGCTTTTACTCTTGCCTTTAAAAGAGTTAAGATTGGAGAAAGGCTCAAGTAGTGAATCTTGGGGAGTGGATGTAGGCATGTTGGCCGAACCACTATAAATTCTGTGTGCAAGCTATTCTGATATCTACTTTAATCTGTTTTTATATTCTGTTCTATAAAATCTGTTTTATTAGACAATCAGCCAGAAAATTTCGAGACACCCAATTCACCCCCCCTTTTGAGTGTCTTTGGGACCTACATTTGGTATCAGAGCAGTTCTCAATTCTCCTAAGGTTTAACACCCTTGAGTGATCCTACAAATGGCTGACATTCCAGTTGCAACTCCATTCAAAGAAGGGCACTCTGTTCATCGTCCTCCTATGTTCAGTGGTGAAAATTATCCATTCTGGAAAGTTGTAATGAGGCACTTCATTCAATCTCAAGACATGGATTGCTGGGATATTATTGAAGACGGATATGAACCTCCAAGAAAACCAGCAACTGAAGCAGGAGCTTCTGGTGCCACCACTGTGTTAAAAATGAGAAAAGAATTTACAGAAGCTGAGAAGAAATTAGTGCAGCTAAACTCCAAAGCTATGAGTATTCTGTTTTGCTCATTGCAAACAAATGAGTTTAACAGAGTCTCTGGATGCGATACTGCCAAAGAGATATGGGACAAGCTGGAAGCAACGTATGAAGGTACAAATCAAGTTAAAGATACAAGATTGCATGTTCTGATGGTTGATTATGAAAGCTTTAAGATGAAGCCTGAGGAATCAATCTCTGAGGTAATTAACAGGTACGTAAAATTGACTAATGATATAAAAGCTCTTGGTAAAAAACTTGATGAATATGACAAAATTGCAAAACTGGTAAGAGGTCTTACACCTAGATGGGAAGCTAAAGCTTCAATTTTATTAGATAAGGATCTCAGTACTCTCAATTTTGATAATGTTTGTGGATCTCTTATTTCACATGAGTTGTATATTAAGTCTCAAGATGCAGAGAAAGAAAAAGACAGGAAACTAAAAGCTATTGCTCTCAAGGCAGAGTTTGGAAGTGACTATTCAACAGGAGATGATGAAATGGCGTTGATCACCAAAAAATTCAAAAAGCTATACAGGAAAGGAAAGAAGTCCTACAAAAGACAGCACCATAAATTTTCCCATCACAAGGCAGAAAATTCTTCAAAACCCACAGGAGATATTATCTGTTACGAATGCAACAAACCAGGCCACATAAAATCCAAATGCCCTAATTTAAAGAAAAAGGAGAAAAGATTCAAGAAGAGGGCTATGAAGGCCACGTGGAGTGACAGTGAAGAATCAAGCTCAAGTGAAGGAGAATCTGGAAATTCTGATGACATCGGGTTGATGGCAGTCTCTGATTGTGAAGAACGAAATTCATCTTCAGATGAAGAAGTAAACGAGACAGCTGGTAACTCTGAAAAATCAGAGGTAAGTGATTCAGAATCTGACACTGATGGAAATGAGTATGAAAAAATGCTTGACTGTTTTGAAGAATTGCATAATAAATATTGTTTGCTTAAGAAAACGCACACTGAATTAAGAAAGGATTTTGATGCATTAAGTTTGGAACATGAGAACACTAAGCAGTCAGAAATAAAATGGAAAAATGATTTTTCTGATTTAGAAACCAAATATGCATCTTTACATGAAAAATGCAAAGGAAAACAAGTTTGTGTGTGCAATAATAACACTGTTGAAAATGTGAAGTTATCTCCTGCAAGCTCATCAAAGAATTCTTATAAGAAAAATTATTTTACGAAAAAGACTGATAAAGCAGCATCTTATAAAAAATTAGCAAATAACTCCTCTGTTACATGCTTTTACTGTTGTAAAAAGGGACACATATCAAAGTTCTGTTTTTATAAGAAAAATGCAAATTTTAGCAAGCAAAAATGGGTGATTAAAAATTCTGGAACAGTTACTGCTAACCCAGTAGGACCCAAGAAAAATTGGGTACCTAAAACTGTTTGAAATTGTTGCAGGTCTGCCTAAGGAGCACCAAGACTGAGAAATGGTATATGGATAGTGGCTACTCCAGGCATATGACGTGGGACAGAACCAAGTTCACAAAATTGGTGAAGTCTACAGGTGGTTCTGTTAGTTTTGGGGACAACCGGAAAGGAAAAATTATTGGAACTGGATCAATTGGGTCTAATCCAGTTATTGAAGATGTTTCTCTTGTTGAAGGACTGAAGTATAACTTATTAAGCATTAGTCAGTTGTGTGATAAGAAGAGAAGAGTAATCTTTGAAATTGATCATTGTAGAGTTGAAGATGTTGAATCTGGAGAAACTGTTTTAAAAGGACAAAGATCTGGAAATATCTACTTAGTCAGTCTTGAAGACATCAAGAAAAGTGAAGCAAAATGTTTAATCTCGAAAGAAGACTTAAGTATTTTGTGGCATAGAAAATTGGGACATGTAAGCTTTCACGTAATTGAGAAGCTGATAAGAAAAGATCTGGTGAAGGGTATTCCAAAAATGAAAATTGATAAAGACTATCTGTGCAATGTGTGTCAGCTTGGGAAGCAAACTAGGAACTCTCATAAATCCAAGTCTGGCGTGTCTACTGAGAAGGCTCTAGAACTGCTCCACATGGATTTATTTGGTCCAATTAATCCCTCTAGTATTGGTGGAAAGTCATATGTTTTAAATGTGGTAGATGACTACACAAGATACACGTGGGTGCTATTTCTTGCTCATAAAGATGATGCTTTTGAAGCATTTAAGAAGTTAAGCAAGAAGATTCAGAATGAAAAAGGATATAGGATAACCAATATCAGAAGTGATCATGGTGGAGAATTTGAAAACAAGAAGTTTGAAGAATTTTGCAGTAATTCAGGTATTAATCACACATTTTCAGCTCCAAGAACACCTCAACAAAATGGTGTAGTAGAAAGGAAGAATCGAACTCTCCAGGAGATGGCCAGAACTATGCTAAATGAGAACAACTTACCAAAGTATTTCTGGGCTGAAGCAATCAATACAACATGCTATATTTTAAATAGAGTATTAATCAGGACCGTGCTGGAAAAGACTCCATACGAACTATGGAAAGGTAGACAGCCCAACATCAATTATTTTCAACCATTTGGCTGTTAGCAGTCAGAAATAAAATGGAAAAATGATTTTTCTGATTTAGAAACCAAATATGCATCTTTACATGAAAAATGCAAAGGAAAACAAGTTTGTGTGTGCAATAATAACACTGTTGAAAATGTGAAGTTATCTCCTGCAAGCTCATCAAAGAATTCTTATAAGAAAAATTATTTTACGAAAAAGACTGATAAAGCAGCATCTTATAAAAAATTAGCAAATAACTCCTCTGTTACATGCTTTTACTGTTGTAAAAAGGGACACATATCAAAGTTCTGTTTTTATAAGAAAAATGCAAATTTTAGCAAGCAAAAATGGGTGATTAAAAATTCTGGAACAGTTACTGCTAACCCAGTAGGACCCAAGAAAAATTGGGTACCTAAAACTGTTTGAAATTGTTGCAGGTCTGCCTAAGGAGCACCAAGACTGAGAAATGGTATATGGATAGTGGCTACTCCAGGCATATGACGTGGGACAGAACCAAGTTCACAAAATTGGTGAAGTCTACAGGTTGTTCTGTTAGTTTTGGGGACAACCGGAAAGGAAAAATTATTGGAACTGGATCAATTGGGTCTAATCCAGTTATTGAAGATGTTTCTCTTGTTGAAGGACTGAAGTATAACTTATTAAGCATTAGTCAGTTGTGTGATAAGAAGAGAAGAGTAATCTTTGAAATTGATCATTGTAGAGTTGAAGATGTTGAATCTGGAGAAACTGTTTTAAAAGGACAAAGATCTGGAAATATCTACTTAGTCAGTCTTGAAGACATCAAGAAAAGTGAAGCAAAATGTTTAATCTCGAAAGAAGACTTAAGTATTTTGTGGCATAGAAAATTGGGACATGTAAGCTTTCACGTAATTGAGAAGCTGATAAGAAAAGATCTGGTGAAGGGTATTCCAAAAATGAAAATTGATAAAGACTATCTGTGCAATGCGTGTCAGCTTGGGAAGCAAACTAGGAACTCTCATAAATCCAAGTCTGGCGTGTCTACTGAGAAGGCTCTAGAACTGCTCCACATGGATTTATTTGGTCCAATTAATCCCTCTAGTATTGGTGGAAAGTCATATGTTTTAAATGTGGTAGATGACTACACAAGATACACGTGGGTGCTATTTCTTGCTCATAAAGATGATGCTTTTGAAGCATTTAAGAAGTTAAGCAAGAAGATTCAGAATGAAAAAGGATATAGGATAACCAATATCAGAAGTGATCATGGTGGAGAATTTGAAAATAAGAAGTTTGAAGAATTTTGCAGTAATTCAGGTATTAATCACACATTTTCAGCTCCAAGAACACCTCAACAAAATGGTGTAGTAGAAAGGAAGAATCGAACTCTCCAGGAGATGGCCAGAACTATGCTAAATGAGAACAACTTACCAAAGTATTTCTGGGCTGAAGCAATCAATACAGCATGCTATATTTTAAATAGAGTATTAATCAGGACCGTGCTGGAAAAGACTCCATACGAACTATGGAAAGGTAGACAGCCCAACATCAATTATTTTCAACCATTTGGCTGTAAGTGTTTCATTTTTAATGATAAAAGTAATTTAGCTAAATTTGATGCAAAATCTGATGAAGGTATATTTTTAGGATACTCTTTAAATTCAAAAGCTTACAGAGTGTTCAATAAAAGAACACGTAAAGTAGAAGAATCAATAAATATTAAATTTGATTTTACTAACAAAATGTCTGGAGAAAGTAGTCTGTCTGATGATGAAACAGGTTTTGAAAAAGAAAAAGATAAAGAAGGACAAAGTGCTGAAACAAAGAAATCACAAGATCAGCAAGAAGATCAAAATGACAGAAGTATGGATCAAGGTGAAGAAACTGAAGTCAACTCTGGAATACAGGAAGGAAATGAACGAGAAATCCAGATTGAACAACAGTCTGAGCAATCAACTGAGCTACCTAAAGATTGGAGATTTCACAAATATCATTCAAAGGACAATCTGTTGAGTGATCCATCTCAGAAAATGATGACCAGAAGAGCCTTGCGTGAATATTGTGGTAATGTTGCCTTTGTTTCTCAACTTGAACCTAAAAATTTTACTGATGCTCAAAATGATGAAAACTGGATCGTTGCTATGCAAGAAGAGCTAAGTCAGTTTGAAAGAAACAAAGTCTGGAATTTAGTTCCAAGGCCCTCAAATTGTTCTATTATTGGAACAAAATGGGTTTTCAGAAACAAGTTAAATGAGCAAGGTGATGTGATAAGAAACAAAGCCAGATTGGTGGCCCAAGGTTATAATCAAGAGGAAGGTATAGACTTTGATGAAACTTTTGCACCTGTTGCTAGATTAGAAGCAATTAGAATTTTATGTGCATTTGCATGTTTTAAAAATTTCAGATTATATCAGATGGATGTTAAAAGTGCTTTTTTAAATGGTTTATTAAATGAGGAAGTCTACGTTGAACAACCTCCAGGTTTTGAAAATACTGATCATCCTAATTTTGTTTACAAACTTAAAAAGGCTTTATATGGATTAAAGCAAGCTCCTAGAGCTTGGTATGAAAGGTTAAGTTGTTTTTTACTTGCTCATGGTTTTAATAGAGGTAAAGTAGACACCACTCTTTTTATAAAACATAAATTATCTCATATTTTAATTGTTAAAATTTATGTTGATGATATAGTTTTTGGTTCTACTAACGTTTCTTTGTGCAAAGAATTTGAAGCTCTAATGAAAAAGGAATTCGAAATGAGCATGATGGGTGAGTTAACCTTCTTCCTGGGTCTCCAAATCAAGCAATGTGCTGATGGTTTTTTTATAAGTCAATCAAAGTACACTAAGGAATTGCTGAAAAAATTCAAGATGTCTGATGCAAAGATTGCCAGTACTCCTATGAGCTCAACAATAAAAATTGACAAGGATGAGAAAGGGAAAAGTGTAGAAGAAAAATTGTATCGGGGTATGATTGGTTCTCTGCTATATTTAACTGCAAGTAGATCAGACATTCACTTTAGTGTCTGTCTCTGTGCACGTTTTCAATCAGCTCCAAAGGAATCACATTTATCAGCAGTCAAAAGAATTCTGAGATATCTTTGTGGAACACAAGAATTAGGTCTTTGGTATTCAAAGAACACCTCTTTTAATCTCATTGGGTACTCAGATGCTGACTACGCTGGATGCCGAATTGATAGAAAAAGCACTTCTGGTGCTTGTCACTTTCTGGGAAATTCGCTAATCACTTGGTCAAGCAGAAAGCAGAACTCTGTAGCTTTATCTACTGCAGAAGCTGAGTACATAGCTGCTGGTGGATGTGTAGCTCAAATTCTATGGATTAGACAGCAACTAAAAGATTATGAGATAGAGTTTGACAATATTCCAATATTCTGTGATAATACTAGTGCCATTAATCTGTCAAAAAATCCCATCTTGCACTCAAGAACAAAGCATATTGAAATTAGACATCACTTTATACGTGATCATGTGCAAAGAGGAGATATTTTGTTAAATTTTGTCTCTACAGAAAATCAAATAGCTGACATCTTCACTAAGCCCCTCAAGGAAGAAAGATTCTGTCAACTGAGAAGAAAGCTAGGAATGGGGAAGTCAGAATCGTGAACAATTATGGTATGGTATAAATTCTTGAACAAAACTATTTTAATCATCAAAAAGATACGTATTGATCTATTTCTCTTCATAAAGATCTGGTTTGATTTTTATCCTGACAGTTATTAACTTGATTTGATAGATTGTGTATCACAGTGAACAAATTAAGAGTATAAAGTCCTTTTAATCCTATCTTTTATTATATCTATTTAAAATTTTGAGGGTAAATTGGTATTTTCGCCCAAAATCCCTGTCTTCCCGCCTATCGATAACTGCACAAATGCAGTTTCCCCATAAAAAGAGGTTGGACTGAGCACGATGACCATCACGTCCTTTCATCTTCCGTTCACGGTAAGTATCAGTTTTCAAATTGCTTATTTATTTCTTGCTAACTCTCTTCCTCTGTTTATTCTATTTCAAACTCTCTCATCAAAAAGAAGCCCTATCTATTTTCAAATGGGGAGATCAAAATCGTTAGCAAAACGGCATCCCCGGCGATCTCCGACACACACCACCTCCATCCCATCAGAGATAACTCCCGATGACGAAATCCCTAGCCTCGTTCAAAATCCGCCTTCATCTGTCAAACCCACTAAAACTAAATCATCTTTACCCACAAAACCCATCTCAATAATGCCTTTCAAGATCATTGTTTGGGATGATTTAGCGCACAACGCTCCAGATGTCGCGCATTACGTTGAATCGCAATCTTGGAAGCGATTCTTCTCATTCCGACGGAGCTCATTTTTTCCAGATCTGGTCAAGGAGTTCTACGCCTCGCGCTTTGAGGTCAGAACAGAGAGCTTCAAAGTCATCATCAAAGGATCGACCTTCACAGTGACTCCGAATTTGATTGCCAAGGTATTTTCCATAAAATTTGGTGGATCTATCTGTACTAGAACTGAAAGTAGAATACTTGATTTTGCTGAGCTCAATAAAGAAAGTTTTTTAGCCCAAATTTCAAGTGATGGCAGTAGGGCGTCTAAGAATCCCTTAGCCTCAAATCTTTTGCCTCATTATAGAGTTTTATACAAATGCATGAGTCAATACATAACTCCACGCGTTGGAAGCATGTCATACCTCTCTGATTGTGATATTGTGTTTTTGTGGCACTTTCATTCTAACAAGGACTTTAACTTGCCCTGCTTGATATTTAATTATATGGCCACTCGGTCTATTGATAAAAAGCAACCTTTTGGCTTGATTCTTACCCGCCTGTTTGAACACTGGAATCTGGTATCTGACACCTTGATTGGGGAAACCTTTAAGCTGGAAAAAGTTAACTTTGTATTTTACAAAGAAGCTGGCAAGAAGGCTGGAAAGAGAAAATTGGATGTTCCCTCCTCTCCTGTCACAACTAAAGGAAAGGAATTGGTAAAACTTGATGAGGCCATTCAATCCAAGTATATGGAATTTCTCAATTGGATGAAAACTTCTTCTGGCGTGGTTATCAAAGAACCCTCCCCTGTTGTACAGCCATCTGAGTCCAGTGCTTCATCCAGCAAGTCTGGTAAGTCCTCTAGTCCCTCTGAGTCTGATAGTACTGATCCTATTGCTGAGTTTGCAGAACAACCAGGGAGCCAATTCTCTTCTGAATCGGGAAGTTCCTCTTCTCACAATGCTCCTTCAAGTCCTCCTGCTGAGGCAGTTGAGAAATCCACAAGTTTTCAGACAGAGACTGCTCCAGCTGCCCCTAAAGTTGATTCCCCTGTGCCTTCTATGGATGCTACTCAGCTCAAGAAGTTCGAAGAACACATTGTCACTGCATCTGCTCTGTTTCACCAACTGGGCGACATTTTTAGCAAGCTCGCTGCCACAGTTCCCGTGCTTTTTTCCCCTGCCTGTGAAGGACCTTCAGTTCCCTCTCCTTTGCCCAAGTCTGAATCTCCAGTTCCTACAGAAGAAGAAGATCCTTCTTTTCCAGATGTGCCTGTCTTTACTCATCGTACATCCAATCGCACTCTCCTGAGGACCCGGAATCCACCTAAGCCAGGACAGTCTGGAAGTAGCATCAACCCCATGGACGTTGATAATTGAGGTACTTGTTGATTTTTTTTGTTTATCTCTTCCTCCTTTTGATGTTGACAAAAAGGGGGAGAACAGTATATGGATGATTGTCTCATTTTGTGGATATTTTTTTTGGATATTATGTGTTGTTAAGTTGTGGTTGTTTTGATCCTGCTGATGGATAATTGGTGATGAACTATTGTTTATCTATAGATGATGAATTATCTTGGTAAAATTTGTTGATCTATATAGAGATAAATTGTTGCTCTATATAGTATTTCTATTAACAGGTTTGCAGTTCTCAAAGGGTATAGTGATTATGTTAAAATGGTTATAAGTTTTATAGGAGTTTTTTATCTTTATAATTCTTATGTTTCTGTAATTACCCCATGCACATATTCAGGGGGAGTATTTTTTTTACTAACCTAGATAGACTTCTAATTGGAGTTTATTAAGGTTTTGTCATCATCAAAAAGGGGGAGATTGTTGGCCCAAGGTCACACTCTAGTTTTGATGATTATCAAACCTTAAATAAACTCTATTAAGAATTCTAGTCTAAACAAATTTCTGCAGGAAAGTCTCTATGAGTTTATCTGAGGATCACATTTCTGGAGAATGCATGTATTCTAAGTTGTAATATTTATTTATTGTGTTAGAATGTTAGGAAATTAGGTTATTAAAATGTAAGATCAAATTGAGGAAAAATATTCTCTCTCATGCATGCATATTCCAGTTTTAAATTCACACAAAAATTATTTTAAGTTAGAAAATGAATTTGTGAGCAAAACTGTTTTTTCGTCAGAAAATGATTCTTTAGAAAATGAATTTCTGTGTATCAGTTTTCTAAATGAATTTCTATCTACCAATTTCTAACTGAATTTCTGCTCGTATCAGAATTCTGGAAAAATCTCAGAACCGCACAAAAAGACAAAATAACGGCTAGAAAACGGCTAGTTGGATTTTTACTTGTCTGTTTTGCCCTTCAACAGCTATAAACGGCTACTTTATGTTTTAAACATCTTAAACTAATTTTTTGAGTATAAATACATGATATTTTACTCATTAGAATGTTAGAAAAAGTTTGGAAAGAAATTCTAACTCTTAAGAGAAAAGCTTAAATCTTTTATTTCACTTTCCACATCTTTTGCACTTCATTCTTTACTCATACTCCTCAATTTGGTTATAGCTTTTGTTGTAATCTTAGTGTGAGGAAATTTCTTTTAAAAGGATTGTGAGTTAGGTTGGCTAGAAACCTTGAAGAAAGAATTCTAGTAAGATTTATAATCTTTTACTTTGGGAAAAAGGTTGTGGGTAGATATACAAATTTTAGAATTGTATATTGGCTTTTACTCTTGCCTTTAAAAGAGTTAAGATTGGAGAAAGGCTCAAGTAGTGAATCTTGGGGAGTGGATGTAGGCATGTTGGCCGAACCACTATAAATTCTGTGTGCAAGCTATTCTGATATCTACTTTAATCTGTTTTTATATTCTGTTCTATAAAATCTGTTTTATTAGACAATCAGCCAGAAAATTTCGATACACCCAATTCACCCCCCCTCTTAAGTGTCTTTGGGACCTACATTTGGTATCAGAGCAGTTCTCAATTCTCCTAAGGTTTAACACCCTTGAGTGATCCTACAAATGGCTGACATTCCAGTTGCAACTCCATTCAAAGAAGGGCACTCTGTTCATCGTCCTCCTATGTTCAGTGGTGAAAATTATCCATTCTGGAAAGTTGTAATGAGGCACTTCATTCAATCTCAAGACATGGATTGCTGGGATATTATTGAAGACGGATATGAACCTCCAAGAAAACCAGCAACTGAAGCAGGAGCTTCTGGTGCCACCACTGTGTTAAAAACGAGAAAAGAATTTACAGAAGCTGAGAAGAAATTAGTGCAGCTAAACTCCAAAGCTATGAGTATTCTGTTTTGCTCATTGCAAACAAATGAGTTTAACAGAGTCTCTGGATGCGATACTGCCAAAGAGATATGGGACAAGCTGGAAGCAACGTATGAAGGTACAAATCAAGTTAAAAATACAAGATTGCATGTTCTGATGGTTGATTATGAAAGCTTTAAGATGAAGCCTGAGGAATCAATCTCTGAGGTAATTAACAGGTACGTAAAATTGACTAATGATATAAAAGCTCTTGGTAAAAAACTTGATGAATATGACAAAATTGCAAAACTGGTAAGAGGTCTTACACCTAGATGGGAAGCTAAAGCTTCAATTTTATTAGATAAGGATCTCAGTACTCTCAATTTTGATAATGTTTGTGGATCTCTTATTTCACATGAGTTGTATATTAAGTCTTCTGAAAGATAAGTAGAAAATTAGTTAATGAATTCCGGATTGGTGCTACTTCCTACTTGACCGGTCTTGGAAGTTGGTTTAAACTTATAATTAGCTATGAGATGCATTGATCTCCTCAATTTTTGAACAGGTATGGAGGAAACTGAATTACAAATTGGCGAAGGAGGTGGAGAGACCGAGTCTACTACAATTTTCCTTTCAATTCCAAACTCAGTCTCTACAAATCTTGCTTCTGCCCATGCCATTAATCTCTCGTAAAGATCCTAAAATTGTACCTATTTCAGAGATTCTAGTTTACATTTAAGTTTTGATTCTTCTTGTCCTGATTGTTCAATTCTAGTATTAATGCTCTTTATTGAATCATTGCCTGCAATCTCAAATTGCTCATTATCATTCTCTTGCTGTGCTTCAATCTCAACTGCATCATTATCCTCAGAATTTTCATACACAACAGGCTCATTTTCTTTTGTTCCAATTTTATCACTACCCTTTTGCTTCTGAATTGCTTCCTTACTTAAGGTCATTTTTCTTGACTTTTGTAATCTAATGTCTGAAATCTTATAGAACTCTTTTCTAATTCTTAGTTTAGCATTAAAAGGCTCACAAGCAGTATTTTTTTAAAGCTCTCATTTCTCATATTAAAGACAATTGCTACTGTACCAGGAGTAAGGATTTTATAATTTCCTTTTATCTTAATAGCAATTGATTACGTATCATCCGTTTTCCTAGTTCTAAAGACGTCTTTTAACAGAGAAGGATAAATAGCAAAATCGTAAAAATACCTTGTGTAGACACTGGGTCCTGAGGCAGTTCAGACCAAAGTTACCCGATGATGAAATTGGTGCCTGTTTACGGGCAAAAGGCAGATGAAAGTGACAATTTCCTCGAAAAAATATTTTTTCCGTTTCTTTTATTTAAAAAACATATTTCTTTCTCTAAAAAGTGAAAAAAAAAATAATATACAAAAAAAAAAATATTTTTTGCATTTTCTTTCTTTAAAATAAATTTTCATTCCTTTTATTTAAAAATATTTTTCTATCTTAAAAAAAAGGGGTTTAATTTATTTTGGGCTTGGGGGGTGAGGCCCATCTCACTGTTGTGAGATGAAGGCCTCATGTTAGTGAGGCCCAGCCTCACATGAGTGGGGAGCCTCACTCACCTGCTCTCTTTCTCATGTATTTTTTTTCCTCCTGTTTTTCTGGAGAGTGGGTTTGAAAAAGGGAGTTTATGTGATGGATTTGGGGAGAAGGTAAGCTAATCTGTCATTGGCATTTAATGAGAGTAGGAGAAAAAGGAGGAGAGAGGCTGGAACGAAGAAAAAAGGAGGAGAGAACATTATTGAGAGGAAGAAGAAGAAGAAAAAAAAACACAAAGAAAAGAGAGAGAAGGTTTTGAGAGCAAGGAGAACTTTGATTTTCAAAAAGCCATTCAAAGATTTTGTTCTAAAAATTCGAAAATCCAGAACATCTGAAAATTCAGCATTTGTAGTTCGTTTCATTCAAAGCTCTTTCCATTGAAGTTTTCAGTTCACGGTTTTGATTTCCATCTCAAGAAAAGCCAAGAGGAAACCAGAGCTTCATCTACCAATCAAAGACCACATATCTGAGGGTAAATACTGAATAGCCACCTTTCTTTCTTCTCTTCCTTTCTTTTCCTTTTGTTTGCTTTCTCATTATTTCCCTTCTTTGCTTTGTTGAACCAGTAAGTTTCTGTTCTTTGTATATACTGTACATATTGTATATATTTGTTGCTTGAGTTATTTAATTTGTTCATCGTATGTATATTGTTGTTATGATTTAATAAGTGTGTTTGTTGCTTTATTTTGGTATGTTGATCGTCTTATGTCGTTTTTAGTTTGTTAGTTTTCTTACTCTGTTCATCCCTGTCTTCCAGTTTGTTTGAACTGTGATTTTGTTTTTGCTTATTTTGTTGTTTCCGATCGGATTTTGCTCTTATTATTGCTTGAATCGTTGTGTCCCGATCGGATTGCATCATCATTTTCCTGGTTCCCGATTAGACATCCTCTGTTTGCCCCTGTTTTCAGATCGTCTGGTTCATCTCCTCTTTCTGTCTGAATCATGTCCTTGTTTGTCTGTCCGTGTCGTGTTGCCTTGTCCGAGTCGTGTCCCTGTTGTCTGAGTCTGGTGCCTTTTCTCTTGCCCTTCTTCCTTTCCCCATCCGTC
The DNA here is from genome assembly GCA_947683425.1 of Excoecaria cochinchinensis. Classification (NCBI taxonomy): domain Eukaryota; kingdom Viridiplantae; phylum Streptophyta; class Magnoliopsida; order Malpighiales; family Euphorbiaceae; genus Excoecaria; species Excoecaria cochinchinensis. Next base: position 821,666 of record CANTUQ010000242.1, read on the forward strand.
CGTGTCGTGTTGTTCTGTCCGAGTCATGTTGTATCTGTCCGAGTCGTGTCTGTTGGCTCAAGGCTACATCTCAATTTTGATGATAATCAAACCTTGTATAAACTTTGCATAAATTCTATTCATTTGCTTCTGTTTCAGCTATTCTCCACTAAGTTGTGCAAGGATCAAGTCAATTGTGCAAGACATATGTTTGAAGATTTAAATTGTTATGTTCTATGGAAAGTTAGGGTACTATTTTTTGTAAAATCTTTTGAGGAGCTTTATATACATGTTCATGCATCTTAAAAGTCATTACTTGCATAAAAATAATTTTTACATGTATTAAAATAGCGTTCTGTTGCAAACAGAAAAAGTGTTCTGCTGTAAGCAGAAAATGTGTTTTACCATACTTTAAAAAAGTATTCTAAAACGTTCTTCTGAAAAGTGTCAAACATTCCTTTGGAAAAGTTGTTAAAATGTACTTTGAAAAGTTAAGCAGAAAGTAGTCTAGAAAATATTTTGAAAAAGTTTTTTGTTCTGTCGCAGCAGAATAATCGGACAGAACAACAATTTCTGTTTTCACTAAAAGACAAAAATAACGGCTAGTTTTTCAAAACAGTCAGTCTGTCTTCACTCTAACGGCCATATTTTGATCTGTAACGGCTATAATGTATTTTTGGCTATAAATTGAAGTTGTTTTTTATTTCAAAGAGGTTAGAGAAGTTGGAAATCTATTTTATCTCTTGAGATACAAAGCTTTCATCTTTTTAATCTATTTTCCACATCTTGAACTTCATTTTTTATCATCCTCCTCAACTAGATTATAGCATTTCTGTTGTAATTCTTGTGTGAGGTACTCTTTGTAAAAGATTGTGAGAGAAGGGTTGGCTAGAACCTTAGGGAACTCTAGTAAGTGTTTCAATCTTTTACTTGGGAAAAAGATTGTGGGTAAAAATTATTCTAGGCTTGTATATTGGCTTAATTCTTGCCTTTAAAAGAATTATTAGTGGAAAGTCAAGCTCAAGACAGTGTCTTGGGGAGTGGATGTAGGCAGCTAGGCCGAACCACTATAAATCTTTGTGTTGATCTATTTCTTCTCCCCTCTCATCTGTTATGTTTCTAAAAAGATTTAAACTATTCTGTTCTTGAAACTTTAAGTTGATTCAAAAGAAATTTTCAAAATCATTTCTGTCATCCAATCATATTTTACTGCAAGTTTCAAATCTGTTTTACAAAGATTTTATTACACATTCTGTTGTTAATCACGTTTTGCACATTTCTTGCATATCCATCTGTTCTGTTTGTATCAGAAGACTTTATCAGAACACCTGTGTTCTATTCTGTTAGAAATTGAGTTAAAATTATAAAACACCCAATTCACCCCCCCCCTCTTGTGTGTCATCGGGACCAACAATTGGTATCAGAGCAGATCTCGTTCTCCTAAGATTCAACAATCTTGAGTGATCCGTAAGATGGCATCAAGTTCTGAAAATCCTCCTGTTGCTACTCCATTCAAGGAAGGTCATTCTGTTCATAGACCACCCATGTTCTGTGGAGACAATTATCCATTCTGGAAGGTAGTAATGCGGCACTTTATCCAATCTCAAGACATGGATTGCTGGGAAATAATCGAAGAAGGATATAAAGCTCCAACAAAAATAGTTGAACAAACTGGAGGAACAAGCATCACTGTTCAGAAAACCAGAAAGGAGCTCACAGAAGAAGAAAAGAGAAGAGTTCAATTAAACTCTAAAGCAATGAGTATTCTATTATGTTCTTTACATACAAATGAATTTAACAGAGTTTCTGGTTGTGATACAGCAAAAGAAATTTGGGATAAGCTTGAAGCCACATATGATGGAACCCATGAAGTAAAAGGATCTAGACTACATGTGCTAATGGTGGATTATGAAGCTTTCAAAATGAGGCCAGAAGAGACTGTGGCTGAGGTAATTAACAGGTATGTTAAGTTAACAAATGAAATTAAAGCTCTTGGTCACAAACTTATTGAAGAAAATAAAATTGCTAAACTTGTTAGGGGTCTAACTCCTAGATGGGAAGCCAAAGCTTCTATTCTGTTAGATAAAGATCCTAGTACTCTTAATTTTGATACTGTTTGTGGTTCACTAATCTCTCATGAGCTTTACATTAAGTCACAAGATGCTGAAAAAGAAAAAGAAAGGAAATTAAAAGCTCTTGCTCTCAAAGCCGAGTATGGGAGTGACTACTCCACTGGTGATGACGAGATTGCACTCATTACAAAGAAGTTCAAGAAGCTGTATCGAAAAGGTAAAAAATTCAATAAGAGACAGCAGCAGAAATACTCTCACCAGAAAGCAGATAACAGTTCCAGATCTGCTGGAGAAGTAGTCTGCTATGAGTGTAAAAAGCCTGGACATATCAAATCCAAATGTCCAAATCTGAAGAAAAAGGAGAAAAGGTACAAGAAAAAGGCTATGAAAGCTACATGGAGTAACAGTGAAGACTCAAGCAATAGTGCAGAAGAATCAGACGCAGATTCAGATGAAGCTGGTTTAATAGCTGTTTCTGATCATGAGGAACAGCATGTCACTGCTAAGACAGATCAGGAATGTCATACTGCTGATAAACAGAACAAGAGTCAACCAGAAAAGGAAGATGATATAAATGAGGTAACAAGTTCTGACTCTGACTCAAGTTCTGATGCAAATGGAGATGAATATGAAAATATGTTGATATGCTTTGAAAAAGTTCATCATAAATATCGCATGCTTAAAACGAATCATATTGCATTAAGAAAACAGCATGATGCATTAAGACAAGAAATTGAGCATGTAAAACAGAAAGAAATTGATGTGAAAAATGAGTTTTCAGATTTAGAAAAGAAATATATGATATTGCAAGAAAAATGTAAAGGAAAGAAATTTTGTTTATGTAATGGCAATGAAAATGAAAAGTTGCATGCTAGCACATCCAAATTTAATTATAAAAAGAAGCATATGCATAAAAGGGAACATAAGAATAATTATTATATGGCAAATTTTACTAGCAATTCTGTCACCTGTTTTTATTGCAGCAGAAAAGGCCATGTGTCTAAATTCTGCTATTACAAGAAAAATGCTAGTTCTGGAAAACAGATATGGGTTATTAAAAATAATGTGCATGCTGTAGCTAACCCACAAGGACCCAAGAAGGATTGGGTACCTAAATCTGTATAATTTTCTTGCAGATCTGCCTTAAGAGCTCCAGATCAGAAAAGTGGTACTTGGATAGTGGATGCTCTAGGCACATGACTGGGAACAGATCAAAGTTCACAAAATTAACCATGAGAGATGGAGGAAAAGTAAGTTTTGGTGATAACAGAAAAGGAAAAATCATTGGAATAGGAACTATCAGTTCAAATCCAAGGATAGAAGATGTCTCACTTGTTGATGGTTTAAAGTTCAACTTATTGAGCATCAGCCAAATCTGTGATAGAAACAGAAGAGTGATTTTTGAAAAAGATCACTGCAGAGTAGAAGATGTTGGAACAGATCAGACAGTTCTAACTGGACACAGATCAGGAAATATTTATCATGTCAACATAGAAGAGCTTCAAGAAAGTGATCTAACGTGCTTGATAACACAAGAAAATTTAAGTGTACTTTGGCACAAGAAGCTTGGTCACGCTAGTATTCATACCATGGAAAAGCTAGCTAGGAAAAATCTCGTAAAAGGGTTGCCAAAGATGAGTTTTGAAAATGATCATGTTTGTAAAGCTTGCCAACTTGGAAAACAGACCAGCACTTCCCACAAGCTAAAAGGCGTAATATCATCCAAGAAAGCATTGGAGCTTTTGTATCTCGACTTGTTTGGACCAATAAGTCCTTCAAGTATTGGTGGAAAAGTCTACGTATTTGTTATAGTGGATGATTACACAAGATATACTTGGACATTATTTCTTGCTCACAAAAGTGAAGCATTTAAGGCATTTGAAAAATTGAGCAAGAAATTACAAAATGAAAAAGGGTATATGATTACAAGCATAAGAAGTGATCATGGAGGAGAATTTGAAAATGCAAGTTTTGAAGAATATTGCAACAAATCTGGAATTCATCATAGTTTTTCAGCTGCCAGAACACCTCAACAGAACGGGGTAGTAGAGAGGAAGAACAGAACACTCCAGGAGATGGCCAGAACAATGATTAATGAGAATAATCTTCCAAAGTACTTCTGGGCAGAAGCAGTTAGCACAACATGCTACATTCTAAACAGAACACTTGTTAGATCTATTCTAAACAAGACTCCATATGAGCTTTGGAAAAACAGAAAGCCAAATATCAGCTATTTCCAACCATTCGGCTGTAAGTGTTTTATTTTTAATGATAAGAGTAATCTTGGTAAATTTGATGCAAAATCAGATGAATGTATTTTTCTTGGTTATTCTTTAAATAGTAAAGCATATAGAGTTTTTAATAAAAGAACTTTAGTGGTAGAAGAATCTATAAATGTGAAATTTGATTATGCTGACATCTACACTAGAGAAAGGAGTTTTTCTAATGATGATACAGATGAAGAAGTGATTGAAATAAACAAGAAGACAGGAGAGAAGGATAATTTAGAAAAGTCATCTGTTCGGCCAGCTGATCAAGATGACAGATCTGGTAACGTATCTGGTCAGATAGAAGAAGATCAGCCAGCAGAAAGGCAATCAGACCAACAGGATGAAAACCAGACAGATCAATCAATGGAAAGATCAGCAGATCAACAGAACACGGAAAAACCAGCAGAGCTGCCTAAGGACTGGAAGTTTCACAGATATCACCCAAAAGACAACCTACTGACAGAACCATCAGAAAGAATGATGACCAGAAGAGCAATGCGTGAATACTGTGGTAATGTAGCTTTTGTTTCTCAACTAGAACCCAAAAACTTTATGGATGCCCAAAATGATGCAAACTGGATTCTTGCTATGCAAGAAGAATTAAATCAGTTTGAAAGAAATAAGGTATGGCATCTTGTTCCTAAACCGTTAAATCATTCTATTATCGGTACTAAATGGGTTTTTAGAAATAAGCTTGATGAACAAGGAAATGTTGTAAGAAACAAGGCAAGGTTGGTTGCTCAAGGCTACAATCAAGAAGAAGGTATTGATTTCGATGAAACATTTGCACCTGTAGCTAGACTTGAAGCAATTAGAATTTTGTGTGCATATGCATGTTTCAAAAATTTCAAACTCTACCAAATGGATGTTAAAAGTGCTTTTTTAAATGGTTTTTTAAATGAAGAAGTTTATGTAGCTCAACCTCCTGGTTTTGAAAATTCAGAACATCCAGAATATGTTTACAAACTCAAAAAAGCTTTATATGGTTTGAAACAAGCTCCTAGAGCTTGGTATGAAAGATTGAGTTGTTTTCTTCTTGCTCACGGTTTTAATAGAGGAAAAGTTGATAATACACTTTTTACTAAGCACAATTCATCTCATATTTTATTAGTACAAATTTATGTTGATGACATCGTTTTTGGTTCTACTAATATCTCTATGTGCAAAGATTTTGAATCTATTATGAATCAGGAATTTGAAATGAGTTTAATGGGTGAACTCACATTTTTTCTGGGATTGCAAATCAAACAATGCAAAAGTGGAATTTTCATTAGTCAAGTAAAGTATACAAAGGAGCTTATTAAGAAGTTCAAAATGACAGAAGCCAAGTCTGCCAGTACACCTATGAGTCCCTCAATCAAGCTGGAAAAAGATGAAAAAGGCAAAAGTGTTGATGAAAAGGTTTACAGAGGCATGATGGGATCACTGCTCTACTTAACTGCAAGCAGACCAGATATTCACTTCAGTGTGTGTCTGTGTGCTAGGTTCCAATCAGCTCCAAGAGAGTCACATCTGTCTGCAGTAAAGAGAATTTTACGTTATCTGGTTGGAACTCCAGAATTGGGATTATGGTATCTCAAGAATGGTTCTCTGGATCTTATTGGATATTCTGATGCAGACTATGCTGGGTGCAGAATTGATCGAAAGAGTACTTTCGGTGCATGTCATTTTCTTGGAAATTCTTTAATTACTTGGTCCAGCAGAAAACAAAATTCAGTGGCTCTATCTACAGCAGAAGCATAATACATTGCAGCTGGAGGAAGTGTTGCACAAGTTTTGTGGATCAGACAACAATTAAAGGATTATGGAATTGAATTTGATCAAGTTCCATTTTTTTGTGACAACACAAGTGCAATCAATCTTACAAAAAATCCTATTCTGCATTCTAGGACTAAACACATAGAAATCAGACACCACTTTATCAGAGATCATGTTCAACGTGGTGATATTGTGCTAAAGTTTGTTCCTACAGAACAACAGTTGGCTGATATCTTCACCAAACCTCTAAAAGAAGATCAGTTTTGCCAAATTAGAAGGAAATTGGGCATAGGTACTGCTGTAGAGTAAGTTCTCTAATGAGGTAAATTTCTGTCCTATTTAATCAGGAATATACTTATAATTTTATTTGTTCTGATATATTCTCTGTTGAAAACAGAACAGTTACATGTTCTGTTATGCCTTTCGTTAAGATAGAAAATTTACGTGTTATGATATGTCTTTTATTTTATTAAAATAATATGACTTTCTGCAGTATTATTTTATTGGGTTTAAATATTAATATTTGTCAAATGAGAATTTTCAGGGCTTATACTATTATATTATTTTTAATGGCTAAAAGACAAAATAGTCTTTTTATTCTCTCTCTTTGCTTTTTCAAAATTATTAGAGACAAAATGAAAATTTTATTTGAAATTTTTCTTTCTTCCTCCCGATTGAAACCTAACTCCTGCAATTTATTCAATGTGTTTTTATTAGTTTCCAGTGTATTTATGAAATGAGTGAGAGGAATTTTAATTTTTTTTGGCTCAAAATTGGTGCTTATCTCTTTGGAAAGGTAAATAATTTATTATTGTCTTTTCAAATGACTTTTCAACTATACTTTTCATTTAATGCAAACTTACTTTTACACTCCACCTTTTTGAACTTTATTTGAAAGCAATTTGCTTTCTCTTCTTCTTCCTCCCGTAATCCTCCTTTTATCTTTGTAAAACCCATCTTTTTCATATTCAAATGGCTTTGATTTAAGTCCAAAGCAAAATCAAATCTTCTTAAACCCAAAACTACCCAACTCAAAAGCCAAGCAATTTTTGGTGAGAAAAAAATCCCAAATTGAAACCCACATTCAAAACCTAATTTGTGTTTATTCCTTCAAAAAATGATCGATTGGGCGCTAAATTGGAATTTGCTCCGAAATCAGTTTCATAAATGGAATCCCAAGGGTGGAAATCATGTCTAACCTATACGGGTAAGTGTATTTTACCCAAATTTGGTGAAGAAAATTTATGGGTCAATGGACAATATTACGGCAAACAGCTTCATTATTCAAAGTGGAAAAAGAAATTTCAAATATCTCTGAGTTTGATCTTTATCAGGTATCTTTTTAAGAACTCTGTGTTTTGAACACTATTTTTATTGTTGAGTTTTCTTTGAAATCATTTATTGCTTTTTTTGAATATTATGCTAAACACGTTTTTACCTCTTCCCTTTTGCTGATGACAAAAAGGGGGAGAAAATTGATATATGTTGAGCTAATTTATATATATTGTATTGATATCTTTTTTAAATTGATATATTTTTTATTAAAACGAATTGATATTTTTCATTGAATTTTGATATATTATTGATATCTTATTGGCTAAATATATGCTGATATATGTTGATATATTGTGCCAATATGTTTTGTGACAAATTAAATTACAAATATGATATGTTGGGTTATGTGATTCATTGAATCTTATTTGGTGGATAAATATTTTCTTGACAATTTCAGATCTGATATCTTATGTGTTAATGATAAATTTTATTGACAGTTGCAGATCTGATAGTGAATATTATTTTCTGGTCTGATACATTGCTTACAGAACTGTATTATTGTTGACAGCTCTGTTGAACTGATATATTGTGATAGAACTGCTTTCATTGCAAATCGTTCTGTTCTGAATTCTGATATATATATATATACATACATCTGTTTTGTGCAAACTTATAGGGATTATACTTGTATATATCCCCCTGGCATAGAGTAAGCGGGGAGCTTACTTATACTAACCAAGATAGACTTTTTAGCCAAAGTTTATCAAGGTTTTGTCATCATCAAAAAGTGGGAGATTGTTGGCTAAAGGCTACATCTCAATTTTGATGATAATCAAACCTTGTATAAACTTTGCATAAATTCTATTCATTTGCTTCTGTTTCAGCTATTCTCCACTAAGTTGTGCAAGGATCAAGTCAATTGTGCAAGACATATGTTTGAAGATTTAAATTGTTATGTTCTATGGAAAGTTAGGGTACTATTTTTTGTAAAATCTTTTGAGGAGCTTTATATACATGTTCATGCATCTTAAAAGTCATTACTTGCATAAAAATAATTTTCACATGTATTAAAATAGCGTTCTGTTGCAAACAGAAAAAGTGTTCTGCTGTAAGCAGAAAATGTGTTTTACCATACTTTAAAAAAGTATTCTAAAACGTTCTTCTGAAAAGTGTCAAACATTCCTTTGGAAAAGTTGTTAAAATGTACTTTGAAAAGTTAAGCAGAAAGTAGTCTAGAAAATATTTTGAAAAAGTTTTTTGTTCTGTCGCAGCAGAATAATCGGACAGAACAACAATTTCTGTTTTCACTAAAAGACAAAAATAACGGCTAGTTTTTCAAAACAGTCAGTCTGTCTTCACTCTAACGGCCATATTTTGATCTGTAACGGCTATAATGTATTTTTGGCTATAAATTGAAGTTGTTTTTTATTTCAAAGAGGTTAGAGAAGTTGGAAATCTATTTTATCTCTTGAGATACAAAGCTTTCATCTTTTTAATCTATTTTCCACATCTTGAACTTCATTTTTTATCATCCTCCTCAACTAGATTATAGCATTTCTGTTGTAATTCTTGTGTGAGGTACTCTTTGTAAAAGATTGTGAGAGAAGGGTTGGCCAGAACCTTAGGGAACTCTAGTAAGTGTTTCAATCTTTTACTTGGGAAAAAGATTGTGGGTAAAAATTATTCTAGGCTTGTATATTGGCTTAATTCTTGCCTTTAAAAGAATTATTAGTGGAAAGTCAAGCTCAAGACAGTGTCTTGGGGAGTGGATGTAGGCAGCTAGGCCGAACCACTATAAATCTTTGTGTTGATCTATTTCTTCTCCCCTCTCATCTGTTATGTTTCTAAAAAGATTTAAACTATTCTGTTCTTGAAACTTTAAGTTGATTCAAAAGAAATTTTCAAAATCATTTCTGTCATCCAATCATATTTTACTGCAAGTTTCAAATCTGTTTTACAAAGATTTTATTACACATTCTGTTGTTCATCACGTTTTGCACATTTCTTGCATATCCATCTGTTCTGTTCGTATCAGAAGACTTCATCAGAACACCTGTGTTCTATTCTGTTAGAAATTGAGTTAAAATTATAAAACACCCAATTCACCCCCCCTCTTGTGTGTCATCAGGACCAACAGTGTCGCTTTGTCCGAGTCGTGCATCCTTTTCCTTCGCTTAGTGCCCCTGTCCGTGTTGTGTTGTTGGTGCACGAGTCGTGCACTGTCCCTTTTTCCCACCTTTTACATTTTCATCTTCATAATTCTTTCTTTCTTCATTGCATTTTCCAATTTCGTCAACGTTGGCCAATTCTTTTTCTTTTAGTTTAGCTAATCACGTGGTGCTTTAATTTGGTTTACTTTGATTTCCATTCTTTAATTCTTTAATTCACGTGACCCATGGATTGTTTATTTAATTTGCTTATTTTAAGTTTACATCTTTTATGTTTACTTTGTCTTATTCCTACTTATTATTTTATCTTATTTTTCTATCATTATTAATATTCTATATTAATATATTCTCAAAGATTATGATTATTAATTTATTAAAGTATCCCTTATTATTATTATTATTATTATTATTATTATTATTATTATTTATCAAGATTTAATTATATTATTGTTATATTATTTATCAAGATTCAATTATTTTATTGGATTATTTAATTAGTTGTTTATACTTAATTTGTTTAATTGATTATTATTTGATGGATTTATTAATTGCTTTAGTCATTTATTTTATCCAACTAATTTTATTTATCTGTTCATGTTAATTCCTTAGTTTATTTCACTAACATTTTAATTCCTTTTTTTGGTCTCGAAATCATTTATGTTCGCGAGTCATATTCGCGCACGGGTTGGAGAACCGGGGAATCGAAGACCATCTAAACTTAGAGTTTGCATCTTAATTGTTTAGTTTATTTTATTTATATTTATATTATTTTTGTGTGTTGTATGCAAAATATATATTTTAATTATCCGCACTATAGAAAATCACATTTTTTACATAATTAATAATTTGGAATTTTTATTAATAAATTGGACCAATGTCCTATTTTTAACCAATAAAATCTCACTATCAAATAGAGAACTAGTTTTCTTAAAATGGGATCATTCATCCCGATTTTCTCAATTAATATCTTAAAAATAGTTCTCCAATTTTTCTAATAAATAAAAAAGGAACCAATGTTCCTACAATTCATGACCCGATTTATGTATGTTGCATTTTAATTTCTTGTATGTGTTTATTTATCTATTTATTTCATTTATTTACTTATTTATTTGGGGATTGTTCTGTCCCATTTTTATTTATTTATTTTTATTATTTATTTTGGGGGATTATTCTGTTCTATTTTTATTTATTTTGTAATTTATTTATGTTTTATTTTATTTATCGCTTTTGATGTGAATGATTGCGCTTTAAATTTATTGCATACCGCGTGAGATGAGAGATGGAATTTAGATTTCTTAACAACTCATTTATAAAACTTAAGTCATTAATAAGAGTGAAGTTCCGGACACCATCTCTGGTTTAGACCAATAGAGGTTAGAGACTTTTTCCAGTTTCTTGTAAACTGGGTGGCGGCTCCAAAATATCTCAAATGTGCCTAAAAGCGTTATGGGTTTAGATCCTCATTTCCAATGTTCTATTGAAAATGAGGCATCCAAGGTGACTCATGATACCCAAGATTATAAAGACGCGAACAGATCACTCGAATCCTAAAAGTGAGTTCAAAGAGGGCCTTGCTGGTTCCGGCGCGCGTCACACCTTGCCATTGGATTCTTTCTAATCAATCTGCCACTAATGTTTTTGTTGCTTTCAGTTATGCCCAATCTACTGATTTTGGGATGACGATTTTCTTTCACTTTCAGCATCGGCATTTATCTGGGTTGCTGCAATTTCTCCTTTTTTTTCAAGCAACTGAGCAGTAGAACCCAATATTTTGTTGCTCGGCAACCGACCCGACTCATCAAATGGTGGAATCTGAGTCGTATAATCAAGAAACTGACAAATTTTGCTTTTTCTTTACTAAAGAATTCGAAATTGAAACAAAACTATGATTGGGCAAGAGAGAGGAGTTGAGAATTCTGCTCTTTTTAGGGCCAATATTGTTGGCTTGGCGATTTTCACTCTTGCAATTTTGAAAGAGAAGAATGGAGGTCGTAAAGAATTGGTTTGGAGAAGAAGATAGTAAAAATGCGATTTTTAACCTTATATACATAGAAAACCAATAAAGAGAAGTTTTTATTTTAAAAGTGAGAAGTTATTTGGAAAGAGAAAGATTAACCAACATAAAAGATATTAACTTCCCCTTTTTTTTAAAAAAAAAAAACTGAAAATATTCCCTTATATATAAAAGACAAAAGTTTATTCTTTTAGAAATCAAAATATTAAAAGTGGAAAGTTTAAAAAATGTGAAATTGACCAATCTCAAAGGCAAGCTTTTTCTTTTGAATTGAAAAACATGTGCACCAATATAAGATAAAATAAAAGATAACCTTTCTTAAAAACAATATCCATTAAAGTAGAAGTTAAAACAGTATAAAGAACAAACTTCCATAACTACCATTTTTAAAGAAAAGTAGAGCATGTAAAAGGTCTGCAACTCAATTTAAAATACGTACCATAAAACACAACACCGAAAAATAATTAGAGCATATTAATTAATTATGCCAAAAATATTTAAACACAAGATAAATTAAATAGAGAAGATGATTACCTTTAAAATGAATTTTCTAATGCATCCGTACCTGATTCTCTTCTTATCTTGTAAAATTGCTTTTCTTTTAATAGTTTAGTGAAGATGTCAGCAAGTTGGCTTTCTATTGGGATACAAAGCATATTTTCTCTTTGAATAATATCCCTTATGAAATGGTGTCTGATCTCTATTTTGTCTTTGAGTGTATCATAAAAAAATTTTATCCTTGTTTTGATTTATTTGTAGTGCCAAGAAGAAAATTAATTCCCCCCATCATACTCATCTCAAATCTTTATTGAATTTTCAATTCCTTGTACATAGAGATGCTAGCAACCCCAAACACAATATCATTCATACAAACTTGCACAAGCATAATATAAGTTCTTTTATGCTTTATAACTAAAGTTTTATCAACTTTATCCTTTGAAGAACCAAAAAAAAAAAAATCATATCAAGTTCTAATAACCTGTTTTAAATCATATAAAGCATTTATTAATTTAAAAAACATGATTTGCATATTCTGGATTTTCAAAACGTTGTCCTATATAAACTTTTCATTTAAATTTCTATTTAAAAATGCGCTTTTAATATCCATTTGATAAAACATAATTTGCTTAAAACATGCAATACACAATATATAAATAGCTTCTAAATATGCAATATGTGCAAATGTTTTATCAAAATCAGTATCTTCTTCTTGATTGTATTTTTGAGCCACAAACCTTATTTTATCTCTTATCATATTTCATTGTTCATCCAGTTTTTTTTTTTCTTTCAAATTGACTTAATTCTTCTTGCATTGCAAGAATCCAGTTGTTATCATCTTAAGCTTCCTCTGAATTTCTTCATTTTTGTTACAGCCAAATGTATGGAAATAACTGATGTTTAGCTTCCTTATTTTCCACAGCTCATATGGAGTTTTTATTTAGAATAACTCTAATTAAAACTCTATTGATAATATAGCTTGATGTGTTCACAACTTCAGCCCAAAAATATTTTGGCGGATTATTTTCATTTAACATGGTTTGTGCCATCTCCTGCAATATATTTTTTTTGTTCCACTACTCCATTCTCGATTACCACTTCAAATTTTAACAACATGATATCCTTTCTCATTTTGTATTTTCTTTGCCAGCTTTTTGAATGTCTCAAACGTCTCATGTTTATTACCTGATTTGATGTCTTCAACTTTGTAACCTTCTTATGTTCTTATCACATAACTGGCTTATACTTTTTCAATCCGAAACATTCATAACAGTTGGGTTGGTTCTGATGGTTCCAACTCCAATTATTTTACCTTTACTTTTATCACCAAAACTGACAGTCCCTCTATCTTTGATAGAGAGTTCAGCAAACTTCTTTTCATCCTAGCCACATTTCTTAAACAACCATTATCAAGATAACATTTGTTGTTCTTGTTGCTCTTTAGACAAACCTGCAAGATAATTCTTAGGTACCCACTTTATCTTGGGTCCTTGGGGTTAGTTTCTGCATCAAATATTTCATTTCTAGTTTCATGGTTCTTTCCTTTTCCATTTTTCTTTAAAAATAGTCCCTTGCAATGTGCTCATTTTTACCACAAAAAATATAATAAATTTTAGGTAAAGATGCAAATGAATGATCAATTATTCTGATATTTTTCTCTTGTTTAACTATTTTCATCTTTTATCACAGCCTTGAATAAATCTCTTAATACCAATACTTAAATCAGCAAATTTCATTTCAAGCTTCACACAATCACATAATTTAATGGTAATATTATTTTTCAGTTCATTCCAATCCTCAAGCAACCCTAGATATTTTTTACGTTTTTCTTGAGAATATTTTAATAATTCCTTTTTAGATTATTATGTGATTCTATCAAACTTTCATGATCTTCATTTAATGCATGATGAGCAATCAGAACATCAAAATTCTTTTTATTTATCGTATCATATTTTATATAGAGTTCCTGAAAAAATTTTACTCAGTTCTTCTAGATTTGAATCAGATTCACTTACTTAGATTTCCCACGATTAAGATTAATGCCATGTTTTGCTTCCTCATCAAATCGGTATCTTTTGGGTTCTGATCTAATTCTGAATCTTCATTGGAATTATCAATATTGCTCCACGTTGCCACCATTACTTTCTTCTTGAGCTTTTTGTCTTTCTTTTTCAGGAGATGATCTTTTGAAATCTTCCATGTTTCATTCCTTTTCTATAGAACCTCTGAAATTTTTCAGAGATCATAGCAAGTTCTTCATCAAAAGAATTTTTACTAGAATCATCAGCTGGAGCAACTCATTTTTGCTTCTTTTCTTTCTCCTGACGTTATAGTCTTTTCAAGTCCTTTCATGGAACTTGTAATATTGACAAACCTGTTGCTCATTTCAGAAATAGTTTCATTAGATTTCATTTTAAAAGATTCATTAACACATGCAAACGAGAATCTTTGACTTGATTAGTTCCTTCATAAGTTGCTACTAATTTATCCCAAATCTCCTTGGCAGTGTCACAAACTGAAACTCTGTTAAACTCATTAGCATCCAAAGCACAATACAGTAAACTCATAGCTATTGAATTTCTTTGGATATTTAAAATATCAGTTTCAAAATACTCATTTTGTCCCTTAAGAATTTCAGTGCCATTCTCGATTTTGGTTGGTGGTTTGAATTCGTTGGTCACCATCCTCCAGCTTCCTATGTCTTACATTTGAATGAAGTGCCTCATTCTTGCTTTCTAAAATGAAAAGTTATGTTCGCAAAATTAAGGATGATGTGTTGATGATCGTCCTTCAGCAAAAGTTGTGTTCAGGCAATTTGTTCCAGCCATCTTTGGATCTCTCTAGGTTGTTAGACCTGTAAATAAAGAGACCTGCTCTGATACCAAATATGAGTCCCAAATATATAATCTAGAAGGGGGGGGGGGTGAATAGATCATTTCATAATTTTTTCGTGATCTGGACATATTAGAGCACAGACAATTAATATGCAAAATACCATCATCATAATAAATCTATTTTATGCAATTTACTTAAAATAATTTTTTAATTTCCTTTACCATTAAAAATAACACATATGGACGAAATTATTAGTAGAAAAAAATTAGACTTTCATTGGATAAATTAATTTTAACCCGTTTTTAGAGCACAAAGTGATTTTCTGACTCTGTTCTACAGAACAGATACAGAACAGCCAATTTCAGCATAAAAATTATAGAGCACGAAATAAAAAGAGAGTAAGAGATAGAGAATTTAACACCACGATTTATAGAGGTTCGGCCACTGCTTACATTCTCTCCTTAAGGCAACTCGTCTTAAAAGTTTTTCTTTTTCTAATGTGACTCTATTTACGGGCAAGAGTCAAAAGCCTGTTACATGTAACTACCCCAAGTTTTTTTTCTCAAGTGAAAACTCTAAAACACTTAATTATTTTTTTCAAGTAAAATGATCAAAACACTTAGCCCTTTTTTCTAAGTAAAAGAATCTAAACACTTGCTAGTTTATTTTTCTAGGTTCTAGCAACCTAACCTCACCATTTTATCTCACAAATTTGATAAATCTCACTAACATGATTACAATATAAAAACTATAATCATATTGAAGAGATGTGATCGTGAATGCACATGAAGAAATGAAAAACTTATAAACAAAATTAAGTGCAAGTAGAAAAATATGTTTTTCACTCACTTAAAGAACAATTCAACAAAAATTCATTTTATAGATCATGAAAATATAGTTGTTGGGTGTGAACTAAATTTCAAAAATTATATTCAGCTTAGAAGAGATGCATATCTGTGTTTCCTATAGTAAGAAAAAATCATTTGAAAATGATTTTATGTCTCTTTAGTTAACAAAATCAGCTTGAGATGATAATCACGTTTTTTGCTTCCATATTTAAAGAAATATGTTTGTAAAGATAATTGAGATGTTTTCTAAATTTTTATTTCCTTAGAAAAAATCAGTTTGAAAGATATAATCCATTCTCTTTCCTCAGATAAAAAAAACTAATCTAAAAAGTATTCCAGATTTTATTTCTTTCCTTTTGCCAATAATCATGTATATGGAAATTTTGATTTTTAGAAAGAAATAATTTTAAATAAGTTAAGAAATGATTTTGGAAAGTATTTGAATGCAGTAAATCATAAAATCCAATTTGACTAATATTCCAGAATTTTTCTTTCCTTTTTCAAAGAGACATGTATATGAAAAATTAACTTTAGGAAAGAAATAAATTTGATTTGAACGAAGAAGTGATTTGTAAAATATTTTAAATGCAGAAAATAATGTAACTAACGTGCTATGAGTGTGTGGATTCCTCAAATATGATTTTACAAATTTTATTTCTTAATAAATTTTTAATGCTGTAAGTCTGCTCTGATAGTTGTAGAACACGAACATGTACACGTTTGTTCTATATTTAATAGAGCACTCTACATCAGATCCTGAAATTTTGACCTGCACAATATAAGTTAGAAAAAACCCAATTTGATTAAGTGTAAATATTTTGTAATACATCAAAATCTATGAATTAGCCTTTGAGCCAACATCTTCATCCTGTCTCAAGATATTTGATTTGGGATTTAGATTTTTATGGAATTTGTGAATATTGGATATTTTGTTTCTTAATGGGTGTTGGATTTTTTTTTTTAGTTTGATCTTATCTAATTTACCAATTATTTAGTGGAGAATTTTATTTCTCGTTCTTAATTTGTAATGGGTGCTGGAATTTTTTTTTTCTCTTTTGATCTTATCAATTTTACTGATCATTTATGTGAGGTATTTCCAGCACAATTCTTGCTGGAAATAAGAGCGCGAAGATCTTGTTGATTGATGAAGAAGAAGAAGAAGAAGCAGATTAAGTGATGTTGCCATTTTTAAAACTGAAAAAAAAAGAATCAGAATCAGAAGCAGAGCCTTTGTTGATTGATGATAATGATGAAGAAGAAGAAAAAGAGATTTAAAAGAGCAGTAGATGAATTGTATGTGTAATTGAAGATTATATATGAAATTAATAGATGGTGTAGCTTGTGTTTGGTGGCTAGGAAAATGGCCAAGTTTTGGGTTTCTGTTGATCAGAAAAAATAAGAGATTTTGCCGTTGAGAAGCTGTGGGAGATAAGATCTCACGCTTTTACATTGCGAGCATTACACCTTCTATGCCAATTTAGCAATTTTTATGCCACGTGGGAAGTCTAGTCAGCAAAAATGATTTATTTTAGTATTAATAATCAACTATAGGTGTCTAACTGACAAACTTGTAAGTTCAGAAGGCGGCATGGCAATCAATTGCAAGTTGGGCAATTAGCATATTAAGCCTTTTAAATTCTTTAATATCTATGAAAAATTAATAGAGATTAAAATATATTTTCTACTAATGTCTAATATTAAGATCTAAAATCAAAATTTTACTTAAGTTAAATTCATTGGTGTTTATCATACTTATTTTACTTATATATATATATATAACATAGAGCATTTAAATATATATATAAAGTAAAATTAAAATTTCAACTTTATATAAATATTGTTAACTTTTAATAAGTGAATCTAAAAAATATAAAAACAACATAAAGTTAAATATGATTTTCAACTTAATTAAAATAAAATAAAATAAAAGGATATATGTAGGTGTGCTTCTATAGGGACTTTTTTATAAATAATACTCCCTCCGTCCCACTTTAAAAGGCTATTATCCATTTTTCACGGTAATTAAGAAAATAATTGAAATACATCAATTTCATAAAAAAATGATATAAAATGACAAGAATGTCCTTATTTATTACATTGGGAAAAGAAAAAGTAAGTGATATATATTTAATAAATTATATAATAAATAGGGATAAATACATAAATTTTTTTCTTAAATTGCGAAAAAAATATTTGGAGTGGGACAAATAAAAAAGGGAAAACAGCCTTTTAAAGTGGGACGGAGGGAGTATTTTTTTAAAAATTAATTTGATTTTTAGGATATTTTGAAAAATATTTAGGAGATTGAAATATTTTTCATTTTCTCAACACAGTGTTACGGAAATAAATTTTAATTCCGCAACAATATGCTACGGAATTGAAATTTTTTACTTATTATTTATTTTTTTTATGGTAAGCTCAGAGGTATAAAATCTGTAGGAAGTGGTCGCATCTCGTCTTATGATCTCTTATTGTATTTATTTTATGTGTTAATCTTTTTATTTTTATTAATTTACTATTATTTTTCTTTTCAATTTTTAAAATAAATATTATCATTTATTTATTCTATATTATTTTATTATTTCTATATTATTTTATTATTTATTCTATTTATTATAATTTATTATAATAGAATATTTAATTATTCAGCTGAGCTTACCATAAGCCAACTTCAATTTAATTGTTAAGTTCAGCTCACCAAGGAAAGCTGAGCTTACCAAAGGAAAGCCAAACGTTTTTTATTTTTTTATTTTTTGTGTGATGGGATAAAATATATAAATTCGATTTTATCATTCCTTTTATTAATATGAAAAAAATATTATTATTTTATTCAATTTGATAAATAGGATAAAAAAATTATATATTAATAATAATTTATTATAATATGAAATTAGTAATATTTTGTACAATCAAAATAACTCAAAATATAAATAATACATTTAATTTTGATTATGTATAAATAACTGTATTATTTATATTTTGATTGCATAAAATATTACTAATTTCAGATCTTAATAAATTATTATTAATTTATAATACGAATGAATATTATTTAGTTTTGATTATGTATATAATAAATGTATTATTTATATTTTGAGTTATTTTGATTGCACAAAATATTACTAATTTCAGATTTTAATAAATTATTATTAATTTATAATTTTTTATCATATTTATCAAATTGAGTAAAAGAAAAATATTTTTTTGATTATATATATAATAAATGTATTATTTATATTTTGGGTTATTTTGATTACACAAAATATTACTAATTTCAGATTTTAATAAATTATTATTAATTTACAATTTTTTTAACCTATTTATCAAATTGAGTAAAAGAAAAACATTTTTTCCATATTAATAAAACGAATGATAAAATTGAATTTATATTTTTTATCCCATAAAAAAAAAAACAAACGGTTTGGCTTTCCTTTGGAAAGCTACCAATTTAATTCCGCAGCAACATGCTGCGAAATTGAAATTCATTTCCGCAACACTGTGTTGCGGAAATGAAAAATATCTCAATCTACTAAATACTTTTGAAAACACCCAAAAAATCAAATTAATTTTTTAAAAAATATTATTTATAAAAAAGTCCTGCTTCTATAGTTCTATTATATGAATTTAAAATATTATATATGAAAGCAAATTTGAAAAGCATATATTATATTTTTATAAATGTTTTTAAAAAGTTACTATACAAATATTTTAAACATAAAAGTTTTTGGCAAAATTCATTTTGGTGTCCTTCAATTTTAAAAAACTTTTAAATTTCGTCCACTTAGTATAAATTTTTTTTAATTTAATCCTTATACTCTAATTCCAGATGTCATGTGTTTCCTGATTAATAGAGTTAACGAGATTACAATGCATCCACCATTAAAATGGCGCAGAAATTGCCGTCATTGGTCACAAAAAATTTGTCAAAAATGGATTCAAGCATACGGGATGAAGCTTTCACGCTGGGAGTATGCCGGTGGCCACCAATCACCTAAAATTCAGTTGATTTGTCTAATTTTTGTTTTATGATTGTACGTTAAAACTTTTAATGGTTATTAATTAACCAAAATGCAAATATCGAAACCGATGGATTGACTAATCGAATTTAAATGAATTAATTAATAGTTAATAAATTTAAAAATTGATATTAATAGATTAATTACAAAAAAAAATTATTAATTAATTGAATAATTGGTTCATGCTTACTCCCACCAACTACTGCTTTTTCATCCGCAATATTTTGGAGCTATGCAACTATTGTTTTGCATTTACTTACCATATATACAAAGTTACTATATAAGTGCTTATTTCTTTTGTCGGTATCTTTAATTTTTTATACAAAAAATGATAATAAAGTCATGTTTGATTCGTTGTATTGTCCATAAAATAATATGGTATAAACAAATGATATTTATATTGGGACTAGAGTGTCCCTTCGGGACGAAAACAATTAATATTTAATATATTGAGATATTCTGTTTTATGTATATATGGTATTTAGGTCCACCATAAAAATTACTATTATTGAACTTACTCTTTATTACCTATATTAAAAAATAAAAAAAAAAATTACTCTTTATTCAGTTTACTGATTATTTACCGGATTAGCCCTAATTTGATAGTTTTAAACCCTTATTATAGATATAAATGAGAAATAAAATATTTCGTGATAAATGAATTCTCTTGTTTAATTAAATGGTAATTTTTCGCAGTCGAATCATCTTTCCATATATAAAAAAAGTTGCTAATATTGATTATAAGGTAAGGCGAAAGAGGACCACACTGCCTTACCAATCGCATATTTATCAAATCTATAAAACAAAATATTTTATATGCAACGAGTAAACTGGATCGAAGCCGAAAATCGAATATACTTGAATAGGTATGAAATTTCTTATCGGTTAATTTCATTGTTATCATATTTTCGATTCGTTTTAGTTTATATATCTTTTATAAATCTTACTTATGTGTTAAAGAATAGATAGAATTTTGATTATTATGCATTGTAGATTTATGACACTGATTTTTCATTTTAGTCTTCTTAGATGTATGAATATTTTAGATTTTTTTACCATCTTCTTTAAACAATCTTAGATGCATTATTCCGTTTTGTTTTCTTTGTAGCTATCATATTTTTGATTTATTTATTTTTTATCTTGGACTAATTGAAGGCTCAATTTAGTAAAAAACAACTTTAGAATCTTATTAACAATTTCATCTTGAATTTATACTTAATTCAATTTTTAATCTTATATTTAACAGCTAATTAATGAGTGTATTAGGCAAAATGAACTATCATAAAAAAAGATTAAACTAAAAACATAATAGTACTTATAGGAGTTCATTTTTAATTATATTGATTATTGATAAGATTAATTTTGTTAATTTGTTAAAAAATGAATTAAATTAGTTGTAATTTCATATTAGCTTATTAGTTGATATACTCTTTATTGTAAATTAGTAATTTAAGGCAAGATATGGCATTAAACTAACAAACAGTATTTGGATGAAAATTCAAGATTAGACGAGTTTTACTATTACCAAAATTTAAAGACTTTTTGGTTTCATGTTGAAATTTATGGATATTAAAATTGATATTTCATACGATCTATGATAAAGATTTATTTTTGAAAAAAGAAAAATTATCTCACCTAAATTATTACTTTATGAATCACAGAATAATTAGTTATTTTTTTTAAAAAAATTTTACCCTTATCTTTAATGCAGTGAAATAATAGAAACTCAATAAAAAAATTAATGATGAGATCGAAAAAGAGAATATAATCATAGTAACTTTTTATATATACAATTAAGACAAATCAAACATTATTTTAATGTGTGCAAAAGCTGAAAATGATTCTAGGATTGGAAAGTAATTAACAAAACTTTGAAACAACAAACTTTAGTTTAGTGTTACTAATTTAGAGCTATGAGTTTTGAAATTCAAGGCCCCATTAGGATGCCGTCTTTGTAATTTTATCCATTTTTTCAAAAAAAAAAAAAAAATCATTTTGACCTAAATTAAAGCTTTTCTTTGGATGATGTGTCCATGTTTCTTGCTGACTCCATTAACTAACATGGTGGGAAATTTTTTGCCTAAACCAGATCTCAACAAATTGTATGAACTAAGCTAATAGCGCATTGCCATCTATGTATATTAACCACAATCTTACTCCTTTCTCAACTAACTTTATATAGCAAGCAACGCATTACTGGCTTGGTTCATGTGATTTATCTAGACCGAAGCTAGACAAGAAGAACTCTAGCATGGTGATACAACTAGTTTCGAGCTGCCATTAGGTTATTAATTCTAGTGTTATTAGCTAGTTAATAGTAAGTAGTTAGTTAACTTAATTTTTTACTCCTTTCCTTTTTTTTTTTTGTCTTGTACTTCACTGATGTACATGCATATATAACATATTAGTTCAGCTAAGCTAAAATCAAAAGTTTTATATTAATCACTTTTTACCAAACTCACAATCTTTTTATGGTATCAAAGCAATTCCTTCCTCTCTCTTAAGAGTATGATTTTTTGGCAATTAATAGAAATTTTTTCCTCACTTTCTCAGCTCTACCTTATATTCCTCTTTTCTCAATAATTTTCAGCTATTTTTAAGTTTTTTCTTCATATTATCTATTATAAATGACATATCCTAAGTCTACCAAACCCAAAATTTCACCTTCAAGTCCCTATTTTCTGCATGCGAGCGAGAATTTTTCTCTGATTCTTGTTTCACATATTCTTAGTGAGACAAATGATCATTCTTGGTCTCATTCTATGATGAGATGGGCCTTGAATTCAAAGAACAAACTCCAATTTGTTAATGGAGTTATTAAGGAACCATCAAAGGATGATAATCTCTTTGCTATATGGATCGATGTAACACAATTATGTGTTCATAGATTACAAATTCAATTTCTCCAAACTTTGCTAAGAATATCAACTAAATGGAGACATCTATAGAAATACGGAGAGATCTACACGATCACTTTTCTTATAGTGGTTCTTTAAAATTTTTTGACTTACAACAAGAGATTTCTAATTTCGATCAAGGAGACCTCTTTATTTTTGCTTACTACACTTAACTCAAAATCCTATAGGATTACATTGTATTTTCTAAACCTTGAATATTGATAGGGTTTATCAAACTTCATATTAAGTGATTAAGTTTTTGAGGGGATCCTTTCAAGCCCATAATGATAAGATTAAAAGAAGACAAGGAAATGTATTGGAGCAAGCACTCAAGGCCAAGGTCTATTTGAAGGAAGATAGAAGAGAAAGCCAACAAGGTCGTGGATGGGGAAGAGGACGAGGTCATGGAAGTGGCCAAGGTGGAAGAGAAAAAGGTAGCCAAGATAACTTCAATGATGAGGTGAGAGCTTTTCAATCAAGTAGAGATCGTAAAAGTGCAAAAAGTAAATGACGAGGCTATAATTTAAAGATAAATGAAATGAGGTATGAAAAATCCAACATTGAGTGGTACAATTATCATAATTTTGGCCATTATTCTTGGGAATGCCATAATTTCTTGAATAATGGTAAGATAAGAGCTAATCTTATGGATGACAAGGAATAAGATGAATTAATCTTATTACTAGCACTTAAGTAGGGGGAGAAGGATGACAAAAGCTAGTGGTGTTTAGATAATGGTACAAGTAATCATATTTGTGGACTAAAGGAAAAGTTTGTAGAACTCAATGAAAATACGTGAGGAAATGTGTCCTTTGTAGAATCATTAAAAGTTCAAATTAATGGCAAAGGCACAATTCTTATCTCTTCTAAAGATGGTAGCCATAAGCTTGTGAATGATGTTTATTATGTGCCCAAGTTAAAAAATAATATTTTAAGCTTGGGACAACTTTTAAAAAAAGGGTATGATATTCACATGAAAAATAATTATTTTTAGTTTTGAGATCAAAATGGTACATTGATTTCCAAGGTCACTATGTCAAGGAATGTGATGTCCGCATTGAATCTCGAGACGCTTGATGTTAAGTATTTGAAGGCTACAATAAAGGAGGAAGCATGGCATTGGCACGTGAGATTTGCACACTTGAACTTTGGCACCCTTAAAGACATGGGATAGAAGAAGATGGTGAAAGGGATACCCTTAATCAATCATTTGAATCAAATTTATGACACATGTCTCCTTGGCAAGCATGTAAGGAAGTGTTTCCCAAAAGAGGCTAGATTAAGAGCAACCAAGCTATTCTAACTTATTCACACTGATGTTTGTGGACCAATTAATCCATTATCATTTAGTGAAAATAAATATTTAATCCTCTTTATTGATGATTTTAGTAAAAAGACATGAGTTTACTTTTTGAAGTAAAATTCCAAAGCTTTTGTTGCATTTAAGAACTTCAAGGCTCTTGTAGAAAAAGAGTGTGGCTACAAAATTAAGGCTCTAAAATCTGATAGAGGAGGCAAGTATACCTCAAGAAAGTTCAATGAATTTTATGAAGCTTATGGAATTCAACATCCTTTAACGGTACCTAGATCACCACAAAAAAATGGCATTGTACGGAGAAAAAATAAAACAATTCTTAACATGGCTTGAAGCATGTTGAAGGCTAAGAATACGCTTAAGGAGTTTTGGGTTGAAACTATCTCTTGTGCAGTTTACATATTTAATCACTCACCAACATTAAGTATCAAGGATCATACGCCACTAAAAGCATGGAGTGGACACAAGCCTAGCATGAATCACTTGAAAGTGTTTAGGTACATTGCTTACAAGCATATCTCGCAATAAGAAAAAAAAAGCTTGATAATAGGAGTGGCAAACATGTCTTTGTTGGTTATGACACCAACTCCAAGGGCTATAAGTTGTACAACCTAAGTAATAGTAAGGTAGTGGTGAGTTGCGATAAAGTTCGATGAAGATGGAGCATGGAATTGAAAAAGAAAAAAAGAAAGCAACTAGGACTTCATTCCATACTTTGTCGAGGAAAAAGAATAAGCCAATGCACCAACACAAGATATAATTTCGCCTCCTTTACCCACTCCCAACAATCAAGGTGAAAGTTCAAATAAAGAGCCAAGAAGAATGAGAAGTCTTGATGATCTTTATGATGAAATCGAAGAAGTAACTTTTGATTTGTATTGCTTCTTTGATACAGTGAGCCATTAAGCTTTGAAGCAGCCATAAAAAAACAAAAGATGGAAACAAGCTATGGATGAGAAAATCAAGTCGATTAAGAAGAACGATACTTAGGAACTAACAAATTTTCCCAAGGGTTATAAAGCCATAGGAGTCAAATAGGTTTACAAGGTGAAGAAGAATGCAAAAGGAGAAGTGAAAGATATAAAGCAAAGCTCGTTACAAAAGGCTACAAGCAAAGGTATGTCATTGACTATGAAAAGGCATTTGCCCCTGTTGCTCGTATGGAAACTATTCAATTGCCTATCTCAATGGCAGCTCAAATGAAATGGAGAATCTATCAACTAAATGTGAAGTTAGCATTCTAAATGGTTATCTTAAAGATGAAGTGTACATTAAGTAGTCACTTGGATATGTGGTCAAAGGGCTTGAAGACCAAGTTTTGCATTACATGGATTAAAGTAAGCACCAAAGGGATGAAATAGTCGCATTGACAAGTACTTTTAAGAACATGGATTTATTCATTGCCTTAATGAGTACTTTCTTTATGTGAAAACCTATGACAATTGAGACATATTGCTAGTTTGCTTTTATGTTGACGATCTCATCTTTGCCAATAAGAATTTGGGCTTAGATGTGAAGCAAATAGAGAAATGAATTTTTATCTCTTAAGAAGAATATGTGAAAGAAGTATTGAAGAAGTTCAAGATGCTTGATTGCAACCCTGTGAACACGTCCATGGAGTGTGTGGCGAAACTATCAAAGTTTAAGGAAGCAAAAAGGAAGATCTCACTTTACTCAAAAGCCTTGTAGGAAGATTGAGGTACTTGACATGTACGAGGCCCGATATTCTATATGCTATTGGAGTAGTGAGCTGTTTTATGGAAGTTCCTACAACAACGCACATGAAGGCAACAAAAGAAATAGTTCGGTACTTGAAAGGTACATTGGAGTATGGATTATTTTATACTTCCTCTAATAACTTCAAGCTTATAGGATATTGCAATAGCGACTTTGTTGGAGATATTGATGATAGAAAGAGTACCACCGGGTTTACATTTTACATAGGTAATTATGCAATTTCATAAGTTCAAAGAAGCAACCACTTGTTACGCTCTCTACATGTGAATCCGAGTATATGGCCACAACCTCTTATACTTGTCATGCGATTTGGCAAAGGCAACTATTAGAGTAACTTCACTTGATTCAAGAAGTAGCAACAAAAATTTACATTGACAATAAGTTTGCTCAAGTACCTGCAAAGAATTCGGTATACCATAATTGAAACAAGCATATAGACACAATATATCATTTCACTGGGAAGTGCATTGCAAGAAAAGAAATGGAGCTCAAGTAGGTGAAGATACAAGACCAAGTTTTGGATATTTTCACAAAGGCACTAAAGTTTGGAAACTTTCAAAGACTAAGATCAAAACTTGGGATGAAGAAGAAAAATTCAAATTAAAGGAGAGTCTTAAAAATATAATTTGAACTTTAGAATTTCTGGAGTTCTCTTGAAAATATCTTTTTATTCTAGAATTACAATGTATGGTTAGGATTTATTTTTAGAATAGTCTTGTGATTAGATAATGCCTAAAGCACTAGATTTTTTTAGAGAGCATTTAGTAACTTAGTAGGATAGAAAGTTGTTGGGCATTTAAATAGTACTTTTAGAGTAATCCTAAGCTGCCTATAAATATCTCTTGTATGAAGTATTTTATGCAAGCCAAAAATTTAAGTGACACATTCTTCTTTATAATTCACTCTTCCACCTTCCAACATTACCTAAATTCTTGCTATGCAAGATGAGTTACAAGCACTTCAAATTAACAGAACATGGAACCTTAATGATCTTCCACCTCCTAGAATATTATTTGTTGTAGATGGATCTATAGAATCGAACACAAGCCAAATAGCTCTATTGATAAGTATAAAGCAAGGTTAGCAGCCAAAAGGTTACACCCAACAAAAGGGAATTGACTTTTTTATACCTTCTCCTCTGTTACCAAGATGTCCACCATTAGAGTTCTCTTATCATTGAGTTCCATAAAGAATTGGCACTCAGAACGGCAACAATGCTTACCTTTATGCTGATCTTAATGAAGAGGTGTACATGGATGTTCCCTCTGGTCTTGCTATCACTTCTCCCACTCAAGTTTGCAGACTTCCTAAGTCCCTCTATGGTTTAAAACAAGTAGGCAGGCAGTGGGATGCTAAATTAACTTATGCTTTTAAAAGTCAAGGTTTCATTGAGACATCTGTTGGTCCTTCTTTGTTTATTTAGAAGGGTCTTAATTTTTTTTTTTATTGCGTGAATGTTCTTCTTGCCAACTTGGATGCTATAAACAATGTCAAATCTTTTCCGCACCAGGAATTCCAAATCAAAGACCTTGGTAATTTCAAATACTTCCTAGGTCTTAAAGTGGCTAGAACTCCAGCTGGCCTTCATCTCTGTCAAATGAAATATACCTTAGAGATTTTGCAAGACACTAAATTTATTGTTATAAACAATCCGAACTCTTATTTTTCCTGGTTCTCACCCTACTGATTCACCACTATTTCAAGATCCTTTCCAATACAGAAAGTTGATAAGTAGCAGACTCCTTTATCTCATAAACATTAGATTTGACAATATTTCTTATGATGTTCAGTATCTCTCCCAATTTCTTGATACTCCTACTGAATATCAAATGCCAGCAGTAGATAGAATTTTGAGATACTTGAAAAAAAATCTCCCGATCAAGGTCTCTTCTTCCCATCAAATTCTTCTCCGGGGAAACTAGGAATGCAAAATTTCATATAATTTAAATAAAATTTTACCTATATTCTGAAAATATCTTTCTGATTTTGGGATTAAGTGTCGATGTAGATGGGCTTCCACTAATTACGTAATGGTTGTTCTAAATAGCAAAACATTGACTACTAATTTGTAGTTTAATTAAAAATGTGCATTGACTTTTTTGCAGAAAAAAAATGAAACTCTGACACCATGAATTGTGAGACAAAATTGGTTCTGATATATCCTTAGGTTATACAAAGAGATGGAAAACTTGATGGTTTCAGATAGTTAGTTGGTTAGGTTTTAGTTTGTAATTAGTTAATTTATCTAGTGAATTGGTCATTTTCGCATTGCATTTAATAATTAATTATACATAACTTTCACAAATTCATTAATGTTAGAGTAGATTAGACGAAGGGCCTGGTTGATTGGATGATCTAATGTTAGTGTTCAGTCATTATTTGTTGGTAGCTACGAGCTAGTGATTGAAAACATATAGATACATTAAGGTTTGATTTTAAACTAAGGTTAATTTTCGAGAGTAGTAGTAGCAGTTTATGTTTTGAATTGTTGTTATGGAACATAAATTCTGGACAATTATGTGTTTAAACATCTCAGTGTTAACTCCAAAATCTAAATCATTGCTTGAGATGTGTTTACTATATCTAAACACAAGCCCAATCCAAGGCCCAACAACTTAGTTCATCATTGGTTCCTTTTGAGGTTAGAATTACAGCGACGGTTAGAAAAATAAAACGAGCAACTAAGTAGTTAAGAGGATATAAACGGAAAAAGAAGAAAAATTGTAGGCAGTAGTATATGACTATATGTAAAAAAAGGGAAGATTCTGTGCCGCCGTTGTTGAAAAGTAAAATAGAGGAACAAAAGCGGTTAGTATGGGTGGCGCCAAGCCAACAGACTGTTCGTGTTAGTCGCCTGTTTCTCTTATTGTCTGGATAACTGTCTGTCGCCCTCACTTGTCTTTATAAATGCTTTGCACTTTCACCTAAGACCCCAGTTTCTGATTCTCCTATTTAATTTGTTGTTCATGATGTCTTTTAACCGCTACCATAACTCTTTTAGTAGTAAATAGGAATACTATTTGTTTCATTATTTCAGATTATTTTTATATTTTTACTCGTACTTTGAATTGATCAATGATACATTCAACACTTAGAATGTTAGCTGAAATAGATATATATATATATATACACTCATTATTTATGCCATAGTTTCTGAGCAGTGAATAATATTTTATTTTAGTTCGTGTTTTCAATATATAACATGGTCGTGAAATAAGATTGTTGAATTTATAATCAATGCATGTATAATAAATAAATAAATAAATAAAACAGTCATTTTAATTAGGATCTAGTTAAGTGCATCCTTCTTTTTCCCTTTATTAACAAAAGAGAATGAGTTTATGACCTGACCTGCCTCGCTTGTCAAATCGTTATTACCATTTGACATGTCTTTTTAGTTTGGTTTCCTACCATATAAATTATATATAAGCGTTCAAATGAAATATATTAACTTGGTATTCTTTTAATTTATGTTTCTGATCAAACAGCAGCTTGTTTTCTTCATGTTATTTGAACTCCAAACACTATAAATTAGTCATCAAAATAGAAAACTAGCACTCTCTTAAATTAAGACAAATGTGCTTATATATACATATATTGTTCATTATTGAAACTCTTGTCTTCTATAGAAATAAAAAATATTTGTCTGTATTAGAAAGCAGAATGTTTTGAATGAAGTTGCAAATGTATTGATTCAAGGGATATTATTATATAGTTTAATAGAACATGTTTTATATTATACTATGAATTGAAACTTTCAAATTATAACTATTAAAACCAATTAATTAAATAATAGGAGCATCTCTACACTCCAAAAAGTAAGTTCCAGGACTAATTTCTTAGCCACTTAAGTAATTATTTGATAATTAGGTAAATTTATAAAGATTTACATGCAAGCCCATTGAGTATTAGAATTACAGGCTCGGCAAAATTATCAGCATAATAATGAATGAAAATGAAATGGATGGTTATGGTTAAGGTGTCACTATTAGAAAAGAATGATAAGAATGGTGGAAATAGATAATAAAACCTTCTTGTTTGAGAAAAATGAATTAGCTGGATAAAGGAATGAAAATTGTCAATCTAAAGGAAATTAAAAAAATAGAAAAAAACTGTCTTAATCAAATATATATAGCTTAAAAAAATCCCACATAAAGCACACATTTCACTTTATTATATGATCAACATATTGACTATGTGAGTCCTATTATTCACTTTATAAATATAGTATAATGTTGTAATTTGACGCCCATGTTTTTCCTCTATTAAATTTAGGGTCAATTTTTACTTGTCATTTTGTTGAAATAACGGATTTGTGAAGCTAGAAATTGTATATCAATGTGTATATATGTAGCTAAGAACCTAAAATTCAGAGTAGAATTTTTTTATCCTAAGTGGTTGGATTAGGTCTTTTCTTAGGTCTTGATTGTGATTTGCCATCCTTTTATAAATTGACTCATCTACCCCTTCATATATATATATATATATACACACACACACACTGATATGACTCCCAGGCCCCAATTGCATCTAAGAGAACCAACCAGATAGGCAAGCTGAATAAGGGGTGTTGCTGACCATTTTTTGCCCTTTGCATGTCAAGAAACACTGTCCAAAAGCATAGATTTTGGTTAATTAGTGGTGTGATTGTAGAATTTAAGATAAGATAATGAATATGAAATGAAATTTATCAAAAAAAAAGATAATGAATATGAAATTTATACATAGATTGTAAAGAGGTGAAATGGTACGTAGGGTTGGGATGAAGTCTCAGGTATATGGGTGTAAATGCAGTACACAAAATCCAAGCTGTGTTTACGTTTTGTATGAATAAAAAAAATGGAGATTAAGTAGGAAGTAGAGTTAAAATATATTTACAGTGAGGTCCACAATGAGAGGGAGTGATGAAGGAAAGTTTGTCAGCAAGTGAATGTAAGAAGATGCGAAATATGTGAGAGAAAGAGAAATAGAGAGAGAAGGTGTAGCTGTTCATGCTACCCTCACGCACCATACCCATGTCGTTTTTCGGCTATGGATTGGGTCCACCGACTTGTAGGCCTTACCCCCTCTCTCTCAATTTTCACAATTTTAAGCTTTGATATTTTTAAAAATTTTCATTTAAAAGTAGAGAGCAAATCCAGGAAAAACTGCGAAACAAAATTAAAAGAGGAGGAAAAAGAAAATAAAAATAAAAAAAGCTTTTATTATGCATATGTGTTAGCATATCTGCATGACACCAAATCAAAGGAGGAACACAGTAGCCTCACTTGTTCAAAATCTGGCATTTAAAACAAAAGTACTAGTAGTAGTAGCAGCAGCAGTAGAGAAGAGTAATCTAATGCCCCATGGGATGCGTCTTATTTTTCTTTCTTTCTTTTTCTTTTTTAATGTATATATAAGTTTTGTTTGATTTCATTATCTTCTCTCTCAGATAATTTTTCCTTTTTAGGGTTCTCATTTAATCAGTATCCAAAAGCTTAAATCGCGTTTTCAGTTAAGAATTTAAAGAGGAACTTAAATTGCATGTGGGGCTGTGTGGTTTTTAGATTATAAATTGGTTTCGAAAGAGAGAGGATTGGAGATATAAGAGCAAGAGAATCAGAAGAAGCACAAGAATTTCAACCAGAAAAAACCATGGCTACTTCTTCTTCTTCCGTGCCTTTCTTTGGAATCAGAGACGAAGATCAAAATCCGATGAAACAACACCATTCTTCAACACCTACTTCTTCTTCAGCTCAGCCACAGCCGCCTCAGAAGAAAAAGAGAAACCAACCTGGAACACCAAGCAAGTATCACCCAATTTTATCTAAATTAAGATCTATCTAATATAAACAATTTTGGATTTAGCTTCTTCTTCTTCTTCTCCTTTTTTTTTGTCTCTCAAAAAGATGTTTCATCAAAAAAAAATGTAAAATTTGAAACTTTCTGAGTTGAATTGACATGGACTGAGTTTATATAAAAAAGAAAAATTTGGACAAGAGTTAGTAATTGAATTTAGAATTATCTAATAATTTCTTGTTTGGCATTTTTCATAACAGATCCAGACGCAGAGGTGATAGCACTATCACCGAAGACCCTAATGGCAACAAACAGGTTCATATGTGAGGTATGCAACAAAGGGTTTCAAAGGGAGCAAAACTTACAGCTCCACAGAAGAGGACATAACCTGCCTTGGAAGCTTAAGCAGAAGACTACAAAAGAAGTGAAGAGGAAGGTTTATTTATGCCCTGAGCCCACTTGCGTCCACCATGACCCTTCTAGGGCTCTTGGCGACCTTACTGGCATTAAGAAACACTACTCTCGCAAACATGGCGAGAAGAAATGGAAGTGCGAGAAATGCTCTAAGCGCTATGCTGTTCAGTCGGATTGGAAAGCCCATTCTAAAACCTGTGGCACCCGAGAATACAGATGTGACTGTGGCACTCTCTTCTCTAGGTAATTTAACTTTGATTGATTGATTAATTAATTGATTGATTAATTCTTCTTCTTCTTCTTTATTTCTTGGCTAATTGATTAAGTATATAATTACAAATGCAAAAGATGCTTTTAGGACGAGAGCAAAATAGAATAGTACTTGTTCTTGGACTGTTTTTGTTTTAGGACTAAAGAATAAAGATTCCTCAAGTGAGAGAAGAGAAAGTTTTTCAAACCTTTTCTTGAGTTTCAGTTTTCTTTCTTTTCTTCTTGTAATTATTCTTGTAAAAAAATTGTTATCTTTTTTACTTATTGGTCGTCTCTCATGAATTTTCAATGGTGCTTACTGTTGGTGGAGATGGTGAAAGAGCAAAAAACATGCTCCCACGTGAACAATCTCTGGAAACTGCCATGGTCATAGAGGTTTCAGTGAGTGAGGAAAAAATTAAAATAAATAAGAAAAACAGTTCATCTTTTTTTTTTTTCTTCTTTTTTCACCTCGGAACCACCGCCCTTTTTGGTTGTTTACTTTTTCCTATTCACGTGTTGCTAAGCCATGTAGAGGTATTGCTGTGTGTGTGTGTTGTTTACTATGTTTGTTATCTTGTGGGTTGGCTAGATGTGATCATCTCTGGACTCTTGCAGGTTCTCCTTTTCATGATAACGTAGGCCCTAACAAATCCTTCTCTTCTTCTTCTTCTTCTTCTTCTCTCTCTTTCTCTCGCCATGGTCTAACTGTAAGCGAATGAAGGATTGATGAGGATAGTCAAAAAGAGAAATTGATCAATAATGGAGTTGATTCTTTTAGTTTCTAGTTACAGCAAATCTCTATAGTGGGAATTAAAAGCATTTAAGTTGAGCCCAAAAGATACAAAGTCTTGAAATGGACTTGTGGATTGACTGCTTTTCATGATGTTGAATACATTCCCTAGTTGCATTTATTAAGTGGCCAGTTCTTGAAATGGTATTTCATGGTGATTAGTTAATGATTTCTTTTTTTCCTTTTTTTTTTCAAGTTATGGTGAAATTCCTCAATTCCACCAACCCTCCATAATTATGTTTCTGTCTTGTATGCAAATTACAGTTCATTTTCTTGCTTTTACACGCTTCTCTATCTTCTATCTTTTTGTTTTTTTTTTTGGGCTATAATTTACATTACGTTTCACTCTTTTTACTGCTGAAAGATAACCCTAATTTTTCAACTATAGTAGCATATACATTATCGGTGTAACTATATATGTTGATTGGGGGTATTCTCCTACGACAGGACATATGAACAGGAAATGGGTATGCTAAAAATAAACTGGAAGCAACTCATGAAAATCTTCATGTAGATTATTTGTCCACCATTATCATTTCTATAATAGATCTATTTGGACTATATATATGTTGTGGGGATCAAACGGATAGAGTTTCTTGAAAACATCACATGTGCTCTTTGTGGCAATATTTTAAATTTCAAATTTCTATAATTTGAAGTTGTAGAAGTGTCACATTTTTATTCCTGTTTCAATATCCATTCTTTTTATTCATTCTGTAAAATTTACAAATTTTACTATTTCATTTTGTGGCAGGCGAGATAGTTTTATAACCCATAGAGCATTTTGCGATGCACTGGCACAAGAAAGTGCAAGAAATCCACCACCCACCTTGAACACAATTGGTAGCCATTTATATGGAGGGAGTAGCAACATGAGCTTAGGCTTATCTCAAGTAGGTACTCAAATTTCCTCATTGAAAGACCACAATAACCAATCTACTGACATTTTAAGACTTGGAGGAGCCGGTGGCCGGACCGGACAATTCGATCATCTTCTTCCTCCATCAATAGGCTCATCATCTTTCCGGCCACCGCAGGCTATTTCTTCACCTTCTTTCTTCATGCAAGACTCCAACCAAAATTACCATGATGAACATCAAACTCAACAAGGATTATTACAAAGCAAACCCTATCATCATGGACTAATGCAATTTGCTGAGCTCCATAACACCACAAACACCAATCCTCCTTTCAATCTCAGTTTTCTTTCAAACAGCAACACCACAAGCAGCATTAGTAACACCAGTAATCCAAACAACTCTTCAGCATTGTTAATGTCCAACCATTTCAGCAACCAAAACGGTGGCAGTAGCGGCGGCGGTGAAGGATCAGGTATGTTTGCAAACAACATGATTGGTGATCATCATCATCATCAATTGAGTTCGGGCGTGCCTTCTCTGTTTACTTCATCAGTGCAAAATGAGAATAGTTTGCCTCATATGTCTGCTACGGCGCTGCTTCAAAAGGCAGCTCAAATGGGTTCAACTTCAAGCACTAATAGTGCAACTTTGCTAAGAAGCTTTGGCAGCTCGTCAACAAGCGGACTAAAAGCACCCAATTTTGGTGGGATTTTCAATGAAAATGAGAACAATTTGCATGACTTAATGAACTCATTTGCAAGTGGGAGTTCTTCCATTTTTGGTTCAGGACATGGACAAGAACTCCCCTATGGCGGCAACATTGAGGAAGCAAAGTTACAGCAAAGTATAAACGTAAGCCTAGGTGGGTCTGATAGATTGACCAGAGACTTTCTTGGAGTTGGACAAATAGTGAGAAGCATGAGTGGTGGGTTTTCACAAAGAGAGAAACTGCCACAGCAGCCACCGCAGCAGGGCGGCGCCTCCTCCTTGGATTCTGAAAGAAATATTGCTGCGCAGACAAGCCAATCTTTTGGAGGAAGTGGGAATTTTCAGTGAAGAAGGAGCAAAGAAAGAAAAAAGAGAGAAATGGATAAGAGGAAGAGAAAGTACTGGTACGTAATAAAAAATAAAAACCCTATATATTCTGCTGGCTGCTCCTTTTCTTTTTTTTTTTTTGTGACACTTAAATGATTATATATGATTAAAAAGTAAAATTCTTGATTTCATTGATAAATGTGCCTTTTAATGCTTTTTACTGTTGATTTGGAGTTGTTAAAAAATAAATAAATAAATAAATATATATATATATATATATATTTTAAAAAGAAATGCATATAGTATTTTGGTCTCTCTGACATAGTCTCTCAGAATGGGGACAGTATGGAGATAGTACACATGGTGGTTGTTTTTTCTTTTGTTGTCTTTTTGTTTTGATTTCCTTTTTCTTGTTTTCACTTTTTAACATACACATATGTATATTTTGTGTAGTGCAGAGTCACGAGATGAGGTCTTAGGATGCTCAAACAAAATGTCTTTTCCTCCTCACCTTCACCTTAACTAGTCTAATTAAACTTACTTGATTAAATTAATTCAAATTCTTGTTAATGCTTTTACAATATTTTGAATCCATAATTACTATAATCATAGAATCATTATTTAGGCAATTAGGTGGAGGAAATGGAAAGGAATGTTGATGTAGGGGCTATTGCTTTTTTTTTTTCGGCTAAAATTTAGTAATGCAGATGGCAGAAAATTGGTACCACTTCCCAAAAGACAGGACTTTACAAGCCCCACACACCTCCATGCAATAACAGCTATGATTTTGACACTTTCTCCTGTTTTACTTCACTATTTAGTTACTACCATCATAGAAAATATTATTCTTGCATTTAATTAGTTTGAACTTCATGAAGACAATAATTACCAGGAAATTAAAATAATTAATTATCATCATTCATCACTAGCTTCTCAAATTGTTATCATCATCCCAATATAAATGCAAATGGAAAAGATTTACCAGTAGAATGAATTCATGACTGAATTTATGGATTAAACCAATAATGTAATGCTACATTGAATAAAAATGTTAAGAAAAAGTACGTGGGTGATTATTAATTATATGTGATAATTAACTATTAACTATTAATTTCCATTTTAAATATGTAAATATAATCTTTTTTTTCTGTTTTATTTTGGTGCATGCTGACTTGTTTGCTCATTAACTCTTGCCGGTGTGTACTCACATGCATTCTAACAGTGGTAGAACCACTTATTTCTGACCTTTGTTTTTAAAAGAAAAAAAAATGTGTATAACTATATTACAATAGTTCGTGACTCCTTGAACCTCTTTGAGTGTTCCCTTATAATTATGCCTATGCCTTTCTGATCCTGGAGTGCTGCCTCGGCTATATATATATATATTGAGATAACAAAATTAATTTTTTCATTAAGCTTATATTTGAGGGTTATGCATCTATTTAATCCTTTTGAGAAGAGATATGTATTGGAAGTGTCTTTTTTTTTTTCATTAGTTCCTAAATTAATTATGTTCTTGCACAACCTTTCTACATGTATGCTTCTTGTATTAAAAAATAACACTCCTTATTAATTAGGATGACAATGCTCATTTGCTGCTTGGAAAATTAATTAATTTCTGATATGGATAAATATAAATGGACACAAAAACAGCTCATTGATCAAGTTTTGTGCTATCCATTTGCAGGGCAATAACTTATTCCATGAAAAGAATTAATTGTATTGGAGTTATGGTGCAGTGAGTCATCAGAAATCTCAAAGCCATGAAGTTTTTAAATATCAGACAGCTGAATTTTCTTGAAGCTGTAACTTATATTGTCCCCCAAGTGTACTTAGGAGTTTTATCAAATTTCATATTTTGGATAGTGAGTTTTAGCTGCAACATTTTCTTGTCGGATGTTGGATTGGTGTTGCTTTCTTTCTTTTCTAGTTCTTACAGTGATATAGAAAGGTTCAGCAACTTTCATATATTTTCTTTTTCTTATCTAGAGTCTAGACTATATATTTCTTGAAGATAAATCATGCATACTCGTGGATCTTAATTTTGCCCTAGAAATTTTACGTGTGATAGAATATAATAGATGTGATGGAATATAGTTATTCTGTTCAGACAAAAAATAGTTTGTTGTGTTCTGAATTGTTCTAGTTTGACTGTACTACTCTAGTCTAAACTTATTATATTTACATGATATCAGAGCTGTAAGTGGTCTACTCGACCCATGGATCATGTTTCTCCTCTCATCCCATGGATATAATATCCATGGTCTATTTTTTTGGCGCCCTACTTTTTATTTTTCTTTTCATTCAATCCGGAGATCTGTGAAAATTTGTGTTTTGTTTTCTTGATTTTCATTGAAATGAAAATCATCATCAAACCCTTCTTTGTTCTTGCTGCAAAATGGTGATAGTACGTCGCTCTCTCCTTTATCTTTAAAGTCGTAAATTCGAACAAAACAAAACAACAATTGTTTTATATATGTGCAGAATAGTTATTTTCTGTCTGAACATAACAACTATATTCTATTAGATTTATTATATTCTATCAACATGATATATAACATGTAGATAAACCTTAGGAAATTTAATTGATAATTTTTTTTTATCCTTTTTGGTCGTGGATTCATTCATCACATATATGTTTATGTTAGGACTGCCAAACATCACTTTAACTCCACATTAGTATGATATTGTCCGCTTTAGTCCAAGCCCGCACGGATTTGTTTTTGAGCTCCTCCCAAAAGGACTCATAATAATGGAATTACGTGAATTCTTTATATTTAAGGTGTTCATCCCTTATATTTCCGATGTGGGATTTGAATTGACATCCCAACAATCCTCCCCTCAAAACAAAGACCACACAACTTATATCCTTCTCTCGAGCGATAATTCATTTGATTCGTCATATCATCTTGCACCGCCGTTATGAACCAACGGGATACGCCGCCTGACCACCACAATATTAGGAAAACTTTCGACACAAGGTA
The DNA here is from genome assembly GCA_947683425.1 of Excoecaria cochinchinensis. Classification (NCBI taxonomy): domain Eukaryota; kingdom Viridiplantae; phylum Streptophyta; class Magnoliopsida; order Malpighiales; family Euphorbiaceae; genus Excoecaria; species Excoecaria cochinchinensis. The sequence goes on from CANTUQ010000242.1 coordinate 859,461, forward strand.
CCAAACATGAATATCCTTCTCTCGAGCGATAATTCATTTGATTCGTCATATCATCTTGCACCGCCGTTATGAACCAACGGGATACGCCGCCTGACCACCACAATATCAGGAAAACTTTTGACACAAGGTACCAAACATGAATCTCCAATCTCGGGGTCGTACCGGGGGCCTCCCACACAATGCAATCCACTATTTTGGATCGTCTCCAAATCATGACTCTGATACCACTTGTTAGGACTGTCAAATATCACCTTAACTCCAAATTAGTATGATATTATCCGTTTTGGGCCAAACCCGCACAGATTTGTTTTTGGGTTTCTCCCAAAAGATCTCATACTAATGGAGTTAGGTGAACTCTAATATTTAAGGTGCTCCTCCCTTATATTTCCGATGTGGGATTTTGATTGACATCCCAACAGTTTATTTTGGAGATTAGACTCTTAGAATCAAAGCTATAAGATGTTCAGCATATGCACTTTTCGTCAATTCTAATTACTATCCTACCATGGTAGGAGAGGTTAAGGTTTTTTAATATATATATATTAAATGGATTGCTAAATATATATGACATCTCAGTCTTAATTTTCTATAAGTTTATGATATGTACAAGAGGAGCTAATGCAATTGATAATTGCTTTTCACTTTGCCCACTATATATATATATATATATATATATATATATATGTCGTATATGCCTTTGCTTTTATTTTTTTGTTCTTTTGTTCTTTGTCAAAGAAAGTTGCCACCGATTTAGTTTTGTCAAATACAGCTGCCTATCACATGCCACCAAATTCGGCCACCGAATTTTTTGCTTAATTGTGGGCTACAGTGATATTTATTTTGCCTATAAAAGGGCTTTCTAAATTCATTTGTATACCATCCGAAAAATATCAAAGTTGAGAGTTTAGAGAGTGTTTATGCTCTAATTAAGAGAGCATTTTGTGAGCGGGTGTAATTGGGTTTTGGGTTGAGAGTTTTCTCCATTTGTAATATTGTTTCTTTGATAGTAAATTTATTGCTCCCCTTCTCCCGTGGACGTAGGCACACTGCCGAACCACGTAAATTTGTGTGTATTTATTTTATTACTTTGGCTATTTCTTCATAGTTGCCATAAAATCACCACTTAAATAGCCCGTCGATCCTAACAAATTGGTATCAGAGCTTTGGTTCCACTATTTTTCACACTGCATTGGAAGTGCTGTCCGGAAAAGTAGCGAATTTTGGAGAAACAATTATAGTGCCGGGACGAGAAAAATATAAGGAATTTTTCGGTACGATCCGTTTCGAAAACGGGTGTAAAACGTGAAATTTGGTGAATAGTGGTACTATTCAAAGTGAAAAATTTTGCATTTGCATTTGCATGGTTTTCGCTCAAATACTGTTTTGTGGGCCACCAGTTACTATTCAGATCACTGTATCAGTACTGTTCAGATTACTATTCAGAGGACTGTAGCAGATACTGTGCGGAGACTGTTTAGAGCACTGTAGCAGATACTGTGCGGAGGACTGTAGAAGGGTACTGTTCATACGGCACTGTTCACCTATACGGCACTGTTCACCCATACGGCACTGTTCACCTATACGGCACTGTTCACTTATACGGAATGGCAACTACAAGATTTGATATTGAGAAATTTGATCGCAACATAAATTTCTCTTTGTGGAAGATTAAGATGCGCGCCATCTTAATTCAGAATGGGCTTGAGAAAGCTTTATTGGGGAAGAATAGAATGCCAGAGTCAATGACTGAAGAAAAGAAGGAGGAGATCATCAACAAGGCAGTTTCCACAATTCAGCTGTGTTTGTCTAATGAAGTTCTTCAGGAGGTCATCAATGAAGATACAGCAGCTGGCTTATGGGCGAAGCTGGAGTCCTTGTACATGTCCAAAACCCTGACCGACAAGCTGTACCACATGACGCGGTTCTACACATTTCAAATGCAGGAAGGTACTTCAATTAAAACTTATCTGGAAGAATATACATCAATTTTAGTAAGTCTAGAAAATGTGGGTGCTAAAGTTGATGATGAAAATGCTGCTTTGAAATTGTTGTGTTCATTACCACCGTCACATAAAAGTTTTAGGGACACAATGCTTTATGGAAAAGATAGTGTGTCTTTGGCGGAGGTTAAGACAGCTTTACTCTCTAAAATTATAATTGATAAAGGAATTGTCGGTAATAAAGATGATAATGTAGCAGAGGGTCTTGTTGCTAGAGGAAGGTCTAAAAATAAGAGTTTTGGCAGTAGTAGGTCTAGGTCAAAATCTAGACATAAGAATTTGATATGTAACTATTGTCATAAAAAGGGGCACATTAAAGCTGATTGTTATAAGTTGAAAAATAAACAATCAACTGAAGAAAGAAGGGAAAAATCCGCCGAAGCTAGTATTGCCGAAGATGAGTCCACATCTGATATTCTTTTAGTCACTAACAGTGAAAGATGCAGATTCAAAGATGATTGGATTATGGATTCAGGTTGCTCTTATCACATATGTCCCAATAGGGACTGGTTCTCCACATATGAATCTTTTGCAGGTGGAGTTGTTTTGATGGGCAACGATGCAGCTTGCAAAGTTATTGGCAAGGGCACAATCCGAATCAAGATGCATGATGGCGTGGTACGAACTTTGACAGACGTTCGCCATGCTCCTGACATGAAGAAAAATCTCATCTCTTTGGGCACTCTTGATGCTAATGGGTGCAAATACACAAGCGAAGGTGGAGTCATGAAAGTTAGCAAAGGTGCTTTGGTGGTGATGAAGGCTAAACTGCTTGGAAGACTTTATCTCCTACAAGGAACCACAGTTACAGGAGCTGCTGCTGCAATTACTACTCAAATGTCTGAAACCGACGTCACCAAATTATGGCATATGAGGTTAGGCCATATGAGCGAGAAAGGCTTAACCCTGTTAAGTAAAAAGGGTATTTTGTGTGGTCAAAATACTAGCAAGCTTGATTTTTGCGAGCACTGTATTTTCGGAAAGCAAAAACGTGTCAGTTTCAGCACAGGTACCCACACAACCAAAGGTACCTTGGATTACATTCATTCTGATCTATGGGGGCCATCACAAGTTCCATCAAAAGGTGGTGCCAGATATATGCTTGTCTTCATCGACGACTTCTCGAGGAAGGTTTGGGTTTACTTTCTTAAACACAAGGATCAGGTGTTTTCCACATTCAAACAATGGAAAACCATGATTGAGAAGCAGACAGGAAGGCAAATAAAGAGGCTGAGAACAGATAATGGCTTGGAGTTTTGTGCTGGTGAGTTCAATGACTTCTGTAAAAATGAAGGCATTGTGAGGCATCACACAGTTCGGATGACACCTCAACAAAATGGAGTTGCTGAACGGATGAACAGAACTCTTATAGAGAAAGCAAGGTGTATGCTTTCAAATGCTGGATTACCAAAGAGTTTCTGGGCAGAAGCTGTTTCAACAGCTTGCTATTTAGTCAATCGCTCTCCATCAGTTCCAATTGGTTTCAAGACTCCAGAGGAAGCTTGGTCTGGCAAACCTGCAGATTATTCAAATTTGAGAATCTTTGGCTGCCCAGCATATATGCACGTCAATGATGGCAAGTTAGCACCAAGGGCCAAGAAGTGCATTTTCTTAGGATATCCATCAGGGGTGAAAGGATATAAACTTTGGTGTCCCAAATCATCCAAAGTTATAATCAGCAGAGATGTCACATTTGATGAAGGTTCAATGCTTCACTCAAAAAATGAAGTATTGATACCTTGCAGTTCTGATAAGCAAATGGAGGCCAGTCCGAGACAGGAGATGGATGTTGAAGATTATCCTGCTCAGCAAGATTCTACTTCACAGTCAGATTCACAACCATCCAGCTCTCAGCAAGGTGATTTAGAGCCTAACTCAGTTGAACAGGAGCAACCATACTCTATTGCGAAAGATAGAGAAAGGAGAGAAATAAAGAAGCCAATAAAATATACCGATTATGCAGATTTGGTGGCTTATGCTTTGTCAGCAGCTGAGGAGATCAACAATGTTGAAGAGCCATCCACATATTCAGAAGCCATTTCAGGAGCCAACTCAGATAGATGGTTGATAGCTATGCAAGAAGAAATGGAGTCATTGCATAAGAATGGCACTTGGGAGCTCGTTAGACCACCAAAAGGAAAGAAGATTATCGATTGCAAATGGGTTTTCAAGAAGAAGGAAGGCAACCCAGGCATTGAAGAAGCAAGATACAAAGCTCGCCTAGTTGCAAAGGGATTCAAGCAAGTTCAAGGTGTGGATTTCAATGATGTCTTCTCACCAGTTGTAAAACATTGTTCCATTCGCATGTTGCTGGCTATGGTGGCTAAGTATGACTTAGAACTGGAGCAGTTAGATGTCAAAACTGCTTTTCTACATGGTGACCTTGAAGAGCAAATCTACATACAACAACCAGAAGGTTTCAGGGCTGAAGGCAAGGAGGACCATGTTTGTTTGTTGAAGAAATCTCTATACGGCCTTAAGCAGTCACCCAGGCAGTGGTATAAGAGGTTTGACTCCTTCATGACTAGTAATAATTTTTCAAGGAGTAATTATGATAATTGTGTTTACTTCAGAAGGTTAGTTGATGGATCATTCATATATTTATTATTATATGTTGATGATATGTTGATTGCTGCAAAGAATACTTCTGAAGTTGAGAAGCTGAAAGTCTTGCTAAGTAAAGAGTTTGAGATGAAAGATCTTGGAGCAGCAAAGAAGATTCTTGGAATGGAGATTCAAAGGGACAGGAAAGCAGGAAAGTTGTTCCTCACTCAAAGGAAATATGTTGAGAAAGTGCTGGAGCGTTTTGGCATGAAAGATGCAAAGCCTGTAAGTACTCCATTAGCTGCTCATTTCAAGCTTTCAGCTGCATTGTCACCACAAACAGATGAAGAGCAAAAATATATGGATCATGTTCCATACTCCAGTGCAGTAGGCAGTCTTATGTATGCCATGGTATGTACTCGACCTGATATTTCTCATGCAGTTAGTGTCGTGAGTAGATTCATGGCAAATCCTGGTAAAGTTCACTGGCAAGCAGTAAAATGGATTCTGAGATACTTGAAAGGCTCAGTTGATACCTGTTTGGAGTTCAGTAGTGGTGATAGTAGTTTGGTTGGCTATGTCGACTCAGACTATGCAGGAGATCTCGACAAAAGGAGATCGTTGACAGGCTACGTATTTACTTTTGGAAATAGTGCTGTCAGTTGGAAATCTACATTGCAACCTACAGTTGCGTTGTCTACAACAGAAGCTGAATACATGGCAGTGACTGAAGCTATCAAAGAGGCTATTTGGTTAAAGGGCTTATACAATGAGCTCAATTCAGATCATCAAGTGACAGTTGTCTTTTGTGATAGTCAAAGTGCTATATATCTGACCAAAGACCAGATGTTTCATGGAAAAACAAAGCACATTGACATCAGGTACCATTTTGTTCGAGATATTATCGCACAAGGAGATGTTATGGTTAAAAAGATTGGTACTGCAGACAACCCAGCAGATATGTTGACAAAGTCTCTTCCTGCTACCAAGTTCAAACACTGTTTGGACTTGATTGGTGTATGTACGTATCACTTAAAGTTATTTGGAGAAGGTGGAGCTAAGTTTACTGTTGATAAAATTCAAAGTCAAGGTGGAGATTTGTCGTATATGCCTTTGCTTTTATTTTTTTGTTCTTTTGTTCTTTGTCAAAGAAAGTTGCCACCGATTTAGTTTTGTCAAATACAGCTGCCTATCACATGCCACCAAATTCGGCCACCGAATTTTTTGCTTAATTGTGGGCTACAGTGATATTTATTTTGCCTATAAAAGGGCTTTCTAAATTCATTTGTATACCATCCGAAAAATATCAAAGTTGAGAGTTTAGAGAGTGTTTATGCTCTAATTAAGAGAGCATTTTGTGAGCGGGTGTAATTGGGTTTTGGGTTGAGAGTTTTCTCCATTTGTAATATTGTTTCTTTGATAGTAAATTTATTGCTCCCCTTCTCCCGTGGACGTAGGCACACTGCCGAACCACGTAAATTTGTGTGTATTTATTTTATTACTTTGGCTATTTCTTCATAGTTGCCATAAAATCACCACTTAAATAGCCCGTCGATCCTAACAATATATATATATATACATACTTATTTTTGATCGATTTAACACTTCCTGATTTTTTTTTGGTTAGGTGAATGCTTCATATTTTTGATCATAATTTAAACACTTAAATTTATCAATTTTATCGAAAAAATAATGTAAATTTTGTTATATTTAAAATTCATGTGCCGGAGTGTAAGCTAATTGTTCAAGTAAACAAATGGTATTTAATTAATCAAATTGAAAATTACAAATAAATATGTTTAATTATACAAAATTATAATTACATATACTCAATTCTGAAGTAAATAAAATACAGAAAATTGTTTTTTTTTTTTGTTGATAATGCAAAATAGTTTTTTATTATTACTTTAAATTAACAAATGTCTTACAACATATTTAGCCTTCATTTGGTGATAATTAAAAGAGTATATATGTATCTTCTTTTTTTTTTGAAGGTAAATTATGCCTTAATGCCTTTTGTATTCATTTTGGAAGGATTTATATATGCATAAACTATTTTTATAATAAAGTAATTCAAATTTCAATATGAGTTAATAAATTAAAATTGGAACTATGCTGTTTTCAATATCCTCGGATCCCATTGCCAGCATATGGTCCTTAAGAACACCTTTTATATGGACAGAACTGATAAGAAAACACCAATTATACATGTTTTAATTTGTACACATTTTGGGTGCCCTAGAGAATAGGTCAGTCCAAATGATGCCAGAAGTTTTACAATATAATTTTTTTCTTAAAAAAAATTAAAAGCTGTTTGGAAAATGATATGCATAATCATATCAGATAGAGAGGGAAAATGATGTTCACCCTGTATATGCGTGAGCTTCATGTACCATCTTACCTCTTTTTTCCGCCATCTTCTTTGGTACTTAATTTCGAAAAATCAAATTACACTTGAAATTGGGACCATACTTGACTTACTGAATTGCTAGATCAGATCTGAGAGTCAAGCCCACTGTATGTAAAATGTTTACACTTAAGAAAAAAGTTGTGCAAATGTGGCCTTTTTGTAATTTTTTTTATTGTTTTGATTTATGAGTAATTTCATGAGTTGGGTCTACACGATGAGATTCTTACATACTTTTTAGATTATTTAATTGATGAAAAAGTAACATGTGAATTTTTATTTTGTTTAACCTTAGTTTTTTCGGATTAAGATCCTGAAGTTACTTTTGAGTATTCACATTCATAGTCATTTATTCTTATATTGAATTCAAAACGGGGGCCTCATAACTTTTAGGTTTCACACTTAAGGACTTCATGTATGTCTATATATATATATATATATATATATATAGGACAAAACCAATAATATTGAGTTAAAACATAATGATATTTATGTTCATTGAATTTGTTCTTTCTAAATTTATTATATTATTGTGCGTTTGTTAAAAATAAAATCAAATGCAATTTAAGCATTTTTATGTAAATTTGTCGTCTTCATCAAGTGTCTTTTTAGGTTTAACGTATTTTTCTTATGTATTTTTGTACTATAAACCAGATTAATTATGACATGTTAAATACTATTATCAACTGATTTCATAAAATAAATAAATAAACAAATTAGAAAGGAAATTTACATTTTGTGCATTATATATTTTTTCAATTTTATTGCCATAGGCGTACCTATTATCTAACACACTATTGGGAAATTAACTCCACTCAATTGGGAAAAAGTTTTCTTCTACCTCATCCATTTAGCTTTTTTTTTTTTTTTTTGTCTGGAAAAAATTAATGAACAGCCGAATTTTTTAAGAATTAACTTTTTGACATGATATATTAATCTCCAGCATATTTTATCTTTTCTTTTAATAAGAGATTTTAAATTCAAATATTAGATATAATTTATCTCTTAAAATATTAGAGATATATATCAAATATAAATTTCTATTAATTGAATTAGTGAATTTTGGAGACTAAAACATTATCTGAAAAAGAAGTTAATATTGGAAGTATTGGTAAGAAGTGGAGGTCTGCCAAGAATATATATATATATATATATATATATATATATATATATATATATATATATATATGTTTTTCATAGGTCAGAATATAGTGTATTTGCACTCAAGATTGGTATCAATTTCAACAACAATAATTTTCTCCCTTGGGGAATCATTTGTTTTACTGTTCCTAAAAGTACACTTTTGCGCAAAGTTCCTGTAAGATTGAGACCTCACCTAGGAATCGGAAATCTCCAATTGCAAATGCAAGAGCAAATTAAATTAGGTCGCATCAATTAATAGATATACGATGGGCCAATAATATAAGAAGGGATATATCCGCCCTTTGCCAATATATAAAGGAAATCTTTTATCCATATTTTTATTAATACATTGAACTATATAGTAACTCCTTTTTATGTCTGTCTGTCTGTGTGTATATATATATATATTGCCTAAAAAAAACTATATACATAAAAGAAGGTTATAAAATGAGGTTAATATTTATAAAGGAATAATCATATTTTTTATAATGGAAAAGTCTGTTTTGATCATCGATTTATTATCGTTTTAAAATAATTAACATAAAAAAAAATCTATTTTTAACGTACTCACAACTATAAACTCTTATAATTTCCTTTAAAATTCATTATTTCCAAATTGTGCCAACTTAGTTATCACTTAAATAAATCTAATAATCTTACACAATTTTTTCTAAAACAAAAAATAAAAAACAACAACATAACACTGGGATACTCATTTATTATAGCCCCATTACTCATGTTTTGGAAATATACACCCACAACGGAAATTAAAAAAGTGATAAAGTAATTAAGGTTAATATGCATTGATAACCTCTCTTTACATTTCTCTTTGTAAAAATTTAATATTTTGCGAGTGCCTTCAAATGAATCCACATGTTAGCATTTTAGTTCAAAATTCGTAATTTATTTGAAAATTATTACTTAAATCCATATATCAAGCTAATAGTAACACATAGAATTAGTAACCACCTATTAATCAAACATTTTTAACTTATTCTATTCTTTTATTCTACGTGGCATTATTTTATTGATTTGGTATAATAATTCATTAATAAATTCAGTTTAGGCAAGTATTTTTCATCTAAAAAAGTGCTGCTGGAGTAGTAAGAGAGGAATAAAACATATGAGTATGACTAAATTAAAATACATAGTTAAAACAGGGATATATCCATATGCTTAGACATGTAAAATATAACGTGTGAAGTATAGAAAGGGATTCGAATTTAAAAGATAATTCACTCTTTGATAGTCACGGACTAATGATTCCATAAAAGAGAACGAAAAGACAACATTTACGACAAAGCTGCCACATGAGTTTCTCTATAATTACAATAACGAACAATTCCTGCTCTTCTTTTTTAATTATTATTAATTTTTATTTTTTTCTGCTGCTTGTCTCTGCAGGATATATGGCCACCACTGTGTCAGACTCAGTCTCACTGCCCCAAACAAAATGCCCACATCCAATCTTTCAAAAGAATCCTAAATCTCTATTTTTTTTAAAAATAAAATAAAAGAATAGTATGGTTTAACGTTAACGTGGAGCTTAGTACAAAAATGCATGTTTCTTGAACGTAGTCAACATGGACATGAATTGGGGAATGAAAAGCTGTGGAAAGAAAATTGATTATAGAATGTCAACAACTGACCTGAATTTCTGCAATTACTTTTTCTTTTTTCTTTTATTTTAAGCTTTGTTAATGTTAGGGTTAGGTATTAGGTGAGCAAACAAATTCTTCTATCAAATATTTAAATTCAAGACTCACCTCACTTACTTGCTGTCTAATTTTATTAATAAAATATTGCAACTCGACAAGGAATAAATAGAGAGAATCGTTACCTTTCTCCTCAACGTAGTGAAGTAGTTAGGGATTGAAGATTCTTCAAACAGTTTCTTCGCGTCCTTGTTTTTGACAGTCGTATAAAATAACTTAAAGAACCTGATTATTATTTTCTTTTTTAAAAGATTGTGTTGTTCTAATACTGTGCACAGTTATGAATAATAAAATATGAGATCTTCATATTTAGGTTCTTACATTCTCTAATAATAAAATAAAAATATTTAAAATATATTTTCTAAAATTGTGTTTTAAAATAAAAATAAAAAAATTATGTGAATGAAATAGTTTGACGGATTATCCATAATGATGTGTGGTTATGGGTGCGAGAGAAGTTGATTTCCACACAAAAGTAATAAACTAAAAGATGAAAAATAATCCTTAAAAGGAAATTCTGGTAACAAAAACCTCAAATAAAACGACAAATCAAGTACATTTTTTCCTACATAATAAAACATGCATAGGCATACACCTAAACTACCACTTCGGCTTTGGTTCCTTCTCATTTTCTTTGGCCTTCAAAATGGTTTATTAGCTTGTGCTGACTTTATTTCTGTGTCAAAGGAGCTCAAATTGATCCCATGTTGTCCTCCACCAATGTTTCTCACCATTCCTCCTACTCCAAGAAAATCCAATGTCAATTTATCAGACCCTCCAATATTTACACCAAGACTTTGATGCAACTTGGCCTCATCTACATTGCTAAAACTTGAGCTATTATGAGGCTGTTCTAATGAAATCCCACTGCTTGTAAACGCACCAAAGCCATTATCCTCTCCTTGTCCGCCTCCGAAGATGGAAGAGGCGCCATTGGCAAGAGAATTCATCAATCCTTGGAGCTGGCTTTCACTTTCAAGCTGTGCATTTCCAAAACTGTTGCCGTAATTAGTGGACACAAGTGGCGGCCTATCGGATTTATTCCCCGCGGACGAAGACCCTCCTAGGCCTCTTAGCAGAGTAGAATTGTTGCTAGTGCTAGTAGTTGAGCCCATTTGAGCAGCTTTTTGAAGCAATGCGGTTGCAGACATGTGTGGTGTGATGTTCTCTTGTTGCATTGAATTGCTATAAAGAGAGGAGATTCCATGGTCACCGGAGAAAAGTGTTGTTGTTGTACCTTGGCCACCATTTCCATTGAACGGATTAGGATTCAAGAAGCCGGAATTTACCAAATTGGTGGTTGTTGAGCTTGAGTTGGTGTTATTATCGGTGGTGCTAATTCGGCTTCCGGTAGCATTATTGGAAAAGAAGCTAAGATTGAAGAGATTGGTAGGTGAGGAAGTGTTGTTGGGTGTTTGAAGATCAGGAAGCTGCATTAGCCCATGTAAAGGTTTATTAGAAAATGAAGCTTGGTTTGAATCAACCATGAAGAAGGCAGATGAAGACATTGTGGACATAGAAGAAGAATTAGAAGGAGGGATTATGTGCTCGAATTTGGCGGCCCCAGCACTGCCCAGTCTTAGCATATTAGCAGATGGGTGGTTCTGATCTTGCAATGAGGAAAGTTGTGAACCCACCTGAGATAAACCTAAGCTCATTTGATTGTTTCCATAGAGATGGGTTCCTATTGTGTTTAAGCTTGTAGGATGCCTTGCAGTTTCTTGAGCCAGTGCATCACAAAATGCTCTATGAGTTATGAAGCTATCACGCCTGTCACAATTACAATGGGGAAAATTTGAACTTGTTAGTAGATTGAGAAAATGGAAGCATATATAATGACAATAAGCGCAGAAATTAAGCATAAAAACAATGGTTCCTTGTTGACAAAATAAGCAACCGTGTACTTTCAAGAATTAGTTGAAGAATAGGTTAAAACAAACAAAAATTATACACTAATATTTTCTGTGAAGATTCAACTCTTTTTTTTTTTTAAACAAAAGAATTCGCTGAAATCAAAATGTTTGACTCTTTTAATTGACTGAAAAAGAATAAGGCGATATAACAAAAAATAGTTTTCTTTTATCATGGTATGATCAGAAGCTTCAAATGGGATAACGGAAATGTTTTCAAGAACTGAAAATTGCATTACCAAATTTTTATTTCTTTTAATCGTGCATCAGCTCACAAATGGTAATGATGAAGAAGAGGGGAGAAGGCTAAAGAAAATGATATGGTCGAAATAACCCGTCTTTCTCAAAATAAACTGAAAATGATTAAAACTGAAGAAAACAAAACAGAAAAAGAAGAAGCTAAAAACGATAAATCAATCAAAGTGTGAATACCACAAAAAGAACTGGCTCTTCAATAAATGAACAACAGAAACATTTACTAGTTTGATGAAAAACAAGAAACTAAGTAGCTAGTCTATTTCAGAAACTAGCTTTCAATCAATTATAATTAAAAACAAACCCACTTTTCCACTGGAGGAATATTTTTCCATAATCGTGAAAGTCATAAATAATAAATGACCAAATTCTGAGCAAACCCTCTTCGATCCAATAACACACTGCAATGCTAGCTTACAGAACAGACTGAAACATTCTCGATCTAGTCCTCCATGGAGAGTGAGTTAAATTAATTACTCACACTAAGAGAAGAGTGGGAGAGAGAGAGTGGAGAAGAAAGAAAGCACATTAACCCCACAACCCTAACGTTAATTTAATTTGATAGAAAGAATTTGAAGAGAGGAGAGATGAGCCAACATAGAAGAGAACAAACTAAATAACTAATCCAACTCATTCAAAAACAAAACCCTCATATGAAAACAAACTCACTAACAATATCCCTTCCTGACACTCTACACCAACAACACGTGAATCCAGAACTACAGATGAATGGCGTTGTTACCGATAAAGAAAGATTTATTTCCATTATTTTTTCCCCCCTTCTATTGAGCCCTCCTCTAGACCATGGCAGTTTCGCAGATAATTCACATGCAAGCAGTCCTTCTGCCACATATGAGTAACAAAGCGAGACAGAGAAAAACAAAAACTTAGAGAAAATATCTTAATCGCAATCAACTCGAATTCGAGATCTCAAAGTTATATATGCACATTAACACTAAGTTAAAGCTTCTTGTTAAGGAATCTTATGATTTTATAGACATATTAATCAGTTACCTAGAGAAGAGAGTGCCACAGTCACATCTGTATTCTCGGGTGCCACAGGTTTTAGAATGGGCTTTCCAATCCGACTGAACAGCATAGCGCTTAGAACATTTCTCGCACTTCCATTTCTTCTCGCCATGTTTGCGAGAGTAGTGCTTCTTAATGCCAGTGAGGTCTCCAAGAGCCCTAGAAGGGTCATGGTGGACGCAAGTGGGCTCAGGGCATAAATAAACCTTCCTCTTCACTTCTTTTGTAGTCTTCTGCTTAAGCTTCCAAGGCAGGTTATGTCCTCTTCTGTGGAGCTGTAAGTTTTGCTCCCTTTGAAACCCTTTGTTGCATACCTCACATATGAACCTGTTCGTTGCCATTAGGGTCTTCGGTGATAGTGCTATCACCTCTGCGTCTGGATCTGCAATCAAAATTAAAGATAAATTATCAATCTTTGATTAAGGGAAAACAGAAATTAGAAATAGGTTTTGAGTTATGAATAGAATTAGATAAGGAAATGATTGGTTATTGGTACTTGCTTGGATTTCCAGGCTGATTCCTCCTTTTCTTTTGTGGTGCTGTGTTTGGAGCAGTTGAAGAATTAGTAGTAGTTGTGGATGAATTTTGTTGCAGAATCTGGCTTTGATTATCATCCATACTCCGAAAGAAAGATGCAGAAGATGAAGCAGCAGCCATCTTCAGTAGAAGAAAACCTAAAATTCAAGAAATTCAACAAAATTTCCATTAGAAAACCTGAGAATTGGTGAGAAGAAACAGTTTGTTTGAGGCCTTACCCGTTTGTATAGTGGTAGAAAGAGTAAGTAGAAGGAACCAAGAGGAAAGATTCAAGTTAAAACCCAGAAAGAACCAAGAGAAAAGTATAAAAAGGAGACAGCTACAATCCGGAGATAGAAAAGAAGAAAACAAGCAAATCTTTAGACGTATTTTGCTTTCTTCTTCTTTCAGAGAAGTTGTTGTTGTTGTTGTTTATATAATATATATAAACTCAAATTCTCGGTCTTAATTCTTCTTCAATCATTTATTGCCATGTATATAGACAACGCATACATGACCACCATACACATAATAATCATTTTCTTTTGTGTGTGTCTATATTTCCCATTATTTTCCATTACATATAAATTAAAAAAAAAAAGGGATACAAATTTGAGAAAGTAAATATTATTTGTTTAAAAAAAAAGGTAAATTAGATGTTGGTGTGTCACTGTATAGGGCAGCTCTCAGGAAGCCAAATGTGTCGTATGCAGAGAAAGTTGGGGCCACCTTCCCATATAGGCCTTACCCTATTCCCATTTCTCCTTCTCTTATTTCGTATCTGGTTGCTGCCAATAAGACAACTCTTCCTTTCGTCACTCTCTGTTTTTTCTTTTAATTTTATACCTATTTTGCATTTTCTTTTTTTTTTTTTTTTGTGGACCTTGTGTTCTAATATTTTTATTTTCTTTGAATTTTTTATATTCGAAATTTTTGATATAACCTTGCGGCAAAATTTGTATTATTTCTTGCCTTTTTTTTTATCTTTTTTTTTTGCCCTTTAAGAACTTCCCTCGTCTGTTAAAATTTTTCATCTTAAAATGTTTAGTTATTGTTATATTTTTTGAAACCCTTCTAGAATCATTAAAGAAATCGTGAGTTCTTTACCAAAAAAAAAAAAAGAAATCGTCAGTTAGTATTTTATTATATTTTTTAGGTAGATAAATACACTTTAAGAGCAAAAACAGTACATGCACTGCTATTTTATTTTTAATCTTACCGTTAACTGAATTGTTCGACTTCGTTGGAAGGAAGTACAACAAGCAAGTATGGCAAGTTCGGACCAACGCAACGTCAACCACGCAGCAGACAGGATAATAATAATAATAATAATAATAAGAAATTATTATTATTATTATTATTATTATTATTATTATTATTATTATTATTATTATTATTATTATTCACTTTTCAAAAACTTCTTAGTGGAGTTTACTCATTCATACGTGTATTAATTTATTGCCTTAATTTAATCAAGATTATAGAAATTTTCTATTGATAGAAATACGGAATTTAACGATAAAATTCAATTTAGTATTGAAGTCTTATTTAGGGGTATGAATTTAGAAGTTTCAAATTCATGGAGTTCATATATATATATATATATATATACATTGCTTTCAGTGAAATTCAAATCGAGGCACCTATTCTACTTCGTTCAAATCTTTAGGATTTTTTGATAAAGAAAATTTATAGGAACATAATATTAATGTGTGTTTTGTTTTTATTAAAAAAAAATGTACTTACACAATGGCACATTTCAGCAGTAATTTACTTAAATTTAGACCTTGTTTGAATGGGGTGAGGCATGATATGATTTGGTGTGATATGATATGGTATGAATAGTATAATATAATATTGTAATTATTGTTAACATGTTTAGAAAGATAGTATGATATGGTATGGTAAGATATAATTTAATAAAATTTTATAAGAAAAATAAAATTAAAAAATATTTTTTTTATAAAAGAAATATAATATTATGATTATATTATAATATAATGAGAGTCTTCTATTAAATGATGGTGTATATATATATATATATATATACATATATATATGAAATCATGACTAACTTGGTAGTTTAAAAATTTAGATAAAATTAAACTATGAAACCATATCATACTATATACTTAGGTTGGAAATCTTCACCAAAAATCATTTGACCATTACAATATCATATCATACCATCCCTGACCATCATGCATGCAAAGGGTTAAGGAGAAGATTTTGAGTTCCAATCTTCCCTTTCACATCCCCTTATCAAATAAATGAAAAAAAGTGTATGTTTTTGTTAGATATTTATATACACTAACTTTTTTTTATATGAATTCAACTAATTAAATAGAGTATTCGTTCGGTACATTAACATATTTTGATGTGTACAATTGTACACATTAAATTCAAAATTTAATATTATTTTATTTTTAATTTAACAGTCCGCGGTTTTAAATTGAGAAACTATTTTTTTGTTTTAAAAATTTTACCGTTCCCTAAAAAAAAGCATTAATGTGGATAAATCCCAAAGGAGGACCAAGCTTGTTCAAGATCCCCACATTATAAACGTTTTCCGGAAAGATGAGGGCTCACAACACAACAGACAATTTCTAGATGTTGAAAATGAATTAATTTAATTTGATCTTTTAAGCTTTCTGTTTGCTTCCATATAGTACTTAATTCTCAAAAAATGGACTCTGGCTAAGCACTTTATGCAATGTGATTCTGAAATATACCTATGTTCAAGATCAAGAGAGTGAAAGATTTTTATCAAAAACGGTACAGTATCAATACTTAGCTCATATATTAATTATCTGCGAAGCTTAAGCTTGCACATAATGTCCGGTTTTAACTGCAAATATCATTAAAATAAATTAAAATTAAAACTTTTTACATTTTAAATCGAGTACTGCCTATAAGCCTAAATTATAATAGTTTTAAGAGATAAATTGAAATAAGAAAAAGACACGTTATGCACATTACAAAATCGTGAATATGAATATATATAGCTTCTTGAGCACTAAAGAAATGCGAACTTTCTTAATTTGAAATGATGTGTAGAGAGAGAGAGTTGAGGAAGAAGGGAAATGAAAGACAAAGAAAGTGTGAGAAAGAAGAAATAGAAGACAGAAAATTAAGAAAATGAAGATGCGAGAATGCTTCAAACAAACACTTTTTCCTCAATTTTTGTTTCCATGCAAATTTGATTTGTTCTCACCCACATAGGAAACTTCACTTAATTGCTTTTTAGTTTTTTACCCAAAAGTATGAAATCTTTATAAATTATTTTCTCACTACCTAGGAAAGAGACATTATTGTTGGCTTGTGAAATCCCAAAATTCTCTCCCCTTTCCTCTGTCCACATCTACCTTTAGTACCTTAGTCATGTAATTCCCTTCAAATCCTTTTTTTGTTAAAAACATAAATGAAAAAAAAAATCAATTAAATAAAGAAAAAACGCATTTTAGGGTACCTAATTTTTAGTTTTTTTATATATTAATTCCCTTTACTTTTAAAACTAAATCCAATTTAAAGGAAATTGATGGAATTGAAATGTATCATTTATTAATCTTGTGTGATACCAACTTAAAATGACGTAAGACCTACCAAAACAGAAACAAATTGAAAAATATATAATCATTTTAGACATACAAAAGATTATGAGTTAGTTTTTTTTTCAATTTTTTATATTTGGATGGATTCTACAATCATTTTAAATTGAACTCACACGAGATTAATAAATTGTATTTTTTAATTCTTTCAATCCCATTTAAATTTGATTAAATATGAGTGATCCGAAAAATACAAATACAAAAATTTAATATCAACTTTTTAAAATTCAAAAATTTAATAAAAAAAATTATTAAAATTCAAGAATTTCTTTTTTTCTACTAAAAAATTCAGGAATTTCGAGACGTGTTTGTGCCTTAAATAGAATGCATGTGACCAACCATGCACACATGGTGGGATGGGACCATATTATACAAATTTCATTGTCTGAATTATATAAAAGGAGATAACTTCTTTGAGGAGACTATCTTCTTTTAAAAAATCCCATTTCAAAAAATATGGGCCCACAACTAAGTGGGTCAGGGGAATATTTGATCTAAGGGTCATGATTTTATGAAGGAGTCAAATACTTTAGCAATTTCATTGTCTATTTGATTGGACTCCATAGTCATATCTAGTCAATTTTGATGTTCTTTTGTAACCACCAGATACATATACAACAGTATTTAGAAGTTTTTTTTTTTTTTGATAAATATTTAGAAGTTAATTAGCAGTGCACCATATCAATGCTTGATAATAATTAACTAAATTTTGTAAATATATATTAGGAGAGGCAAACATGCAGGTGGGTCCATTCTTCTCTTCAGATGTCTAATTTTATGTCATGCGGCCATTATCGTGCACATTACAATTCTTAGTCTTTGAAGAGGTTGTATATCACTTATACGTGTTTTTGGATTTTTCCATTTGTAACTTTGTTCAAAGTTTGAAGATCTAGAATATATTACAGCTCACATAATTAATTTAGATACTGAATTATATATTTTTTTCAATAAAATAAATAAAGCAAGATTATATATAGCTTCTTCAACATTTTCTAATTGATGATTTGAGTATATATTCCCTATGTGAGAAGCAAAATCAAGTTGATATCATGTGATATTTGTGTCAGCTAAAGTATTAGTTTAAAGAGTCCTTAATTTGGCATTATGAAAGATAACCCCTCTATGAGTAAAAATATATGTTTTTTTTGCTCATCCCTTTTTTTTCTCTTATTTTTCTATATTTTATTTGGAAATATAAAGAATTAAACTAATTAAAATATCATTTTTTTATGAAAAATAAAAAAATTATTTTAATAGCGGTATAAGAGATAATTTACAAATTAACTATAGTGTAAAATAATAAGTAGAACTATATTTTAAGACATAATATATATATAAGATGGAGGGAGTAAATCTGTAGAAACTTATCATAGATTGAACCTTTTTAACCCGAGGCTTTTAGATTGTGTTTCATCTATATATATCTACACATATATTTAAAATGCGTTTAACCATGCGCTTACCCATATATTAATTCGACTCGAATTGAATAATATAAATAATTATATAAAAAATGTATTTAAAGAATGAAAAGTTTGAGTAGGGTAAGGAAAAAAAACATTTTTTTTGACATCCTAAATATTAGGATTTCGTTTATTAAACTCAACTTAGAAATGCAATTAAAATGGTTCTCTTTTCACTGATGAATTTTATCGAAGATTCCATATAACAAAGATTGTAAATTTTGTGAAAAATTAGTGCAACTTACAGATGAATTTAATTTCCATGTTTTTTTTTATTTTACCAAGTCAAATAATGTGGGTCTTTTACATGTAAATGGGGTAGTCCAGGTTGAGAGTGCTCTGTTGTGGCTTTACTACTCTGTTTTTACTTTCCAGTTTTTTAGCTAAGTAGTGGTCAAGTGGTTAGAGAAAAGTGTGGTAAGTTGTTAGTGTATTTTTTCTTTTTAAATAACTATTATTTTTGAGGTAAAAATGTCAGATCCAAAAAATAACTTTGTAATCTTTCATTCTTCAATTATTGATTTCCAAAATTCCAGTCATAGCTTTTTCTTGTGGCCTTTTGATTATTGATTTGCTATTTTGTTTCATGGTATCAGAGCAAGGTTAATGCCTTTATTCAATTCAACCTTCTTGTCTATCAAGCCTATCTTGTTTGGGAAGTGTGTGTGAAGGGAAAGCTTGTTTAAGTTTGCAGCAATGGAGGTTGCAAATGGGGGAAATAGTTCAACTGCACAGTTTGGAGTTGAGAAGCTTATAGGGACAAACTACAAGTATTGGAGAATGTGTATGGAGGCCTTTCTTTAAGGTCAAGACCTGTGGGAACTCTTTGGAGCTGATGCAACAATTCCTATAGATACTCCAAAAAATGCAGAAACACGGAGAAGATGGAAGATCAAATGTGGGAAGGCTCTCTTTGCTTTGAGGACATCTATTAGCAAAGAATTTATTGACCATGTGCGTAATGTCAATTCTCCAAAAGAAATTTGGGAAACACTCGAAAGATTGTTTACCAAGAAAAATACAGCAAGGCTACAGCTGCTGGAGAATGAGTTGGCAACGTTAAAGCAATGAGGTATGTCAATTTCAGAATATTTTTTACGAGTTAAAAGTATTTGTGCTGAAATTTCAAAAATAGATATGGATGAGAAAATTAGCGAAGCCCGTCTACGTCGCTATCTTGTTCGTGGCTTGAAAAAGGAGTATGGGCCTTTTATCACATCTATTCAAGGGTGGTCGACGCACCCTTCTGTTGAAGAATTAGAAAATTTGCTTTCTAACCAGGAAGCTCTGGCAAAACAAATGGCTAAAAATTTTGAGTCTGATGCTGTTCTCTTTTCTAAGGGAAAGAACAAGAAAAATCAGTCCTGGAGTAAGAACAAAGAAGAAGACTTAAGTGTAGAAAAGGTGGCAACTTACAAAGCAAAAAGCCTATCACATGTTTCAGATGCAGAAAGATCGGGCATATCAAGAAAAATTGCCGTATGAATATCTCCAAAGCTAATGTCGCCCGTCAAGATGAAGGAGATGACCAACTCAAGTGGGAACAATGCTTCACAGTTGAAACCATTGACAAAAAGGCTCAAATTTTAGTCAATTTTGCCAACAATAAGAGGGACGAGTGGATCATTGATTCAGGCTGCTCACATCATGTTACAGGAAATGACACTTTATTTTCTAAAATGCATCCACATAATGGAGAACGAGTTATTGTTACAGCGGATAACTCATCTTATCCGGTAGCAAAAGAAGGTGTCGTGATGATCGATGTTAATCATGATGGAAGGACTTGATGCGTTCAGCTAAATGATGTTTATCATGTTCCAGGTTTGACGAAAAACTTAGTTTCAGTACCACAAATTACTGATACTGGAAAATATGTCTTGTTTGGACCAAATGATATGAAGGTGCTTGATAACATGAAAAATATTTCTGCTGATGTTATATTAACTGGTGAGAAGAAAGATTATTTGTTTGTTATGTCAGCAGGTGAAACTTATGTAAAAAAAACTAGCCAAACCGATATTGTCGCAATTTGGCATGCTCGGTTGGGTCACTTGGGTTATCAAATGCTACAACAAATTTCTTCCAAAAGGCTGATAGATGGCATGCCAACCTTGAAGAATGTGTGTGAAGAAGTGATTTGTGAAGGCTGTCAATTTGGAAAATCACATCGTCTTCCTTTTAAAAGATCATCAGATCGCAAATCTACCTTGTTTGAATTGATACATACATACTTGATGGGACCAACAAGAACACCAAGCTATAGCGGACATCGTTATGTTATGGTGTAGGTTAATGATCACTCCAGGTTCACTTGGGTAAAATTTTTGAAAGAAAATAGTGAAGCATTGTCCAAGTTTGTAGAATTCAAGCAAGCTGTTGAAAAAGATTTCGGGAGTAAAATAAAATGCTTACGGAGTGATAATGGTGGGGAGTATATGTCTACTGATTTTTTCAAATTTTGCAATGATAATGGTATTTTTCGACAAATGACATGTCCAGAAAGTCCTCAGCAAAATGGAGTTGCCGAAAGGAAGCTTGCTCATCTTACTTCAATTTGTCTTTCTTGGTTGCATTACAAGAATCTCCCTCGTGAGCTTTGGGCAGAAGCCATTCAATGTGCTAGCCATGTAGTAAATAAGTTACCACTTTGGCCAGGTACACAAAAATCTCCTTTTAAGATCTTATATGGTGAAAAACCAAATGTAAATTATTTTCGAGTATTTGGTTCTATTTGTAATGTTCATGTTCCCAAATCTAACCGAACCAAACTTGACCCGAAAGCAAAGAAATGTGTATTTGTTGGCTATGATTCTTGTAGGAAAGGATGGAGGTGTATGGACCCAAGAACAAATAAATCTGTGACTTCTAGAGATGTGGTGTTTGATGAAGTCTCTATAGAAAATTAGAACAAGAAGAAGAATTATTTTCAATAATAACCTATGAGCCTTACATTACAGAAAGAAAACAACAACATATATACAATAAGTGACAGCTAAGGCTAACAGCAAAGATAGAGATGGGAAGCTGAAATGTAGCAGCTGATTACAATCTGAAAAATATTTAAATTATCCCTTTGATTGTGATAGAGTTGAACCCAATCTCCTTATTAACCAATCATATCTCTGACAGACGTGTGAGAGGATTATGTGCATCCTTATCTCTCCAAAGATAGAAGCTACCTTATCACTCCGAGACATAATCCTCATCATGCTCCAATTTTTTAATTTGAGAGGTGGGCTGTTGTATTGTCTTAATACCCTCCCACAAACTTTGCCGGGGTCGAAGGCGAAGTTTGAAATAATGAAGAGCAAGAGTAGCTTTAGACATTGGCTTGGTGAAAAGATCTGCTACTTGATGTGTTGTAGAGATATGTTGGGTAACAAGAAGACCAATAGCAATTTTCTCACGCACAAAGTGATAATCAAGCTCAATGTGCTTACTTCGAGCATGAAACACTGGATTGATAGTCATGTGTAGAGCACTGGTGTTATCACAAAAGAGAGTGGGAGGTTGAGATTGTCTAACACCAAGGTCTTTGAGAATATATGTTAACCATGTAACTTCAGCTGCGGTATTGACCATGGCTCGATATTCAGCCTCTGTGCTTGAACGTGAGACAGTGTGCTATTTTTTTGCACACCAAGAGACTGGATTGTGACCGAGAAAAATGCAGTATCCTGTAGTTGATCAGCGGGTAATGGGACAACCAGCCCAGTCGGAATCGAAAAAAGCAAGAAGATCCAATGATGATTGGGAAGTAAAATCAAGACCGTAGTTGAGTGTTTCTTTCACATACAGCAAAATGCGACGAACCATTTTGAAGTGTGCCTGAGTTGGTGCATGCATAAATTGAGAAACAGAGTTAACACTGTAAGTAAGATCTGGTCGAGTCAAGGTGAGATATTGGAGAGCACCAACAATGCCGCGATAGTGTGTAGGATCAGCATATGGCAAGGCGTTGTCGAGCCCTTTTGTTTTTGCTTCAAGCGGAGTGCTCATAGGTTTGCAATCTAACATACTGGTCCGCTCTAAAATAGTGTGAGCATAATGAGACTGAGATAGGTGCAACCCCTCTGCTGTTGTAGTGACTTCTATGCCCAGAAAATGATGAATGGAGCCAAGATCCTTCATGGCAAATTCAGTATGTAAGAGCTGTATAAAGGAAGCTAGAAGCTGAGAATTTGAACCTGTAACAAGCATGTCATCTACGTATAAAAGAAGAATTAGAGTACCAAATGAACTATGTAAAATAAATAAAGACGGATCAGCTAAGCTACAAAAAAAATCATGTTTTAAAAGAAAATTGCTAAAACGATCAAACCAGGCACGGGGCGTTTGTTTTAAACCGTAAAGAGCTCTTTGGAGTTTGCACACATGATTTGGAAATGTTGGATCAACCATACCAGGAGGTTGTTCCATGTAAATATTCTCATGAAGAACACCATGTAGGAACGCATTTTTTACGTTAAGCTGACGAATGTCCCAATGTCGAGTTAGAGCCAAACTAAGCACAAGACGAATGGTTCCGGGCTTGATAACAGGTGAGAATGTGTCTGTATAATCAATGTCTTCTATCTGATTATATCCTTTGGCAACGAGGCGTGCTTTTAATCGATCAAGTGTTCCATCTGGTTTAAGTTTTGGCTTAAGAACCCATTTGCACCCAATTACATGCATCTTCGAAGTACGTGGAACAAGTTGCTAGGTATTGTTGTGTTGAAGTGCATCCATTTCTTCATCCATAGCCGATTTCCATCCATCATGTCTAAGCGTTGTTTTAATGGTCAGTGGTATGCAAGGAATGTCCTGTCTAAGAGCAGCAGCAAGAGCGTACTTTGGATTGGGTTTATGAATTCCAACTTGGGATCGAGTGACCATAGAGTGACGTTGAGGTGGAATGGGTCCAAGAGCCATGTGATCTTGTGAAGATATAGCTGAATCCAAGTTAATATTTGGAGAAGAAGATATGGGTGTTTGAGCTGATAGTACTTGAACTGGAGAAGAAGTGGGTGTTTGAACTGAGGGCTCTTGAACTGGGGCTGTTGAACTGTCATGGGATGATTCTGCCAGTTCAGAAGCAGACTCACCGATGGCATGACTTGAAACAGACATTGGGACTGATCCAGTATGTGAATCCCCTTGTGGTTCATCGAAAATAACAGGTGACAAGGTGGGCTGTTGTGTTGTTGCAGGCAATGAATTTTGTTGATGTAAAACAATAGATGGAAGAGGAGAATCACATAAGTTTTTGTCCTGCAGTGAAAGTTTATGGTTAGATAGCGGAAGAAAAATCCAAGAATCAAAAATACTCATCCAAAAATCATTCAAAGAATTTAAATTATTTTTATGTGAATCTTTAAATGGGGATTTTGTTTCATCAAAAACCACATGACGAGAGATGATAATTTTCCCTTGTGGATAGATGAAAGCATTTGTACCCTTTGTGTTGATCACTATAACCAATAAAAACACATGGAAGTGTCTTAGGATTAAACTTATTTTTACGTGTATCCCAAGTGTAAGGAAAACATTTTGAGCCAAAAATTCTTAGAAAAGAGTATTGTGGATGAGTTCGATGCAATTTATAGTAGGGTGTTTCAGAGTTAATAGCATTTGAAGGTAAGCGATTAAGAAGAAAAATAGATGTTTGAAAGGCTTCCATCCATAAATATAAAGGAGCACCACTATGAAATAACATTGCCATACCTAGCTCGCGAATTATTCTATGACAACGTTCGACCATACCTGACTGCTCGGGAGTATGTGGACATGAAATTTGATGAATAACTCCCTGTGCTTGAAAATGAGAACTAAGTCTGGAATTGATAAATTCTCCACCTCCATCAGAATGAAAGATTTTTATTTTTTTGTCAAATTGCTGAGAGACATATTGTTCAAAGGCCAAATATGCATCAACAAAATCAGACTTCTTTCTTAAAGGTATTATCCAGGTATAGCGTGAAAAATCATCAATAATGCAAGCATAATAGCGAAAATTATTAAGAGATGAAACTGGTGATGGTCCCTATAAATCACAATGTATTTTATCAAAAATAGACAAACTTTTATTTTCTGAAGAATAAAAAGGCATTTTACTAAGTTTGGCTAATTGACAACTATCACAAAAAGAAGGTGACTTGTTAGATCCTTGGACATCAATCAACCCTTGTTGTTGTAACAGATGCAGAGTGGATTTTTGGGGATGTCCCAGCCGCTGATGCCACACGTCAGCAGTACCAGATTTGAACCTACATGAGAAATGCGATTCATGGGGACTGGAAAAAACATAAAGATCACCCTTGCATTGTCCTGTCATTATTTTGCGACGTATCTCCCTTTCCTTAATACAAAAATCCACGTTAAAAAATTCACAGTTCATAGGATAATGATCAGTAAGTTGACTGATAGATAATAAATTTTGGTTTAAATTCGGCACATGTAAAACATATTTCAATGGAAGACTTTGATTGCCACTTTTAATGTTTGTATCACCAATAGATTTTATGCCTAACAATGTTCCATTTTCGATTAAAACTGAGTCATTACCAAAGTATGAACGTGTATTTTTTAACAAACCAGCATTACCTGTCATGTGTTGAGAAGCACCTATGTCAGATGTCCATTTAGTGTCAAAAACATTGTTATCAAGAGTGAGAGCCGCTAATGCATTTGGAATTTCATCAGGTGACTGCACATGTTTGGACAGATGCCAACAGATTTTGGCAACATGTCCCATAACACCACAAATTTGACAAGTTTCATTTCGATACAGGTCTCTTTCCGTTTGAGTCATTCGATGTTGTCCAGGTGGTGGTGGCTTCCGATTGCTGGAGTCATGCTTGTTGTTAGAACTGAAATTTGGTAACCAGCACTTTTGTTTCCTAGATTACTGAAGCGTGGGTTGTGTGCTTAAAAGCCACGACCATTTGAATTAAAGTTGTTATGTATCCTGCGGGTGCCAGATTGTTGTTTTTGCCCATAAAAGGCAAGTTGATGAGTTGAAGTGTTGGTTGTGAACCAATTCTGACGTTGTTCATATCCTTGTAACAAATATACCAATTCAGTGTAGGAGGGACGTGGTGGTTTCAACATGGTAGTGGTGAAGGAATCATACTTTGGACCCAAACTTGTTAGAAGAGAAAAAACTTGAACCTTGTCTGCAACTGGGCTTCCTATGGCTGCAAGATTATCACATATTCCTTTGAAGTTGCGAATATGTTCACTCATGGTGGTGTTGTCATCTTTGCTCAGGTATGTCAGTTGTTGACGGAGTGTGAATTCTCTTTCCTGAGAGTCTTGTGCATAAGCTTCTTTCAATGTGTCCCAAACAGATTTTGCTGTGTCTTGACCTATGGCGAGACCAAGGGCTTCTTCAGAAAGGGTGCCAATTATCCACCCACGAAGAAGCCGATCTGATTTCCTCCATACTGTAATTGTTTCTGTTGTTAGCATAGATTCACTTGTGATAGCAGCGGTTGTAGCTGATTGATTGGCTTCTTGTGTTTCGCCGGTAAGATGTCCGACTAAATCTTGACTTTCAGCAAGGGCCAAAACTTGTTCACGCCATAATGGATAGTTGTCTTGTTTGAGTTTGAGAGTAACAAAATTGCTAACATTGTGGGAAATGGATGTCATTTTGATATGTGTATTTGGCTCACAATGGCTCTGATACCATATAGAAAATTAGAACAAGAAGAAGAATTATTTTCAATAATAACCTGTGAGCCTTACATTACAGAAAGAAAACAACAACATATATACAATAAGTGACAGCTAAGGCTAACAGCAAAGACAGAGATGGGAAGCTGAAATATAGCAGCTGATTACAATCTGAAAAATATTTAAATTATCCCTTTGATTGTGATAGAGTTGAACCCAATCTCCTTATTAACCAATCATATCTCTGACAGATGTGTGAGAGGATTATGTGCATCCTTATCTCTCCAAAGATAGAAGCTACCTCATCACTACGAGACATAATCCTCATCATGCTCCAATTTCTTAATTTGAGAGGTGGGCTGTTGTATTGTTTTAATAGTCTCATTTCCATATGCTGCTCAAAAATCATCCGCTGAAAATAATAATCTTGATGGTGATGGAAATAATTTGGAGCCACTATTTTCCAACATTAATCTGCAAGCATTTAGTGATGATAAAGTAGAAATTCAACCCTCAATTCCAAGACAAAATACACAAGGAGCAGAAGATGGTATGCAGCCAGCAGTAAGAAGATCGGGAAGGGAGATAAGGCAGCCAAATTATCTCAAAGATTATGAGGTTCAACTCAATAATTGCACAATAACCTCATGCTTCTTTATAGGATCTCTATGTGAAGAAGAACCAGCTAATTTCGAAGAAGCTAAAGGCTGTCCAGATTGGGAAAAAGCAATGCAAGAGGAAATTGAAGCCTTGGAGAAAAATGAGACTTGGGATTTGGTACCGAAATCAAATATGTGCGAACTGGTCACATGCAAATGGGTTTATCGGTTAAAGAAAAAATCAGATGGAACAATTGACAAGTTTAAAGCTCGTTTAGTTGCTCGCGATTTTTCTCAAAGCTACGGATTAAACTATGAGGAGACTTTTAGTCCAGTAGCAAAAATGGTGACGGTGAGATCAATTCTTGCTCTTGCTGCTTTTAAAGATTGGAAGCTGTGGCAACTTGATGTAAAGAATGTGTTTCTCTATGGAGAGCTGGATCGTGAAGTATTTATGGAACAGCCACAAGGTTTCGTTTCTAAACAATTTCCGTATCATGTCTGCCGTTTGAAGAAGGCACTCTATGGTTTAAAACAAGCACCACATGCTTGGTATGGTAAAGTCGCTCAATATCTCATCTTTTAAGGCTTTAAAGTCTCTGATTCAGATTCTAGTTTGTTTATAAAATTAGAATCAAATATGCATCTGCTGATATTACTATATGTTGACGATATGATTATTACTGGTGATGATGAAGGAGAAATTTCTCAGATCCGAAATGATTTATCTTTGCATTTTGAAATGAAAAATCTGGGTGAGGTCGGATGTTTTCTTGGTCTGGAAGTGGAAAAATCAGATCAAGGATATTTTGTATCTCAAAAAGCATATGCAAAGGTGCTCTTAGAGTGTTTCAGCATGGAGGAATCAAAAGAAATGGCTACTCCTATGGAGTCATGTCTTAAATTAAAGAAAGATGGAGAGAAGCCATTAAAAGATGCAAGAAAGTACAGGCAACTTGTTGGTAGCTTGATATATTTAACCATCACAAGGCCATAAATTTCATATGATGTTGGTGTTATTTCACAATTTATGCAAAGTCCAAGTATTTCTCACTTAGAAGCTGCAAAAAGAATCCTTCGCTACATAAAAGGATCACTTAATTATGCTCTTTTGTATAAGAGATGTGGTGAATTTGTGTTAAGTGGGTTTACTGATGCAGACTGGGATGGAGATGCAAATGATCGTCGCTCAACTTCAGGCTACTGTTTTAGTACAGGTTCAGCTTCAATTTCATGGTGCAGCAAGAAGCAAGCTACTGTTGCTCTATCAAGTACTAAAGCTGAATATGTTGCAGCAACTATGGCTGCACAAGAATGCTTATGGTTGAAGGGGCCGATAGGAGATATATTTTGCAAGGTTAACTATGCTGTAAGAATTAAATGTGATAATGAAAGTGCCATTAAACTTACATCAAATCCAGTGTTTCATGGGCGAACAAAGCACATTGAGGTCAAGCATCATTATGTTCGTGAGAAAGTTCTTAATCAAGAGGTCGAATTAAAAGGCATCTCCACCAATGATCAAGTGGCAGATATATTTACCAAGGCTTTACCTAAGCCTAAGTTTGAATCCTTTAGAGAAGCACTTGGAGTTGTTGATCGTAAGTTTGCACTAAGGGGGAGTGTCAAAAATTAGTGCAACTTACAGATGAATTTAATTTCCATGTTTTTCTTTTATTTTACCAAGTCAAATAATGTGGGTCTTTTACATGTAAATGGGGTAGTCCACATTGAGAGTGTTCTGTTGTGGCTTTACTATTCTGTTTTTACTTTCCAGTTTTTTAGCTAAGTAGTGGTCAAGTGGTTAGAGAAAAGTGTGGTAAGTTGTTAGTGTATTTTTTCTTTTTAAATAGCTGTTATTTTTGAGGTAAAAATGTTAGAGCCAAAAAATAACTTTGTAATCTTTCATTCTTCAATTATTGATTTTCAAAATTCCAATCATAGCTTTTTCTTGTGGCATTTTGATTATTGATTTGCTCTTTTGTTTCAAATTTTAGCAATGCGGATAAAAGTATATATGTTAATTTATTATGAAAAGGAATAAGGGCATTTTTTTTTATCCCTTAACTATTTGTAATATAGTTATTTTTATTTTATTTTATTTTATTTTATTTTATTTTATTTTATCGATACCCATATTATTCCATTGCAAACCGAATATTTATATAGCATTTGAAATTTCAGTCATCGTCACGGGAAACATATGCCTCTCACTACTGTATGGGCAAGCTTTTCTTTCATTGGGCTGGAAAAGTATTGCAAACCACAGATACCAATTCAATTTTAGTTATATCAATTATTGAGTTCCTTCCCCATTTTGTATCCTGTTAAACAGAAAAGGCCGAAATTTATTTTGAAGTGTGCAAAATAATATAAAATTGTCCATAAATTATATTTTGATTCAAAAATGTTCTTATAGTTATCAAATTAACTTACATTTATTTCTGTCATTATCAAATTGTTTCAAATTTAGCGTCGTAATTACCAAACTTACTTACATTTATCTTTATTTGTTTTTAAAAATAGTTCATATTTGCTTTTATCATTATAAATAAAGGCAATTATAAATCATTTTAGTAATAGCAGTAGCATTTTTTTAAATTAATAAATTTAAGAACAAATAAGTATCATTTCTCCTAATTTAAGAGTAAATATCACCCTTATTCTTTTATTAAATTCATTTCCCTGTCACATCCGTTTTGGTTTTTGATAACACAGCAAATATCATTTGCTATAAGACCCATCAAGCCGGCCCACTCAACTGGCAGGGCCCAAGGCCTATCAACCAAAGGTAGCAGACACGAGCTCCTAGGCAGTGCACAAGCCCGATCGGCTGATGTGACCGCCAGTCCCATCAGCCGCCTGACATAAGGCAGCGCCCATGCCTACCACCTGCTCCCTGTCATGTCGCCGAATACCTACTCTGACAGCCAGTAATCACACCCTAGGCACTCAAGTGTCTCTCAACTATCTCATATAAATAGCCCAGCCAACGATGGCGCCAGGTATTGAATCCAAGACACTCTCTCTCTAAAAGCACATTCTCTCTCTAAGCTACTAACTTCAGCTTCGGAGTGCTCACGCCTGGTCTGACCGGGCTCTTCTTATTGCAGGTTTTCTCATCCGATCGGATTGCCTTCTCTTCTACAGATAAAGACATTTTTTGACTTTATCATTTGGTGCTTTCATTGAGAGATGGCAAACTCAAGATCCAACGAGAATACAACCCCCATGGACCTTGACCATGACGACAACGCTCGTGCCAGATTAGGCACCTCGAGAAGGAGGGAAGGGCCCGCCAGGTCCCCCATGAGGGCCAACCTCCTTCCCGAATTCGATAATGCCGCTACGAGGCAACCAGAGGACACCCCCATCACTGTGAGAGACATGCGCGCCATTCTCAGTGACTTTACCAAAAGCATCATTCAAACGCGAAAAAAGGGTAAGATGCCAGCTGTTTCTGAAAGAGCCCACGAGGATTACCTCGCCGGCGAAGACTTCAGGAGAAACAGAAATAAGGGGATCATCATTAATGAGTCCCGAGCTCAGGGAACCCGAAAAACCGCGGTCAGGACCCCAGGAAGGAATGATAGGGGAAAGCAGATAATGTCCATGAATAGGACCTCCCCCTACAACAGCAGGTCCACCACCCCATCTATAAGGGGCGACTTGTCCTATATGTACACCCCAACACGCAGTCACATGCGAAAGCACAAAGACAAGTCCACTGCTATAACCCTGAGCAAGGAGGATCAATGGCTCAAGCAGAAGCTCAAGCAGTTTGGCTTCCTCGCGCCCAGGAAAGGCGCCTTTGAAGGAAACACATGCGGGAATACTGCTTCCCCATTCTGTAGAGAAATCACTGATGCTGAGCTCCCTCCCAGGTGGAGAGATGTGGTTATGGAAAGATACACGGGTAAAACCGATCCTACCACACACTTGGCTGAGTACTTAACCAAGGTGCAGGTCTACACTTATGACGAAAGGATAGCCTGTAGGGTTGTCCCTACCACCTTGGGAGGAGACGCATTGACATGGTTCCACGAGCTGCCGCTGGGATCCATCACGTCATTCAGACAGTTAAAGGAGCTGTTCACCATGAGGTTCATTGTACAAACACGTGCGCCTAAGACGGTGAACGACCTGTGCAACCTTTACCAAAGGACCGATGAAAGTCTTCGAGACTACATTGACAGGTTCCAGGCTACCATGTCTGAAGTAAGAAATGTCAGTGTGGAGATGGCGACTACCACCTTATCAGGGGGCATCACTGACCGACCACTCTTCGAGTCACTTACAACAAGACCCCCATCCAGCTTCGCCGAACTTATGGAGAGGGCCAGACAACACATCCAGCTGGATGATGCCCTTAGGTCCAACAGGGGAAGAAGGACCAGCATTTTGGACTGCCTGCAATACCCGGACAATCGCTCTTCTCAGAGAGCCTCCACTACCGATCGGACGGCTAGAGGCCAAGACGGAGCTCCTAGTTCCAGAAATTCAGGCCAGGCGAGAGGATCGGAAAGAGATCAGAACGCGCGTCCAGACGATCAAGCAGAGAGGACATACACCCCTCTCAATGCTACTCCAACGGCGGTGCTAATGTGGATAAAAGACAAGCACCGCCAGGTCAACTGGCCCAGGGACCTCTCTGAAAGAAGCAGGGTCGTGAGGGACCCGAACAAATATTGTGAATTCCACAGAGACGTCGGTCATTTAACCGACGAGTGCACTTCGCTAAAAAAGGAGATCGAAAGGCTGATACGCCGAGAAGCCCTCAAGAGATTTATAGGCCCGGCCAGAGGGGACGAACCCTGTAGATAGCCGAAGCCTCGAAGGGATGACCCTGACTCAGATGATGATGAATGCAGGAACCCCAGGAACGCCGACCCGAGCAGACCCTATGCCGGGGTGATAAATGTGATCACCGGAGGGTCATCCTATGGAGAGGACCTCCCCAAAAAAGGGAAAGGAAAGGGCGTCTACCTCTCCCGCCAGGCCAAGCAGCCTGCCTCATTCACCATTTCTAGCGAAGACGCACGAGACGTCCTGTTTCCTCATGAGGACGCCCTCGTTGTAAGAGCTCGGATTAATAATTTCAATGTGAAAAGAATTCTGGTGGACAACGGCAGTGCTGTCAACGTCCTAACTCTCCAGGCTTACCGAGCCATGGGACTCCCGATCGGAGAGTTGAAGCCGAATGCCACACCTCTGATCGGATTGGGCAATGCCACTATCCCAGTGGCGGGATCGGTAGAGCTCTTTGTCGAGCTCAGCCAAGAGGCAATAGCTCACGTTTGTAAGGTAATTTTCATGGTTGTTGACATGATGTTTGCCTACAATGCCATCTTCAGCAGGCTATTGTTTTTCCAAACCGGAGCTGTGACCTCTATCCGCTACATGGTGATGAAGATTCCAACCACAGGAGGCGTCGCCGTCTTGAGAGGCGACCAAAAGGCATATCGAGAAGCTTATATCACCATGATAAAGCAACAGCGAGAAGCAATGGTCGTAGAGCCCGGCCTCGAGCAGTCAGAGCAGCCGGCAAGGCCCAGAATGGATCCAGCAGAGGAGACAAAAACCAAGGCATTAAATAAGGGGAAAATGTTTAGGTTGGGACCAGCATGAACAAGGAAATTGAAGAGGCCATCATGCAAGTCTTAACGATCAATCAAGCGACCTTCGCCTGGAAGCCAGAAGACATCCCTCCCCAAGATAATCACCCACAAGTTAAATGTGGACCCAAACTTTCCTCCGGTCCGTCAAAAGCTAAGGAGGCATGCACCCGATCGGAGGAAGTTCATTTCTGAAGAGGTGGATAGGCTACTCAAGACCGGAACAATCCGAGAGGTAGACTATCCAGAGTGGCTGGCTAATGTGATTTTAGTCAAGAAAAAGTCTGGCAAGCTGCGGATGTGCGTGGATTTCACCGACCTCAATAAGGCATGTCCCAAAGACAGCTATCCCCTGCCCAGCATAGACCAGTTAGTGGATGCCACAGCAGGCCACGCCATCTACTCTCTTCTCGACGCATATGCTGGCTACCACCAAATCCTGATGTGGCTCCTTGATCAGGAGAAAACCAGCTTTATCACAGACGACGGGACATTTTACTATAGGATGATGCCGTTCGGACTGAAGAATGCTGGGGCCACATATCAGCGTCTAATGAACAAAATCTTCAAAGACCAGATCGGGCAGAATGTCGAGGTATATGTCGACGGCATGATCGTCAAGAGCCGAAGCCCCGAGGAACATCCAGCCGATCTGGAAAAAGTTTTTGACACTCTGAAAAAATTCCAGATGAAGCTCAACCCCGAAAGTGCGTATTTAGGGTACCATCAGGAAAATTTTTAGGATTCCTAGTGTCCCAGCGAGGGATTGAGGCAAATCCAGAGAAAATAAAGGCTATCCTCGAGATGCAGCCCCCCAGGAGCATAAAGGATGTCCAGAAGCTGAACGGAAGGTTAACAGCATTAGGACGATTCATTTCCTCCTCAGCCAAGCGTTGCACTCCTTTCTTCAAGAAGCTGAGGAAGAGTGAAACTTTCGTCTGGGGGGAAGACTGCCAGCAAGCCTTCAAAGAGTTGAAGGCATTCCTCCAACCCACCGCTACTCAGCCGGCCAGTGTCAGGTGAAAATCTGTACCTCTATTTAGCCACCTCTAAGAAAGCTGTTACAGGTGCCTGTGACGCGCGCCGGAACCAGCAAGGCCCTCACCGAACCCGCTTTTAGGATTCGAGGGATGGGTTCGCGTCTTTTCCGATCTTAGGTGTTATGAGATATTTTCGGCACCTCCTTTCACAATAGAACATTGAAAAGGACCATTCATCGCCATAACACCTTTAGGCACTTTTGAGGTATTTTGGAGTCGCCACCCAATTTACGAGAAATTGGGAAAAGTTTAACCTCTTATCGGTCTAAACCAGAGATGGTGTTCGGAACTTCACACTTATTGGTGCCTTGGTTAATTATAAATGAGTTTTTAAATTATAAAATTTCATTTTTCACCTCACACAATTAATGCGGTTTATTAAAGCGCATACCAATCACATATAAAATGATAAATAAATATAAAAATAAAGATAAAAATAAATTACAATAAAACTAGGGGCAGAATACAACCCCCATTGTAAATAAAATATAAATCATACATAAATCGGGGTATTTATTAGTGTTGAGAACGTTGGTCCTCTCATGCACAATTAAAGAAAATCATTTTAAAGTGACAATTTATTTTTGGATAAAAAAGTTAGGAAATTTGTCCCATTTTATTAGAAAATCCAATTTTATTTGTAGAAATATTTTTGTGTGATTTTTGATTAAACGTGCATAAAATAAATGGTTCAATTAATTATTACATGCCCAATAACTCAATAAAACAAATAAAGAAAAAATAACAAGTACGATAAAAAATAACAACTCCTCGAATCTCCTCCTTCATTCGCACGGATGCTCAAACGGGGGAGCACAAAGATTTAACACCGACAACAAACACAAATAAAATTGATGTTAGTAATCGAAGTAAGAAAATCAACTAAACATTTATAACAATACATAAATTAAATAAAACATGTATATTATGTGATAAATAAATTAAATGACATATTAAAATAAATTAACAAATTAATAGATCACTATTTAAAACATAAAGCAATAATAATAACAATAACAATAACAACAACAACAACAAAAATAATAATAACAATAATAACGATGATAATAACGATAAACGATGATAGTAACAATAAATAACACTAATAACAATATACTAATGGCATATATAATGATGATAGTAGCAAAAGATAAGTAAATAAGTAAATAATAATAATAATAATAATAATAATAATTAAAAGAAAATGGGAACAAATAACAACATTAAGAGTTAGATCTACATCTAAGAACAATATTAAGAGTTAGATCTACATCTAAAATGACATAAAATAAATAAATCAACAACAAATATATAGATCTACATGTTTACTAATTTAAATGTTAGTAAAAATGATGAAAATAAAAATTAAATCAAGAGATCGAGCCTAGAATGTTTACCCTCAGATTTCGGATTCGATGGAAAAAATATGATGGATTTTCCTTGTTTTGATTTGCAAAATATGGTTTTGAAATGATAAAGTTTGAGATTTTGATTTAAAAGAAAAATTTCTTGAAAAATAATTGAAGAAAAATTAAATTGATTCCCAAGAACAAAGAATTGATTTTCTTTGTCTCAAGAACAATTGTTAATTAAAATTAAAGAGAAGAAATTGATGAAAACAAAATTAATTTCCAAGAACAAAGAATTATTTCCTTTGTCTCAAGAAATTGTAATTGATAGAAAAACCAATCTCAAGAACAAAGAATTGATTTCTTTGCTTCAAGACCAATTTTAGCTTGAAAATTGATTTTTTTTTGCTTTGAAGATTTTATTTTTTGATGAAGAAAACTCAAATGATGTAGAGAGGATTTTTTAGAGAGAGGAAGTGAGAAGATGAGGAAAACAGGAAAAATTAAAAATTCTTTCTAGAGAGAAAATGGCCAACCCCTTAATTTGCCTCATCTCTTTCTTTTTATTACCAAAAAAAACTAAAAAAACAATTAATTAATTAAGAAATAAAATTATTTTTATTAAATTTTCCTTAATTTAAGTGTAAAAAAGGAGAAAAAATCAACCAAATCTCGGAAAAATCTTCAAAAAAAGTCAAGAAAATTGAAAACAAAAGATTTTTGGGTGAAAAAATGTCAATTTCGGTGATTTTGGGCGACTGACGCGAAAGCACAGCTGTGCTTTTAAAAAAGCACAGCTGTGCTTTTGCGCGTAATGCACACTGTGCAAAAGCACAGCCGTGCTTTCAAAAGCACAGCCGTGCTTTTAAAAGCACACCCTCCATCTAAAAGCACACCCTCTCTTCTTTCTTTTCTCTTTTTTTTTTTTTTTTAATTTTCAAATATGACTAAAAAATACTAAATTTATTCTCAAAAACTAATTTTTAAATTATTTTATTTTTTATTATTTTTTATTTTTATTTTTTTATTTTTTATTATATTATTTTTTTTATTTTTTAATATTTTTATTATTTTTTATTTTTATTTTAAAATGCAAATTTGACAAGAAAATCATCATTTTTAATCTTTTTGCCTGAGAAGGCAATTTTTCATCATTGGGTAACTCCGATCTAGGCTGACTCAGGACCCGGTGTCTACAGTGCCTTGGTCCGATAAGAAGATACTCAACAGCTACCCGTGTACTACGTCAGTGAAGTACTCAGAGGTGCGGATCTAAGAAAGGGGCCGGTTGAGCAGCTCATTATTGCCCTCATGATGTGCGTAAGGAAGTTGAGACCCTACTTCGAGGCGCACACAATTGTTGTCCGATCGGGCCATCCTCTCAGGAAGATACTCCAGATGCCCGATCTGGAAGGCAAAATGGTGGGATGGGCAATTAAGCTACAGTCTTGGGATGTCAGGTATGAGCCCAGAAAAGCGATAAAGGCCCAGGTTTTAGTGGATTTCATAGCTGAATTTGCGGGTGAGGAACCACAGAGTCAGCCCAGACTACAAAACTGGGAAATGACAGTGGACGGCGCAGCAAATGACACTCGAGGAGGCGTCGGCATAGTCATAAAAGGCCCTCTGGGCATCACAATAAGGTACGCAATAAAGCTTAACTTTAAAGCTTCTAATAATGTTGCAGAGTACGAGGCGCTCCTTCAAGGTCTGAGACTGCTCCGCGCAATCCGACTGGAGTCAGTAACCATTAGGAGCGACTCCCAGCTCGTAACCAGTCAGGTCTTGGGAACCTTCGAGGCCCGGGAAGCCACCATGATCCAGTACCTGGCCAAAGTGAAAGCAGCCTTCACTAAACTAGAGGAAACTGGATCAGAATGGGTGCTCCAAAAAGTCCCGAGAGACCAAACGGCAGAAGCCGATCGGCTAGCGAAGTTGTCTGCTTCCGAACAAAATCCCATAGAGGAAAACATTGTCGTCATTGACAAGACTTCCTCCTCCCTAGACGAGCCGGAGATGATGGAGATCGACCAAGAGGGTGAAACCTGGATGAGCTCGATCAAGCAGTACCTCCAAATAGGTGTGCTGCCCGATGACAGAGACGAAGCTCGAAAGGTATCCCGAAAATCCCTTAATTACTCCATCATTAACGGTGATTTGTACAAAAAGGCTTTCAGCCACCCTTGGCTCAAGTGTGTGACGAAGGAAGAGGGAGATTATATCCTTCGGGAGCTCCACGAAGGCATATGCGGAGCACACGAGGCAAGCAGAGCTATGGCCAGAAAGGCCCTCTAGACGGGATACTACTGGCCCAGCATGCTCAAAGATGCCCAAGAAAAAGTCAGAAAATGCCCGCAATGCCAGGTGCATGGGAGGATAATAAGGCAACACGGAGCAGACCAACAACCGATCGGAATCGCTTGGCCTTTCGATCAGTGGGGGCTGGACATCCTAGGACCTTTTCCCCAAGGCAAAAGGCAGATGAAATTTCTCATAGTAGTAGTTGACCACTTCTCCAAATGGATCGAGGCTGAACCTGTTGCCACTATCACAGCCGAGAAGGTCAAGAGCTTCGCTTGGAAAAACATCATCTGCAGGTATGGCTTACCCAATGTCTTTATTGCAGATAATGGCAAGCAGTTCGACAGTTCCATTTTCAGAAATTTCTGCCAAGGGCTGAACATTAAAATAAAGTTCACGTCCGTTGCTCATCCCCAAAGCAACGGAATGACTGAGGTCTCCAATCGGACCATCCTGGAAGGGTTGAAAAAGTGACTGGGCGAGGCAAAAGGCAATTGGACTGAAGAACTGCAGAGTGTCCTGTGGTCGTATAGAACTTCGCCAAGGACAGGCACTCATCAGACGCCATTCTCCCTCGTCTACGGCTCTGAAACTATGATACCTGTACAGGTCGGCCTTCCCTCTTACCGATCGGCACTCTACTCCGAACAGGAGAATTCTCAATAAAGACGCCAAGATTTAGATCTGATAGAAGAAAGGAGGGAGGACGCCTACACCAGGATTGCCGCTTTTAAGCAAAGAGTTGCCAGGTACCACAATGCTAAAGTAAGGTCAAGAACTTTCAATGTTGGGGATCTGGTGCTCAGAAAAGTAGAGTTAGGCTTAGGGAATGCTGGAGTGGGAAAGTTAATGCCAAATTGGGAAGGGCCCTATGAGGTCTCTAAAGTCTTAAGCCCGAGCACTTATAGGCTCCGAACTGTGGAAGGGCAAGATGTCCCTAGAAGCTGGAATATTGAAGTACTCAAGAAGTACCATATCTAACAATGTATCAGAACCTGGCAATTGCCTGATTAATAAAGAGGTTCTTTCTTTCATGACTGTCCAATTTATACATAATAAACTGTTGTACGCTAAGCTTGACGCCCATCCCAAGCTGAAAAAGCGATCTGTAGTCATGGAGGATCTTACCTCCCCAAATATTCGAATTAGAGGATCTGACCTCTCCAGCTCGGCCATGCAATTTTTATGCAGCCTTACGAGTATTATCTAGCTCGGCTATGTAATTTTTATGCAGCCTTACGAGTATTATCTAGCTCGGCTATGCAATTATTATGCAGTTTTACGAGTATCATCTAACCTAATTGTGCAATTTTATGCGATCTGAAAGCCAAAGTGATCCGATCGGTCACAGGGCTCAGGCGTTATCCGAATTCAGGAAGTACTTGCAAATTTTATGCTATTTCACGAGTAATACCTAGCTCGATTATATGGCCAATTTTAATACAAACTCATGTATATAACAACTTGCAGAAAAATGCAATTTTATTAAAGATTGTCTCCACTATACAACTTGTAAAGAATTGTTACAGAGATACGAAATAAAAAGAAAAAAGCAAGGCTAATCTAGGCTCCTAAGCTAACCTTCTATATCTACAATATCTACATCGCCAGGAGGATCAGCAGTTCGCTCGGCTTGCGAATCGGCGGTGGCTTGAGAAGGGTCGGCAGATGGCAACGCGGATCCCACTCCCCCTTCAGAGACAGGCCCCCCTGAAGGTTGCACCACTATCTCGACCCTAGGTGCTGGAGGCATTACAGGATCAGTTTCAGCTAGAGTCTCCCGGTCAGCCTCTGGAATTGAAATATCTCCTCCTAAAGCTCTCTGAGTTGCCTCCCCCTCAAGAGTGCCCCCTTCATCATCGCTAGTTGGAGGAGCAGGCAGTGACGCCGGATCATCCATCCAAGTCAGATCGGCGCCAGGAAAGCGCCTCCCAGCTTCATGGATTAGCCGAGACAGCAACTCTACCTAAGCCTCTGCTAGCTCATCAAGAAGACGCTCCTTCTGGTTCGCAAGCTCCTCTTCGAGGATTGTAGTGAAGGAGGCCTCTTTCTCCTCCGAAGATGCCTTCAGGGACTCCACTTCCTTGCGAAGTTGCTCGCCCTCCACCTTTAGCTTGGCATTCTCAGCAGCCAACTCTTTGCACTCGGCATCCAGTCGGGTTGCATCCGCTTCGAATCGCCTGAATTGTGCATTTTCGGCAGAAAGGCGGGCAACTTCCCCCTTCAGCTTGTCAACTTCCCCTTGTTTTGCCTTCAGGTCCTGGGTCTTCTGATGGACGTCCTTCCACAAGGTCACCGTCTCTGAATGAGAAGCGGCAAAGCGCTCCTTCATTTTCTCCAGATCGGCACGAAGAGTGGAGGCCTCCTCCGCCCTTCCTCTCCAAGTGGCCACCGCGAGTTGTAGGCGCTGAGCCCTTCTGGCCACCTACGCCAGAAAAAGAGAGGCAAATAAGTAGGGAACCCAAGCAAAAAAAAAAAAAAAAAAGAGGTTCGTACATCGAGCAGCTGAACGCCTATGGCCTGAGAGTCTTTCTGGACTTGGGCGGTATCGGCGACTTCCTTATGGTCTTCTTCCCGAAGGAGACCACGACAGATGGGTCCAGCCACTTGGCCTAGCGACCAATCACTACCGAAGTTCTCCCTCAGGAAGTCCTTAAAGAGCGCTGGCCTACGACTTTCTGATCACCTAAGGGGCTCGCCTTGATGAACAGTCTTGCCCCTAGCGGCTACCCGGGCATCCGACTCTGCTATGATCTCAGCAGCCCTCCTCCTAGCTGCTTCCTCAGCGTCCTTTTGAGTAGTCTCTGCCACCTCTCGGAACACGCTACTGATGGGCACATCGTCCTCCTCAGACTCATCTCGCAGGATTGGTCGTCGAGTCCGAGCCAAGTGAGGAGAGGTCTCGGTCCAAGACACAAATGCTCGCCCCACAGTGGTGGAAGCAGGCGCAGTAGTAGAAGCCGGAGGAGCCGAAGAGATCGGGACAACTGCGATGGCCCCCCGAGAGGCTTGAAGCTCAGCAGAAGTCACCAACTTCCTCTTCTTCCTTTGCTCCTGGGCCTTTTTCTCCGCCTCGCGCTTTTGCCTGATCCTTTCGCCAAGCTACTTCGACGTTCCGTTCCCACCAGCCATTTCAGCTGCACACGAAAAACGAAACAAATAAGTTCCTCCACACTGAAACCTTCTTCACAAAACACAAATAAAGTGCAATGCATGATCGATGCATAATGACAATGTTTTCTCCCCGATCCTAATGCTCACGTTCTGCATCCTCAACGTTTTCAGAGCTGGAAGAGCCGAACAGCATAGACAGGAGAAAGTTAGACTGATAGGGCTCTCCATGCCTGCTTACGGCATCCATCAGCTTTTTTATATCGCCTTCGTACATAGGCTGACCCGCCGCAAGGTCCTTCAAGATTTCGGCCCTAGCCGATCGGGTAAGAGACACACCGAATCCACCCTTCTTCCCGACCAAGAAGTACCTTTCCTTGTACCCTTTCATCGAGGTAGGGATAAACATGAGCTTCTTTTTTGGGCGGCTAGTGAAAAAGTACTCCGTTTCATCGCTCCGACCCGATATATAGAAGAAATGGGTGAAGAGGTCCAAGGTTGGCGCCACCCCCTCTATCTTGCAGAGGATCTTAAAGCACGCCACTGACCTCCACCCGTTCGAATGCAACTGATTAGGGGCGATCCCATATCCTTTTAACACCGCCATCTCAAAGGCGCCCAGGGGGAGCCTCAAGCCAGCATCCAATCTCCAGAGATGGCAAATAAACCACTCGTTTTTGTGTCGGCCAAAAGGCCCCTCGGTCACCGCCATCGATTCCGGGCAGGCTATTACCGTTATCTCTTCAGGAAGGCCGTATTTGGAGGGGATCTCAGCCACCTCCCCAGCAGTCAATCGAGAATGTAATTCAACGGCTGGTTTATTCTGATATTCATCCAAGAAACTGCTATCGAGCACTTCACCACTGCTGGAGGCCATTTTTCAACAGGCAACAAGGGCAGACAGGTGCAATTTTCTAGTTTTTAAATGGAGTGGATGCAGACAGAAAGAAAGCAAAAAACAAAAAGGAAAAATCACTTACTTGACGGAAAGAACTCAAGAAATTTGAAGAAGCAAAAAGATGTTTGCGAAAATCTGGGATTCAAGAAGAGATTTTGACAGAGTTTCGCTAGGGATTTCGAAAGTAAAGAGGAAATGCTTTACAAAGTCCCCTATTTATAGGCTAAAGCTTCTCAAATAAGCCAAACGACGCGCCATTCAACGAGCGCCACGTGTCGAAAGACATTATGCCTCTGCGAAGAGCGAAGCATCACCCTCGGTACATGCGTAGCATTAAATGAAAACAGCTGTCTAGACAGGCGCGTCTCTTCAGAAAAGCGCCTTCAAAATTCAAAAAGCGCGCCAATACGTGTCTTCGGATCGGGAAATTTCAGAATTGATCTCACCCGAACGGACCTACAAAGGCAAATCAATGCCCGATCGGACCTGTTGAGGGGGGACAAGTGATAACACAGCAAATATCATTTGCTATAAGGCCCATCAAGCCAGCCCACTCAACTGGCAGGGCCCAAGGCCTATCAACCAAAGGTAGCAGACACGAGCTCCTAGGCAGTGCACAAGCCCGATCGGCTGATGTGACCGCCAGTCCCATCAGCCGCCTGACACAAGGCAGCGCCCATGCCTACCACCTGCTCCCTGTCATGTCGCCGAATACCTACTCTGACAGCCAGTAATCACACCCCAGGCACTCAAGTGTCCCTCAACTATCTCATATAAATAGCCCAGCCAACGATGGCGCCAGGTATTGAATCCAAGACACTCTCTCTCTAAAAGCACATTCTCTCTCTAAGCTACTAAATTAAGTTTCGGAGTGCTCACGCCTGATCCGACCTGGCTCTTCTTATTGCAGGTTTTCTCATCCGATCGGATTGCCTTCTCTTCTACAGATAAAGACATTTTTTGACTTTATCATTTGGTGCTTTCATTGAGAGATGGCAAACTCAAGATCCAACGAGAATACAACCCCCATGGACCTTGACCATGACGACAACGCTCATGCCAGATCAGGCACCTCGAGAAGGAGGGAAGGGCCCGCCAGGTCCCTCATGAGGGCCAACCTCCTTCCCGAATTCGATAATGCCGCTACGAGGCAACCAGAGGACGCCCCCATCACTGTGAGAGACATGCGCGCCATTCTCAGTGACTTTACCAAAAGCATCGTTCAAACGCTGAAAAATGGTAAGATGCCAGCTGTTTCTGAAAGAGCCCACGAGGATTACCCTTATTCCTTTGTTAAATTTATTTCCCTGTCACATCCGTTTTGGTTTTAATATATTACAGAAAAAAAATATATATATATACATCTAAATTATTGAAGCATGCCATTTTCTAAATTATTTTTGAAGGGAAATTACATTGTATTTTTAAATTGTTAGACATATCCATATATACACACATGGATCCAAATCACATATCAAAAAGGAAATTGCTCTTTTAATTTTTAATTATCAGAAATAATATTCTAATTTACAGTTTCAACTTCAACTAATAACAAATTGGGTTATGACTTATGTACAATTCCCCCCACGTGGTGGGAATTTGAGTTTTATTATTTGTTTTTTGGTTCGATGGAACTGAATTTTATTTAATGTAATATATATATATATATATATATATCACCCATATGTACATTAAGTGGGATAAGAAATGAGGTTA
Organism: Excoecaria cochinchinensis; assembly: GCA_947683425.1. Taxonomy (NCBI): domain Eukaryota; kingdom Viridiplantae; phylum Streptophyta; class Magnoliopsida; order Malpighiales; family Euphorbiaceae; genus Excoecaria; species Excoecaria cochinchinensis. Next base: position 902,345 of record CANTUQ010000242.1, read on the forward strand.
ACATTTTTATCTCCATGGGTGGACGCAGAAATGGTCAAAAATATAATATATATGAGATTAAAAAATTTGAAGGATTAAATTATAAAATAAAAAAAATTGAAGGGCCTTCTATGAAAATTGTCGAAGCCCAAAAATTTTGAAGGTGAGCTTGCTTTTGTTTACCAGCCTCATATATATATATATATATATATATATATATATCAACATGTAACTAAAGTATTTTATTTGACTTTTAAATGATGAGATGGAATGGTAAAAATCCTTTATTTATTAACTAAAGGTCTTATATTGTAATTCTATGCATGTTGTATATTTAAATACTTAAAAGGAAAATAGTTTTATTCTCTTTGTGCGGCCTATTAAATATAAAGTTTTATTCCATTTATATGTTACTTTTAAATTTTTAATATAATTTAATTTAATTTTTTTAATCTAATTTTATTTTTCAATTCAAATTAACCAATTAGATTTAAGTTTGTATATTAAAATACTCAATTTTATCTTAAATTTATATCTAATGAATACTTTTTAATGTTTGTGAAAATGGCAAAAGCGACTACTATTTAGGAACGGAGGGAGTAAATGGTTATAAAAAAAATTATTTGTTTAACTCTTGTACTCAAAATTGAGCACCACATAAATTTGTAAAAATAACTATTGTTAAGGTTGGTACTTGGGAGCGAGAATATAATACTCTACTCAGGTTTCCACCAGCTCGGCTTATCATGCTTCTAGCTAGACGTTACGGTCATTAAAGTGTCATAGCGTTACTAATTAATAATAGTCCATTATAAATAGTTACAAATGCATTAGTGTCGGACTCATTCAATGTAGCATTTTCAAGACACAACTAAAGCTCATCAAGTCCTCAAGTACAGTACGATTCAAAAAAAAAATCCTCAAGTACTGTAGCTCTAAGATCTAATTAATATACTACTGTCTCATTTTTGTTTAAGTGTCGCTTTTAAATTTTTTTCATTTTAAGTGTTGCTTTTTGAAATTCAAAAAAAGAATTTTTTTCATTTAATTTGATTTTACTTTTATCTTAATATTTTAAATGAATTTATATGTTTATTGTTATTTTTTTTATTATTTAATGAAAGAACAAAATAATCAATGACTAATATATATTTTTTTATAAAATTGAGATATATTATTATTTTCTTAATACTTATGTTAAGAGAAAAAAACGACGCTTAAAAGAGAAAAGGATGTAATATTTTTTTCTCATTTAATCTTAAATTATTCCATGTACCCCTTACTAAAATTTCACCAGCATTCTTTTTTACAAGTGCATTTAACTAGACAGTCATCGGTACTTACTAACCCTTCTAAAATTAATTAATGTTGGGTACTGTATCCACCGTTTATGGCATTTAATTTTATATTTTAAAAGTGACAGATAAATTGAATTTAAATTTTTATCAAAAGTGATACATATTAAGCAACGGAGAAAGTACATAAATATTTTTCACAAAAATAATTACTGACACATCTTGATTAACGAGCTCCTCTTCAGTCATTGCTCTTGTTTTATTAAATCTATGATTTTTTTGGTCAAAGGATTCAATTGAATATTTAAGTTCAAAGTTTTATAGTTTTGATAATTACACCATATATTACCAGTTTTGACTTTAATCCCAAAACGCTTAGGGTATATTTGGTGAGATGGATTGTAATGTAATGTAATCAAAGATGTAATGAATCTCTTGTTTGTTAATACAAAAATTTTGTATTGTAATGTAATGCTAAATACATTTGTAATTTCCAATACATTTACTAATGTATTTGTTAATCCTTAAAATTTAGTGGTATTTATCATTACAATACTTTCCGTTACGCGTCTTATTTTCTAACTCTCGTCTCACTGTTCTTTCTCTTGCCTCTACAGCTGTCATCGTTACTGTAATGGCCTAAAACTCAATAAATCATAAATAATATTTTCTCCGAATATGAATAGTGTCACCCGGAATGAATAGTACCACTTGAGGACGAAAATTTTTTTATGTGACTATTGGAAAATACTATTTATGACGAGTCGGAAAATGAAATTTGAGGTGAAATTTAGGTCAAATAAGTCCTTAAAATTCAAAAATAAAAATAAATTACGGTTCGATTTAAATAGTAATATAGGTTTTGCCGAATCTAAAAGTAGTGCTAAAGACCTGTGAAAAATTATTTGATCACAGGAACTCACTCTAACTAATATAGGGAATTATTTGGTAATAAAAAATTAACTTTACGGTGATACAGAAAAATGAGTTATCGGACCGATAAAAATATACCAAATCGGAAAACGGTGTCTGATTAATTCGAAAATATTCGTGTAACCTAAGAAATATTTTTCTATAATAAGGAACACATTTTTATGGGGAATTATATTTCAATACATAAATATAATCTAACTAAATATATGAATGTATTAATATTTACATTACATTACTAATCCAACCAAACATACTAATGTAATCTTAATTACATTCCATTACATTACATTTCTTAATCCATTACATTTCTCGTTACATTACTTTACATTACATCCTACCAAACATAACCTTACTGATTCCTTTGAAATCAATTCGAGATATGAAAAGCACTACGGTTACCCTTATGTAGTTATGTTTTTTTATAGTTTTTATTAATTTTGAGGCGCACGTCCACTAGTTAACCAATTCATTATTTATCTTTTAAATTTAATTTATTAATATTAATTTTTAAAAATTTAATTTTAATTCCAGTTCAATCCATTAATAACTGATTAATTGCTAATCAATTAACTTTTAAATGTAGTCGGTTAACTGGAAACTATTGAAAAAAACTAAATATATGCAATTACCTTATACTTCATAAAATATATATATATATATATATATATATATATATATATATATATATATATCCATAAAATAAAAATATAAATTTTATAAGTTTTAAATATAAAAGTACAAATAAAATATAAGTGCATAAAATTTAGAGTTAATACAATAAAAAAAATTACATAAACACTATGCAAGATACTAAAAATAATTCAACACGACTTTATCACTTATCATTATTGACAATTGGATGATCTTAGTGATTAAGGCATAAAATATATTCATATTTGTATAATTTCAATTAAATGTAAAAATTACCCCTACAAATCAAATATATATGAAAAATTAAATGAGCAGTTAATTGTTAATCACCGGACTTTTAGACTTTAAGTCCAAATCTAAATCCATCAATCATAATTTTTAAAAACTGAAGTCCGCATCTACGTCTAATTGGATTGGTTATTAACGGCATAAACTGATTTTGACTCAATTTTATCTATCGATTTAATGAATTTTTTATTTTTTTGCCCGTCCTAATTCTTAGGGCACTTGGTAACTTGATTTCCTACGAGGGCCCTCGCCTCCAACAAAATTTATTGCCACTCATTGATTAAAAAAAATAATCATTAACTTTTCAAAAATATATATATTTGTGGACAGGCGCACTGTATCGCTGTAGGTGGTAAATAGGTTAAATAGGATAGATTTAATTAGTTAGGTTATAAAAGATTGGATAAAATTAATTTTATAAATCCTAAATGGTTTTGATCATAATCCAAATGGATTATTAATAAATGGATTGGATTATAAATTAATTTGTTGGATTGATGGACATTTTTTTAAATTTTTCATTAAAGATAAAAAATAATGCTAGTATAATTTATAAAAGTATTTTTTTTATATAATGTAAAAAATTATAAAATTACAAATCATAAATAATAATTAATGAATCAAATCCAACTTGACGAATTCATAAATCCGATAAAAATTTGCCATATATTGCTATACGCTATATTTTAGATTTAAGCAAATTTTTAGGTTTAGAACAGGTTCATGTGAAGTCAATTCCAAGTGTTGAATTAGTAAGTCGGGTTAATTTGAAATATTGCTATTTCAAAGTACTTAAATTGCTTTTTAGGATAACTATATAAATTGGAAAAATAGCTAAATTAAGAACATAATAAATAAAACATATATAATTAATATGATAAATAATAATTTAAAAAAATATGGAATCGTTGTAAATAAAATAAATTAATAAGAGAAAAAATATAAATAAAGAAAATATGTGTATGAAATTAAGTAATTAACCATATCAACAAGCAGTATTAAATATCATCTCTAAATTAAATTAATCATACAATAATAACTTAAATGATAAATCATTCATTAATTACACAAGAATTACATATCCATATAGATGTTGGTGCTAAAAATAAAGTAGTTATAGTTGAGTGCTATTAAAAATAAATAAAATTAAATTATTAATTAAAGTAATTAGTTAAATTACTTAATTGTTTTTATATATAATTAAATACAAGACGTAGTTTACATGCGAGCTAAGCTAGTATGTACTCACAATTAAAGTGCTAAAGTTTAATCTATGAACCAAATTTATAGCAAAATGTCATATTTAATATTAATTATTAATCATATATAAAAATAATATAAGGTTGATTAAGAAAAAGGCCAAAAACTATTTTTCACGCTCGATCTGCTGGTGCGATGGTGGATGTCCGGCACCATTTTCTTGTTTTTGCAGCACCGATCGATCCATTTTCTAATGAAAAGCCTCACAAACAAATTCTTCTCCTGCTCTACTGCATGCCGTACTTGTAAAGTTGAGATTTTGAATCATTTTCTAAGAGCAAAGGTTTGGTAAATTCTTTTGTAATCCATAATAAATAGTGCCATTTGCATATTTAAAATCTCCAGGACACCATTGATGAAATGGAAATAGAAGAAAAGGTCCTCAAATCACAGATGAACCCATTTCCAACAACTAACCTAGAATAAAAATTTGTTATAATTCAAACCAATAAGAAAACTCGAACAAGCATACTCTAAAGCACAAATTAATGTGTAATTTGAAGTTCTAGATACTGCAAAAGTAGAAAGAGCACTATAACGAGGAATTAATAAGAAAAGATTAGAAACAGCAGGCAAGAAGAAGAAGAAAGAAATTTGTCAAAGAAAGTAAAAGCAAACTCCATATCTGCTCTGAAAAACTGAAACGACAAAAATGAGCAATTGGGTGTCAAGAAAAAGTAAGAATGGATTCTTATGTCATTGGAGTAGGGAGCAGAGAGATGGCTACTTTTTTTTTTTTGAAACCTAGAGATATGGCTACTTGGGCATAGAGTGTTTGAGGAAGGAGGAGGGAGGAGGTGAATTACAGGACACGTGTCATTTAATTGCTCCATTTGCCAGGTCACTGCGTTTGCAGATGACGCGCCCATCTGCTACAATTAAGAGGTTAAAGTAAGGATTAGGTGGTATATTATTAAGGGTGAGAAAAATAATAGTGTGGGAAATGTGGGACAGGTTTATCCAAAGGGGAAGGCATTTTGCGGTTTGTAAGGATTACGTGTGGCCCACGGTTGAGCGACATGAAAGTGGACCCACCAAATTGTGACCCGCTTTTCTACGAAGGAGTTGTGGGTCCCACTTTGTACCCTCCGGAATCCTTTGCCGGCATCCCAATAATAACGACACCATTAAAGACAATCCTTTCCTTGTCCTTCTATTATTATTATTATATTTAATTCATATTATTCTAATTACATTATTAATATTATAATCTTTTCTTGGCAATAACTATAATTATACAGTCATAATCCTGTACGTGTATAGTTATGATTTTCTCTTTTCTTTTTTACCATTAGTTTTGCAATTTGTAATTCTTGCAGTTTGTAATTATAATAAAGCTTCCCCACTTAATTTTCTTCTCTCTACACTTATTTATTGAGGTGTTAAAAAAAAAACCGTTAGATTTAGTTAACCGAAAAATCGAAACGAAATCGATCCGAAAAATATATTAATCGAATCGATTTTAATGATTAACGGTTAGTATTTTAAAAAAATCGATATTAATTGATTAATTTATTTTTTTATAATTTATTAACTTTATTTCATTTTTTTATTACAATTTTTTTATTTCATTATTTTCATATTTAATTATTTATAGTCCTTTAATTTTTATTACTTTAAAATATATTACAAATTTATTTTAATTTTTTAAAAAATATATTTTAGTTAATTAGTATTTATTATTATTATTTCTTGATTTATCAATTTTCAATTAATGAAAATCAAAATATATACTAAAAGTTATATAACATTAATTTATTATCTAAAATTTTTAATAATTTAAAAAAAATTAAAATTTTTAATATATATGAAAATAATGTGTGTCAAGTTAAAAAAAAATAAAGGAAAAGAGTTGTTAGTATTAGATGAATTTATTTTAATAATTTTGTATTTTTCAGTATTTTTGTTACACTTTTTTCATTATCCTAATTATTTTAAAGTTTATGTTTTTTTTAATTGACGATTAGTAAGTATAACCATCCATTTAATTAGGGTGACAATAGATCGGTTAATTTATTTACTTATTAACTCTTAATTTTTAAAAATAAAATTGCTTATATCCACCAAAAAAATTTATTTTAACAACAATAATGTTATATTATAGTGCAAAAATTTTAATTTTTAAGTATTTTAAATATTTTAATTTTATTTATGAATGCATCTTATAATTATAGTAGTTAACCGATCCGAAAAACCGAAACCGATAGATTGGTTAACCGATTGTAACGGACTGATTAATGGTTAATGTTTTGAAAAACCCGATATTAATGGACTGATTTTTTTTTGTGGCTCATTGACCTGTTAACCGGTACATATTCACCCCTACATATTTAATATAGTAGTTGATTTAAAAATTTATTGAGCATTATATTAAAGAACTGAGCACCTAGAGGTGAAAGAATGCCACATCTTTAATAATTAATGTTTAATTTTAGTATGGATTCGATCATCTCTTATAATCAATCATACTTTATATTTTAGCATTCTTATTTTCTTTTGATAAGCTTTTCCAGTTAAGTGAGTTGGAATTATAAGAAACGAAACTTGTACAAAATAAGCTATAAATGAGGGAAAATATTAAAAATAAATGAACAAGAACGACAGAAAGAATATATATATAAAAGATACCTTCAGCAGAATATTAACTCTATCGTTGTATCTGTGGCATTTAATGCTCGCAGGCCTAAATATATTGCAGTATCTCATTTTTGCCATTCAATTGTCACGGGTAAACCTTGTATTTAATGCTCAAAATCTTTGATGTTTTAGTCTTTGTGATGAAGGCAAGCTAGTTACATACAAGGTTGAGCTACATTTTGTTTTTTTTTTTTTTTTTTTTGACATGTGTCCCATGCCCAATCACAAGTAGTAATTTTTAGTAGTACTTAGTAGTAGTAGTGGTGTAGCAATTACGGAGTTCAAATCTTAATGGGACTTTTGTAATAGATATGAAAAGGTTAAAAATTTAAATTTATCTTTTTACTTTCTGAAATATACAATATTGTCCACGGATGCACTTCCAATTTGAGTAATGTTATTCCTTAAATTGTAAAATAGAAGCAAATAAGTTCCTCCTTAAACTGTTTGTTAAGCTTAGGGTTTATTTCTTCTATTTATATAGACATGTCATACTTTATTCACATGATATATAGATACGTGATTTTACAGTAAAACTACAAAAATATAAATATTTATCCCTTAATTTTGTCAAAAAGTGCAATTTTGCTCTTAAATTTACAAGTTTTAAATTATAAAATTGGAGCGAATAAATCCTATGGAGCACATACAATTAAGTTAGTTTGATCATTTTTCATATGTTGACATATGCACCTAAAATTGAATTGTAATCACGACGTATATGTTTTGCCATTATAAATGTTAGATTACTATGCATTGAAATGGATCATTTGCACATTCAGTAGTTTAGCACGATGACACGTGTCTGCCATACATGAATATGATGCCACATGTCTCGTTCAATATATTGAATATAGTCAAACTTAATTAATGGATCATTTAAGATGGACTTATTTACTCCAATTTTAATATTTATGCCACATTGCCTCCCTATAAAATATAATAGCAATATTGCACATTTAGACAAAGTTGAAAAAACAATGGGTATAATGAAGAGGGTCATGAGCCGACCCTCTAAAGTTATAGAAATTAGCTAGCGTTTTTCAGCTGGCTATTATGTTAGTTGTAGCACGCCTTCCCTCCTTCTCTCACTTCGGAAAGATTTTGCAGTATTTTCTTATGATGACCTGGTCGAGGGAGTACGATACATCGGTGTAAAAGATTGAGTGGGATCTGTGAGGTTGGTTATAGTAAGGAGCGTAAGATTATGTAGGTCGTTCAAATAAAGGTGGAAACTATAATAACCAAATGATCGAATAATTAACATAAAGAGGGGTTAGATGCGGTTACAAGAAAATGGGAGGAGACAGACCGAAAAAAGAATAAAAGACGTAAACATGTGAATGATGGGGACAAAGGCAGATCCCTAATTAACCTAATAATGAAGGGTCCCATCCCATCCCATTCTCATCTCCTCTTTTCTTTTTGTATACAATCTCAAACTACACACATTCTGCCACAACTACCACCAACAAAACCCTAGCTCTCTTTGGAAATATTTTTGCCTTTTCTTTTTATTACCCACCAATTTAAACTACACACTCTCTTTTCTGTAGTTTGAGTGAGTGCACATATATATATATATATATATATATATATATATATATATATATATATCTAGAGAGGGATATAGAGAGAGATAGAGCTGTTAAAATTCCTAACTAGTTTTGTACAAATAGCTCAATGAGTGGAAAATAAAGAGGATTTCACGGGCATACAACCTAAGTTTCTTCCTACTCATTATCATCATCATCATCCTATTTTTTATTGTTTTATATGTGTATTGGAATATGTGACGTACCAACTTGTTTGTCGACACTGAAAAGGAAATTTTTTTATCTTTTATTTTTTATTTTTTTCATTTCGCTTAACGAACATATCTAATCATCATTCATCTACTCGAGACTCTTGTTGCATGATCTCATTAAAAGCATAATATTATGAGAACTACTGTTTATTTTATTTACCAAAAAGAAATAGAATAAAAGAATGTCTCTGTATATGTTTCACCACCCAATGGAAAATGAAGTGTGTTTGGTGGGAATTTCGCCTCCATTAATCTGCACTTTATGAATAGTCACGAGACTATAGAAGTACCATAATTGATTTCGTAATCCGCTCGAGTAAAATTGGAACCATACAGAAAATATTAACATAGCTCTTGCGCAAGGAAAAAAAAAAAGAAAAAGATTTTGTATTTATAGAAAAGAAAAAAATTACCTTACACGATCTAAGTGTCACACGAAATGTTACGCAATTGGACCATTATTTTTTCTTGTTAACATAATTTAAGTTCATTTAGGATATAGTTTGTGCGAATTTATTATCAATTTGAACACGGTAAACCTCCTAATCTAATAGTTTAATTATTTGAGATATATATCAAATCATATTAATTACTTGTGTTGCTAAAATTATTGAAAAGCAAAATTAATGCGTACAAGTAAATTCGGAGTGCCATAGCAAGTGTAAATAAATCTGACCCCAGCTCATGCTGCTGGATCATAAATAGATAGCAACTGTGCTCTCCATTCAATTGCAAACGAAAAGGCTCAAGATAATTTAATTACGACACTAGTGTGATATTTGCATTTTTGTGCCACCAAGATCCTCACTGATATCAGTGAAAGAACTGATATTGGCAATGCACCTGGCTAGGTTGCATAGAAACAGAAAGGCTGTTCTTTTAGTTCTTTCTATTCAATGAATTGTACAAATTATAATCCACCCTCATATATTGTAATCACTACTAAAATCAATTACGTGAACTGCAAGGACAATCTGTTGAACAATATGAGTCTACAGGGAAGACATAATCCAACACTTTTTCCTTTTCTGAAGAAAACCCAGGGCTTTCCGGGCTATCTAAGATGACATTTTCCTAATCTATGCAGCCCACTGTAACAAGGTTAATGGCTCAGGTTAATCCGAATCCTATACGGTAAAGCTTCTTTGTCAACGTAGTTTCTAATATTGTTTCAATAAATCTAACCACAAAAGCACCAAATGGAAGCGATTGCAATAGTTTGGCTACTCGTACTAGGCCTCAAATGGTATAGTCTTGCACCCACTCTGTGTTGCTACCCTAAATCTTTTACCATAATCTTGGCTGAGGGAAAATGATACAATTAAGGTTTATAATGTAAACCTCATCCGACATGGCCTCAAGTCCCTCAACCTTATCGCCCTTATCCCTGAAGACCTCTTCTTTGATGAAATTAGGTCTTATCAACCTCTATTGAATTTCATCATGAATGAGTTTAAAGGCTGCTCTTTCACCTTTCTGGCAAAGGAGTATCAACTGTGAATGATTTCCTCTCTTTGCTTTGGTTCCTTTATCCTGTCCCTCCCCGTCTTCCTAAACTACAACTAACTAATACAACATGGATATCAAAAAAATGAAGGGAAGGTCAATGTAAACGGCAATAGGATCCCGGGATAAGGTAGATGATCTTAGCGCATCAAAAGTGATGATAATATTTCCCCCATTGTCTTCTCAGATGTGTCCCCTTCATTAGCCACCTCTATTCCAGACTCAAGAACAGCAGCATCCAAAGTAAGCTTCCGTTTTGCAATCTCATAAACATTCTCATCAACTGTACTCTTGGTCACTAGCCTGCAAAGGATAAAGCACTGTGAAATCTATGTACATGCCACATAATTGCAGGACTGCGCAATTTAAGTATATACGAGGAAGGAAAAGAATGGGAGAAGACTGGATAAGCTCTTCTGCTTTGTTCCACTTCGTTTCCCCTTTTTGCTTTTGTTTCTTCTTGTTATATCCAGGTAAGTGATTAAGCACCTGTATATAGTGACCGGTTTTGTTTGGCCAATACGATGACATCGATCTTCTGCTTGTCGATCAATCTGTGGGTTGAAATCCATATCATGGATAATGACGGTATCAGCTCCAGTCAAGTTCAAACCCTGCCCTCCCGCTCTAGTAGACAGCAAACATGCAAATATAGAAGTGTCATTGTTGAACGCATCAACTATGTTCTGTCTCTCTGTCACCTGAGTACTGTTACTCAAAGAAATGTCCACAAATAAGGTAAACAGAAAAGCATAAAAATATTGCAACACAGACCCCCACCCCCCTGCCCCCTACAAAAAAAAATAAAATAAAATAAAATAAAAGCAGATATCATTTAAAATGACGTGTAGGTAGAATCTGGAAATTATAACTGAAGTCCCAGAAGCCTAATATTGGATACTAAAAACAACCCAAACCTTAGGTTCCATTTCTTTTTCTTCAGGAAAACATTTTTCACAATTCAAGACTTAATGCCTACAGGAAAGTTTATCAATGTAACATATTTTCTATCTCAAAGAGTTTTCAGCCATTTCCAAGGAAAATGATTTTCTATTTTCAAGAGGTGAAGTTAGCTTCTGATGTTCATGAACTTGCAAAAAAGACCGAACCTGTAAAAGAACTCAGCAATATACTAATTAAGATTTCCAAATATTGCCTATTGCCCCAGGCAATTGGTAACAATCTCCAACCACCCGTTGATTATTGGAAAATTCCCCCATAGCCCTTTTTTTGGCATTATTTTCTCTTTTGTTTAATTATAAATTAAAATTATAAAGTTCAATAAACATAAAAAGTCTTGTCATAGAAGAAAATGAGTATCTTTTAATGTACTCCAACCATAAACAAATGATTTCTAAGTAATTTTCTGTATGATATAACCAAACCAAACAACAGAAAGAAGCCCTCAAAAAATATTTTCCAAAGACAAATAGGACTATCCTACTGTAAGGGGTATAAAAGAAAACAGTGAAGTGGGAGAATCTCGAAACCTCAAAACTCATTGGCAACCAGGATGCAATGGAAAATTTTACACCCCCAGTTATAAAATTTATTAAATCCTATCACAAATGACTAGGTGCAATTCAGAAAGTGATGCAATGAATAGATAAAAATTAGAAACTTCAACCAGTTTATACACACAGGAGAAGTTATCTCCAACTTTACCTGCCCTCCCCTGCCTCAGGTATGGGTGAACACACTGACACACATACCCTTTCTTCTTTATAAAAAGAAATAAGATAAAACTACAGATCTGGTTCCCTAATACGTGCTCTGTAGTAGCAAATAGCTTGTCCTAAATTAAAATATCCAACTATTGTGCAAACTGCCACCCCCTCTCCATACAACACAAAGTGGATGTGAAACTGTTATCGTTCTAGGGTTTTGGTTTATTAAGGTAGCATTTTTTGTTATAGTAAGATTTATTCTTAGCAGCAGTATTTTAGTCATAATATGATTTATTTTCAATTAGCAATTTATTTCCTATTTTAATATTTTCTAATTAGAAAGAATCCATAGTTAGTTGGATAGACTTCCTATTTCATAAGATATTTCTAAGTTTGCAACTTCTATTTAAAGAGGCATAATTTAATCAATAAAACAAGTCAGAATTTCCAGTACAAAAGTACAAGAGATGGGCAACTCTCTCCAACAAGTTTCAAGACGCTTGCTCCCTTTAACGAACTCGAAGGTATAAGCTCCCTTTGATGAGTTGGATTAATCGTCCGGTGTTCTGATCCGCAACTTCGGACCACAACAGAAACTCTTTTTGGTTAAAATTATCATATCAGTCCGCGACTAAATGGAGTGGGTCATTTTAGAGTTTAGGCACCAAAAATACCCACAAGAGAAGGGAAAATGCCGTTTTACTACAAACCAGTGCATTTATTATAGTATTGTTTCCTTATCATATAGAGATCATGAATGAGCTGCTAAGGGCAAACTAGGATCACTAAACTTAATTGTGAATTTCAAATGTTGCAATAGACAAGTAAAAGTATAACTTATCCAAGAAAGACTATCATGCAGTTGAAAGTCCCATCAAAGCAATATCCGACTGTTGATAGAGTTGGTTCTATGCTTGAGCCTTCTTGCATGTAATGCCCATGCTCAGGCCACATATTTGAGACCAAAGAGACTGCAACCTCAAGACCTGTACTATTACACTGCAGCATCCCTCAAACAACACAGAGAATTTTTTTGTTCATGATGACATCGCATAAGAAATTCCTTAGCTTGTAAGGCAAATAATATCCTTAAGATTCATTGGCTCACTAAAGCAGTCAGCAGGAGACATCCAATACAAAAATCTACACTAAGCACATAACAATACCACATATAGAACAAAATTACCTGTTTGCAACCTAAAGCACAAATGATGAATGTGAGGTGAATAAAATACCTTCCATCAAGCCTTCTATATGTCACTCCAATAACATCCATGGTCCATTCTAAAATGTCTAGCATTGAAGTCCATTGGCTAAAAATCAGAGCCCTATGTCCACCCCTGCTCAAGGTTGGAATAAGTTCAGCTAGCGCCTGCAATAGTGAAACAGAAATGTAACTACAGAGTAAGCCTTACATGTGTAATTCCAAAATTTAGCTTAGAGTATCAATTAATAGAAAAGGTCAGCGAAATCTCTCAGTTCATACCCGACATTTTGCTGAAAGCATAACATGCCTGTCTGAGAGGATTCCTTTAGCATCCTTACCACCATGATAAAGTAAGAGCTGCAAGAAGTTGTTGGGAAGTGGAACATATGTCAAATTCAAACTTAAATACATAATTCTGCTGGAAGAAACAACACCAGTAATTATGAAAGTTTCCTATGTTTAAAATGCTACTTCAAGGACCCACAGCTCCAACTGCAATTGTGCAGTGGCAGTTTATTCCATTTTACCTTACATATCTAGACACTTGGCTAACGGGAATTGGTTAGCATGCAACAGCAATTAAAAGAAATCCATGCACATGCAATTAAAGTAATAGCTCCATCCGTGAAGGCACATCATAAAGAGAGGCGATTTAGCTAATTTTGAAGATGACCAAAGGCATGCCACATCGTGCATAAAGCAAAGTGAATACAATATAAAAACAGAGATGGCCTGCAACAGATTCATTTGTATGCTCAGTTGAGGTAACTAAAGTCCAAACAGGGCAGAAGCACGGTACAATTAGCAATATGCCACTCGCCAATCATGTAAATAAGGGGAAGCATCATATTTAGCACATTCAATATCTAAAAAAGAAGATATATTTCTCAAAGGCCTACCAAAGACTGTTCCAATGCTCAAGTAATTATTTGGCACAAGTACAAGGATCAGAAGTCTAGTTAGGAACTCAATTAAACCATAGCAGTTGGGTTTGTGACCTTTATGCAGAATGTCTAGTTAACAGAACTAGGGGCATTTTTCTATTTTCTTTCTTCGATTGAAAAGTTATCTTAGCATCTTTAGAGGTCTTCAATTCTATTTTCAGTTTCCACCCTTGTTGGTTTACACAACAATGCAGTTTCTTGTTCACTCTGTAACTCCAACCTGTTGAGAACTAACTTGTTTTGAGAGTCAGAAATCTTAATAGGCCTAGAAATAATTATATTTCCAACTTCTTGTTCAATTTTCAACCAATTAAATTTCTGTTATACAATTCTCCACTTAGGTGCGAAGCCTGACAAATCTTGGTCACAATGCTTAAGAAAGTTCAGTTAAGAAGCCTGCCTACCTTCCTGTTTAAATGGGTAGAAGGTTTGGAGAGAATAGCCACAATATTATATCTTATTCAATCTCAATGAATAATTGAAAGATGGAAATGCATTATATGAAAAGTTCTCCCCAAAAAAGTAGAAAATACCTGGTGAATAGAGAAGTCATTGTAGCTCTTGAGTTCCTCAATTACTCTGACCAGGGTACATTCAAAACCAAAAGCACCAATGGGATGCAACTTTTTGGCAAAACGAACAACATCCTCATCACTGTAAATTCGCCTCACTAATAATGGATGATTTGCTATCTGAATTCAGAATGAAGATATAGAGAAGTGAAGAAAAGAAAAGGTAAGAAATACATCATAAGAACAGAGGGAGTAAAGTAATAGATCAGCGAGAAAGTAAGAAGAGCAATAATAGCACCTTGCGGAACTGAACAAAATAATTTGAAATTTGCCTCCTTGGAATAATTCCAAAAATAGATTTCAAGTCAACATTTGAAAGTTTTGCAATACGAGCATGCGAAGCTTCACGATATTCTTCTATTGCTTCTTTATAAGCATCTTCCTGATGCTTTTCCATTGTAACATATTCAACCTGCAAAAACATGGTGGATACTCATAAGAGCTTAACTGGAAAACACAGTGCATTAGTTATAACTCCATGGTTATGGCAGCACCAAGCATACCCGTTGTATCTTTGGAACAAGTTGTTGCATTACATCAGATTTCAAACGCCTCAAGATAAATGGTCCTAGAATGGACTTCATACGACCAATTAAATCTCTATCTTCAGCATTCAGTAGTTTTTTTAAGTCCACATCTTCAGTAGCAAAAAGATCAGGCATCATAAACTCCAATAATGACCACAGTTCCTACAATTATAAACAGGAAAGTCAACCAAAAAGAATATCATTAATAGGATTAAATGCCAGGATCTTCTGAAATTTTGACCCTTTTAGATCCACACACATGTAATCCAACAAACAAGAATTACAAAAGAAACCATATTATCATTAGAAAAATTCGTTTCAACTCATCTCATTTTTAGCTTTTGAAGAGCATAAGCCTCTTTTGCACATCATTAGAACTTTGTATTGCAATTGCCAAAAAAGGCTACAAATTTTTCTTTTAATCATGAAGGATATATATTTATGGCAGTCAGCTATGCAAAAGTTATAATGGAGGCTATGAGTAATAATACATGCAAATCATTCTGTAGGGGTGTCCCTGTTAGCATCAATCGCTGGTTTGCATTTCTTGCAACTGACATGAGGTTTTTCCATCTATAGCTGCTCTTATCCTTCAAAGCATGTGCTTCATCCATGAGGACACAGCTCCATTGCCACCGTTTAAGAATTTTGCGGTCGTCTTTCTGCTGAGCACTGCATCATCAATTAACAAACTAAGGGCAATAAACCAAAGTACAAATATAATGACCTGTCCTGAAATAAAGCACACCTGTGCCTTTCAAAGAGGGAGTAACAGACAAGAAGCACATTAAACGGAGGAGGCATCCCAGATTTTGCCAAAGAGCTTAATTCCTTAGAGTAGGCAGCTCGAGTAGCACCATGATATTGGAGTACAGAAAATGAAGGACACCACTTTTTTAGCTCCCTTTCCCAATTCTCCAATAGAGAGGCAGGGCATACTATTAAATGCGGACCAGGGTCATTGTACAAGTGTTTGAGCAACATTAAATATGTAATTGCCTGCACCACAAAATCAACATTACATTCTATTAACAATGGAAAGGTCAACCATAACATTCATGAAGATGAAAAAGAACGGCTACCAAAATACCTGAATCGTCTTTCCGAGCCCCATTTCATCTGCCAATATGGCTGCATGTGATACGTATACAAGTCACTCATGTGATATATAGATATATATATACAAGGCACTATTGCATTTGAATCTTACAAGTAAAACCAAAGATAGGGAAGTTGACAATTTCTAGCATAAATTGAGAAACATGAACACCAAAACCTCATAAGAACTTTAGCCGTCATATTAAACTGGAAAAATGACACAAGGATTAAGGAAACAAAAGGCTATGGATATGTATAAAGCTTTTATTTACTCATTAAATAAACAGATCAAAATATCAAGGTTTTCAGAAATGGCAAAGAAGAGACAATTTGAGTAGGATGAATTGAAAATTTAGAATTTTGAGAATTTTGCGATCTTTAGACCACAATAAAAGTGCTCGAAGAATTGATCGTAAGGCAGGAGTAAAAGAAAAGTTTAAAACAAAAAAAGATAGCCAAAATCTAAGTCATTAGTTATTTTCCATTAAAGGTACAAGTTCAGGAAGGGTGGTCATCCAAGTCCAACCTGATCCATTGTCCCAAGAATTCTACACCATGCAAGCATTAGCTTTAAGAATTTGCGAGTGTTCAAAAACTTCCAAAGATACAATAGGATCAAAAGCCAAAACACCCCGAGAATCTGTGAGATTTACTTACCACATTCCTAAACCTAATTTTAATTTTATGGATTGTTATTTAAGCAAAGAGCCCCAGAAAATATCTCCTATTCCTCTAAGATCATACCCCACATGACCCTGGTGAAGCATATGCAAATATAAGAGCATTTCTAATAAATGAAAAGAAAAAAAGAGTGCAGCACAAAACTAGAACAATGGAGGGCACAGGATCCAAGCAGCTCTGGTAGAATCATAAGTAACCAAAGCAACTATGCTACCAATTTGAAATGACCAGAAATGAGATGAGGATTGAGAAAAGGGATTTGAATTTTGACGTTTGCTGAACATGCAAACAGGATTTGGGGTTTTGGAATAATACAAAAATAACTTTGCTGAAATCTGATATTTGATTTTAAGTGGTGATAAAACTTCATTTGAGCTGAACTTCAACTCAAGGAACAAATAATGTGCTGCTAAGGGAAAATAAAATAAAATAAGGAAACTTTGCTTGCACTCTTTCTTAACTATAATAATCTCAAAAAGACACCAAGCTAACACCTTCCTTATATGCTAAGGACGGGTGAACCAGTCATTCTAGAGTTAGAAGATGATGGGTAGATATTCACAAAGACTCCTTGAAGGATTCAAATGGATTCACTAAGAGCGTGTCCAATAAAGTGTAACGAGAGATTTTAGCCAAGGAAACAAGGAAGAAGAATAGCTTACTAGACAAGATATGACAAAGGTTTTAATAATTATGGAAAATCATCCAACCAAAAAGAGGCTTTCCATGTATCCTTTAGCCAATGAGGAATGAAATGAATATCGAAGTGGCTTGTCATTACTACAAGAAGCAATTCAAATCACACCTTAACAAACTTAATATATCATAGTTAATTGAACACAAATATATTCCTTTGAGAGTGTCAAGCTAACCCTTTTCTGCATGGCTAGGGAACTAACTGTAAACAGTCTAACTTCTGGTTCTTTTTCTTTTTATGAATATCATTATTCACACCCAACCTTGCTCTCTATACCCATATCATGCATATGCATCATTAACATGAAGCCTTCTCTCAAGTTTCATCCATCACCTCAACCTAGCAAAGTATGATTTTTTTTTTCCAGAAGAAGTCATAATTCCACCTGACCCTGCATCTCTTAGACCTTATAGTGGAAAAAATTGTCAGAAACGCCATAAACTGTTTTCAGAAAGTAGTTAATCAGTTACATATTCAGTAAACATGATAGCTCTAGCTATTATACTGTTTGAGGGAGAGATTTGAGAAAGCAGATATCCAAAACACAACAAGATGACAAAGAAATAGTAGAACTACCTCCTCCAATGCTCTTTCGGTATAGCAGAAGAAGAAAGTTCACACCAACTAGCTGATATGGCTTGAGAAGAGGCTGGAAACTTGAATCTGCCACGGCACATGCTGCAGCAATATCACTCTGCCAAAAAAAACAAAAAAGAAAAAAAAAAGGATTCAATTCAAATCCTTAAAAGGTAATTCTATACATTGTTGGATCAGTAAATGCAAGAAAATTCATAGTTCTCAATCGCAGGCTTTTTACCAGATGAGATCAGATCATATAGCCACACATGTGAATGTGAATGCATCCGTATGCCCACTTACACAGCTATGCATGTGCAGGCATGTAACCACATGAAAAACTGCACTTCAACTCAGCCTAATTCAGTGGATGGGCTTTTTTGAAGAGAAATCTTCACTGCCTAATCAATGTCAAGCATCTAAGGTAGATCACTATTCAGCTTCTGATATCTCTGCTTTCCATAAATTTCATGTAGTCAAGTTGAACTAATTAATCCAATCCAATCTTTAGAAAATGACAAAAATAATATACTGGAAACCTCAACTAGCTTCTCTCTCATACCCGCAATAATTCATCAAGCAGAAAACTACTTTCAATCCATAGCTTCAATAAGACGGAAAGCCTACCTCGTCTCAATCAATGGAGAAAATCTCAAATTAATCATTCTTAAAGCTCAGTGAAGGCTGAAAGAAACTTCTTCTTCATTTAAGTATAAAAAGGAAAAGAATAGAGTTTCAACATCAGTTATATTGGAACAAGAACCATGCCAGGGCAAAGTGCCTTTCCCTGCCCTCATTTTGGTAAACAAGGTTAATCATTAGATGGAGATACAAACAGTGTAGACAGTCTTAGCAATAGACAAAATTTTAAGCACCTATAAAACCAACTCTCGCTGTACCTATTAACAAACAGTGTCTACAATTCGAAACCACTCATAGCAAGCAAAGAAACCAACTCTTAAAAATTAAGCTTTATCAAAGTGAGTTTTCTGAAACAAATTCAATACTTCATTTTCTTGTTATTCTCACTTTCCGAAGAATTATTCAATGGTGAAAAAAACAACATTAAAAAAAGAAAAGATCGATGGCTCAAAAATTAAGCTTTTTAAGTTTTTTCTTTATCAACACACAAATTCAATAGCCAATTTCTAGTTGCTCTCACTTCCCTCGGAGAAATAGAGAGATAATTCAATAGCCACATTCTAAAATACATAGTGATTGATGGATTACTTTCATGCACAACAATTAAACTAGGTAACAAAACCACAAAGTTCGAACACCAGTCACTACAGCATTTTTTAGCAACCAAAAAGTACCTGAGTGACAATCCTCACAGAAGAAGTTTCCACCTCAGAATATCGGTCGCAGGTGGTAACTGAAGAGCCATAAAGCTCTCTTTTGAGCTCGGCCGATATTTTGGCGCACTTTTGCAAAGCTTTTCCTACAACATCATCCTCTTGAAACTCCAATTCCTCTTCTTCCACCTCCTCCTCGCTCGTGTCTAAATTATACACCTCAGCGAAATCCCTTTCACTCTCCACCACCTTCGTCTCCTCCTCTTCCTCTTCTTCCTCATCGTCAACTATAAATCGACGGCCACGATTTCCGGCAGACGGCTTTGAAATTTCTTCAAGATCCTCCTCTTCCACCTCATCATCCTCCAAATTTAGGTCTCCTTCCACGAAAGTTGAAGGTCCGGTAATCTCAAAGCAATCTTCGCTGCTGCTGCTATCGAAATTTAGATGATCATCAGACTTTTTAAAAGCGAAAGATTCTATAGGAGGAGGAGCAGGGGATTTTTGTTTGAGCTTATGATTCGACGTCGTTTTGAGAACCCGCGAAGGCTTGAAGGAGTGGTTGGCCCACTCCTTGTCGGAGATTTCGTCGAAATCTCGTTTCATTCCTCCATTTACGTATGAAAGAATATACTAATATAAATATATATATTTATTTCCTCTCCGTGACGGAGAGAAACCGAGAAAGGCAAATGGCAGTCGGTAGAGACAATTTAAAAATAGATAGCACAAAATAGAATCCAAAAGCTCAGCAACTGCTGAGAAGAAGAAGAAGAAGCGCGAATTGTTCTTTGGTACAGAGAAGAAGGAAGACAAAGGAAAGTCAAGAAAGTGAGGAGAAATAAAGGACACTACTGTATCAGAGAAGCAAGTTACGAGGAATGAAAGCGGACCTAGAATTCGAAAATTGTGGTTTGATCCATTACAATAAAACCCTGCCCATTAAGTCAGCCGTTTGATGAAGTTGGCCCAAGGTCTCTTGGGCCTCATGATAGGTGATGCGAGAAACATGCCAACTAATAAAAATACTCTTTTAAGGTTTTTTATATTTTAATTCTATAGAGCATGCCAACTAATATTTTAATGACATACTTCATATTACTAGTAAATTAAATAAGGGTTATACTAAGAAGGAACGTATGTGCCTTTACCAAATTCATGTGAACAAAACCAATGTCTTAAAAATCGAGTTGATTCAGCCAACCGAACCTGTTCAACCGTGATCCGATAAGAAAATCGATTTGATTCAACATAAAAATCGAAATATGCAACAAATCGGATTCAACTGGAAATCCTTAAAATATATTTTTATAATTTAGGTTAATAACTGTTGGATATTGTTGATTCAAAAATTTATATTTAATGATAAAAACAATTCATATTAATATTAGATTTGATAAAATTGAAAATAATGTGAAATTGTTTCCATTATATTTTTATTTTATATTTTTAGATATTGAATAATTATACAATTTAAATGTAATGAAATATTAAGAAGATGAACACGGTAATTATAAAAATAATATATTTAGGTAACGTCATAAAATTAAATTTTACAATTGAAATTTAAATTCAAAAATGCATTTTCTTTATAAATTCAAATATTTAACAGAGAAATCCAGTTATGATGTTTAATCTTTTACTATTATTGCTAAAAAAGTAATAAAATAAATGAAGATGGATTAATATATTGATATTTGATAATTAATAAATTGTTTGAATTTATTTTTTATATGCCATATTTTTTATTTTTTATAAATAATTATATTTTTAAAAAAATAAGAATTCTGAATCAATTCGGTCCAATCAGTTGGCAATCCAAGTCGATGTTCACAGTGGCGTAACCAGCAATTAGATTCAGTGGAATTAAAATTCATCTCCAATAAAAAAAAATTCATTCACATAAAAAAAACTTATTAATATGATAATAATATATATAACAATAGTTCTTCAATATATATATATATATATATATATAACAATAGTCATAATATTACAGCTGTCCTGTACAAGTTTTCATATTTTGAAAGTATTAAATAATTATTTCACTATCAATACTTTAAAATACATTATTTTCAATGTAAGTAACTAAATAATCATTCAATAATTGATCTCTCATTCGATTTCATAAACAACTTTTCACTATATTCATATCAGAAAATACCCATCAACAGTTGTCGTCGCGATTGGTAATATCAGAGCTAATTTGATAAGCAAATAAACTAAAGGATATACCAAATTTTTTTCTGTCTTAACTAACAACTGAGCAAAATTGTTGATTCCTTCCAATATCAAAAAATCATCATTAGATAGCATGTCAGTAATATAAGTTTCAAGCTGATTATCAAGTGAAAGAAATTGAACAGGTGAAAAATCACAAGAATAAAATTGAGTAAGTTGAATCAACTTTTTTTGTCTTAACTAACAACTGAGCAAGATTGTTGATTCCTTCCAATATCAAAAAATCATCATTAAATAGCATGTCAGTAATATAAGTTTCAAACTGATTATCAAGTGAAAGAAATTGTACTGGTGAAAAATCACAAGGATAAAATTGAGTAAGTTGAATCAACTTTTTTTTGTTTTAACTAACAATTGAGCAAGATTGTTGATTCCTTCCAATATCAAAAAATCATCATTGGATAGCATGTCAGTAATATAAGTTTCAAACTGAAAGAAGTTGTACATGTGAAAAATCACAAGGATAAAATTGAGTAAGTTGAATCAACTTTTTTTTTCAAAAGAGGAAAATGAATTATTTGGACTTAAACAAGCCACACATAAAAACAACTCAGTATTCATCTCAGTGAAACGGTTGTTAAACTCTTAAAATTGCAAATCAATGACAGCATAGAGCAAATCCATTTGATAACGGTGCAAATTTGTTACTTGTTAAATTCTATGCGGTGATCGCCTTTTCACTTGAAACAAGCCGCCCATATTAGAAATAGAGACATTATGTGTTTCACAAATGAGACAAACCTCATTCAACAAAGAATCCCATCTATCATCCCTCATCTTCCGTAGCTTTTTTTTTTGATATTGCAACTAATTGTATAGCATTAACAATATCTTGATATTTTCTTTGCAAAGCTTGTGATAATAAATGTGTAATTCCCAAAATCCCTTTCATTAAGTACAAATTGAATGCAAAATCAAAACATTGTATTGTTTCTAGTAAAGCACAAGTTTTAGCTCTTTATTCAGAGTTAGTCCCATCCTCAACAATGTTATCAAGTACCTCTATTACAGATGCAAACATACTTATTAAATTCAAGATTGTACCATCCTCAACATGGTTTTGTGGTTGACCATGTCCTTTTTGAAGATATGCTATTCTTATTTTATCCCGATTATTACGATAATATTCTGATGTTTTAATTTTCATTCTAGAATTAGCAGAAAAATTATCTAAATTAATCTCATGACTAGCTTTTCTTAAACTGCTTTCTTGATTTTTATTTTCAATTTCTTGTTCAACTGGTTGCTCAAAAAGTAATTTTCTCTTAATCACAAATTTATCTATAACTATTTTAAAATAAAATGTCAATTTTAACTACAAATTTACAATCCTACATATATTGAAAATTTTGAACCCAACTCCAATTAAAATTGAACCTAATCCTATTTACACAATATGGCACTACAATAAAATTAAACTGCTCGTCTACTTTTATAAAACAAATTATAATTTATATAAACTAACTCATAAGGTTTAGGGGTGAGCATGGTCGGTTAACCGGTCCATTAGCCCCAGTCCATTAACCAGTCCATTAATATCGGTTTTTTGAAATTCCAGTCCATTAACCAGTCCATTACCATCGGTTAACCAGTCCATCGGTTTTGGATTTTCGGTTCGGTTACCCAATATTTTTCGGTTAACCATTATAATTATAAATATATTCATAAATAAAATTAAAATGTTCAAGATACTTAAAAATTAAAATTTTTTCACTATAATATAACATTATTGTTGTTAAAATAAAAATATTTGGTGGATATAAGCAAATTTGTTTTAAAAATTAATATTTAATAAGTAAATATATTAATCGGTGCATAATCACTTTTAATTAGATAAATTGTTATACTTACTAATAGCCAATTAAAAAAACTTAAAAATTTTAAAATAATTAGTATAATGAAAAAAAAAGTACATTATCACCTTTAATTAGGATAAATTATTATAAATTATTAAAAAATTAATAATTTAACTAAAAATTCGGTTTCGGTTCGGTTAACCGGTCACATGAGTCAAAAACCATTAACCAGTCCATTACAATCGGTTAACCAGTTCATCGGTTCGGTTTCGGATTTTTTTTTCGGTTAATCGAGTCCATCGGTTTTTTTGCTCACCCCTAATAAGGTTCAATTGAATCAAAAAATTGTAAACAATTAGCATTTTCATATATTGAGTTTTGAGAACAAAACTATAATAAAAGGAAAGAAAAATTATATTACTGTGTACCTTTATAAAATTGAAGTGAAATTTGTAATCAAAATTTGCTCCTCTTTTAGTTTTGGCATTTTTCCCTGCTAGTTGTTGACTGTTGTCCTTCTCTCTTCTTTTTCTTTGGTTGTTGGCCTTAAAACATTACTTTTATTTTGCAGTTTTGCTAGTACTGTTTTGTTAGCATTTCATATTATTTTCTATATTTTTTCATTTACATGATCTGATTTTTTTTTATTTCTTTTATATTTTTTATTTTACATTTATGTGCTTTGACTTTGATGTTTTATCTTCTTTAATTCTTTTGTTTTTGCTGTACACCGGTACAAAGAATGTTTTGGCATTTTCATTTTTTTTCCTTTTCTTTTATTTATTTTTTCTTATATATATATATATATATATGTATATTATTCAATTACACTCTTTACTATCAATTGTCCCAAAATTTATTTCTATTATTTTTGTTATAAAATGTAAATTTTATTGTAAGTAATTTTTAATGAAAATATTTAAATATATTAGTGGAGTCAATTTTTAATGGGATCATTTAATAGGTTAATTTTGATTTTTTTTTTATCAAAGGTATTTTATTTTTTTTTTTAAATTAAGTGGATTAAATTGACCGCACTCAATATAATGTCCCTACGCTACTGGATGTTCAATCCGTTTATGAAAACATTGAACAAAACTAATGCGTGTGCTATTGATACTTCCCATTTATTTTTGCCTACCATGATAAAATTATATTGCTTCTAGAAAATGATATTATCTGTAATGGAAAGTGTATATGCATGATTGACCACCATGAAAAGCAATTAAACTTAAGTTCCGCCACAATTTAGTAGTTTTCAACAATTTGTTGATCATTCTATTGATTCTCCTGGACGTGGAGATTTTAATTTTATTTTAACTTTAATTAAGGGTTTAATTAACTTAATTAATGTGGTAATCGTCAAAAGCTAAAAATTATCCAAAGAATTGATGGCCGTTTACTTCAGCTAGTTCGAAGAGTTCTCGTAGCCGCCAGGGTGTAAATCCATTTGTGTGGGTCCATAGAATTAGCAACAACTTTATATATTAATATTAATCATCAATCAAATATCAGATATATATGAGCTGCCATCAATAAATATTTTCTACCAGTTCTATTCATTAGCTAAATCAAATATGTCTTGAACTTCGGAAAAATATATATATATGTATTTTTTTTTGAGAAATGGAAAAATATCGAGTTAATTTTGTTTATATTATTCGCTGGGTCTCTTTGAATTTTCTGTCCTACTGTTCTCAATTTTATTATTGTTTGATTTTCTATTTTTGTTTTGTGATGGACTACTCATGTTTGATTTTATTATTGGTAATGGTGATTTATTTTTCTTTTTTATTGTTACTTTGATCTGCTTCAGTTAACTGCTTTCTATATTATCGTTTGATTTTTCATCTTTGTTTTCAATTTTAGCCGTTAGATACATAAGCTCTATTAGGGATGATCACCGGGCGGGGAGTGGCCCCCCCGTCCCCGCCCCACCTAGGGGCAGGGATTTCCCGTCCCCGCCCCCGCTGGGGACGCGGGGGAAAATCCCCCCGTCCCGTTCCCCGCGGGGATCCCCGTCCCCGCTAAAAAATGTTCAATTTTAATAAAAAATTTCAATCCGATGGATATTTTTGATTCGAATTAAAAATATTTTATAAAATTTATTTTGTAAAATTTAATAATTAATAATTTAAAATTAAAAATATTTCATATAATTTAAATACAAATATATATAAATATTTTATACAATTAAAATATAAATATTTATAAATATTCCGTACAATTCAAATATTTGTATATTTATATATATGTATATATTAATATAGTATTAATGTATTATATATATATATATATATATATATATATATATATATATCCCCGCGGGGCGGGGACCCCTTTCCCCGTTCCCGCCCCGAATTCAAGGGCGGGGACTTTGCCCCCCGTCCCCGCCCCCGCGGGGAAAAAATTCGGGAATTCCCCGCCCCGTTCGAGTCGAGTCCCCGCCCCGTGATCATCCCTAAGCTCTATTAGTTTCGTTTGAAGATTATAGGCAATTATTTTATAGACAAATTGCAGTACATATCGGTGGTCGTATGGAAGAGGAGAAAAAGAAAACGGTTGAATTAAAATAAAATCCAGTGAATTTTAGTCAATCTCGAGAATATATGAATATCTCTAAATTATCTCAAACAAGCCATTGTTTTATTAATATAGAAAATTCTTAGTTAAATTTAGTCATAAATATATAATGAACCACGCTAATATTATCACATATGAGTAGATTAATAATCATTTACTTACTAATTTTTCAGTCTTTGCATCCAATAAATCATTTTGCTATTGACTTGTTTATAAATCGGTCTAGATAAGTCTTTATTGATGTTAAAAATGCTGATATTTTTAAAATAATGCCAAGAATATCTCTAAATATATCAATAGTTTTTGCGAATATTGGCAATTCATTAATATCAGAAAAAAAAAGTGGGAAAAATCCATTTATTATATCATGATATGTTTAATTGCATGCTGAACAGTCTTACTGATTTCTTTTTCGTATAATTAGATAATAAATCATGTGTATTTATTATTGATTAGCGTATTAGACTTTAGAGGATATGATATCGCCTCATATGTTTTTTTTCCTCCTTGTAGTGTAGCTATATATAACAATATATGAACTATTTATTTCTTTTATAGTTATATTCCATTTATAAATTTTTCATTGAAAAAAAGAAATTATGTGTAGGAAGTATAGCACGTCCCAAAAAAATATTCAGATGATTTTTAGTTTTTTAACGCATATCTTGTAAATAGTCCACAATAAATTTAATTCCCTAATAATCTTTTTTTTTTTATCAATTATGAAACTGTTAAAAAATAAATAATAAAAAAAGGAGGATATGTCTAAAGTTGTCACTGTTTTTCTCCTTGGTGATAAGTCTAATAAACTTAGATAAATAACACTTCTAACGAAGTGATTACATTAATTGCTAGAAGCACAAAACTCATTACGAACTTATTAATTAGGACTATTATTATTATTATTATTATTATTATTATTATTATTATTATTATTATATATTACAATTTCATCTATACAGGCATCCTCTATAAGTTGGTGTCCAGTAATCTGATCCTGTGCTCTCATGATAAACTTGCGGTGTACATGAAATAGGAACTAAACAAAGACCCCTGCTCTTCAGATCTAGCTTTATATCTCCTTTGTTTTTCTTCTCCAATCCTCCCCATGGATCCTGAAAATCGTACCAATCCACCTCTAAATATTTTATATTGCATGCTTTTTATATCTAATTATTTATTATACGACTATTATAAATTGCTTATCTACCTTATGTGGATTGTTCTTCATGTAGGGATTACTCAATAGCTGCAGCATATCACAAAGTTAAAACCGTCATCCAAGAATTGTAGATTAAACGTAGCAATATAAATATTTCAACATGCATTTTAATTAAACACTACATTTAGTATTTTTTTATTGGAATATAATAATATTATAACTTATAAGTGAGTTTTCATTTGCTATCTAATTTTATTTAAAATTACTTTTTATTCAGTTGTTTTTCTTTCTTGAAAACAACAGTTTCTTAAAAAAGAAGCACAAGAATTAATTAGGGTTTATATCTTTTTCTCTTCTTCCTCCTTTAATTTTTTGTTTTGTAGTTCTTTTGCAATACAGTTTTAACAACTACCACTCCTCTTTGCTTCTTATATTTAAATATAAGCATGCAAAAGATGGAGAACACCACATTAATCTTCCTGTCAATGTCATTAATAATCTTCTTCTTTTTTTTTTTTCTAAAAAGAAAAAAGATTAAGAATATTCATAATATTTTCATCATATTATTGTTAATTCGTGTTATTCATAGAATTCTTTGTCAGTTCTTTTTTATGAATAATAAGTGAGAAAAAGATATTATTTACCTGCACTTGCTCTTGCAAGAACTTAATAGATTGAATTGCTTCCAATAGCACAGAGGCTGTATCAGTCTGAAAATTTAATTAAAAAAATGAAATTAAGAAAAATCGTGAAATCGGAAAAGAAGAAAAATAAAGGTACTGGGTTATAAAAAAATTTAATTATATAAAGAAAAAGGACGATAATAATTTTCCTATTTTATTCAGAAGAAAAAAAGCCATAGATAGTGGCCATTGTGTTACCTTTCCAAATGGCGACACAATTTGCTGAAGGGCTGTGATTCTGTCCCCAAGCTTGACTTTTGGTGCTTGCATCTACATGATTTAACAAACCAATGAACTTAATTTCTCATTACAAATAATATTTATTCTAATCTTTCTTAGCATATATAATTAACTAATTAATCAATTACCTTGACAGATGAAGCTGTAGAGCTCTCATGCTTAGGCTTTTTGAGGACTGTGTCTGAATTATCTTCTGATCTTTTCTTCTTTCCTTCATTTGTATTACCTTGTCCTTTTCCTGTCTGCATGCAAATATAAATATATATTCGTTCGGTAGTATTAAAATGAACGTTTTGTGTTTAGACTTGGACCAAATTATAATTAAGAAAATTATTATTAGATTATTAATTTGATAAACAAGAAAAAGTGAAATGAAAACTTTCTATCATCCAATAATAATTTCCATTCTCATGGTCTTCTGTGCGTGGAATATTTGACATATTTGTCAGACCAAAATCATTATTTCCACTATAAAATATTTATATATTGACTCTGAATATTTTATATGTAAATATGAAATTTTTGCAAGTAAATTCTGGTTTGATATGATATGATCATCCAAACTCTTTCTTTCAAAAATAAAAATTAAAAGATTGTCAAGGCATTATATAAGCAATATAACAGAAAAACGAGCTTACCTGTAAAGAAGCTTGAATCCCTTGCTTTAAACTCAAGGATTTGAAGGTGGGTTTATGGGCTTGAACGTCGATCATTGCCTTGTTAAATTTTCCATTAAAATCAGTGAAATTTCTTGTATTTGTGCATGAATTATTATCAGCAGGGACAACTCCATAATAATATTTACTGTTATCTCCCACAACTGATGAGCTGCTACTATTAAGGCCAATATTATAACCAAACCCATTACTATTAGTAGACCTTCTAATAAAATACCCTGCAGGTGCTTCAATATGCCGATTATTTTCACTTTCAACCTTCAAATCATGCCCATAACATGATAAAAAACCAGAATTTCTATTTATCCCCGTTGCACACGACGCAGAATCACTCAAACTTTGGGGCTGAGAGAGGTGATTTATGGAAGAATTACCCAATGATATGTTGCAGGTAATTGGATGAAAGTCACGGCAATTGACTAGGCCTGTATCAGGTGGAGCAATAGACCAGTTGTTGACCAAATTAGACAACTTGGTGACCCTTTGATCACTTTCAATCAAGCTTTGATGATGATGATCAGCTGTAGTAAAACCATTCATATGTTTCTCAAAGTTGTTAAAAGATGATGGGGTGTTAGTAAATTCCCAATTGGTATCCATTTTTTTCAAGTAATCACATGCAGGTTCGAATAAACCAGATGAAATACTCTTGGATGATAGTGCATCAAGTAAATTTTCTCCAACATCTTGATTGTTTTGTAGCTCTCCATTGCTTCCTACCCCCCTGCAACAAAATTCATTGCTCAAACTTTATAATAATTTAAAATTTAGCCATTATGCCAAACTTTTCTTCTTTTCTTGAGGTTAAAGATTCTTTTTTCCACTCAGCTTTATTCAATTATATTCCAAGATTGATGCAAAGATTACATATGATTTTTATTATATTTATATTCATATACATATATGAGAATATACTATGTTTTATGGGTTTATTCATGCACCTAAAGAGAAACTCACAATAAGTAACAAGAATTAATATATTAGTCTGCACTGGATTGAAAATACGAAAAACTTTGAATTAGATTTTATAGCTGTTATTAGAAATTATGTCATTCTTGTAAAGAAAAAAAAAATAAATAGAAAATAACTTACAAGAGAATATGGCTCCATAGTTGAGTATCCGAAGCATGTTCACCCATCAACTCGGTGGGAGAAGAAGCAGCAGGTTCAACGAGCCGGCGAGTTGACTCAACGGTTAACCCGGAGTGATTGGAAGCATTAGTGAAAGACGTAGACATTGAAACATCTTCTTCGCATGAAGAATTTGAACTAGGGTTTGGCTGATGCCAAGGGCTAGTATTATTGTTATTATTATTGTTGTTATTATTAGTCCAAGAAGATAAAGAACTAGCATGGTGATGAAGATCCCACCAGCTACCAACGGGAGGTGTAGAAGAAGAGATTGCCACAGAGCTCTCACTACATTCTTGAGCCATCTCTCTTTCTAGTGGGAGAGAAAATGCTTATTGGGTTGTTTTCTTTTTCTTTCTGTTGGTGGAGGATTGGAATTTAAGGACAAATTTAAATAATATAACAAAAATGAATTTGTCTTATTGGTATTTATTTAGTAGTCAATAAGTTGTGCAATCCCCAATTAATTTAGTTTAAGTCGGACCGATTCATTATAATATAATTTTTTTTATAAAATTTTAAATTAAAAATTTAAATTGAAAATAATACGTGAAATTATTTGAAACTTAAAACGTATTAAAAAAAATTGTGTTGATAGGGATAGTTAAGAGCCTTGGAAGATTACAAATTTTGTAAAATTTGGAATTTTATATATTAAAGAAAAGAAAAGAAAAAACCATAAATCTGCTGGTGGTGACGTAGGATAATAGATTAGTGTTCTACATACATCAATTATATATGTATGGGAGACAATAAAATATGCAACCTGAGTTTTTCCACTAAGACTGAAATTGGTGGGCAATTATTATAATACAGAGAAGAGTTGGGCCAGGCCAGGAATAAATTGGCCTTACAGAGAGTTTCTTTCTTTCTACTTGGTACTTGGCAATGGTATTATTAGCAGAGAATGCAAGAGAAGGTTGTTGGAGTCGAGTTTGGTTTTACTGTTTATTTTGTTAATGGACACAATTGTTTGTGCGCTTCTTTCTCTCTCTTCGCGTGATCGCTCCCACGACTGGTTTTTATATATTCTTTTTTTTTATTATTATTTCTTTTGGATATATATATATATATATATACTTTTTTTGAAATTCTTTTGGATATATATTATTATTATACATATGCACACACAAGTGACATTAATGGTTCGTAAGCAAAACAAGAACATGGCTGCTTGTCAAACGTTTGTAGAAGCGAAGTGTATAAACTCTTCATGTTTCTTCAATTAATTACCAGTTTTCACTTACATATTGGTCAATGTAGATTAGTTTGGTTTTAGCAACTATGTTTCCGTTGCTATAATCAAATCTAACTAGAAAAATTTGAACAAAGATTTTAGGGATTTTTTAAAAAATAATATGATTTTTTAAAAAAAATTCGAAATATAATGTTATAATAAATATATTTAGGAATTCGGAGTTGTTAAAAATCTATAATACAACTGCCGGTTTCAAATGTCAATAAGTTCATATATTTGTTTAAGTTGTCTAAAACCGGCAAAGTAAGTGACGGTTTCAGTGCATTTAAAACTTAAATGTACCGTTTAACTATCTAAATCTAACGTTAACGGTGACGATTTTGGTACATTCAAAATGACATAATTTATAAAAAAAAAAAATTGCAGACCAAATTTTAGAGTAGGTACACGTCCTCCACAATGTTTACATTCTGCTTTTGTGTTTTTTCTCTTTCTTTTCTCTATTCTTTTTAAGTTATGAAATCAGAAAATAAATTATTACTTCGGCCATTTGTTCAATTGAATTGGTGATTAGTGTATTCTTTTTTATGTAATTCTCATGAAAATTTTAGATGAAGATTTTGTTTCTTCTTTCTAGAAAAAAGTATTATTATTATTATTATTATTATTATTATTATTATTATTATTATCTTCTTGGGCAACTATTGAATAATAATTTTAAGCAATAATTTCATGTTGAATTACATTTTGAATGCGGAATAAACAACCAACCCAAATTGTTTCATTATGAGTACCTGGTACTAAAAGTAAGAAAAAATTAATCAACAAATTTTCAAAAAAGAAACTTATATTAATTATTATACTTATCACGAGATTGAGTTTACCTTATACATATAATACAATTTCGAAAAAGTAGATGCAATAAATATTTTTTTTCCTATGAGCATATGTAATAAATCAATTAAATTATTTAAATATTTAAACCGTTAATAAAATCAATTACAATCAAATATCTAAATTTGTTTTACACAAATTGTTCAGGTATACAAATGATGATTATTTTTTATTATTGCAATATTTTTAATTCTCATTTTATAAATATAAAGAGATGACGCATTGTAGCATACTATTTTTTTAAAAAAAAAAAAAAGTTTCCGAGCACTATTATTTAAAATTTGAAAAAAAAAATACTAATTTCATATATGGTTCTGAAATTTTGAATATTAAAAAATAAAAGTCAAAAAATTTAAATAACTTATGCATAAAAGAATAATTATGAGTTGAATTGGTTGAAATTCTTGAAAAACAAAAGATTGGTTGAAACTTAAAAATATTACGCTTTCCATCCCATTAAAGTGCTCTAATCCCTCTTTAGCTTCTTGGTCGCATCCTCTTATGAATTTTGTAAAGTTGAATACAGATGCTTCGGTTTCTAGAGGGGGTGCTACTTCTTGTGGTGGAATTATGAGGAATCACTTGGGGTATTGGTGTTCAGGTTTTGTGGCTAATTTGGGGATCTGCCCTATCCTCTTGGCGGAAATTTGGGGAATCTATTATGGATTCTGCAGGGCTAGGGAAGTTGGCTTCAAGAATGTTATGATGGAAAGCGACAACAAATTGGTTGTTGAGATGATTTGTGGTAACTCTGCTCTCAGACCCTCTTGCGTCTCTTTGGTCAATCGTCTCCGTAGTCTGTGCAATTGCTTCTCCCATATCTCTTTCAAGTATGTCCATCGTGAGGCTAATTATGCTGCTGACTATCTTGCCCAGTTGGGATATGGTTTTCCAAATGGTTACCATGCTTTACACTCTCCTCCTCAGGGGTTAAATTCGTGGCTGCATTATGACTCTGTGGGAGTCTTTTATGCCTGTTAGTTTGCTTTTCTTGTGAGCTTGCTCACCTTTTTCAACCAAAAAAATTGTCACTTTTTTTTAAAAAAATTGTTCCACCAAATTGTAACTTTGTTAAATTCAAAATAACGTTTAACGTATTATTTTCAATTTTACCCTCGTATAATATTAACAAAACATTTAATACTTTAATTAACGTTTCTTTTTTTTTTACACACTTTACTATAATAATCTAAAATTAAGATAGGCATTTTAGATTATTTAATATAATTTTACATAAAGATTAACCAATGATTACCTTAATATTAGTAATTTGTGCGAGAAATAACAATTTGATAAAATGAAAAGATTACCTTAATATTAGTAATTTGTGCGAGAAATGACAATTTGATGAAATGAAAAGAGTAAAATCAATAATATTTTATGATATGGAAAAGGTTCAGGAGATTATAATATCTTTATTTTTTAAAAATTTATATGATACCGAAAACCAAATAATGAATGAATTTCAGCATTTTTACTGGTAAAATTACAAGATTAATAAAATAATAGAGTGCTATTATACTTTTAAAATTAATAAAAAAAAAATAGACATAGAATCATTAGCACAGCTGCACAAATTGTATAAGTTGGTTTGGTCTCAAAGTAGCAACAATTTAAACCAAATATTTCATGCAAATGTTAGATGCAATAGTGGCGTCCACGTATGTCAGAAATTGACAGTTTTACTGTGAGTTTTTAACAACTCAAAATTCAAAATTCTTATATTGTTATACGATATTTTTAATTATTTTTTTAAATAATATTATTTAAAAAAAATATAATTTTATGTATGCATGTAGACAATGCCCAAGCATACTGGTGCAACGAATTAACACTGGAAAAAATTCTATTTTTTAATTTGAAATTTAGATACAATCGTATTTAGAACATCATCATATGAAATTGCACACATAAATTTTAATTTAATGTTATAGTTTGAACTTAAATACACAATTATCTGAGCAATGTTATCACTTTCAGGCTTAGTCAAGGGGCAAAACAGCACCATATATTTACAGCTTACTGCCTGCTTTGCCATCTCAAATCACATGTTTAAAAAATAAATAAAATAAATACATTATTTGCAAACGAGTATGTTAGGATCGAGTGGCTATTTAGAAAGTGATTTTAATGGTAACAATGAAGAAATAGCCAAAATATAAGAAAAATAAAACACACAAAATTTACGTGATTCGGTAATAT
Organism: Excoecaria cochinchinensis; assembly: GCA_947683425.1. Lineage (NCBI taxonomy): Eukaryota > Viridiplantae > Streptophyta > Magnoliopsida > Malpighiales > Euphorbiaceae > Excoecaria > Excoecaria cochinchinensis. Next base: position 936,772 of record CANTUQ010000242.1, read on the forward strand.
GCCTACGTCCACGGGAGAAGGGAAGCAATAAATTCACTATGTGATAAACAATATTACAAGTGGAGTAACACTCAACCCAAAAAACCAATTACATCCGTTCACAAAATACTCTCTTGATTAATTAGAGTATTAACTATAATAATACAACACAACTCTCTTAACAAAACTCTCAAATTTCTGATGATACTACAAATGGCAAGGGGAAGCCTTTTTATAGGCAAAGTGAGATGTGACTTCTGCCACCAAATTCAACAACAATTGGTAGCTTTTGAATTTTGATGAAGGTCGGTAATTTAGGTGCAGCATTAATTGACAAAACAAAAAAAAAAAAGTTAAACTAAAAATTCAAGGCATTTGACAAATCTCCACCTTGACTTGAATTTTATCAATAGTGAACTTAACTTCACCTTCTCCAAATAAGTTTAAATGCTACGTACATATGCCGACCAAATCCAAGCAATGCTTGAACTTGGTAGTAGGAAGAGACTTTGTCAACATGTCAGCTGGGTTATCTGCAGTACCAATTTTTTTAACCATAACATTTCCTTGTGCGATAATATCTCGAACAAAATGGTACCTGATGTCAATGTGCTTTGTTTTTCCATGAAACATTTGGTATTTGGTCAGATATATAGCACTTTGACTATCGCAGAAGACAACTGTCACTTGATAATCTGAATTGAGCTCATTGTATAAGCCCCTTAACCAAATAGCCCCTTAACCAAATAGCCTCTTTAACAGCTTCAGTCACTGCCATGTATTCAGCTTCTGTTGTAGACAACGCAACTGTAGATTGCAACGTAGATTTCCAACTAACAGCACTATTTCCAAAAGTAAATACGTAGCCTGTCAAAAATCTCCTTTTGTCGAGATCTCCTGCATAGTCTGAGTCGACATAACCAACCAAACTACTGTCATCACTACTGAACTTCAAACAGGTGTCAACTGAGCTTTTTAAGTATCTCAAAATCCATTTTACTGCTTGCCAGTGAATTTTACCAGGATTTGCCATGAATCTGCTCACAACACTAATTGCATGAGAAATATCAGGTCGAGTACATACCATAGCATACATGAGACTACCTACTGCACTGGAGTATGGAACATGATCCATGTATCTCTGCTCTTCATCTGTTTGTGGTGATAGTGCAGCTGAAAGCTTGAAATGAGCAGCTAATGGAGTACTCACAGGCTTTGCATCTTTTATGCCAAAACGCTCCAGAACTTTCTCAACATATTTCTTTTGAGTGAGGAACAACTTCCCTGCTTTCCTATCCCTCTGAATCTCCATCCCGAGAATTTTCTTTGCTGCTTCAAGATCTTTCATCTCAAACTATTTACTTAATAAGACTTTCAGTTTCTTAACTTCAGAAGTATTCTTTACAGCAATCAACATATCATCAACATATAACAATAAAATATATGAATGATCCATCAACTAACCTTCTGAAGTAAACACAATTATCATAATTACTCCTTGAAAAATTATTACTGGTCATGAAAGAGTCAAACCTCTTATACCACTTCCTAGGTGACTGCTTAAAGCCGTACAGAGATTTTTTCAGCAAACAAACATGGTTCTCCTTGCTTTAAACCATGAAACCTTCTAATTGTTGCATGTAGATTTGCTCCTCAAGGTCACCATGTAGAAAAGCAGTTTTTATATCTAACTGCTCCAATTCTAAGTTATACTTAGCCACCATAGCAAGCAACATGCAAATGGAACAACGTTTCACAACTAGTGAGAAGACATCATTGAAATCCACACCTTGTACTTGTTTGAACCCCTTTATAACTAAGCGAGCTTTATATCTTATTTCTTCAACACCTGGGGTGCTTTCCTTTTTCTTAAAGATCAATTTGCAGTATATAATCTTCTTTCCCTTTGATAGTCTAATGATGATCTCCCAAGTACCATTCTTATGTAAGGACTCCATTTCTTCTTGCATAGCTATCAACCATCTATCTGAGTTTGCTCCTGAAATGGCTTCTAAATATGTGGATGGCTCTCCGACATTGTTGATCTCCTCAGTTGCTGACAAAGTATAAGCCACCAAATCTGCATAATCGTTATATTTTATTGGCTTCTTTATTTCTCTCTTTTCTCTATTTTTGGCAATAGAGTATGGTTGCTCCTGTTCGACTGAGTTAGGCTCTGAATCACATTGCTGAGAGCTGGATGGTTGTGAATCTGACTGTGAAGTAGAATCTTGTTGAGCAGGATAGTCTTTAATATCCATCTCTTGTCTCTGACTGGCCTCCACCTGTTTAGCAGAACTGCAAGGTACCAATACTTTATTTTTTGAGTGAAGCATGGAACCTTCATTAAATGTAACATCTCTGCTGATTATAACTTTGGATAATTTGGGACACCAAAGTTTATATCCTTTCACCCCTTATGGATATCCTAGAAAAATACATTTCTTCGCCCTTGGTGCTAACTTGCCATCATTGACGTGAATGTATGTTGGACAGCCAAAGATTCTCAAATTTGAATAACTTGCAAGTTTGCCAGACCAAACTTCCTCTGGAGTCTTGAAACCAATTGGAACTGATGGAGAACGATTGATTAAATAGCAAACTGTGGAGACAGCTTCTGCCCAGAAACTCATTGGTAATCCAGCATTTGAAAGCATACAACTTGCTCTCTCAATAAGGATTATGTTCATACGTTCAGCAACTCCATTTTGTTGGGGTGTCATTCGAACTGTGTGATGTCTCACAATGCCTTCATTTTTGCAGAAGTTATTGAACTCACTAGCACAAAACTCCAAGCCATTATCTGTTCTTAGCCTCTTTATTTGCCTTCTTGTCTACTTCTCTATCATGGTTTTCCATTGCTTGAATGTGGAAAACACCTAATCCTTGTGTTTAAGAAAGTAACCCCAAACCTTCTTCGAGAAGTCGTCGATAAGGATAAGCATGTATTTGGCACTACCTTTTGATGGAACTTGTGATAGCCCCCAAAGATTAGAATGGATGTAATCCAAAGTGCCTTTGGTTGTGTGGGTACCTGTGCTGAAATTGACAAGTCTTTGCTTTCTGAAAACACAGTGCTCGCAAAAATCAAGCTTACCAGTATTTTGTCCACACAAAAGATCCTTATTGCTTTCTCGTTCATATGACCTAACCTCATATGCCATAGTTTGGTGATGTCGGTTTCAGACATTTTAGTAGTAATTGAAGCAGCAGCTCCTGTAACTGTCTTTCCTTGCAGAATATAAAGACTTCCAACCCGCCGAGCCTTCATCACCACCAGAGCACATTTGCTAACTTTCATGACTCCACCTTCACCTGAGTATTTGCACCCACCAGCATCAAGGGTGCCCAGAGAGATGAGATTCTTCTTCAAATCAGGAACATGACAAACGTCTGTCAAAGTTCATACCACGCCATCATGCATCTTGATTTGGATTGTGCTTTTGCCAATAACTTTGTAAGCTGCATCATTGTCCATCAAAACAACTCCACCTGCAAAAGATTTATATGTGGAAAACCAGTCCCTATTGGGACATATGTGATAAGAGCAACCTGAGTCCATAATCCAATCATCTTTGAATCTGCACCTTTCACTATTAGTGACTAAAAGAATATCAGATGTTGACTCATTTTCGGCAATACTAGGTTCGGCGAATTTTTCCCTTCTTTCTTCAGTTGATTGTTTATTTTTCAACTTATAACAATCAGCTTTAATGTGCCCCTTTTTATGACAATAGTTACATATCAAATTCTTATGTCTAGATTTTGACCTAGACCTGCTACTGCTAGAACTCTTATTTTTAGACCTTCCTCTAGCAACAAGGCCTTCTGCTACATTATCCTCTTTACTACCGATAATTCCTTTATCGATTATAATTTTAGAGAGTAAAGCTGTCTTAACCTCTACCAAAGACACACTATCTTTTTCATAAAGTATTGTTCCCTAAAACTTTTATATGACGGTGGTAGTCAGCACAACAATTTCATCATTAACTTTAGCACCAATATTTTCTAGACTTACTAAAATTAATTTATATTCTTCAAGATAGGTTTTAATAGGAGTACCTTCCTGCATCTGAAATGTGTAGAACCGTGTCATGTGGTACAGCTTGTCGGTCAAGGTTTTAGACATGTACAAGGATTTCAACTTTGCCCATAAGCCAGCTGTTGTATCTTCATTTATGACCTCTTGAAGAATTTCATTGGACAAACAGAGATGAATTGTGAAAACTGCCTTATTGATGATCTTCTCCTTCTTTTCTTCAGTCATTGACTCTGGCATTCTATTCTTCCCCAATAAAGTTTTCTCAAACCTATTCTGAATTAAGATGGCACGCATCTTAATCTTTACAAAGAGAAATTTATGTTACGATTAAATTTCTCAATATCAAGTCTTGTAATTGTCATTACTTCTATTACGAACTTCTTTTGATCAAAAAATAGCTCCCACTATTTCACGTGAATAGTAACCATATACGTGAACAGTAACGTATAAATGAACAGTATCGTATATGAACAGTACCATGTGAATAGTACCTAGCTACAGTACCGTTGGCCCACCTACAGTACTTTCGAACAAAAAAGCTACAGTATCATGCAAATTTTGAATGCAAAATTTGCACTTTGAATAATACCACTATTCACCAAATTTCTCGTTTTACACCCGTTTTCGAAACAGATCGTACTGAAATTTTTTTTATATTTTTCTTTTCCTGGCAATATAATTATTTTTCCAAAATTCGCTACTTTCCCGGATAGCAGTCTTGATGCAGTGTTGAAAAATAGCCGAACCAAGGCTCTGATACCAATTTGTTAGGATCGAGTGGCTATTTAGACAGTAATTTTAATGATAACAATGAAGAAATAGCCAAAGTATAAGAAAAATAAAACACATAAAATTTACGTGGTTCGGTAATGTGCCTGCGTCCACGGGAGAATAGGAGCAATAAATTCACTATGGGACAAACAATATTACAAGTGGAGTAACACTCAACCCAAAAACCCAATTACACCCGTTCACAAAATGTTCTCGTGATTAATTAAAGTATTAACTATAATAATACAATACAACTCTCTTAACAAAACTCTCAAATTTCTGATGATGTTACAAATGGCAAATAGAAGACTTTTTATAGGTAAAGTGAGATGTGACTTCTGTCACCAAATTCAACAATTTGGTAACTTTTGAATTTTGATTAAAGTCTGCAATTTAGTTGCAGCATTAATTGAAAAAAAAAAAGTTAAACTAAAATTCAAGGCATTTGAGAGAGTAATTTATTCTTCAGACATGTTTATTATAAAATTGAACATCCTCTGTGGATTATTTAATTGTGCATTCTCCCACGCCAGTAATGATCTAAGAGACCATTCAATATACTCCCCCCCTCTCTCTCTCTCTCTCTATAAGTATAAAAGATCGACCTTTGCCGTTTTGCTAAATTAATGTATGCCATTTTGTTACGCAAACAACAAATTCCTATAACAGCGATGTACACAGACGTACTTAATTAACTAGGGAACAAAATGTTTGTCTATGCCTGTCTGCTTGTATTTGTTCTTAGGCGTGAATGTCTCCAGATATTGCATTTCATTATATATTTTTATTTTGGTGGATCTCATTTAATTTCCAGTAAGCAAGCTAAGTCTATTTTTTTTCTTTTTTTTAAAAAAAAAAAGTGCACATTATAGATATAGTCTTGAAATATATAATTAATGGTTAGTCATTATTTGAAAATGATAGGACTTGTATTTCTTGTGTCTCGGGCTTTATTAACTTTTAATATCTGTTTCTCTTCTTCTTTAATCTCAAATTTTTAATTACTATATGATTAACAAATTCTACAATCATATATATATATATATATATATATATATATATATATATATATATATATATATATATATATATATTATTAGATCTCTTATGGATTTAATTACATTTCAAAATGATTTGGGTTACTGCCATACCCTGATCTTGGCCTTTTGTTGACCGAAAGTAAGTTATTATGGAAATATATGGTGATTAATATTAATGTGAAATTCGATCGACAAGTAAGACCAAAAAAATATAAAACTAAACTATATTAATTAATTAAATTCAAGAAAAAAATGATTGTTATTTATTGGCGTCTCAAAATGATTTCTATTTGAATACATCTTATAGTGTCCTCCCCTTATTGTCCAATAACAATTAATTAATTATCACTATCATATTCCGTATCTTTGTTAAATATATTATTGATTATCGGTTAGTTGAAGTGGTTGTAGCCTGTAGCCAAGTAGGCAAAATTGTGTTAGATACTCCAATCTTTATTAATATTATTACTATTCCATATATACATAATAAAATCATTTGACTTACCCTTATCGATCCTTCAAATTGTTATTAATAAAATAAATATGGCTACCAAATTTGACCTTTTAAACCATCAGGGATCTAGAGTATGTCAATTTCATTTCTCAATTTTATGGAATTAAAGACAAATAAGTCGAGCAATTCAGTTAAAATCTTTCTAATACGAACAATTGTTGGCTTTCAAAGTTAAAGAATTAATTTGATGGGGTGTTAGATGAGATGATGGTATCCCCTCTCACTTAATCATATATATTGAGATTGAATTTTGAATATATAACATTTTTAAATACGTATTTAGTGCAAATCCAAATTAATCGAATTAATAAACTTTAAATGCTGAATTATTATAAAATAAATAAATAAATAAGATCGATATAACATTATCTAATTAACTTCGTTTGCGGGTCATGTAATTTCAACATAATTTCACCCCTTGTAAACTAATTAATTAAAGAGTATAGGGTTGGATGGATGGATAATGGACGAAATAAAATCAAATTGTAGAGATAATTAACATTATTGGTTAGTGATAAGTTTAATATTAAAGTGATTTATTAACCCCTCTAAATAATTGGATAGGAGAAGGATGGTTTTATTTGTGGGGATTAATATAAAAGTTGTGGCATTACATCAAATTCCACTTTGGAATTATATTATACTTCAACTTTATTCTGCCCACTACGTATTTTTATTGCCATAGGCTTTATATGAATTATATCCTAATTAGACATTACTTAACATGCATTTGTCTTAAGCCACATGATTCATGTTAATTAATGTGCTCAATTAAACCATAATTTATCCTAATTTTATTTCAGCTGGATGATTTAGCTTGGAATTTGGGGACTAACTGAAACGGGATAGGATAGGCGGCTGTATCTTCTTAATCTTGATCTTCTTGTTAAGCTTATGTTTTTTTTTAATACAAAAATAATCAAGATTTCGAAAAGTGCACAATTTTTAAATATTAGAATTATCGGTTTGTTAGGTTTTGGAGCGAAAAGATGAATGGATGGATGATTTCTAGCTACCCGTCTTATCAGAATAAGAAATATAATTTAATTTATTTTGGAGAAATTAATATGCCTATTTGACAGGTAATAATTCATACAAATATGCACCCATTTAATGAAAAATAAAAAATAATGATAATAAATTTTAATTTATACGTACACATGTATTGAATGAAAACTCATTTTTAATAATCGATACATGATGCGTGACAAAAATTTAATAAATTTTAAAAAATTAAAAAGTTGTCAATACTATAAGTAATTTGCCATTGTTGAAATTTAAGTCTCAATTTTGAAAATAATGTCATCAAATCTAAATTTATTAGTAGTAATTTTTGGATTAGTAGATTAGAAGCTAATCAACGTTCTTATTTTATCTCTATTTTGGACATCTTTATCCTCAAAAAGTGCATGTAAGATTAACGGCACAAATCCGTCCATATATTTCAACCCACAATCTGACCAAACCTCTTGGTTATAATAGAATTTTATAGGTAAGGAAAAAGAATGATTGAAGTTGACCTCATAAATACATTTTAAAATGCAACTATCATCTCCCTAATCTTTCCACTTACATTTAATTCTCTTTAATATAATATACATCTTCAAGAGGACAAATTCTAAACGAGTTCTGCCTTTCTTACTCCTTTTATGTATATCCTTATTTTAATTTCCAACAAATTTGTCTTAATTTGAACAAAATTGTTTTGGTATTTTTCTTCTTAATTAATCATTAAAATCTTAGTAACTTTTTCTGTAAATATCTTTAAAATTTTAGGGTAATTTATGAATAATTTAAAACCGATCATAGGCGGTATCTTGTCACCTCTAATTAAATGGAAGGCCAAATTCCATAAATCCTATATGCCTTCACTTGATTAATTTCTTCTTTGACAAAATAAAATTTCTCGTGTGGAAGTTCCCTTTTCCTATAGCTTCTAAATGAATTCTCCCCATTAAGACCACAAGTACGCATATCAATTTATTTAACTTGTAAAAGAATAAACATATATATAAATCCAAGCACAAATGGCCACATAGGCAATGAAAAAGTTGATGCTAAAATAAGGATAAGAAAATGAAATATGAATAATTATATAAACTTAGGTCCATGGCAATTGGCCTGCACCCTTTTCACGTCACAAGTATTTTATATTCTAATTAAGGCTATTTAATAATAGAGGCATATAAAGAAGAAACATTAGTATATGCCGTATTTTTATTTTGATTGGAGCCGTCCAACCGTACGATTCCACCAACTTTGAAGTTTTTTTTTTTTTATTATTATTTTTTCCCTAAGCCACTATTGTTTCGACAAATTTTAAAATTATGGGAAATTTGGCACCTCAAATTCGAAACGTTTCTCGAATAGTGAAAATGAAAAAAGCTTTTCAAAGTTAGGTGGATTAAATAACAAATCATCTCCCTTAAAATAAAAACCAATTAGACCTTAGTGGTATAGGCATGGCTATCCCTTGTCTTATCTACGACACTGCTTAAACTTTCTAATAAAGACGTGGACGTAATAGAATTTTTTATTTATTTATTTTTCTAATTCTTTTATTGGACACGACAAGGTAAGATTTGTGGAATGGCAAGCATGCAATAGTTTAGAAAATATATTAAGATTAATGTCAATACAAATAATCATAACTGTATAGTTATTTTTTTTAAAAATTTAAGTATATAAATGTTTTTAATATGGCTTATATATGCTTAACCGACAATGTGGATTTACAATAATAAAGCAATGCATCTTGACCTTGTTTGTGTTAAAGGAGTATAATCACACACGTCTTTACTTTGATTTTGTTTGTTCTACGTCCACTACAAATAAATAAGCAATAAGTTTTTAAGAAACTCTTCAGTATATAATATTTTCGCAAGAAAGATCTCTAATAATTCAAGAAAACTCAATTATGCTATTGTTTTACGGTATGATGAGTTATTAAGCTTATGTTTTTGTTCCTGTAATTTGGAGGAATTGCAACTTATATAATTAACAATGCAAGAAAGAGAGGGCGTGAATGCATAATATATATATCTGTATAGTGCCGACAACAATAATAAAGAATTATATTAATAATACAAAAATAGAAAAGTTAAAAGTTTTTAATGACGGTAGCAACAAATGCCCTCATATCGTCGCAAATTAAACCCTACCCTGCACTTTTGTTATTTTTAGACGAATAATCAGCGGATGGCTGAATGTATACTTAATTAACAAACAAACAGAGACTAGAAATCCTTTTGACTTTAACACTGCTGCCAATGCCATTTAAAGAAAAAGAAAAACAAAAAGCCTGCGAATTCAGACATGATATAGATTATAGAATTAATTGTTTTTGACTCTTCTTGCTAACATTCTTATAGAGTTATTATGATGTAGTTGAAAGGTCAAACAAACAACCTGCCTCAAATCTATATGGCAGTTTTAAACTCCCACGTTTCCAATTAAAACCCTACTTAATCAACAAGGAATGAGAAGGAAAATTATAAAAAGGGCCAAATTCATTGTTCTTGACCCTCATCTACAAAAACCACTAATTATATACTATTTTTTATTAATAATTATATACAGCATACTCGTACACTTTTTTTTTTTAAAAAAAAAAAACTATCATATTTCTTGCCTATGTCGCATAGCTTTTAAGTTTTAACCATTAGATAAATAATGAAAAAAAATAATTAAAATTTGATTATGTAGTGTACACGTGTTGCGCATCGATGCCGGAGTGCAAATTAGTAATGCTGACATGCTACACAAACATATAAAGTTAGAAATCCTTAGCCAAATTTGAATGGATTTATAGCTGATCTTATTGCAGGCGGGCCAACATGGAAGCCCTCACATAAGTTGAATGAGCCTACATCTAATCTGGGCCTGACAAGTCTAATATATCAAAGAGGGAAGGGGAGGCGGGAGTAGAAGAACAACTCCACACTGTGTCCTGAACCTCAACCCATCTTTGTCATTTGTGAACCATTTTCATTCGGATGGTCAATTTCACTCATGATCACTCAACTTATCACTTATCGCATAAAAGTAACCGACTTTTTTTTCCTTACTTAAATGTCACTGAATTTCTAACATTTTTGCAAAAAAGTCATGTACACCGGAATCCGACGAGAACTTTTGCCGGATTGATGACATGGCATATGACACGTGGCGACGAATAGTAAATAAATACATTTTTGCAAAAAAGTCATGTAAACCGGAATCCGGCTAGAACCCTTGCCGGATTAATGACATGGCATATGACACGTGGCGACGAATAGTAAATACATGACTTTTTTGCAAAAATGTTAGAAATTCAGTAACATTTAAGTTGGAAAAAAAAAGTTTGTTACTTTTGCGCGATAAATGATAAGTTTAGTGACCATGAGTGAAATTGATTTAAATGTACCATTTGTTGAAAATATTATTAAACGACATGTAGTTTCTGACGTGGCATGCCATGTCATCAATCCGGCGAGAGTTCTCGCCGGATTCCTGTCAACATGATTTTTTTGTAAAAATATTAAAAGTTCAATGACATTTAAGTAAGAAAAAAAAAATCGGTTATTTTTGCGCGGTAAGTGATAAGTTAAGTGACCGTGGATGAAATCAACTTTTCATTCGGAAGCAACACCTCAAAGATTTTGATCATGATGAATGTAGTTGTCCTTTTTTTTTTAATTTCAAATTTAAGCATATTATATTTTTAATATGCTTAAGCGAAATTAACTTTATGATGATAAAGTAATACATATTGACATTGTTTGTGTTAAAATACTGAATGAACTGATTTATGATTAAACTGACTGGTTTTAACAGTTTTTATAATATGTACCGCTCCAATTCGGTATTTACAATATTGTTATATAAAATTTTCAATTATATTTTGCCCACCATGCTATTGATTTTTTTATTTTTAAAATGCTTAATTTCGTGGAATGATAAATGAAGTTTATTGGTACATAATCAGTAAATCATAATCCAATAATCCAGTGGTTGAGATCTGTTGATGTACAGTACATTAAATGTACTGAATCATCGTCTAAGTTCATTAGCTGAAACATGAGCAGAAAAGAAAGAAAGTAGTATAATCTATATTTTACATAAAAATATTTGGTAGAAATTCTTTTAGACTAAGTCCCCGTATGGCATAGCTTTTCAAATGATAAAAAGCTGATTATTGGACAAAAAGCTGATTATGAGACAAAAATAAGTGTTTGGTAAATATTTATTTTAGAAAAATCAATTTTTTAAAAATTGAAAAAACTTTATATTGCAAAAAACTAGAAATTGAAGCTTTTAAGAAAAAATGATTTTCAATTTTTAAGGGCAGCAGATTTAATATTTTTTTAGACAAAAATATATCTTATTTTATTTCATAATGACAATTATATCTAATATAATCTTTTTTTTTTCTCTTATCCCACTACTCAAAATTATCATTTTTTATTTTTTTATTCTAAAAATTTATTTTTAATCATATCATTTACCAAACAGTTGACAACTGTTTTTGATTTTATAAGTTATTTTGAATTTTATTTACCAAACAGTTACCTACTTTTCGACATACAGATTTTTGGAATACAGTTTTTTTCAATTGAAAAAACTGTTTTCATAAATTTTGCCAAACTGGCTCTAAATTAATTATTTATTATCTTATTACGATATTAAATTAACAATTTATTATTAGAAAGTACAATTAAATGAATATCTAACAAGGAAGGTAGATGGACATTTATTTAAAAAAAAAAAAGAAAGGAAATAGTAACATTTAAGGTTGCAAATCTTCCTATTTTTTATTTATAATTTTATATTACGTATTAATAATTTTTTATAAATTATTAATGATCATTCTTATATATTTATGATGAATTTTTTTATTTAAATACATAATATTGATAAAATAATTTTAAAAAATAAAATTAAACTTTATAATATAAAATCAAATAAAATTAAAACGTAACAGAACACTAATATTGGCATTGAATTTTTTATTAAAATAACATACTGCGATTATATTATTTATGAAGATATTGATAAAATTAAAAATATAATTTTTAAGCATAAAATCTTAAATGTTTTTATTTATATTTTATTTTATATGTGTAACATATTCTACTAATTGTAATAATTACTAAACATAAAGTTTCATGTACAACCAGTGCATACCTGATTAATGTGTATCAATATAGTTAATTTTTTGAAAATATATATATAAAATATAATTGGATTGAGTTAGCATTTTTTTTAAAAATCGTACCTGTTGGCCGTTGCCATCACAAATCCAATTCTTTTGATACTCTTCATTGTAGTATTTTTTAAGTGACACTCATAAATCTCATTAAATTGCCATTTCTTTTTTTTTTTTTTTAAATATCTTATCAAATTATTATTTAGAGGTGGCAAATTAGATAGGTTGGACGGATTTGGTTTGGATTACAAATGGACGGATCATAAATGGGCAAAAAATATGGATCATAAATTGGTTAAATGCCCAAATGCATTGGGCGGATTAGATCGACTCAGAGACTAAAATTTAACCAAACTTTTAATGAAAATAATTATCGATATAATAACGGAATACTAAGATAGCTATCAATATTGGCCTAGATGGACTGGATAATAGCTTAAACGGGTCAAGATATATGTCAATTAATTTGATATATTTTTTAATTAAAATAATTATCAATGTAATTACGAGATACTAAAATAACTCATAAATTTTTTTTTGTCAAAATGGGTCGATGACCCAAATAGGTCAGTTAAAAGGCCAAATGGGCCAAGATATGAATCAATCAATTTTTTAATAAAAATAACTCTATGCAATATCATGAAACTAAAATGCGTCGGATAACCCAAATAGGTCGGATGGAGTACCAAACGGGCTGAAATAAGGATTTTTTAACAAAAATAATTGTTGATATAATAACGGAATACTAAAATGATCAATATAAAAAAAATAGCCCAAACGGGTCGTACGGAGGCCAAAACGGACCGAGATATGGGTCAATCTATTTGGCCTATTTTTTAATGAAAAATAATTATCTATATAATAAAGGGAAATTAAAATAACTTTTCTAAAAAATATTAGCACAAATAGGTTGGGTGGCTCAAATGAATCGTATGAAAATCCAAACGGGACTGAGATGTGAATTAATTCATTTGACACATTTTTTAACAAAAAATAGTTATTGATATAATAATGAAATACTAAAAAGACTGCTATAAAAAATATTGACCAAAATGTGTCGGGTGGCTCACATGTGCTGTATGGAGATCTAAATAGGCTAAAATGTGGGTCAATTAATTGAATCCATTTTTTTAATAAAAATATCTCTATATAATAACGTGATAATAAAAAAACTGCAATAAAAAATATTATTTCATATAGATTGCGTGTTAGCCAAAATATATTGGATGTATCGAATGGTGGTTTAAATAGACCAAAATATATATCAACTCATTTAGTATATTTTTTAATGATAAATAATTCTCAATATGACAGGAATACTACAAAATTAGCCTAACAAAAATATTGAATATACAAATAGTAAATAATTATTCATTTTAAAAAAATGAGAAATTTATCACGCAAATTATTCCATTAAATTTTTAAATTTCTATTTCAATATTATTTTTGTAAATTTAAAATAATATATATTTTAATTTTATTTTTATATAATGTTAATAAAATATTTAATAATTTAATTGATATTTATCTTTTTTCTTTACACATTTAATTATGATAGTTTAAAATAAAGGAGGATATTTAGTTTATTTAATATAATTTTTTATAAAAATTAATGAAGATAATTTAATATTATTTTTAAAATTTATATAAAAAATAACAATTTACTAGAGTAGTAAAATTCTTTTTAAAATAAGTAAAAATAATCAGCTTACAAAAAGTAACGACAGAAATACAATTTCTGATTTTTTTTTTTCCTAATAATTTCTTACGCCGAAAATTATAAAAATCGAGGAAGCAATGTGCAATTATTTCTTTTCTTCCGTTTTCCTCCACCGGCGCACGATCTATCTCTAACCCTAGACATGAGCTGAGTTAATCTCGGCACATTCGAATTTTGCGCTTTATTTTACTCTCTTTTTTATTTCGTATTAGGGTTTGGATTTCAGAATTTTGATCAATGGAGGAATTGCTCTCCGCCAGTGATCAGCAGAGCTTGGTCTCTTCTTTTCTCGAGATCGCCGTCGGCCAAAACGCTGATACTGCGAGGCAGTTCCTTCAGGTATCTATATAATTCTACATACAATTGAGGATTTGTGTTGTTAGAGGTTGAAGTTTCTTTCCGAAGTTATGATCGCCTTTTAGTTTAGATGGCTTCTTGATGTCAATAGTATCAAAATTTTCAATTTCTTGAAATGGGTTTTCTAAAAGTTTGTATTTTTTGGCAGCAAACTAAGTATTGGGTTTTGGGTGTCAGATTTTTGTAGCTTTCGCTGTTTTAGTGATGACAGTAAATCTAGGAAAACCGAGACCTTCTCCTTCTTCTTTATAAAATTAATAAATGGTTACCTAGCTGCTGCCAGTATCTTAGCTGGATTTTAGAAGGGAAGCGAGTGAAAATTTCTCGTTTATACAAGCCTAAAGGTCGTTCCTGTAATGAGCACGCTCTCCGAAGCTGCTATGCTACGGCCTATCAAAGAATGAGAAGTCATTGATGGGTTTTAGGATTCTGCGTGGGGGGAGTTTATTCAGAAAATGTGTATTCTTTTACCTTGATTTTTTCATGTTGTTTGGTGTTTTATAGATTTTTTATTTTTATTTTTATTTTTATTTTCTCACATTTTCATTGTGCGATAATTTTGATATCATTGAAATGCATGCGTGCTTTAACTTTGAAAGCATTTTTTTTTTTTTTAAGTAACTACTGCTTTAACATGGAGCTCATTGTAGCAAAGTTGAGTTTTGAGTTTTCTGCCACCTAGTGGCAATGTTCTTATGTGGATCTTAACATTGGTAAGTTTGGATGGAAACAGGCCACAAGTTGGAAGCTTGAGGAAGCTCTCCAGTTGTTCTATGTGGGCAACGAAGGTGGGCAGGTAGAATCAGCTTCACAGTCGCCACCGGCAGAAAATGCTAATCCTTGGCCAGATGTAAATTCTATGTATGTCAAAATCTTCTTTAATGTTTCTAACTGTTTGCTTTTAAACGTGATGGTTTAAGTTGATTATTTATTCTATTGTCTGTTGTCGTGCATTGATTCAGTGTGAAGGACAATGAAAATGAAAATGTAAATGTTGGACAAGATGGTGGAGAGGAGGTGCGCCCTCCTTTGCCAGTTGTAAGGGATACTCTATATGATGATTCCATGTTTTTTAGGTATGTCACGTGTGTATATTCAAGTATTTCTATTTCCATTTCAATGATTTTTTATTTTATTTCATCTGCTTGTACGTGTCAACATGATTTTAAATTTGTAAAGTAGAGTAAAATTACAGATGGAGCATAGATCTTGTTGTTAAAATTTACTGAAATAGAAAGGCAATGTTATGTCACGGTTTTAACAATGTGTAGAGATGTTTCTATTGCTTCTGAGTGTCATTTTGATGTTGTATTAATTATCTTTTCACATAAATTAGGAAATGTATGGTTTCTATAATTTTCCTGCAATTTTCTATATTTTCACGAATCATATAATAGCTGCTTTCTTTTTACTCACATAGAGCACCTAGGATGGGACATGCACCACATGAATCGAGTTCATTGGTTGCATTTCGCAACTTTGATGAGGAAACGAAACGTCCTGGGGTTTGGGAATCAGATCAAGGGGCTACATCTACAGCTGACAACTCTAGGGACAATCTTGCTTCGTTGTACCGTCCTCCATTTCATCTAATGTTCCATGGGTCATTTGAAAAGGTTAGGGAATTTCTTTAATTCTTCTAATATCTGCGCTCTTGTGCCTATTTAAGCCTAGTTGATGGGAAATTGTTGGTATTTAATACAGGCAAAAGGCGTTGCTTCTGTTCAGGACAAATGGCTTCTGGTGAATATACAATCCACAAAGGAATTTAGCTCTCATATGGTAGCTTTCAATTTCCCATTTTTTTTAAAGGTTTCGTCATTTAAATGCTCATTCTAACTTTTGATGCTGTATGCATTACATTCTGAAGCTTAATAGGGATACATGGGCAAATGAAGCTGTTGCTCAAACTATCAGTACTAATTTTATCTTTTGGCAGGTCAGTTTCATGTTACTCTGTCTTTGTATGGTTTGTTTTGCCAAGTGGATAAAACTCTTATAATTCTGCTCCAACTGCCTTGCATAAAACAAAAAATGTAGCATCTAAATTAAATTCTCTTCTTTTATATTCTATAGTTAGCTAATACTTGGAGAAAATGAATTTCGCTAGTGGAAAAAGACCCATTAATTGTGACTAAGTTCACATTGTAAATGGTTCTATTTTGTTCTAATTCCATAAGTTATCATCTACGTTTTTTCTCATACAAGACTTCTGTGTTTGAAAATATGAACCAGTACTTTCAATGTTAATAACTTTTAACATTTGGCATTCCTGCACCGTTTTTGAGAATTTTGGTACATATGTAGGTATATGATGATACAAGTGAAGGGAGGAAAGTCTGCACCTACTACAAGTTGGATTCTATTCCTGTGGTGCTTGTCATTGACCCAATTACAGGACAAAAGATGCGTGCATGGACTGGAATGGTACACCCTGAAAGTTTGCTGGAGGTATATGTTATGCCATATTTTATTTATACCTCTTTTCATGATCATGTGATAAGTTGATGTCGCTGGCAAAGGGACTTGAACTTTTGATAATATAACTTTGTGGACTTGAATTAACTTATTTCCAATAAATAGGATCTAGTACCATTCATGGATGGTGGCCCAAGAGATCATCATATAACTCTTTCGCATAAACGTCCAAGGGGAAGTTCTCAAGCTCCACAGAAAAACAAGGGTGAGTTATGGTTTATGTTATTTATGCCAAGTTTATCGGTTGTCCAATATGTTGGAACAGAGAATTCTAAACAGGGTACTTCGTACACTTGTATTGATTCTTCCACCATTATTGAATTTCTGCCTCCTCTGTTTGTAATGTGCTTAATACATTATTTACTTTGTTCAGTGACACATTGTTAACTATGGTGTGGTTGACAGGTTTTCAATGGCCTGTTTATTTTTATGCATAAAGATACATTTTTGTTTGTTACTTTCTGCTTTTGAATTGTAATATTTCATTAGATTTTCTATTTTGTGTAACCTAATTACTTTCTGTTCCTTTTCATTTGCATAACATGACAAACTTAATACACACAAGTTACTTTTGTTTGGAATAAGTGGTTTGTGATATATCTTGTTTCACTATTTTCCTACCTCAAAGCTGTTCTTACTTCTTAGTCCTCCTCCCCTAGCTTCTTAATTTTCTGTACCGGAACTTTAATGCACAAACCACACAGCTGCTTTTAGAGTTCCTAAACATCAAAGTCTACATATTGAAAAGCTTATGGAGGCTGCTTATGTCTATTAGGTTGACTGGTTGCATGAACAACAGCGACTATTTACTATAAATTAAAGTTTATGTCAGTGCTCTTAATTTAATTAAATTTGTTTGTTTAACTTGTTTTTCCCCTTTTCTTTTTATGATTTGGGGTGGGGGTATAGGGGGATTGTGTCATTTGTTCCAAAGGGTAAGACAACCAGAACAGCATGCCAGACTAGGACTGCATCGAAGAAGAATAATTCTCCAACTTATATGCTAACCTTTATGCTGCACGTGAAAAATCTTCTATGTGTGTTTATTCTATATATTACTGTCCATGCCTCCATGGGGTGTGATTCTGTCACTATTTTGTGTTTTCTGTTAGCAATGTGAATGCATTTCATTTCGCACTGTCAGTTGAAGCTAATGAAGAAGATGAGGAAGTGCAACGGGCTTTGGCTGCTTCTTTGGAGGAAATGAAAGACGTAAACAGAGAGGCATCCGGTAGTAAAGGTTCAACTATTGCTGATAAGAAGGAAGAAGAAACACGCTCAACTACGAAACCCACATATCCATTGCTGCCTGCAGAACCCAAAGGTGATAAGAGCCTTCTTTGCAGGGTTGGACTACGTCTTCCTGATGGGCGCAGGATCCAGAGAAATTTCTTGAAAACTGATCCAATCCAGGTAAGAAAGCATACAATCTACATATTCTGCCCCCTTCTAACGGTTTATTAGCAGAATGGTATTTTGTCGCCTTCTTCTGTCTGTTCTCCAAACTTTTCATCTGAACTTGTATTGTTGAGAAAATGCTATTTCTCTTATTCTGTTATTTGCAACACGTAAAAGGAGTTGTCATGAGTTGCTGCCAAACAATGGTTGGCCACATTTTATTCTAAGAAATAAATGTGTGGAATTCATTTCAAGATGGTGATCAAAGTTTTATTTTCTTCGAGGCATAACACGTAACTTTATTGTCGATACATTCCTTTTACCTACTGTGCTCTAGCGAACCTAATTTAACTTTGGCTTCTTGCATGAATCCACTGGTTTGGCATTTAAATTATTTTTATTTTTCTACTGCAGCTGCTGTGGTCATTTTGCTATTCGGAGCTAAAAGAAGAGGGGCCAAGACCGTTTCGCTTGACACAGGCAATCCCTGGAGCAAAGAGTCTGGATTATGACAGTAAATTAACTTTTGGGGAGTCAGGCCTAGCCAACTCTATGATCTCTGTTGCTTGGGAGTAAAAGTCAACCTTGAATGGCTGTGAATTTGGTTTCCAGGATTCTGGAAAGGGATTGCTGAGGTCCACATTGCGTTTGCTTTTGCTTACAGTCCTCCGTTTATTTATTAATTATGTAAAATCCACGTTGTTTTACTATGAGCTGTAGCTGTTTACGGCTTTGTGCAGTTCAAAGTGTATTAGGGCGCAGGGCTTTGCCATTAAAGTAAATCCTTCATTGGGATGGTGGAAGCAATTAGGGATTCAAACTTCGAATCCCTACATTTTGAATCTGGAACATTGTTTGTTTAGCTTCACCTGATTTCTCTCATTTAAATTCTCATAGCTTCATGTGATTGAAGTTTCAGTGCTCTATAGAGAGTGGATGCCCTGTTAAATCATGTTTGCATGTAGCCAGCTGATGAGTTAGTACATATATGCTCTATATGGACTGTTAAATTTGAGAATACCAGCCAAATTTTACTTGTTATCTTCTACATTAACACTTATTTACAGGAATCTTTCTTTTTTCTTCATTTTTTCGCTTAAAAATCATTCGAGTTTTGATCTGAGTTCTTAATGGTCAGTTAGTTTAATGCTTAATTTAAATGGAATCAGCAAGTCATGGCTGGAAGCCACTGAGGAGGATGATGTGTATTGGATGTTTCTTGTGGGAATATTAAGTATATATTCGTTACATTATATGTACAAAATATTAGTAAATATTAACACTTTGATATTAGTATATTTAATGTATCGAATCATCTTTCTAATTAACAGTCAGATTTTTAGTTGATCATCTTCCTAATAATAGGGCTTTAGATAAAAATTAAGAAGATAAAAAAAAAATTGTAAGAAAGTAAAAATGGAGGACTGGAAAAGGAGAATTCTGATTTTACAAGCTAAAGGCCAACAAGAGGAAAAAGTTGTTCAATCCACTTGTAGAATACCAAGTCCCACCCTTAAATAATTAATAATTATGAAGCTAACAAAATAATTAAAACTCGATCATAATTAATTAGTGCTAAAGCTTATAAACAAATTGCATGATTAGATGTTTTAATTAACTAATTAATGAGACATTAATTTACAGCAGATGTCTTGAAATAGCCAACGATAGGTAGAGTTCAAAAATAAAAACCAATAGGTGTTCACATTTTCTTTTGATTTTCCTTCCAAAAGAATCATACCAAAATGTGCTAGAAAAAAAGTAATTTTAAAATGCGCATGTAGTGTATGCAATGCATGTATCGACCGTCTAAATGCTTGTGCGTCTAATTTAATGGCACTGTTGAATTACTAAAAAAGAAGTACAGAAATGGTTTGCTTTTGGATTTATTGAGTGGAAAATTTGAGAGTGGATCTTTGAAAGGTCCATTAGAATCTGAACATAGGATTTGATTTCACCATCAAAACATAGTTTATTTATTAAACGAAATATGATAAAAAAAAAAAAAAAAAAACTTTAATAATGCCAAGTGGGTGTGAAGTGTGAAATAATGAGTCGAAAGAAAAAAAAAATGCCATCAGTTCAGAAAACATAATAAAAAAAGAAAGAGAAATGCGAGACCGTACAAGATCTTACTATTAAGATATCGCCACGTGAGATTCCTTCTCACCATACTTTGCTGGGATAATTTTACTTTATTCAATTTATGCTTATATCACAATTTAATCTTCCAATTTCATTCTATGTATGTAAAAAACACATATGCCTATATTCCGGGGTAAAAATAATCAAGGGACATATATGCCAATTTTTACCTACAACAATTATTTTAATTAACTATGAAAATTCCCAAACCATATGCCTATATTACGAACAAAAAAAAAAACAATTTAGTTAGAGTAGGGTTGGATGAAAAATAATATATAAATAATAAAGGGTTGCCAATTTCTCAAAATTAATGAAATATTGATTTATACACAAGTAAAATCCAATAAATTTTTTTTTATATTAAATTACATTTAAAAAAATAATAATAAAAAAACGATCATAAAGATAAGCAAAAACGAGGAGGCCAGGTTGAGCAACTAAAGTTACAGGATAAAAAGAACAAAGAGTGAGATAGACAATACATATAACAATTAAAATTAAGTAAATAAATAAAGACAAAAATATTAAAAAATTATATATTATAAAATAATTATAAATAAATTGAGGTGCAATTAACCCCGGGATGCAGTTGAATTGTTAGTAGATTCTTTTAGTTTAAATGAAGTCGTCATTTATTCGTATATACAGTTATTTAAAATCTGAAGTCAGAGTTTTACCTCGCGTAAAATAAATCTTCCCATTTTGATCGAAAATTAGTCTAAATATAACTCTAAGGAGAATTAGTAGGAAAACTCATTGGTGTCATAAAAAAAAATTCAAGAGAAGATATGATAGAATAGAAACAGTAAAAGGAAACAATCCTTTTTCCTGTCTCTGTTTCTGTGACACACTAAGCAACAAAATTCTTCCTTTCCCCACTTCTTTCTTTTCTCCACCGCTACTTCCTCCTCTCTCCGCCGTCTCCTCCTCCTCTAACTTATGTCCGAACGTCCCTCCACTACCCCACAACCACCCTCACACCACCCCCTTCTCCCCACACCCACAACCACCAGCCACCGTGAATATAGAAAAGGTAACTGGACAATCCAAGAAACCCTAACCATTATCACCGCCAAGAAACTCGACGACGAGCGCCGGTCAAAGCCTAACTTAGCGGCTTCCACTTCGAAACCTGGTGAGCTACGGTGGAAATGGGTGGAAAATTACTGTTGGGCCCATGGTTGTTTCCGTAGCCAAAACCAGTGCAATGATAAATGGGATAATCTTCTCCGTGATTACAAGAAAATCCGTGATTATCAATCAAGATCCGATAATATACACGGTGGCTCTTCGTCGGAATCTTTACCGTCTTACTGGTCCATGGAGAGACAACAGCGCAAGTACTATAATCTCCCTTCTAACATGTCCCGTGAAGTTTTTGAAGCTCTTGATGAAGTTGTTCAAAGAAAATATCAAAATAATGTTCAAGAACAGCAGTCTCTGCCTCCTCCTCCAGTGACCGCCGCCGAAGGGCTGCCGGAGGAGAGTGGTGGTTTGGATCCCCCGGCGGTTTCAGGTACTTCTGTATCTTTTTTTGCAGTAGTAGTATTGTTACAATGTCAGTGTCAGTCCCAAATGAGAACTTCTTTGTTTGTTATGTGTTTGGGTTATTAAAATAATTTGGTCAAACTTGCAGGTTTGAAAAACTCTCTGCCACAATTTGAATTTACTCACTATACTGTTTATAAAAATTATTCTACTATTGCTAATAATGTATAGTTAATTAACTACATCTAACATCTTTACTACATAACAATGTCTGTCTTGTCTTTATTATTTTTCTTGTTCCTTGTCTTCTCCATGGTTCCATCTGTATTATTTGATAGTTTTTGAAGAAATATATACTTAATTGATTGATTCTCTCTTTAGTTTTTTCTTTATTTTCTTGGACATAAATTTCCTTACACTTTGTTCAGTATGGGATTAGTACATAATTTTATCTAAAATAGGTTTCATTATAGTTTATTATATATCAGGTTTAGACAACAAAAATCCTAAAATAACATTGTTTATTCGCAATCTTGCCTCTATATCACTTGCTATACGTACAAGTTTCTCATTATTCCTATCTTATTTTTCACAATTCGATTAAATTCATTATTGTTAAGCTCGTTTCATCAATAATTAGTACAAATTCAAATTGATCTTTCCCTGTGATAGATATATGCATTGAATCATTACTCACTATACTATTATGCATGTTAGCATTTATGAGATGCCATACATTATTATAAGCAGAGAATTAAAAGACTTAAAACTTATATATATATTAGTTGATGAGCCGACACTGGCTTTCGTTTATAAATATTACGAAATGTAATCATTCAAGCCACTGTAATAAAACACTTGCTCATCATATTTTAGTATATGGTGATTTTATTTTAGGTACTTTCAGTGAAATAAAGAAGCCATAAAAGTAAGCTGAACTAGCCTTAATCATTGATATTTTTGACATCCAGAGCAAAAGAAAAGGAAAAAAAAGAAAAAAAAAGCTGAAAAAGTAACTCAAGCAATTAGTTGAAAGATAATAATAGTCTCTTTTAGTGCTTTATTTTTTCAGAATCCAGTTAAAATGTATATATATTATAATATTATTTTATTTGAATGGAAAAGTCAAGAACTTTTGAACTGAATGAGTTAGCTGCAAAGGGTATTTATGAATTTGGTGTGTACACTTTTCCACTGGCAGCAATGCCTACGGCCACATGCTAACTCAATACTGATCTTTTTCACTTCTCACTTGTACATCAAAATGTACTATATATGTGAATGTGATTCTCACTCTTCTCCCTCTTGTTCACTGTTGAATTGCACTCTACATTATTCATAAACCTACACTAACTACTCTCTCTATTGGTTTCCAACTTCAATAATTACACCTTTTTGCACTTTGTATTCATTAATTTTTAGATAATGCTAGGTATTAACTTTTAGATAATGTTTTTTTTTTCCTAAGAGTAAGGGCATTTGATGCCAATATACTTTTCAAAATTCACATAATATACCACTATAGTGTTTTTTTTTTGGTCATTTTTTGACACTAAAGTGCTTAAAATGGTGAAAAAAAAAGTCAGTTTTGCATAATATCCGATCAGCGAACTTAACATGGTCGATCAAAATTATTTCATTTTGACAAGCTAAATGGAAAATTTTCTCTATTTTGAAAAATAGTGGGAAGTAAAATGACGAATTTTTTCTATTTCGAAAATTACAAGACAAAAATTGAAAAAAAAAAGTATAATAGCATATTCTGACTATTTCAACAGCTATGATGGCAAAAGAATATCTCTTTATATATATATATATATATATATATATATATATATATATATATTAAGTTTTGACTAGGGTTTTTTCATGTATTAAGTATCACACAAATTGTAAAAACAACTCTCCTATATGGTATATGGCATTCTGTTATTACTCTGATATATTCACGACGAAAAAAAAAAAGAGCTTTTTAAACTTAGTCTAGACAAATTATAAAGTTTCTACAGCTGAAAAATTAGTGTGCCTAAGGATCTTATATGTGTAACTATATATCCATGTATGTTGTTTTTTTATTATTGTTGAAGCAGAAGCGGAATCATCTGCGACGGAATCAAGTGAAGATAAAGTTGACAGTAGCTCAAAAAGGAGGAAAATCAGAAACATTGGAGCAAGCATCAAGCGCAGTGCATCAGTGTTAGCTCAGGCAATCAGAAGCCGAGAAGAGAAGAAAGAGAAAAGACATCAAGAACTAATGGAGTATGAAAAACGTAGGCTTCAACTTGAAGAGACTAGAAATGAAGTGAACAGGCAAGGAATGGCCAATCTTGTTATGGCTGTTACCAAGCTTTCAACTGCTATTCAATCTCTTATATCACCAGATACAAACCTTAATTCTTGATGTTCTTGTACTCACTCGGTCGGTTATTCTTTTGGACATACATATTATTAGTGGCTTTTAATTCAACTGTAGATTTCCAGTTGCTATCTGTTATTATATGGAAATTATGACTTTACCAAAAATACTTACTTAGAACCAATTTATGAACCGATTGGATATGCCATGTATGCATTAGGGAAATTTCTTTTATGTGGCGTTTTATATTTCTTACATAGGACCAGTGTAGAAAGAAAGTATTAATTCCCTTTCTTACCCGCGGGTGAGGATTTAAATCACTTTTAAACAATGGAGTAAGTAATTAGTACGTTACAATTTCTTGATATATATATTAATCTTTGCAAATTTTCTTTAATTAATATATTGTTTGTTCAAATCACATATTGCTGTCTAAATATATGCTACATCTTTTTAACGTAATTTGAACAACATATTTTCCGGAAAAAAAAAATCCATTAATGTATAAAAACTCTTGTACATATTTAAATGTACAAATGAACTAAAATGTCTATATTATCCCATTTATTTTTTAATATGAATTGTGATAATTTTTTTTTTCCAAAATTTTGAGATAAACTTGAAGGAAAAAAAAAAAACAGATAATAACATCTTTCTTCCCCATTCATAATTTTTATTTTTTATAAGAATAAGGAATTGTTTTTTGTTAAAAGAATAAGGAAACTAATTAATCATATACGTATATTAATTTTCCCGGACCTATATTTTAGATCTTCTTATATATCACAAGTATAATAAATTGTCAGATAAATAAATAAGAAGAAGAAATATAAATTATTAAAATTAGCAATATTTTTTATTGTCATTGTCACTTTGTTTTAAAATTAATTCCTGGGAACGTAAATTTTCATTTTATTCAATTTTAATTTCGAAATCATTTTTTTTATGTCTTTTTTGGAAATTTTTTAATTCGTGGGTTTTTATTAAAAAACTCAACCGAATTCTACAATTTTTGATAAACAGATTATAAAAGTTAAAATTATATTTTTAAGAATGTAATGACATCAAAATAATTAAGTAGAATGTTTGTTCGATTTTTAAGATATATATAAGTGTTTTCGGTGTTTTTCTATTTTTTATTAATTATTTTGATTTTATTTTTCTCTACAATGCAAATATTATTATATTTTGCACTAATTTTATAGTTTTTCAATAAATTTCATTTATAATGATTTATCATAATAAATTGGATAAACAAATAAAAAAATAAAAAATACTCTAAAATATGAAATTGATAGAGGTGCCTACCATTTAATCTACGTTCCAGCCATAGTTAAAGATGCATAAGTTTAAAAATTCAAATTCTAACTATCTCTTTATATTTCTAATATTTTTAAGATCCTAAAGAAATTGGATCGACACATAATATTAGAGAGTTATAAGATTTAATCAAATAAAAAAAATATGCACATATCTAAAGGAAAGTAAATATTTCATTTAATGAAACAAAAGTGCATTAAATATACATTGCTAGTTTTGCTTTATTTAATAGACATTCTTTTTTTTTTTTAAGTTGATTAAATTGGTACGTCCGTGTTAGTTAGGGGTGAGAAAAAAAACTGATGGACTCGGTTAACCGAAAAAAAATTCGAAACCAAACCGATTGACTGGTTAACCGATTGTAATGGACTGGTTAATTGGTAGTGTTTTGAAAAAACCGATATTAATGGACTGATTAATGGTTTTTGACTCATGTGACTGGTTAACCGAACCGAAACCGAATTTTTAGTTAATTTATTAATTTTTAATAATTTATAACAATTTATCCTAATTAAAGGTGATCATATACTTTTTTTTCATTATACTAATCATTTTAAAGTTTTTAAATTTTTTTAATTGGCTATTAGTAAGTATAATAATTTATCTAATTAAAAGTGATTATGGACCGGTTAATATATTTACTTATTAAATATTAATTTTTAAAAACATATTTGCTTATATCCACCAAATATTTTTATTTTAACAACAATAATATTATATTATAGTGAAAAAATTTTAATTTTTAAGTATTTTGAACATTTTAATTTTATTTATGAATATATTTATAATTATAGTTATTAACCGAAAAATATTGGTTAACCGATCCGAAAATCCGAAATCGATGGACTGATTAACCGATGGTAATGGATTGGTTAATGGACTGGAATTTCAAAAAACCGATATTAATGGACTGGTTAATGGATAGGGCTCATGAACCGGTTAACCGACCATACTCACCTCTAGTGTTAGTTGATGCTGGTTTTATAGAAATTCATTTTTTTTATATAAGATTTACATAATAGCTAATTATTTATAATAAATAATTAATATATAAAAATAATAAATCACTTTAAAATGTCAAATTTAAAAGCATTTTTTACTATGTATTTTTTTCCATATTATTACATACAATTTGTACAAATTTTGCATAAATTTTTTATGCACAAATCATTTTCCTATTTTTAGTACTTTATGCTACTGCTCGTTTTTTTATTTATTTTTATTTTTAATTTTCAATCTAGTGGGAGATAAAACCATAGAATTAAATTCCTCCAAATTAATATATATAATGCTATACGAATACGATACAAGAGCAACTTGGGAAACTCGATAGATAGCGGTTAAAACTTTAAGTGTGAGTCATTAATTCAATACTTTTGCATTGCTAATATACAAGTAGTGTAACCATCCTATATACCGCAAGTGACTGCTGGTTCTAATGATATTTTCAAAATGAGTATTATTATTATGTGTTAGGATCGACGAGCTATTTAGACGGTGATTTTATGGCAACAGTGAAGAAATAGCCAAAGTAATAAAAATAAATACACACAAATTTACGTGGTTCGGCAATATGCCTACGTCCACGGGAGGAGAGGAGCAATAAGTTCACTATCGTAAAATAATATTACAAGTGGAGAAAACTCTCAACCCAAAACCCAATTACACCCGCTCACAAAATGCTCTCTTAATTAGAGCATAAACACTCTCTCAAATTCTTTATATTCGATGTACTTACAATTGAAGAAGGGAAAGCCTTTTATAGGAATGGAGAGTAACTGTGAGACACTGTGCCACCGATTTCGGTGGCAGCTATATTTGACAAAACTAAATCGGTGGCAACTTTCTTTGACAAAGAACAAAAGAACAAAAAGATAAAAGCAAAGGCATATACGACAAATCTCCACCTTGACTTTGAATTTTATCAACAGTAAACTTAGCTCCACCTTCTCCAAATAACTTTAAGTGCTACGTACATACACCAATCAAGTCCAAACAGTGTTTGAACTTGGTAGCAGGAAGAGACTTTGTCAACATATCTGCTGGGTTGTCTGCAGTACCAATCTTTTTAACCATAACATCTCCTTGTGCGATAATATCTCGAACAAAATGGTACCTGATGTCAATGTGCTTTGTTTTTCCATGAAACATCTGGTCTTTGGTCAGATGTATAGCACTTTGACTATCGCAAAAGACAACTATGACGCGCGCCGAACCCGGACAACCCAGCAAGGGCCCTCGCTTTGAATCCGCTTTAGGATTCGAGGTATGGAGGTCCGCGTCTTTTGGATCATGGGCGCCATGAGGCATCATCGGTGTATCCCTCCCAATAGAACATTGGGCAGAAGTACCTAGCCTATTGACGCCTAAAGGCACCTTCGAGGTATTTGGAGTCGCCACCCAATTTGCGTGAAATTGGGAAAAGGTTTCTCACCTCTATTGGTCTAAACCAGAGATATGGTGTCCGGAACTTCCCTCTTATTTATGCTTTGGTTAATTATAAATGGGTTTTTAACTTCTTAAAATTATATCTCTCATCTCACACGATAAATGCATTTAATTTAAATCGCGCATTTCAAGCATTCAAAAGCAGTAAAAGGAAAAAATTAAAGCAATAAAAGAAAGCGATAAGTGAAAGCGGTAAACACGCAAGCACGCAATTACAATAGAAATAGAGGCAGATTACAACCCCAATAAAAGGAGATTAAAGATGTAAGTGGGACGGAATACAATCCCCAAAAGACGAATAAAGTTGCCCCAAAAATTAATTACAAGGGCCCGAATAGAAAAGAACTTGAATTTAAAACACTCACCCAAGATTAAAATAACATACATAAATCGGGACATTATTTAAGAACATTGGTTCCTTCGCGCCTATTCTAAGGTTTAGGAACGTTGATTCCTCGCGTTTACTTGAATAAGGTTCGAAGAGTCGCTTTGGTTGATTGAATTGAAAAACCGGGATGAGTGATCCCATTTTTGTAGAAAAGTTGACTCTTCATTTTAATGGTGACATTTTTATTGTCGGGCTAAAATAAGGGACATTGGTCCCAATTTTATTAGTAAAAGTTCCAATTTAATTGTAAAAATATTTTTGTGACTTTTTATCACACGCGTACAAAAATAAAACAAGTACTTACAAGTAAACACGTAACACATAAAAGGGGGATTGAAAAGATCTCACCAAAATGGAGGGCCCGCCTACGCGTTGCAACCCATCCGGGGAGTCGCGGGGACGCCCAAATAACTCGATTCAAGTTAAACTCATACAAATATTAACGTCAAAAATAATATTAGTAACAACTCCAAAAATTAATCAAATGAAGACAATATAATGACAATAATAAAATCATAACAAATAATCATGGTATGGCGACAATAACAAAAAAATAATAATAATAAATATAATAATAATAATAATAATAAAACAAATGAAATCTTTACTAACAATAATGATATAGAAATAGTGAATAAAACAAATAATGGCAAGAATAATAATGATGACCAATTCTAGGACAAACAATGACAACGAAATAATAATAATAATAATAATAATAATAATAATAATAATAAACGTTGGCAACAACCTATAATAATAATAATAATAATAATAAATAATAATAATGATATCAATAAATGAACCAAATAGTGATGGTAATAATGATAAGGGCAATATTGCTACATGATGCTAATATCCAAATAGCAAGGATAATGATAATATAAAAGGAGAATAGTGGCCAACGGCAAAGCAAGTAAGAATTAAACCATAAAAATCAAACTTAATATACATAGAAGAATTGAACCAAAACAAGACTAGGGGATGTCAACAGTAGCAAAAAATAAAAACTATTAACCATGAATAAATATGATAATAGCAACAAAAATAATATTAACAACAATAAATAATGTACAAGAAAAAATAAAAGAGAACAAGTCCAGGAATGTTTACCCTCAGAATTTTTAGATTGGGGAAACGGTGTCCCGATCGATTTTCCTTGTCGGATTTGTGGTGATAAACACTTAAAGAAAATATAGAGTTTAATGTTTTGAAATAAAATCAAGAAAATATTTTGGTAAAAATATTTTTGGTGGATGATTTTGAGCAAAAAGAAATTAGTTTTCCTAAGCCCAAATCACCCAAGAAAAATGGATTATGTATTTTTGAAGAGTAATTAAAGATTAAAATTTGAGAAAGAAAAAAAAGAAGTTAAGAATTTTTTGAAGAAAAAAAGGTTGAAGAAAACCCTTTGCTGGAGAGGAGAAATTGAAAGAAAAAAGCCTCTTAGAAATTCTTGCCGTCCTCCTCCAAATGAGGGCAAAAACCTCATTTAAGGTTGTCTTGGCCAAAAATGGCAAAAGACAATAAAAACTTTTATTTTTGTTTCACCCAAAAAAGCATGAAATGGTGAAAGACTGAAGAAAATCAGACTGAAAAAAAAATCAGACTGCGAAAAAAGTGGACAGGCGAAACAGGTCACGCGGAGAGGGCAAGGGCGCGCGCGGCAGCAAGCTGCTGCGCGCGTGGTGCCCCCTGCCTCGCGCGCAGGGGGGTGCGCGCGAGGCCCCTGCCTCGCGCGCAGGGGGGGGCGCGCGGCGCCCCCTGCCTCGCGCGCAGGGGGGGGCGCGCGAGGCCCCCGCCTCGCGCGCAGGGGGGGGCGCGCGGCGCCCCCTGCCTGCGCGCAGGGGGGTGCGCGCGAGGCCCCTGCCTCGCGCGCAGGGGGGGCGCGCGGCGCCCCCTGCCTCGCGCGCAGGGGGGTGCGCGCGAGGCCCCCGCCTCGCGCGCAGGGGGGGCGCGCGGCGCCCCCCGCCTCGCGCGCAGGGGGCTGCGCGCGAGGTCCCTGCCTCGCGCGCAGGGAGGGGCGCGCGGCGCCCCCCGCCTCGCGCGCAGGGGCTGCGCGCGAGGCCCCCTCGCCTCGCGCGCAGGGGACCTGCACGCGAGGCGCCTGCCTGGCGCGCAGGCGCCCCTGCGCGCTGGGCGGCCTGCTGCGCAGGCGCCCCTGCGCGCTGGGGCAGCCTGCCGCGCAGGCAGCCCCGCGCTGCCGCAGGCGGCCTTCGCGACTTCCCCCTCTTTTTTTATTTTTATTATTTTTTTTTATTTTAAATTTTAAATTTTAAATTTTGAAACAAAATTAATATATTTATTATTATTTTTTTTTTACTCCATCTTAATTTTAATTTCCCCAAAAAAATATATATTTTTTAATTATTTTCCGAAAAACACACATTTGACAAGGGAACGATCGATTCTCACATTTCTTGCCGAAAATCGGTCTTCTATTTCATCATCGGGTAATCCTGATCTTGGACCGCCTCGGGACCCGGTGTCTACAGTTGCCCCCAATTTTGGGGAACTTAGAACCTAGGTGCCTAAGTGAACCAAAATTCAGAAAAGAAAGGAAAGAGGCGCGTACCTGAGGCGGTTGTCTTCCCGAACTGGCTGGAGTTACTGTGGGTAGTTATCGTCTGTTTGTCGACGTGTTAACCCCCGTTGCCTTGGCATCTAACCCGTTGATGCGGATATACTCATGGATTGAAAGGATTTAGAATATTTTGGGAAGAGCTCAATGCCATGAAGGATAACGCTCCGCAAAGACCGAGGATGCCTTGAAAAAAGGACTTAAAGACAAAGCTCCGAAGAGACTGAGAATGCCTTGAGAAAGGACTTAAAGATAATGCTCCGAAGAGACTGAGAATGCCTTGAAAAAGGACTTAAAGATAATGCTCCGAAAAGACTGAGAATGCCTTGAAAAAGGACTTAAAGATAATGCTCCGAAGAGACTGAGAATGCTCCGAAGAGACTGGGAATGATTTGAAAAAATGACTTAGAGATGATGCTCCGAAGAGACTGAGAATGCCTTGAGAAAGGACTTAAAGATAATGTTTTAAAGATATTGAGGACGCCTGTTGGATAAGGACTTAGAGATAATGCTCCGAAGAGACTGAGAATGCCTTGAAAAAGGACTTAAAGATAATGCTCCGAAGAGACTGGGAATGCCTTGAGAAAGGACTTAAAGATAATGCTCCGAAGAGACTGAGAATGCCCCGTGAAGGAGGACTTAAAGATAATGCTCCGAAAAGACTGAGAATGCCCCGTGAAGGAGGACTTAAAGGTAAAGTTTTGAAGATGCCTTTTGAAGAAGGACTTAAATATAGTGTTTTAAAGAGATTGAGGATGCCTGTTAGATAAGGACTTAAGGATAGTGGGGAGATTAGATGCACGTGATAAGTGCTTGTGCTAAGCATGTGCAAAGGATTACGCGTTGCAAGTACGCAAAGATCATGGGCACGAAATGTGTGCGAAGAATTTATTGTGCAAGATATATATAAAGTTCATGCATGCGTGAATGCATGTTGAGGCACCATCAATTGCCATACCCGTGAGATGCATATGTATGCAATAATGCAGGATAAGAGTTCATCCGAGTGGAATCGGAGGCATCAGCTGGTTTGGTTATCCGTTGCAATTGACTTGATGCCCTCTTGGATTGCCTTTGAATTTCATGCCTTTAAGGGATTATGAGGTTCTCCTCTGGTACCTGTAGTCATTTTTTGAAGGTAGTGCGTCCCTCGTGGATTTTCACACTAGCTTTTCTTAGCGGGAGATGCGTCCTTGTCGGATTTTCACATAACCCTGTGCCTTATTTTTTGCCTGGAATGGACCCAACCCAATCCAGCGGCTTTTATTTATTTTATTTTTTGTAGGGCAGACTGCCTGTCGCCAGGTTTTCACCCTGCCCCTTGGCCTAACTTTTGCTTAGAGCGCCAGTCACGGTTTTCATCTCTAACGGCTTTTTTTTTTTTTTTTTTTTTTTTTGGAGAGAGAAGTTGGAGTTGTTGCGAAAGGTTTTTCAGGTATGATTGGCGTGTGCTTATGTCTCAGGCTTTGGTTGTATGTGTTTGGCTCTTTATTAGGAAGGTGCTGTAGAATTGGCTTCGCAGTTCATAACAGGAGGAGCTGACTGAAGTGCCTGAGTGGCGAGAGTGGCAAGGGGTAGATGGTAGCAATGTGTTGGTTTCATATCTGACTGAGGCAACTTTGAGTGTGCAAGATGAACTGCTCTGGTCATACCAATACATCTTTGCATAAATGCATATATTTCGATCTGATTTCATATCACATGATCACTATTTGGCATTAACTCGAAAAATATGGGACATCATCTAATCTCGGGATAGATCTTGGGAGCATCAAACTCCTGTTATCAATCAGCCCTCGCGGGTTTTCTTGATTGAATATTTTCTCTTTTTTTTTTTTTAGCCTTTGCCATGGACCCTCTTTCAGTTCGTCAATATTGGTTGAATTTGCTTTCATCTTTATTAGCCGGAGAGACTGCTGCTTCTGAGAGTGATTCTTCTTAGTATCGAAGTTTTGGCCTTATCGCTTGTGCGGACTGGTTGAGTTGATGGGTTACTTATTTGGGGCTTGAATGTGAAGTTTCATGGTTGGCTTTTATTGCCTTTGGCGGTTCAGCTTGAATGATCTGGGGTACTTTTATCGATTCTGGTGGCTTAAACCCTGGAATGGCCTTTCAACGGCCGGGCTAGGGTAACAGGTTGGGCATGGATGATTTGGGGCACTTTCATTGGCCTTGGTAGTTCAAGCTTTCGAAATGGTTTTCGTCGGCTGGGATTGGATGGATGGCTCTGGAGTTAGCCCTTTTAGGTCCTTTTCAGTAGCTAAAAAGAATGGCAACGTGCAGGCATGTGTAGATCAACGGGATTTGAACAAAGTTTGCCCCCAAATGGCATTCCCTTGCCCCCTATCAATTCTCTCTTTTTTTTTTTCTCTCTTTTCTTTACACCCAATTTTTTTTTTTTTTTCAACCCAATTTTTTTTCACAACCCAATTTTTTTTTTTTTTTTTTCACAACCCAATTTTTTTTTTTTTCACAACCCAATTTTTTTTTTTTTTTTCACAACCCAATTTTTTTTTTTTACCCAATTTTTTTTTTTCACGACCCAATTTTTTTTTTTTTTTACAACCCAATTTTTTTTTTTTTTTTTTTTTGACAAGCTTTGTTCAAGTCCTGAAGTTTACACATACGTGCACTTTTTATCTTAACCACTGGAACCATTGTTGTTCAATTTGGCCGGGCATTAAATTTTGGTAAGAAATTTGGTTATGAGGGTTTTGGATGGTTAAGGGTCAGTCATAATCGGTTTTAGGGTACACATTCCGAATGGGTAGAGAGAAAAAAGGTCATATGGCTTGGTTCTGATGGGTTGTATATTTCTCATGGTGGTTTTGAGTTTTATTTGTCCGACTTTTGATGTAACTTTCGAAGTTCAATTTTATTCGGCGACACCATATGTAGCTCAGGTGTTGTGGATGCGAAGAAGTGCCTTTCAAAATTTGGTTCGTCGTCATGTTGGCAATGGAAGGTAGTCTGGTCTTCTGAACGTCCTTGTTAATCTTCGACATGTCATACCAGGTCCAGGCAAAGGTTCTCTTTTTTTTTTTATTCCCTCAAAATTATCCTCTCTTCAAGAGTCATATCAGATGCTACCAAGATTTTATTTGGATTCCCCAAAGTTCCGAGACTAGATGATGTCGTATTAATTGGGTTAATGTCAAAATGAATGGATGCATCGTGATCATGAGAAATGAAATCAAGGAAATATCGCATAAACAAAACAGAAATTGTTCAACATGTTACAATTAACCAAATTGTCTTAAAAGAGTTCTGAAATTAAAAACAAAAAGAAATAAAGCATCATCCAGATAGCTATTTCCTCCTTGCTCGTCATCGTTGCTGTAATCAGTGATCCTTCACCCTCATGGACCATTCCCCTCATCTTTCTGTTCCTCGTCAATCAAGTGTGAGACTCGTCTCCTTAGAGCCCGGCACCCATCAGTCTCATGCCCAGTATGCTGATGGTAGGCGCAGTACAGATCCATCCGGTGATTGAGACGCCCGTGGCCCCTGGCGGGCTTTGCAAGTTTTGGCCGTAGCTTCCCCTTATCGATAAAATGAGATAGGTGCTCAGATAAAGGCTTATCCCAGATGGTATAGTGATCTTGAGTGGTTCTAATGTTTGGGGACTTAGTGGCTCCGGTATCCCCCGTACTGTTGTCACCGAGACTTAAGCTTTCCTGGTTGTCTCTCCCAGTGGCATTACCCCCTCCTTCAAGAGCCACTAGCTGCTTACCAGTAGCAGGATCTTGTACTTGATCTTTCGGGGTTTGGCCATCACCCCTCTGATATTTAGCGTGTCGATGACACCTCCTAAGCCCCCGATTTCTGGATGGGTTGGCTAGCCATAAGCGCAGGTCCCCCTCTCTATCTTGAGGAAAAGATCCACCCATGCCGAAGCAAGCCTTCTGAACTATTCTAACTGTTGACGCTCCCTCTATCTCTTGGGTGCCAGCACAGATGTCGCACCTAGACGGTTGACTTCTTTTCTGCAAGTCCATAAAGACCTTCTCTCGAGCAGCCCGGGCAACTGCAAGTTTAGACTCTGCAATTTCCTCTTTAAGAGCATCCATCTTTCTCTTTAGGCCCTGTGTCACCGCCAAAAGCCCATTCTCTGAAACATGCCTCTTGCCTTTTTGCTCAGCTGACAGAGTGACAGGTGACTCGCCTCTAGGTCCAGTCGGTGGTGGGTGTATTCCCTTAGTTGGATCATTCTCTTTCCGTAACACCGTGGGAGCAGCAGACTGTTGTTCTACAGGTGGCACCATGGAGGTGACCAGATTCTCTATAGTAGTCGTCGTCTGAGGTTCAAACTTTTCAATCCCACCTTTTATCCCCTTTATCGCGCTATCCTCTCCCTTGGGGACTTCATTCGTCACAGCCTGAGGAGTTACCTGCTCATTCTCTTTCTCCACCATGAGATCATCTTTCAGAACAAGAATTCTTCTCGGCTCGAGAGGTGTCGTAGTTCTAGGCTCAACATCTGGTTGTCGTACGGTAGGGACTGCTATAGGAGCCTCTTCCAGAATAGGCGATTCAACTTGTTCAACAGCAGGGGCCACAGGAGGTTGGCTGGCATTTGGTGTCATTTGGGCAACAATATTTTCTATCATGGCCAATATCCTCCTTTCAAAGTCCCCCAGCCTCTTATCCAGATCTTTCATCGTCAAAGAACCGGTCTCTCGAGGTAGTTCTGTCATCGAAGATGATTCACTAGTCGTTGAGAGTGGCTCAAAATCCCAAACAGGCGCTAATTCTAGCAATCCAAAGGGCGAGTTTGTCGTCGCTAGTCGATCGTCAGAATCTCTAGTCCACTCAGATGAATCTAGGATGGCTGAAAGATCAAGATTGTTAGAATGATGCATGAATGACATATACAATGCATGATCGTGCCATGCGAATATTCTTTGATGAGTGCAGGATCAATGGACTACCACGATACGATGGGATGTATGGAAGAAATTACATGCAGGATGGTATGTACACGCGAAAATAATATGCAGATGAAAAGATATATACACACAGCGTGAGAGAAGATTTATCATTATATATACATGTATTTATTTTATTGACATGCATGAATGACATGCGATGCATGAGCATGCTGTGCAGTATCCACAATCACATGCGAGCAAATAGATCCTTCCGACCTTATCACTCCCACACACGAGGTCGTGCGGTCTCTTTCCTAGGTGGGCTTCATCCAAGGGTTAACAGGGAACCCATTGGACGCGTATGGTGCACGGTGAAAAACCGACAGCATAACACTCTTAAACTAATGCGCATTCGCATGGGTTTTGGCCATTACGTATTTGGACAATTCAATTAAACCAAAGTGGGCCCAATGGGGCATGAAAGCCTTTGATGAAGACCATTTGATTTGGTTGATTTTGCTTAATACGTGATGGCCCATATCACAAGCATCGTATTAAGGAGCATACCACCTAGTGGAAGTTTCTATTTGCCATTAGATGAGCTTTGGTCAAGGTGATGAATTTTTGGTTACCCAAGCATGATCCCTGCCGACGGGTCTAACTCGTCATGAGTATAGCGACCGATCGGGTCGTCATTTTGATATACCAAAAGGTACAAGGCTTGGGCTGGTGATTATCCTTAACACTTCCCTACAATGAGTGAAAGTAGGGTCGTGCTTCGGGAACGCACCGAGGTAAGATAGGGACCAACTAGCGTAAGTCTAAGGCTCTAAAATGATATGATGCAATTTTGGCGAGAGATAGAATTTTAAGTTTTAAAAACCCAATTATACTTTAACCAAAGCACTTTCGGAGTGAAGTCTCAAACATCAAGTCCCCAGCGGAGTCGCCACTGTGACGCGCGCCGAACCCGGACAACCCAGCAAGGGCCCTCGCTTTGAATCCGCTTTAGGATTCGAGGTATGGAGGTCCGCGTCTTTTGGATCATGGGCGCCATGAGGCATCATCGGTGTATCCCTCCCAATAGAACATTGGGCAGAAGTACCTAGCCTATTGACGCCTAAAGGCACCTTCGAGGTATTTGGAGTCGCCACCCAATTTGCGTGAAATTGGGAAAAGGTTTCTCACCTCTATTGGTCTAAACCAGAGATATGGTGTCCGGAACTTCCCTCTTATTTATGCTTTGGTTAATTATAAATGGGTTTTTAACTTCTTAAAATTATATCTCTCATCTCACACGATAAATGCATTTAATTTAAATCGCGCATTTCAAGCATTCAAAAGCAGTAAAAGGAAAAAATTAAAGCAATAAAAGAAAGCGATAAGTGAAAGCGGTAAACACGCAAGCACGCAATTACAATAGAAATAGAGGCAGATTACAACCCCAATAAAAGGAGATTAAAGATGTAAGTGGGACGGAATACAATCCCCAAAAGACGAATAAAGTTGCCCCAAAAATTAATTACAAGGGCCCGAATAGAAAAGAACTTGAATTTAAAACACTCACCCAAGATTAAAATAACATACATAAATCGGGACATTATTTAAGAACATTGGTTCCTTCGCGCCTATTCTAAGGTTTAGGAACGTTGATTCCTCGCGTTTACTTGAATAAGGTTCGAAGAGTCGCTTTGGTTGATTGAATTGAAAAACCGGGATGAGTGATCCCATTTTTGTAGAAAAGTTGACTCTTCGTTTTAATGGTGACATTTTTATTGTCGGGCTAAAATAAGGGACATTGGTCCCAATTTTATTAGTAAAAGTTCCAATTTAATTGTAAAAATATTTTTGTGACTTTTTATCACACGCGTACAAAAATAAAACAAGTACTTACAAGTAAACACGTAACACATAAAAGGGGGATTGAAAAGATCTCACCAAAATGGAGGGCCCGCCTACGCGTTGCAACCCATCCGGGGAGTCGCGGGGACGCCCAAATAACTCGATTCAAGTTAAACTCATACAAATATTAACGTCAAAAATAATATTAGTAACAACTCCAAAAATTAATCAAATGAAGACAATATAATGACAATAATAAAATCATAACAAATAATCATGGTATGGCGACAATAACAAAATAATAATAATAATAAATATAATAATAATAATAATAATAAAACAAATGAAATCTTTACTAACAATAATGATATAGAAATAGTGAATAAAACAAATAATGGCAAGAATAATAATGATGACCAATTCTAGGACAAACAATGACAACGAAATAATAGTAATAATAATAATAATAATAATAATAATAATAATAAACGTTGGCAACAACCTATAATAATAATAATAATAATAATAAATAATAATAATGATATCAATAAATGAACCAAATAGTGATGGTAATAATGATAAGGGCAATATTGCTACATGATGCTAATATCCAAATAGCAAGGATAATGATAATATAAAAGGAGAATAGTGGCCAACGGCAAAGCAAGTAAGAATTAAACCATAAAAATCAAACTTAATATACATAGAAGAATTGAACCAAAACAAGACTAGGGGATGTCAACAGTAGCAAAAAATAAAAACTATTAACCATGAATAAATATGATAATAGCAACAAAAATAATATTAACAACAATAAATAATGTACAAGAAAAAATAAAAGAGAACAAGTCCAGGAATGTTTACCCTCAGAATTTTTAGATTGGGGAAACGGTGTCCCGATCGATTTTCCTTGTCGGATTTGTGGTGATAAACACTTAAAGAAAATATAGAGTTTAATGTTTTGAAATAAAATCAAGAAAATATTTTGGTAAAAATATTTTTGGTGGATGATTTTGAGCAAAAAGAAATTAGTTTTCCTAAGCCCAAATCACCCAAGAAAAATGGATTATGTATTTTTGAAGAGTAATTAAAGATTAAAATTTGAGAAAGAAAAAAAAGAAGTTAAGAATTTTTTGAAGAAAAAAAGGTTGAAGAAAACCCTTTGCTGGAGAGGAGAAATTGAAAGAAAAAAGCCTCTTAGAAATTCTTGCCGTCCTCCTCCAAATGAGGGCAAAAACCTCATTTAAGGTTGTCTTGGCCAAAAATGGCAAAAGACAATAAAAACTTTTATTTTTGTTTCACCCAAAAAAGCATGAAATGGTGAAAGACTGAAGAAAATCAGACTGAAAAAAAATCAGACTGCGAAAAAAGTGGACAGGCGAAACAGGTCGCGCGGAGAGGGCAAGGGCGCGCGCGGCAGCAAGCTGCTGCGCGCGTGGTGCCCCCTGCCTCGCGCGCAGGGGGGGCGCGCGAGGCCCCCGCCTCGCGCGCAGGGGGGGGCGCGCGGCGCCCCCTGCCTGCGCGCAGGGGGGTGCGCGCGAGGCCCCTGCCTCGCGCGCAGGGGGGGCGCGCGGCGCCCCCTGCCTCGCGCGCAGGGGGGTGCGCGCGAGGCCCCCGCCTCGCGCGCAGGGGGGGCGCGCGGCGCCCCCCGCCTCGCGCGCAGGGGGCTGCGCGCGAGGTCCCTGCCTCGCGCGCAGGGAGGGGCGCGCGGCGCCCCCCGCCTCGCGCGCAGGGGCTGCGCGCGAGGCCCCCTCGCCTCGCGCGCAGGGGACCTGCACGCGAGGCGCCTGCCTGGCGCGCAGGCGCCCCGCGCTGCCGCAGGCGGCCTTCGCGACTTCCCCCTCTTTTTTTATTTTTATTATTTTTTTTTATTTTAAATTTTAAATTTTAAATTTTGAAACAAAATTAATATATTTATTATTATTTTTTTTTTACTCCATCTTAATTTTAATTTCCCCAAAAAA
Organism: Excoecaria cochinchinensis; assembly: GCA_947683425.1. Classification (NCBI taxonomy): domain Eukaryota; kingdom Viridiplantae; phylum Streptophyta; class Magnoliopsida; order Malpighiales; family Euphorbiaceae; genus Excoecaria; species Excoecaria cochinchinensis. The sequence continues at coordinate 976,667 of CANTUQ010000242.1, forward strand.
ATATATATTTTTTAATTATTTTCCGAAAAACACACATTTGACAAGGGAACGATCGATTCTCACATTTCTTGCCGAAAATCGGTCTTCTATTTCATCATCGGGTAATCCTGATCTTGGACCGCCTCGGGACCCGGTGTCTACAACAACTGTCACTTGATGATCTGAATTTAGCTCATTGTATAAGCCCTTTAACCAAATAGCCTCTTTGATAGCTTCAGTCACTGCCATGTATTCAGCTTCTGTTGTAGACAACGCAACTGTAGGTTGCAATGTAGATTTCCAACTGACAGCACTATTTCCAAAAGTAAATACGTAGCCTGTCAATGATCTCCTTTTGTCAAGATCTCCTGCATAGTCTGAGTCGACATAGCCAACCAAACTACTATCACCACTACTGAACTCCAAACAGGTATCAACTGAGCCTTTCAAGTATCTCAAAATCCATTTTACTGCTTGCCAATGAACTTTACCAGGATTTGCCATGAATCTGCTTACAACACTAACTGCATGAGAAATATCAGGTCGAGTACATACCATGGCATACATCAGACTGCCTACTGCACTGGAGTATGGAATATGATCCATGTACTTCTGCTCTTCATCTGTTTGTGGTGACTGTATAACTGAAAGCTTGAAATGAGCAGCTAATGGAGTACTTACAGACTTTGCATCTTTCATGCCAAAACGCTCCAGCACTTTCTCAACATATTTCTTTTGAGTGAGGAACAACTTCCCTGCTTTCCTGTCCCTTTGAATCTCCATTCCGAGAATCTTCTTTGCTGCTCCAAGATCTTTCATCTCAAATTCTTTACTTAGCAAGACTTTCAGCTTCTCAACTTCAGAAGTATTATTTGCAGCAATTAACATATCATCAACATATAACAATAAATATATGAATGATCCATCATCTAAACTTCTGAAGTAAACACAATTATCATAATTACTCCTTGAAAAATTATTACTAGTCATGAAGGAGTCAAACCTCTTATACCACTGCCTGGGTGACTGCTTAAGGCCGTATAGAGATTTCTTCAGTAAACAAACATGGTCCTCCTTGCCTTCAACCCTGAAACCTTCTGGTTGTTGCATGTAGATTTGCTCTTCAAGTTCACCATGTAGAAAAGCAGTTTTGACATCTAACTGTTCCAGTTCTAAGTCATACTTAGCCACCATAGCAAGTAACATGCGAATGGAACAATGTTTCACAACTGGGGAGAAGACATCATTGAAATCCACACCTTGAACTTGCTTGAATCCCTTTGCAACTAGGCGAGCTTTGTATCTTGCTTCTTCAATGCCTGGGTTGCCTTCCTTCTTCTTGAAAACCCATTTGCAATCGATAATCTTCTTTCCTTTTGGTGGTCTAACGAGCTCCCAAGTGCCATTCTTATGCAATGACTCCATTTCTTCTTGCATAGCTATCAACCATCTATCTGAGTTGGCTCCTGAAATGGCTTCTGAATATGTGGATGGTTCTCCAACCTTGTTGATCTCCTCAGCTGCTGTCAAAGCAAAAGCTACCAAATCTGCATAATCTTTATATTTTGTTGGCTTCTTTATTTCTCTCCTTTCTCTGTCTTTGGCAATAGAGTATGGTTGCTCCTGTTCAACTAAGTTAGGTTCTGAATCTCCTTGCTGAGAGCTGGATGGTTGTGAATCTGACTGCGAAGTAGAATCTTGCTGAGCAGGATAATCTTCAACATCCATCTCCTGTCTTTGACTGGCCTCCACTTGCTTATCAGAACTGCAAGGTACCAATACTTCATTTTTTGAGTGAAGCATGAAACCTTCATCAAATGTGACATCTCTGCTGATTATAACTTTGGATGATTTGGGACACCAAAGTTTATATTCTTTCACCCCTGATTGATATCCTAAGAAAATGCACTTCTTGGCCCTTGGTGCTAACTTGCCATCATTGACGTGCATATATGCTGGGCAGCCAAAGATTCTCAAATTTGAATAATCTGCAGGTTTGCCAGACCAAGCTTCCTCTGGAGTCTTGAAACCAATTGGAACTGATGGAGAGCGATTGACTAAATAGCAAGCTGTTGAAACAGCTTCTGCCCAGAAACTCTTTGGTAATCCAGCATTTGAAAGCATACACCTTGCTTTCTCAATGAGTGTTCTGTTCATCCGTTCAGCAACTCCATTTTGTTGGGGTGTCATCCGAACTGTGTGATGCCTCACAATGCCTTCATTTTTACAGAAGTCATTGAACTCACCAGCACAAAACTCCAAGCCATTATCTGTTCTCAGCCTCTTTATTTGCCTTCCTGTCTGCTTCTCAATCATGGTTTTCCATTGCTTGAATGTGGAAAATACTTGATCCTTATGTTTAAGAAAGTAAACCCAAACCTTCCTCGAGAAGTCGTCGATGAAGACAAGCATGTATCTGGCACCACCTTTTGATGGAACTTGTGATGGCCCCCATAGATCAGAATGGATGTAATCCAAGGTACCTTTGGTTGTGTGGGTACCTGTGCTGAAACTGACACTTTTTTGCTTTCCGAAAATACAGTGCTCGCAAAAATCAAGCTTACAAGTATTTTGTCCACACAAAAGACCCTTTTTGCTTAACAGGGTTAAGCTTTTCTCGCTCATATGGCCTAATCTCATATGCCATAATTTGGTGACGTCGGTTTCAGACATTTGAGTAGTAATTACAGCAGCAGCTCCTGTAACTGTGGTTCCTTGTAGGAGATAAAGTCTTCCAAACAGTTTAGCCTTCATCACCACCAGAGCACCTTTGCTAACTTTCATGACTCCACCTTCGCTTGTGTATTTGCACCCATTAGCATCAAGAGTGCCCAAAGAGATGAGATTTTTCTTCATGTCAGGAGCATGGCGAACGTCTGTCAAAGTTCGTACCACGCCATCATGCATCTTGATTCGGATTGTGCCCTTGCCAATAACTTTGCAAGCTGCATCGTTGCCCATCAAAACAACTCCACCTGCAAAAGATTCATATGTGGAGAACCAGTCCCTATTGGGACATATGTGATAAGAGCAACCTGAATCCATAATCCAATCATCTTTAAACCTGCACCTTTCATTGTTAGTGACTAAAAGAATATCAGATGTGGACTCATCTTCGGCAATACTAGCTTCGGCGGATTTTTCCCTTCTTTCTTCAGTTGATTGTTTATTTTTCAACTTATAACAGTCAGCTTTAATGTGCCATTTTTTATGACAATAGTTACATGTCAAATTTTTATGTCTAGATTTTGACCTAGACCTGCTACTGCCATAATTCTTATTTTTAGACCTGCCTCTAGCAACAAGGCCTTCTGCTACATTATCATCTTTACTACCGACAATTCCTTTATCAATTATAATTTTAGAGAGTAAAGCTGTCTTAACCTCCGCCAAAGACACACTATCTTTTCCATAAAGCATTGTATCCCTAAAACTTTTATGTGACGGTGGTAATGAACACAACAATTTCAAAGCAGCATTTTCATCATCAACTTTAGCACCCACATTTTCTAAACTTACTAAAATTGATGTATATTCTTCCAGATAAGTTTTAATAGAAGTACCTTCCTGCATTTGAAATGTGTAGAACCGCGTCATGTGGTACAGCTTATCGGTCAGGGTTTTGGACATGTACAAGGACTCCAGTTTCGCCCATAAGCCAGCTGCTGTATCTTCATTGATGACCTCCTGAAGAACTTCATTAGACAAACAGAGCTGAATCGTGGAAACTGCCTTGTTGATGATCTCCTCCTTCTTTTCTTCAGTCATTGACTCCGGCATTCTATTCTTCCCCAATAGAGCTTTTTCAAGCCCATTCTGAATTAAGATGGCGCGCATCTTAATCTTCCACAAAGAGAAATTTATGTTGCGATCAAATTTCTCAATATCAAATCTTGTAGTTGCCATTGCTTCAATCACAATATTCTTTTGATCCAAAAATAGCTCTCACTATTCTACGTGAATAGTAACCGTATTTGTGAATAGTACCGTATTTGTGAACAGTGCAGTATAAATAGTACCGTATGAACAGTACCCCAGCTACAGTATCCAAATAGTATCTGCTACAGTACCCTCTGAACAGTATCTGCTACAGTACCTGAACAGTATCTGCTACAGTACCTGAATAGTATCTGATACAGTATCCTCTGAACAGTATCTGCTACAGTATCCTCTGAATAATATCCGATACAGTATCCTCTGAACAGTATCTGCTACAGTATCCGCTACAGTATCCTGAATAGTATTTCAGCGAAAACCATGCAAAATGCAAAATTCACTTCAACAGTATCACTATTCACCGAATTTCTCGTTTTACACCCGTTTTCGAAACGGATCGTACCGAAAAATTCCTTATATTTTTCTCGTCCCGGCACTATAATTGTTTCTCCAAAATTCGCTACTTTTCCGGACAGCAATTCCAATGCAGTGTGAAAAATAGCTGAACCAAAGCTCTGATACCAATTTGTTAGGATCGACGAGCTATTTAGACGGTGATTTTATGGCAACAGTGAAGAAATAGCCAAAGTAATAAAAATAAATACACACAAATTTACGTGGTTCGGCAATATGCCTACGTCCACGGGAGGAGAGGAGCAATAAGTTCACTATCGTAAAATAATATTACAAGTGGAGAAAACTCTCAACCCAAAACCCAATTACACCCGCTCACAAAATGCTCTCTTAATTAGAGCATAAACACTCTCTCAAATTCTTTATATTCGATGTACTTACAATTGAAGAAGGGAAAGCCTTTTATAGGAATGGAGAGTAACTGTGAGACACTGTGCCACCGATTTCGGTGGCAGCTATATTTGACAAAACTAAATCGGTGGCAACTTTCTTTGACAAAGAACAAAAGAACAAAAAGATAAAAGCAAAGGCATATACGACATTATGCAGTTCTTTTAATTATTGTCAAGAAACAGTTATCAAAATTGATAATATAATGAGTAAATCTCTCCATATTTTAATGGCTAAATATTTTTCTTCTTTCGTATTTTTAGATTCATTTTCTTTTCTCATTCTTTAACGGTTATGTTTAAAATGGGAAAATGTTGTTCTATTTAAGAGACAATATACTAACTTCTCTAGCTGATATATATATATATATAACACCCCGAAATGGGCCTAATATGATTAGTCATATCTCCTCTAATTTATTGTGATAAATTAGGGTGTGTTCGGTAAAATTTTATGTTTTACGTTTTTTACTTTTAAAATCCAAAAACTATTTTTAGTTTTTCTTATTTATTTTTTCGAAAATTGTTTTATATATTTAAAAACTTTATCATATATTTTTTTAATTATTTATGTATATTTTTTAATTATTCATATACATTATAATAATCATTTTGGTGGTGGCAATGGTAGTAACGGCGGTGTGGTGGAGGCGGCAGCAGTGTGGTTGTTGTAGTGGCAGCGGCGGTGTGGTTATAGTGGTGACTGCGGCTGCAGCGTGGTGGCGGCGGTGGAAGTAGCTTGTGGAGGCAGCGGCGGCAACAACAGTGTGTTTGGGTGGTGGCAGCGGTGTGGTTGTGGTGGTGGAGGCGACGGCGGCGACAATAGCAGTGTGATTGTGGTGGGAGCGACGGCGGCGGCAGTGTGATGGTGGTAGTGGTGGCAGCAACAGTGTGGTTGTAGTGGTGGCGGAGGCGTGGTTGTAGCGGCCGCGGCGGAGGTGTTGTGGCATCAGTGGCGATAGCAGTGTGACAGCAGCGTGACAGTAGCGATGGTGGCGATCATAATAAGGATAAAATAAAAAAATTCTAAAAATCAAATTTTGAAAATTTTTATTTTTTATTTTAGATATGAAAATTATTCCTTTAAATTTTTGCAAAAATTGAAATGAAAATAAGTTTAACAAACGTATTTTAATTTTATTTTTTAAAAAATAAAAAATAAAATTCTTCCAAAATGCACCCTCAGTTAACATGTTGATTTATAAAATGTAGGAAAAAGTCATTCATTTCTCAAATTATATATAGATATATATATATTTTTTTTTCACTGAAAATGAAATGGTCACACTTCAAAGGGACATTTATGTCTGTAGTTCAGCATGTGTGAGAGGTCCATTTCATAAAATATCCAAAACGAAATGAATTAAATGCCCAATGACTATACGTATGGCCCGGCCAATAAATACGTTCCTGCTTGAGTTTAATATATTCTTTATTAATTAAAATTGATATAATTATTGGATTATTTGGTATATATATTATATATATAGAACTTGGTGGTCATCTCTGGTAATTGAAAGCTGGACTAGGTTCGTAAAATAACAAAGGAAGCGTGAATATGCCAAGACAAGGATATTTAGGTAAAATTAGTTTACAGTTGTATACCAATAAATATTTAAATTTATTTGAATATCTGGTAGACTTTTTGGATCAAGAGTAGGGATAGCCAAAAATTTAATTCAGTGAAATCAAAAAAATAAAAATAAATTATTTAAATATTTTATTGGAATCAATTTCAAAAAAATTAAAATTATAAAGGTATTTTAATTTTTTTTAATTTAGTAGGTAAATTTTAAAAAAAATTAAAATTAAAAGAATTTTTTTTAGTTGAGTAGAGTCAATTGACTCTACCTAACAAGGAGCAACTACGCCCCTATCAACAAGACGAGCCTTATAGCTCGATTCAATCACATGTGATGAACCGTATTTTTACGACCTCTCTAATATCCATATGATTACTTGTGTTATTTGTACTCATATCAATTTATAAAAATAATTATTTTTCGTATTCACGTGATATAATTAAATGTGGTAAAATCACGAATAACATAATTGTACTAGTCACAAATGGGGTAGAATGGATCCGTCATATAATGAACCGTTGAATCACAATTGAACCATAGTTCAATATAATTTAATTGACAAATTGAATTGTAAACTTCACTAGCTATAAAATTAGCCTTGTAGAAAATCCGACTTCGCTAAAAACTTTATTACGCAAAAGAATATATAACTATAAGCCATTAGTATTAATAAACAAAGAACCACTTCGACACCCTTAAAAAAAAATGTCAAAAATAATATATTATTTCCTTATTTGGTAGAATTATCAACTTATATTTCATAATTAAGAACTTGAGTCTGGTTCAAGTACATATTGATTGCCTTGTTATTTTTAAAGCAATGAGTGAGGATTCCTTTGATTTATCTAGGGGTGTGCAACGGTCGGTTCGGTTCAATAACCGAAAATCGAAATTACAATATTTTACAAAACCGAACCGAACCGAATTTGTATAATAACCGAATTCAAACCGAACCGAATTTATCGGTCGGTTTGGTTCGGTTAACCGAAAATCCAAAATTATAATTAAAAAAATTATCTAAAAAATTATACAAAATTATAAATCATAAAATTAAAATTAAAAAAATGTACATATATAATTTAATTTCAAATCCCTTAAATTGATAAAAAAATACAAAAATAATTTTTTTAATGTAAAAATTGAATAAAATAATATATAAATTTAAAAGTTCGGTCGGTTTTTGCCTTCTAAAACCGAACCGAAATAACCGATGTACCTATAAATTTAAAACCGAAACCGAATAACCGAACCGAATTTAAAAAATCAATCGGTTTGGTTCGTTTTTTCGGTTTTAACCGAATTTTGCTCACCCCTAGATTTATCTTACTTTGTTGAGGTTATTAGTGGTTGTAAGTTTTTAATTAATATATTAGATAAGTGTTCTATTGTTTTTATTAGACGAATTTGATTGCCCATAAATTGGCTAGAACAGTTAGGTTTAAAACGGATATTTCCGCATTAATGAAATGTTTATTTCAAAAAAAAAAACAAAAGTAGACAGAAACAGGATTGGGCTTTGTCAATATAAGGCTGTATAGTTTGAAATGTTGTAGTTAAGCCCAGCTCATTATTGAATGTCAACAACTAGGGCAGGAGTTTCTCTCTCTGCTTTTTTCGTTCTCAGAATTTCACACCCCAGTTGTGCTGAGCTTGATTACTGCTTATTTCTTCTGGTACGCGCTCTATCTCTGTTATTCGCTCTTTTTTTTTTTAACAGTAGGTGCATCTGGGAACCATCTCTATGCCAAAGATTTCAACTTTTTGGTGAATTATTGGATCTGTAGCCTGAGTCAGTTTGAAGAACGGAGCTTTGCTTGGCGTGTGAAGTTGGTTTTGCAGTGGTAAAGAGCAGAATCTGATTGAAGAGTTGTATCGGCATTCAATTATCAGTTTGAATTAAGGTTTTACAGTTCTTTTTGTTTGTTTTGAACACATGGGAACTTCACTTGTTTGATTCCCCTAAATTAGTATTCATCAGACAGTAATGGCATGGGATTCTGATTTGCATTTCATGTTTTTTGAACTAAATTGGGTTTTGAGGGTTTGATTCTCTTGGGGTTTGTTTATTTTGGTGAATTTGGGTTTTCGGGTTTTGGGGGGTTTTTGAGATTTGGGTGCAGATTTGATTTGGGTGTAGATTTTGGTGCTATGCGTGGGTAACGCTTATATTTTTGATAGTTTTAGGTTGTTTTTATTGTAATTTATTAGATATTGCGATAGTGATAGCTATGTCTGTGAATAATAATAATAATAATAATAATAATAATCCGCCCAAGAGTCTAGGTCAATCTTCTTCACCATTTGGAAATGCGGGAATGGTCAATCCGTCAATGCCCATCAACTCAGGATTCTCACAGCCTCAATCTCAGGCACAAATTGGCCCTGGTTTTCAGGGTCAATTCCAACTATCCCAAGCGCAGGCTAGTGCCCAGGCACAGTTCAGAGCACAGCAGGCTCATGCACAAGCACAGGCTCAAGCAGCTCATGCACAGTTCCAAGCGCAGTTGCAGGCACAGGGTATGTCTCTTAGTCAGGCCCAGAGTGCTGGCATTGGTAATTTAGGTTCATCTTCACCCTCGTTTTCAACTCCTGGTAATTTGAATATCAAGCGACTACCTCAAAAACCTCCAGTTCGGCCTCCTGGTGTTCCTATGGCGAACATGATTTCCCCATTGAAACCTATGGATCTCATGCATGCTGCTCGAAGGAAGAAGCAGAAGCTCCCAGAGAAGCAGCTACAAGATAGAGTGGCAGCAATTCTGCCTGAGTCTGCTCTTTATACTCAGCTTCTTGAGTTTGAGGCCCGTGTTGATGCTGCTTTAGCCAGAAAAAAGGTTGACATTCAAGAAGCACTTAAAAGTCCTCCTTGTGTTCAAAAAACGCTTAGAATCTATGTTTTCAACACATTTGCCAATCAGATCAGAACAATCCCCAAGAAACCGAATGCAGAGCCCCCAACTTGGACTCTTAAAATTGTTGGGAGAATCTTGGAAGATGGGATAGATCCTGACCAGCCTGGAGTAGTTCAGAAATCAAATCCCTCGTATCCAAAATTCTCATCTTTTTTCAAGAGAGTTACCATTATGTTGGATCAAAGGTTATATCCTGATAATCATATGATTGTGTGGGAGCATTCTCGAACTCCTGCACCTCATGAGGGTTTTGAAGTGAAGAGAAAGGGGGATAAAGAATTCACTGTTACCATACGGTTGGAAATGAACTATATGCCTGAGAAATTTAAGCTCTCTCCAGCTTTGCAGGAGGTTCTTGGCATTGAGGTTGAAACCCGTCCAAGAATAATAGGTGCGATCTGGCATTATGTGAAGGCCAGGAAACTTCAGAATCCAGAAGACCCTTCTTTTTTCCATTGTGATCCGCCACTTCAGAAAGTATTTGGGGAACCAAAGATGAAGTTTACCATGGTTTCACAAAAGATATCACAGCATTTATCTCCTCCGCAGCCAATAGTTTTGGAGCATAAGATAAAGCTTTCAGGGAATAGTCCAGCTGGAAGTGCATGTTATGATGTGATGGTTGATGTACCATTCCCTATACAGAGGGAATTATCTCTTTTATTAGCCAATGCTGAGAAGAACAAAGAGATTGAAACCTGTGATGAGGCAATATGTGGTGCTATTAGGAAAATTCATGAACACCGAAGAAGGCGGGCTTTCTTTCTCGGTTTCAGCCAATCTCCTGTGGAATTTATTAATGCTTTGATTGAATCTCAGAGCAAGGATTTGAAGCTCGTGGCTGGAGAAGGTAGCCGTAGTGCTGAGAAGGAGCGACGGGCAGATTTCTTCAACCAACCATGGTATGTTTGGACCACGAACTTGTTTCGTTTTGAAACAACTTCTTTCTTTATTATTTCTTCATTTTTACGACCATTTATACCTGCTCACTTTGACACATGAGAACTGAAATTTTCAGATTAAAAATCTTTAGCAAGTACACTTGATGATAACTGAACTTTTTAGATTAAAAATCTTAAATAAGTTCTGTTGAAATTTGAGAGGGATTATGACCTGCGCAATGTTTTTCTTTTTCCGCATTTCAATGTCACTAGAAGGATAACTCAAGTGAATTGAATTGCATGCTTACTTCTGTACCACTTCCAGTATGTTATTCAAATTCTGAGGGATATTTGATTTTGAGGTTAAGGGTAAGGGTAAGGGTATCAAAGAAATGATATTCAAATTCGTCGATAGATCTGTTGTGCCCTTTGCCACAACAGGGGTAAGGGTATCAACCAAAAGCAGGGATTGTGTGGGTGGATGTCAAGCTAAAAGCAATGAGGAAATGCACTTCTGTGAGCCGAATGAAAGTATTTCCATTTAAATGCATCCTCCACCTAGCAGCTTAAAAAGACATTGAATCTCATGTCATTTAATCTGTTAATTTAACAGGGTTGAAGATGCTGTTATTCGCTACTTAAATCGTAAGCCAGCTGCAGGAAGTGATGCTCCTGGAAGCATGTGAGTTGGAAGTTATTTTACTTCTCGTATGCCTATTTCTGTGATCCATTCTTTCGCTTAGCATCTGTATATTTTGAGCCTCGTTTTACAGAAGTGGCGCTTTTTCTGATCACTCTAATTGTTAATGGCCATGGAAGAATGCATGTTCTCTTGTAATACAACAAAATATGTACTGTAGCATGTGTAGGCGTAAATGTCATGATACTTGACTCATTTTGCCAGGGAAAAAACAAATTCTATGTAGCTTGCTTTATGCTAGTTCTTGAATGATATGGAGAAATTGCTGCTTTATACTTCATCTTTATTGCATAATGTTGTGTGTGTGAAATGGGAAGCACTGATTGGTGTTAATCCATTTGCACTCCTTGGAATGAATAGCTGCTAAATGGTTGGGATAGCAATATTTTCTCATTTTAGGAGAGTGTGATGCAATATGTTCATGTCCAATTTTTCAGGACTTGATGGTTTGAGGATTAACTTGTAAAAACTAATGCTTTAAACTGAAAGGCTGCATGTGTGTATGTTCTTATGGAAGCATATTAACGCTTTTAGGAGGCTGTACAAGAGGGTTATTTAGTTACACCCCTGGGGATCCCTTTCTCGTGATGAAATGGGAGTCATTTTCATTGACTACACAAAGTCCATAATGAAACTTAAAAATAAAATATGTATGTTCATACCCTCATTTGGATAAATGATCTTAATTGATTTTCTACCTGTATCTGGCTTTTGAAGAAAGAACACTAGTGCAACAAATAAAAACTTGAAATATAAGATGAATGAAAGGAATGTATCTCATGAAATTTTTGCCCACAGGCACTTCAAATTCTGTGGTCCGCGTCTTCATTCCAATACTTTTGCTTGAAGTCTTACTGTTGGCTTGTATTTTTTTATTTTTTATTTTTTTGTCTTCACCTTGTGTAGTTGGCCTATCTTCTTGTCCATATGCTAAATGCTTTGTCAATAGTTGAAGAGAAGGGAAGACGGTATTAAGCACATATTTTTTTACAGCTGAGAATTTTAAAATTTCCAATGGTTAATTATGTACGCTTTTTTTTTTAAATGTATTGTTGGTGCAGTTCTAAAAAAAAAATGTATTGTTGGTGCAGTTCTACGGGGTTTCGAACTGTTCTGCATGGACGTGTTCTTTTGGTTATCTTGGGATTCTTTTGCATGTAAGCAACAGAAATTGTATTGACAAAAAAAAAAAAAAAATCCAATATAGTTTTTATAATCAATTTGAGACTATTAAATTAATGAATTAAAGCTCATAACAAATAAAGAGTACATAATGATAATTAACCAAATAAAAAAAAAAACTAAAATTACTTGTTTACACTTGACAATGAGATACAAAAGAAAACCCACAGTTTAACAAGAAAGCAAAAGAAAGCAATATTAATTTGTTTACAGTTGACAATGAGATACAAAAGAACGAAAAATGTTGGTGGGAAGAAAACAATGGAATAGGACATATTAAAGGATTAGTTGATGGCACTGCAGATCCTCCTTATCTGACCAACAGTTCCAGTGAGAGGAGCAATGTTGCCCATTTAAATCATGGCAGATGCAAAATCAAAGCTGAAAGTAGAAGGATTCCTGCCATATTCTGTTACAATACCAAAGTAACCAAGAAGTGCGGGGTTACCATCGAGCAATCCTTTCAAGCTACAGGAGAGTCATCACAACCTGCAGCATAATCTTCTCAACCTTCTGCTGAAACATCTGGGTTTGATCACATCTTCAAGAAAGATTTAGCTGTGGGCTTATAGGGGAGTTCCAGGAAGTCCAAGCAATATTGCAGAACAAAGGTAACAAGGAGGTGTGCTGCCTTGTCTAAAGATAGAACACGATTTCAAGATACAATATAGCCAGATATTGCTCTATCTTGGAAAAGTCCATGTGGTCACTAGTTTCTTGAAATCATGCTCTATCTTGAGACAAGGCAGCATTAGGCAGTACACTTCCTTGTTGCCTCTGTTTTGCAATATAGCCAGATATTGCTTGGACTGCCTAGAACATCCCTTATAAGCTCGCAACTAAATCTTTCATAGAGATGCGGCAAGACCTAAATATTTCAGCAGGAGGTTAACAAGTTTGTGTCGCAGGTTGTGATGACTCTCCTATAGCTTGAAAGGATTGCTCAATAGTAACCTCGTGCTTCTTGGTTACTTTTGGTCTTAGCCCATTTCCTTCCGTTTAGGAGCCATTACCACCTAACATAAAGAAGAATTATGAACAATAAGCAAGAAATTTAGCTAAGGAGGTAATGATTTATATTATGCGAATATCTAGAAGAAAGAAACATGAACAAAGACAATATGGAACCTAAATCCTTAAGTTTACATTATTCTAAACCGTACTTTCATACCAACTTTGTTATGACACAAAATTAGTCACAGCTAACGCATAAGTCATTAATAACATAACCTATGCCGGCCTCAAATTAAGGAACACGAACTTCACTTAATCCATTTGCAAAAGTATATGTATGCCTCTAGACAAGAAAATAAATGTTCATGGTTTCAAACTCAAAGTCCGAAATAAGAAATTCAAAAGTAAATCGCGTAGTCTCTAAGGATACAAATAACAATGAAAATTTCAAATGTTCCATGACATGTTCGATAGATACATAAAGTTTAACCGAGCCAAAACAATATTATGGAAAAATAGAAAGAAACAAAGGCCCGTCTCAAGAAGTAAAGAGGAATTTGGACCTACTGTAGATTTCTAATGCTCTGCAAATACATAAAAAGAACAAATGTGATTTGACTACAATGACTCACTGAATGGCAACTACAACACACAACAAATTAGAAACAAACATATATACATTTGGATAAATTTTCAAATAACATTTCAAGTTACAATTCATGCTAAGATCATTCAAATAATTATAAGTATCATTACTTATCAAAACTATCAAATAATACAAACACTAAAACATATGGTACAGTATAAAAAGGTGATGATGTCTGATATCACCATAGGCCAAAATCCAGCACACGAGGTACCAAATAACAAATATTAATTAATAAAAGCCCATACCACATATGTCAATGCAAAAGCTAATGTTGATCGCATATGATGCAGTATCCTGAAATGTGATATATGTGGTAGGATTTGTCAAAAAATGGATTCAATAGCAAATGCTCATTTGCATCATATATATATAAAAGTTCACAAAAGAGCTAATATTTGACATAAGAATAGAATAAGCACCGTATCGGTTCAAAAACATAGTTATAACCAATAGGTTCAAATATCGACAAATCCAAATAGCATATCAATCTCAATTTATTAAACAAAAATTCATATTATTAAGATAAAATCAAAACCAATGTAATAATTTCAAGCACTCAAATCGCATATTAATGAAAACAACTATATGCAAAAAAGAATATATTCTATTCCCAGATGCTAAGCTCTAATGTAAGGAGAACATTCAATATTTAATTAAACTAAAAATATACATAATATCTAAATTGAAATAAATCATAGTCAATTCTTAATAATTAATATGAATAAAATAACAATAATAGCATAGCATATATATATAAGATCAACATATAAACCTTTACTGAAATAAATAATTTCATGCTAATATTCATTAGAAACCAAAGAGTTAGAAAAAGGGATTGTCTACCGCAATTGCTACTTACCCGGAAACCAAATCTAAGCTTTAAAGGCATAATCTATCTACCAAATGAGTATGAATTTCCTAATCAATATACAAAAAGTATGAAAATCATTCTACCATTTTGTTCTTAAAAAAATTACTAAACTATTAAACAGACACTATTACCTTAGAGATCATTTATATGAAGGGGGTGGAATTCAGGAATTTAATTAATACTACAAGTAACGGAATCGCATTTGGGATTTAGAATTTTACATGAGAAAAAGCTTTAGATATTCTGAAATAATTGACTAAAATTATAAATGATAGTTTATATGTATATATATATACACACACGCATACTGGGTGTAAGATGGATTTACTTTTATAAGTGTGTTATATATAAATAGAGTAGAGATAACAAATTTGTATAAAAGTTTGGAAACGTGTAAGTGGTTGAACTAGTTCAATAGTTAGCTACTTAAATTAGATTCCAAGTAGGCGAAATTTACAAAGAAAGAGAAACTGAAAAGCGAAATAGGCATAAACAATATCATGTGTTCCAGCACCATCCCTTATTGTGTTGAAATCAATTCATAAGTCACCATGAAAGAAATTACTTTGGAACATAAATGGAACAAGAAGTGCAGAGAATTGAAGGAGATACATAAAATGTGTATAAAAGTTTTAGTAATTAGTGTTTTACTGGGAGTGTTAATTAGTTAAAGAGATTAACTCAAATATTGTTGTTATTAATCAATAATCCAAAATGTAGTTATGTTGTGAAAATTCCGTTCATTCCACTAATCATAAGTTGTAAATAATACAAGTTGTAAACATATACTAATACGTTAGATAAAATAAACATTATATGATATAGCACATTAATTATTCATTGATTATACTTCTATCGTTCTACTTCAAGTGTCATTGCTGACTTATTAACACATACTAAGGTAATGATTAAAAAATACGGAAACGTGATTAGAAAAATTCAAATGAATTTAAATGTGAGAATAAAAAAATAATAATTTTATTTTTTATTTTTTATTTAAAAAAACTTATATATGTTGTCAGATGTCAATGCATGAAAATCTTTCCACCGTGATGGCTAGTAATAACAAGTTCATAAAAACAACATATATATATTGTCAAATGTCAATGCATGAGAATATTTCCACGGATGCCTAGTGCCTAGTAATCACAAATTCATAAAATATAGTATAATTGTTAAAATGTAGGAATTAAAAACAGGCTATTGTAGGAATCTCTCTTGCGTCAAATTTCCTGCTCCGTCCAAAGAGTTGGCTTGTCCGTCAGTAATGAATTTTGATCTTCAGAAAAGCTATATAAACAAAAATCAAGTTGCTATTACTACAAAATTAATTAAATGTTTGATAATTCTGCAAAGGGTTGGTATTGTTCGTTGAAAATTTTTCACTAAAGTTTAAGTTTAACTAAAATACAAAAAGACAATGGGAATTAGTTGTTGTAATGGCAAGCGGATAAAGGGGATTCTTTGACTCGCAAATAGAGTAGAAAGGTCATTTGATTTGTACTGGCAAGCGGATAATTAAATTTATTCAATTTTTCTAATCTTCACCAAATATAATATACATGTGTAGTAATAATTATTTTTTTTCAAACATAACAGTATATTATTGAATTGATAGATGATAAATCTATAGTTTAAAAAGGTATCATGCAAATTTATTATACAGTATGCTAGATTATTCATGGATGTCAAATTCTGGGTTAATTGCACCAAATATATATAATTGGACTTATGCCCTAATTAAGAGAAAGTGATAAAAAAAAAATTTATAATAAAAAAATGCGTAAATTTTATAATCTTGTATGCAAATTATTTTGGCTGGAAAATTCTCCAAATACTATCAAACTATAGACTTTCTAGAAAATAATGCATGGTAGTATACATTAGTGAAAATTCATATAATGCAGTTGATACAGTAAGGAATTGCTTTTATTATTAAATTTTAAATTTCTTTTCCATGATTAAATAGTACATAAATTGTCAGTTAAAGAATAATTTACACTTTTTAAAAGGTTTGAAGTTTAAATGGCATGACATGTTAAATTTTTAATAAAATTTGAAGTGTTTCTAAGTTAAAATGACTTTACATGAAAATATTTTATAATTTAGTTATTTTCTGGTTATAGAAAATATTTTTTTATTACTTTATGCTAATTAGATATAAGTTCAGTGACTTCACAAATTCTGTTATGATTTTGTGAAATAAGGGATTCTCTTTTTATATAATGTTTCAAATAATTCTATATTATGAGTTAATTTTCAATCCGTGTTAAATTCATTAATTGGTTATTGTTTTTTACATGTTTTGAATCAGAGTGGGGTTTCGAGGAAAAAGGGCTACATTTTTGCCATTATTTGCTATTAACTATGTTTTACCATGTAAAATAGTATTCATTTGCTACTAACTATATGTTTTAGTTCAAAAATACTTCTATTATTACTAAATTGTCTTACATTTATCGATATCATTATCAAATTAACTTATATTTGGCCTTTAAATTAATAATCTAGTTCATATTTGCTGTTAAAAAATAAATTATATTTGCTTTTACTATTACAAATAAAAATATATGCGAGTTATTTCAAATATTTCGGGGAATAAAAAAAAAAGAGAAATTAAGTGCAAATTTATAGTAGGGAGCAAGTTTTACCCTTATCACATGCATGTCTTTATTATTATTTGAGGAAAAGAAATGATGACAAAACATGTCAAGCTAATACAATTCTCTTTCAAAAATAAGAATAACAATTCTTACGAAAATTAAATAAATAAATAAGAGTAGCAATAAAAAAGAATAATATTTTTAAAAAAATTAAATAAATAAATAAAAATAGTAATGAAAAAGAAAAACAACATTTATCAATGCTCCCGACTCCAATCATTTCAAATCCTAAAGAAGAAGTTTTATCGACACGTAGAGGAATATAAACATACTTTTGGTTCCTTCGAGACTTAACATGATGCTACCGGCTACTGGGGACGTAAGGTACGTAAATAGAGACGTGGCAAACATTGCCATCATTCCCTCTCGCACCCTGATTGAACTCTATGAATTTATTTTGTGACAATGAGACGAGTCAAGAGACAGGCTTACCCTACCTCTACGAAATGCATGATTCTTTTTTAGACTTTATTTTGGTTCCATGCATGCATTTACTTGTTGTGCGTTAAAATTCACTTTTGGAATTAATTTGGAGGCTTCCTTCTACATAATAATAATAAAACCAAACTATATAATTAATCTCACCAAACCTCTGACAAATCAATGTATTAATCACATAATAAGAGAGATGATTTTAAAATTCTATGCAAGTAGTTTAGTTTGTAAGACACATCAAAATTGAATATAGTGACCAAGACAAATCAACCCTTAATTCGATATTGCTCTATATAAGGTGATGAGCACCTACCTTTTTTTGTCCATCTTCTATGTCATTCTTTTAACTCTTTTCTTTTAGCTTTCCTAAATCTATTTATTTATTTATTTATTTTTTTCATTGCATAGCAATTAAGAAATCAGAAGGACATGGCAACTCCACCCAAATCAGCAGTTAATATAATGTTAATGCTGGTGCTACTCAACATCATGGCAACCCAGGCTGCCCTTACCTCTAATTATTACCAAAAATCATGCCCTAAAGCACTCACTGCCATCAAAAAATCAGTAAGCACAGCCATTGCACGAGAACGGAGAATGGCTGCCTCTCTCATTCGTCTCCATTTTCATGATTGCTTTGTTCAGGTATTTTAACTCAAGACATTAGAGTTCAGGTCACAAGACCAATAATGGTAATTCTTTCCCACAGGAGGATAATAATGTTGTAATATGATTTTGTATACAGGGTTGTGACGCTTCAATCCTGCTGGATGAGACAGCATCCATAAAGAGTGAAAAGACAGCAATTCCAAATAAAAATTCAGCAAGGGGTTATGAAGTGATTGAGAAAGCAAAATCTGAAGTGGAGAAGATATGCCCTGGAGTTGTATCCTGCGCCGATATCATCGCTGTGGCTGCAAGAGATGCCTCTGTTTATGTAAGCTCAATTGATTAATGTTTCAATCGCCATTGTTTTACCAATTCAGCACCATAATCTTTATCCAATAAAAAATATATAAATCAGGTGGGTGGACCAACATGGAGCGTAAGACTTGGAAGAAAAGATTCAAAAACAGCAAGTAGAAATCTAGCCAACAACGAACTTCCTAAATTCACTGATAGCGTCAATACACTAATATCTCGCTTTCAGAGGAAAGGCCTCTCTGCTAGGGACATGGTTGCTTTGTCAGGTATAGTGTATTATACCGTTTCTTTCTTTTCCTTTTTTCTTTTTATTTATTTATTGATGCTTGTATTGCATTAAACCTAATTAAAAACATGCATATTAATTTACTTCCCCATATGCAGGATCTCATACACTTGGGCAAGCTCAATGCGTTACTTTTCGAGATAGAATATACAATAGAACCAACATTGATGCTGGATTCGCAAGCACTCGCCGTCGTCGTTGTCCTGCTGCTGGCGG
This sequence comes from Excoecaria cochinchinensis, assembly GCA_947683425.1. Taxonomy (NCBI): domain Eukaryota; kingdom Viridiplantae; phylum Streptophyta; class Magnoliopsida; order Malpighiales; family Euphorbiaceae; genus Excoecaria; species Excoecaria cochinchinensis. Next base: position 995,641 of record CANTUQ010000242.1, read on the forward strand.
TGATGGCAGTTTGGCCCCACTTGATTTGGTCACTCCCAATTCTTTTGACAACAATTATTTCAAGAATTTGATTCAAAAGAAAGGTCTTCTTCAATCCGATCAGGTTCTTTTCAGTGGAGGTTCTACAGATCATATTGTTCTGGAATATAGCAAAGACCGCGCCAAATTCAACTCCGATTTTGCCACTGCTATGGTCAAGATGGGGAATCTTATTAATCCTTCTGGCGGACAAATTAGGAAAATCTGCAGTGTTGTTAACTAGATTTCCTATTGTCTTGAAATTTATATCCTATAGATTTGTAGATTTATGTGATATATGTTTGTTGTCGTTGAATTTGTTGGTTAATTCTTTCTACATCTTCAAGTGTATAGTAAATGTTATTTGTATTTGTAATTCTTCTCAATGAATAAACTTTCTTTGCTTGAAAGGATGAGAAAATATATAAGTGCTCTTTTTTCTAATGATTCAATCAGAATCTGAAATAGGACCAGATCTACTTTAACAATCTTGTGTTTGTTACTATTATTTATTTCGGGCTAGCCCGGTAATTATTTTCATATAGTTCAAATGATTTATCCACGTGTAATGTCTATTTAGAAAGCTATACAATACAATATATATTCAATAAATAATTAGAACTATAGCTATATGATCATTTCTAAATTCAAATAACAGCAAACATTTGACTTTGATCGACATATGAAAAGAACTTTAGGTCTGTGCACATAGGTTCAGCCGAATTCGTCCAAACCCTACACCTAATTAGGTATAATCACGCCATAGCTTAGAGAAGGATGTTTTATGGACTCATGTCTAAGATTCTTATAGGTTGGAGAATTTTAGGAACAATTACAGCAGTAGTTACTGAATTTATCATTTATAATCGGTAAAAAAAAAAATTAGTGTAAAAAAGAAAAATCAACCAATTATTATTTTATTTCAAGTTAAGAATGACAGAAAATTACTTAATTGATATCGAAATGCTTACCATGCCACATAAGACTGCCATATCATGCCACATAAAACTGCGGCATGGATAAAGAAGCTAAAATATATAACTTTTTCTTCTGTATTTTTGTTCATGTGGCTGCCCTATATGCTATGAGGACATGACATATGGTATTTTATGTGGTATGCGCATTTTCAATGCAAATTAAGCATTTCTCTCTCTCTCTCTTTATTTTTATATAGAAAAAGAAGGAATTATGATTCACTTAGCCATATGTAGCTGATATATAAAAGAACTGATAGGAAAACTTCAACCGTTCTTTGGTCAGCATCGGAAAGTTCAACCCAGTGAGCCTACAATTCCAAACTTAATTGCATATACTTCCAACTTTATTAAGTTTTGAATTACTCTTATAAGCTTTGCGTTTTACAGCTGTATTTCTGTTAATCTTTGACTGCATGTGGTTATTTATAGATATATATATATATGGAAAAAAAAAAGAAGAAAGGAAATGTTCAAAAAAGTACCATATATACATTTCTTGGTGGGATCAAAAGCCAAAGCCCATACTTGATCATACTTAGTAGGATTTAATTTAGTCATAACAAGTAATTTTGTGAAGAAATTGAATGATGGCTCCGCGTAGTGATTAGAAACTGGAGACCTAGACAAACCTTTGAAGAACGCTGACCTTTTTCTCTATATAAACTCACTCCCCATCTTCCTTTCTTCTCTATCCTCTCATTTCTAAATTCTTTTGCTACTCTTTGTCTTCAAAAATCTACTATTGTTATTTTTTTATTTTTTTTAAAATTGAAAATTTACTTTACTTCTTGAGAATAATAATAAAAAAAAATGGCAGTTCCGATTAATAATAATGTGGTGAGATGTCCATCAAAAGCAGCAGCAATCATGTTTACGTTGGTAGTAATATTAAACATAGGATGTCAAGCTCAGCTGACCCCAACATTTTATGAAAAAACATGTCCCAATGCTCTTACTACTATCAGAACTTCCATAAGAAGTTCTATTGCTGCAGAACGAAGAATGGCTGCTTTGTTGGGAAATTTTTAAGATGAAGAACATAAATTTCATTTCCAATAAAAACTAGTTACATATGCCTATTTATAGGCTTACAATGAAACAATAAAATTAGGCAACTATCCCACTAACTCCACTAATTAATCCATAACTCCATTACTCCACTAACACCATTAATACCACTAAAACCATTAACTTCACTAATCCACTAACTACACTCACCCATAACTCCAATAATCCACTAACTACACTAATACCATTAACTCCATTAACTAAATAATAATTAACAAAAATATTAAAAACATGTTATAATCAAATTTACTAATTTAGTCACTATAATTTTGAATCAATTCTTCAACACGCTCCCTTGATTCAAAATCATACACATTTAATTGTTTTGTTGGAGCACATCTCTCCAATGGACATTACTTGTCAATTTATCTTTGAAGCACTTCTCTTCAATTTTTGATGCACGTCTCATCAAACTTCAATTCTTGATGCACTTTCTCATCAATTTTTTTGCCATCAAATTTTTTCTTTTGGAGCACTTGTCTCCAACTATCAAAAAGGAGATTCTTCTTCTCGTGCCAAATTCACTTGATCATATGCAAACCTGCAATATTTTTTAATATGACCAAATTTTTTACAACCGAAACATTGTGGTTTATCTTTATGCCAACAATCCTTTTCATCATGATTGTTTTTCTTGCATACACCGCATGGTGGAAATTTTCCTTTTTGGAATGCCAGTGATGACTTATGTGTTGTTTTGGCAATGAATGCTCCCTCCATTGGCTTTTCATCTCGAATTGCTATTCTTTGTTCCACAGCTTGCAATGCATTAATTAATTCTGCAACTGTTATTTTTGAAAGATCTTTTGAATCTTCAAGTGAAGAAATTTTTGACTCAAACTTTTCAGGCAAACTCACAAAAATTTTCTCAACAACTCTATCTTCTGAAAACTCTTCACCAAACAATCTGATTTTGTTAACAATTGACATAAGTTTGTTAACATACTCTTTAATTCCTTCAGTTTGCTTCATCGTTTGAATCATAAATTCTCTTTTAAGATTCAAAATCTGCATAAATTTTGTTTTGTCATTGCCTAAATACTCATTTCTTAACAAATTCCATACCTCTTTTGGAGTCTCACATGCCATAATGTTGGTGAAAATTACTTCAGAAACTGAAGAGTACAGACAAGTTTTTGCTTTGAATCTCTTGACTTTTTCTTCATTGTGACTCTTAATTTGAGCTGAAGTTGGATGCGCTGGCAATGATGGAACTTCGATGTCATTCTCAACCACATCCCATAAATCAAATGACTGTAAGTATGCTTGCATTTTCACAGCCCATAATTGATAATTTTCTCCTGTGAAGATGGGAGGTGAAGTTAAAGGAAAAGTGTTTGAGGCCATTTTAATATGTATACTCACTTGTTTTCTCTCAATTCTTTTTCACAGACCCGTAATCAAGAATGGCTCTGATACCACTGTTGGGAAATTTTTAAGATGAAGAACATAAATTTCATTTCCAATAAAAACTAGTTACATATGCCTATTTATAGGCTTACAATGAAACAATAAAATTAGGCAACTATCCCACTAACTCCACTAATTAATCCATAACTCCATTACTCCACTAACACCATTAATACCACTAACACCATTAACTTCACTAATCCACTAACTACACTCACCCATAACTCCAATAATCCACTAACTACACTAATACCATTAACTCCATTAACTAAATAATAATTAACAAAAATATTAAAAACATGTTATAATCAAATTTACTAATTTAGTCACTATAATTTTGAATCAATTCTTCAACATGCTTCTCTTATTCGCCTTCACTTTCATGATTGCTTTGTTCAGGTACCTATACCTAATATGCTACTTTTTTTTTAATATATATATATATATTCCTTATTATTGATCTATTTCACATGCAGGGCTGCGACGCCTCCATCTTACTGAACGAGACCCCAACAATCGAGAGCGAAAGAACAGCAATACCTAATAAGGATTCTGCAAGAGGCTATGAAGTAATAGAGAAAGCAAAATCTCAAGTTGAGAAGATATGCCCTGGAATTGTATCATGTGCTGATATTCTGGCAGTGGCTGCTAGAGATGCTTCTGCTTATGTGGGTGGTCCTTCTTGGACTGTGAAGCTGGGTAGAAGAGATTCAACAACTGCAAGCAGAAGCTTAGCCGACAGCGACCTACCTAGATTCAAGGATGGGCTTGATAGACTTATATCGAGGTTTCAAAGCAAAGGTCTAAGTGCAAGGGACATGGTTGCTTTATCAGGCTCTCACACTCTTGGCCAAGCTCAGTGCTTTACCTTTCGTGACAGAATCTACACCAATGGCACCCACATTGATGCTGGATTTGCAAGCACTCGTCGCCGTCGCTGTCCTACCAATGATGGTGATGAAAATTTAGCTCCACTTGATTTGGTCACTCCAAATTCTTTTGATAACAATTACTTCAAGAACTTGATCCAAAGGAAAGGCCTTCTTGAATCTGATCAAATTCTTTTCAGTGGGGATTCTACTGACGCCATTGTAACTGAATATAGCAAAAATCCTAAAACATTCAGCTCTGATTTTGCTTCTGCTATGATCAAAATGGGAGACATTCATCCTCTCACTGGATCTGCTGGAAAGATAAGGAGGATATGCAGTGCTGTCAATTAAAACTGGCCTCTTGAAAATTTGTACATGTGTGTGTTTTTATTCACTTCTCCATAAATTTTTTTTTTCTTTCTATTTATCCAAGTGTGTATCTAAATATGGTGATTTGTTTATTCAATTTCATACGTAAGTCATTTATCATTGTAATCTTTGCCGCATTCAAATAATGAAAACAAACTGATAAGGAATCGGTCAAATCTGTTGAAATCCTAACCAAATAAATCAAACATGAGCTGTACATGCTATCTCCTTTTTGTATTTTAAATTAGATTTGTAAATCTTAACTATGCTCTCTATTTGCGGGAGCACTTCTTTATATATTTTGTACTCTCCACTTTGTACATCATGAAGAGAAAATACAAAAAGATTTCAGCTTAGATTAAACATTTTCATGGTATCAGAGCATCAAGAGGTTTAAACACCCAAGCTCTTGTTATTAATTTTTTTTTTTTCAATGGCAAACTTAAACAACTCCTCACCACATACCACCAATTCAACAATGCCAGTCCTCTTACCAAATATCCACAATCAGCTGCCCATTAAACTAAACTCCACAAATTATATTTTATGGAAAACGCAGCTACAACCAATTTTAAGTGGCAATCAATTGATGCATCATGTTGACGGCACCACTACTGCCCCACCAAAAACCCTTAATGGAGCTTCTAATCCAGCCTATTCTGAGTGGTACATCAAAGATCAACTGGTCTTGAGTTGGATCATCAATTCACTATCTGAGTCTGTCGTATCTCAAGTTGTCGGTGCCACTACTGCTGAACAAGCTTGGCAACGCCTCACCACTACCTATGCATCCGGTTCAAGGACTCAGGTTCGCTCCCTTAAATTTACTCTTCAACGCCTTGCAAAAGGTACGGATGACATACCCGCTTATATGACAAAAACAAAAAATATATACGATCAATTGCTAGCCCTTGGTAGTGAAATTAAAGAAGATGATATTGTTGATGCTATTATGCATGGTTTACCCTCTGAATACCGTCCCTTCACCAGAAATATTGAAGCACGGTTAACTCCGGTATCCTTTGATGATTTATTTGGATTGCTTCTTAGTGAGGAAATGCAATTAAAAGCTGAAGCAGTCAGTCATACTCCAGTTGCTGTTGCTCACTACACCAACACCAGGGCTCCTTCTCGTGGCCGACTACGAGGAAGACGTGGAGGCCGAACAACATATCAATGCAGCAGGGGACGTGGCTATTCTCAATTCCAGTCACCTGAAGTTAATGACAACACCCCAATTTGTTTTAACTGTGGAGGTTATGGTCACACGGTGCCGAAATGTCCCAGCCCAAATTACATGTCACAAACAAGGCCAGCCAGCAACTATTCATCCAAACAACCAAGTCCTGTTAAACCTTGGGTAGTAGACACGGGAGCCACTCACCATTTGACTCCGGAAGTGGAAAATATTGCTCATCATTCTGAATACAATGACACTGAAGAAGTTCATTTGACAAATGGTAAAACTTTACCAATCTCTCATGTTGGTTTCACAAATATTGATCTAAATTCTCATTCTTTTTTGTTGGATAATATTTTACTTGTCCCATATGCTACTTCAAATTTATTGTCCGTTCGTGAATTTTCCACTACTAACCACGTCTCTTTGGAATTTTTTCCTGATTATTTTTTGATAAAGGATATCCACACGGGCAAGATACTTCATAGAGGTTCCACCAAAGATGGTCTTTATTGTCTTCAGTCGGCGCCAAATTCCTTAATTTCACCACAATTTCATTCTGTTAGCATATCAACTTGGCATGCTAGATTAGCGCATGCTAATTATCGAACTGTCAATGATATTTTGCATAATAACAATTTGTCTGTTGCAAATAAATCCCCTGTTTCCAGTTGTGATTCTTGTTTGGTTAGTAAATCTCATAAATTACCTTTTTTTGACTCTACATCTGTGGCAAATGCACCATTAGAATTAATATGTTCCGATTTATGGGGCCCTTCACCTGTTCCAAGTACAGATGGCTGCATCTATTATTTAATCTTTTTTGACCATTACACAAAATAAACTTGGATATATTTTTTTGAAACACAAGTCTGAAGTCTTTAATTGTTTTGTTAAATTTCGTGCAATTATTGAGAAATTTTTTGACAAACCAATTAAACAATTTCAATCAGATTGGGGTGGTGAATTCCAAGCTCTTCAACCTTACTTAGCCCAAAACTCGATTATACACCGAAGCTCCTGTCCACATACCCCAGAACAAAATGGTTGCGCTGAGCGCAACCATAGGCATATCACTGAGATTGGGCGAGCCCTTTTATACCATGCCCAAATACCTCATAAATATTGGGACCATGCCTTTGCCACAGCTGTATATGTCATAAATAGGTTACCTACTCCCAATTTCCAAAATAAATCTCCTTTTGAAGTAATTTTCAATCAAAAACCTGATTACAATTTTCTGAGAATTTTTGGTTGCGCTTGTTATCCATGGTTGAAGCCATACACAAAATCTAAGTTAGAACCAAGATCAACACAATGTGTATTCTTAGGATATAGTATTCTACACAAAGGATACAAATGTCTTGATATCTCACGTCAAAAAATATATTTCTCACGTCATGTTTCTTTTGATGAGCAGATTTTTCCCTTCAAGGTCAATGGTGAGAAAGCAATTCCAACGTCAACTACCAACCAAACACCTATTTTTCCACTGCCAAAATTAAATCCACCACCATGGCAAATAAATTCAAGACCACCACCTCAACCAACTAACACCTCTATTCTTCCAACACCTCAACCTACACATGTCATTCAAACTACACCTCCAAGTGCTCAAATTCAACAACCTGCAGACCCCACCTCTACTCCACTCATTCACCAAGGAAATGAACAACCCACAACGCAATCGCCTACATCCCAAATTAATATTCCAACTATTCTATTAATAGTAGACCTCACTTCAACAATCTTCCCTCAAACTACCTCCACACACCCCATGATTACTCGATCAAAAACAGGAAACACTAAACCAAAAAGTCACCATACTACAATACCTGAACCTTTCACACCAAATACTTACATTGTTAGTTCACTTGGTGGCAATCTTGCAATTAAAAATTTGGGCCCTCTTTCTTATTTTCTTGGCATTGAAGTAATAAAGACAAAAGATGGCTTACATTTGTGCCAAAAGAAATACATCAAGGACTTGCTCCAAAAGACAAAAATGCACGACGCCACACCTGTCTCCACTCCAGCATGCCCCCGCACATTGCTACAGCTAAGCACCTCTAATCATTTTGATGATCCCACTCTTTATCGCCAAGTTGTGGGCACTCTTCAGTACCTTTCCCTTACTCGACCAGATATTACTATGGCTGTCAATAAAGTTGCACAATTCATGCATTCTCCTACCATTGATCATTGGCAAGCTGTCAAACGCATCTTGCGTTACTTGTGTGGGACATTAGAATTTGGCATAATTATTCGGCCTGCTGCAATTTCTTCATTAAATGCATACTCAGATGCTGATTGGGGTGGTGATCAGATTGACCGCAAAAGTACCACTGGATATAGTATTTTTTATGGTCCTAACCTCATATCTTGGTGTTCAAAGAAGCAAAAGACTGTTGCACGTTCCAGCACCGACTCTGAATATAGAGCTCTTGCCACAACTGCTTTAGAAGTTACATGGCTTCAATCTCTTCTTAAGGAACTGCAAATCCAACTCCCCACTCCACCTAAAATATGGTGTGACAATATTTCTGCCACATATCTTGCAGCGAATCCAGTCTTCCATTCAAGATCCAAACATCTAGAAATTGATTTTCACTTTGTCCGCGATTTGGTTCACCAAAAACGACTACATGTCTCATACTTATCAACCATTGACCAATTGGCTGATGTCTTAACAAAGCCTTTGTCTAAACGGCGATTTTTGCTTCTTCGAGACAAACTAACAGTGGTTTTCACCATTAGTTTGAGGGGGGCTGATAAGGAATAGGTCAAATCTGTTGAAATCCTAACCAAATAAATCAAACATGAGCTGTACATGCTATCTCCTTTTTGTATTTTAAATTAGATTTGTAAATCTTAACTATGCTCTCTATTTGCGGGAGCACTTCTTTATATATTTTGTACTCTCCACTTTGTACATCATGAAGAGAAAATACAAAAAGGTTTCAGCTTAGATTAAACTTTTTCACAAACTACATGTCATATTTTATGTGAAAAACACTTGCCTAGATTGAATTCATAATTTTTTCATGAGCTAATCCAATCCAACATTGAAATGAGGTTATTGAAATATATTTCTAAACTTATTTGTCGAAACAAATGAATAATGGTAATATAATTAATTTTTAGGAAAAAAATTCACTCCATTGTATATATCAAACCATTTTTCATACAATAATGACATATCCCATTCAAAAAGGAAAATACCTTTAAAAGACAATAATCTTAAATATAGAAAATAAAAGATTTATGTGAGAAAAGAAAAAAGACTAGAATTTTTTTGATAGTCTTTTTAAGATAGAAAGTTTCATATGAATACCCAATTCTTAAACATACGGGATAATAAAAAAATATTCCAGACCAAAATTATTATACTTTAAGTTGGTTAAAATGACTCGATTCTGGATTCGATAATATCCGACTCTACATTAATTAGTTTCATAAATTTAAAAAAACCAGATGCCGGAAGGTCATAGAGAAAAAAATAATAATAATTTAAAGTTTTGTTATCTTGTTACTGTAAAAGCAGCATTAATGATCAACAAAATTCTGTTAGTTTTAAATTAACATTAATTAAACTGCTGATCAAACTATAAATAAATGGAATCAATAATCAATAGTAAAACTTTTTTAGTTGCTCTAGCATGTTTTGATAAAGATATACCCTTTGAATCTTCAATTGTTGTCAATGAATTCATGAATATAAAAAAAAAAATTTCAAGATAACAAAACTAAAAGCACTAGTTTACACTTGACAATGAGATACAAGAAAATGAAAAATATTAGTGGGAAGAAAACAATGGAATAGGACACAAAAGAATTAATTGATGGCACTGCATATCCTCCTTATTTGGCCGGCAGTTCCAGTGAGAGGAGCAATATTGCCCATTTTGATCATGGCAGATGCAAAATCAGAGCTGAAAGTAGAAGGATTCCTGCTATATTCTGTCACAATAGCATCTGTAGAACCCCCACTGAACAGTATCTGATCAGATTCCAGAAGACCTTTCTTTTGTATCAGATTTTTGAAATAATTGTTATCAAAAGAATTGGGAGTGACCAAATCGAGCGGAGCCAAATTGGCATCCCCACCAGTAGCAGGACAAGAACGGCGGCGAGTGCTTGCAAATCCAGCATCAATGTGGGTGCCATTGGTGTAGATTCTGTCACGAAAGGTAAAGCACTGAGCTTGGCCCAGTGTGTGAGAGCCTGATAAAGCAACCATGTCCCTTGCACTTAGTCCTTTAGTCTGAAACCTTGACACAAGTCTGTCAAGCCCATCCTTAAAACTAGGCAATTCAGTGTTGGCTAAAGATCTGCTAGCAGTAGTTGAGTCTCTTCTTCCAAGCAAAACAGTCCAAGAAGGACCGCCCACATAAGCAGAAGCATCTCTAGCAGCCACAGCCAGAACATCAGCACATGATACAACTCCAGGGCATATCTTCTCTACTTCTGATTTTGCTTTCTCTATTACTTCATATCCTCTTGCTGACTTGTCGTTTGGTAAGGCTGTCTTTTCGCTCTGGATCGTCGGAGTCTCGTCCAGCAAAATAGAAGCATCGCAACCCTGCAAATACCAAGTAAAGTTATTTATTGGTCTTGATGAATCAATATTGCTCATTAATTAAGAAGATTTGGTAATCAATAAGATATATATACCTGAACAAAGCAGTCGTGAAAGTGCAGGCGAATGAGAGAAGCAGCCATTCTCCGGTCTCTCGCAATGGCATTTCTAATGTTAGTTCGGATAGTAGTGAGTGCGTTTGGACATGAAGTCTCATAAAATGTGGAAGTAAGCTGTGCTTGGCATGCGCTGTTCAAAACTAGCAGAATTAATGCAGCTGTTACAAATATTTTTGCCATTTATTATGATATTTGTATGGTCTTATGCTAAAAACACAGTAGCTGAAGAATAGAGAATAAAGGATTACTTAATGATCTTATGGTAAGAACAAATGCAGTAGATGGAAAAGAGAGAAAGAAAGGATAAACTAAAGATGGAGTAGAAAGGAGACGTTAGTGTGGTTTATATAGAGATGAATGTCAGCGCATGAATGATTGGATCCAATACAATACGCGTATACCAAATCTAAATTTCTTGTTATGACCAAATACTATCTCCCTCCACTTGCATACCTACGTGATTTGGTCCAACATCGGATTTTACCATGCTTATATACTCTTTTATTTTTTGATGCAATTGCAACTAATTACAACTTTTCTTTCTGATTATAAATTGCTTCAGTCCAATACAATTGAATTTATTAATGCGGTACAGTTGTAATGTCAAACGCCATGCTATTGTTATATATATATTGTCATTAAGTGTTAATTTGGAACAATTTTTTTCACTTTTTGCATAAGGTTTTGTATATATAATGCTTTTGAAGCATGTGAACTTAAAACATATATATGCTGATGGTCAAATCTGCTGTGCTAATTGTGTGTTGGCTTTGTCTCAGACAATGTCAAAAGGATTTATAAATAACATATATAAAATATATCTTCAAAGTCAAAAGGATTTACAAAGGGGGTATATATGTATAAAGTTAGCTCAGGCATGGCCATGCGTAGCAGCGCTACACGTCTCTGCCTTTGTTTTTTTATTAATAATTACTTCATTACAGATGTGAAAAGTTAGAATACAGAACAACCAATTTAACTCCGTGAAACCATTGAAACATTGCACAATTGTATAATTATAATTTATAATTCAAACACTATTATTTTAAATTTTTATAGAATGGTGGTGTACAGTATGCCAATTGAATTTTTCTTCTGCATTGACAACTACGGCTAACCCTAACCGAGAGGCAAATCAAACCTTATTAAATATTTACTATTGATAAGGTGGAGTTGGCAAGGTAGCTCCTTTTGAATGTTGACCTTTCCTTTAAATGATTAGTTTAGTATTAGTTATTTACGGTTAAGAGAAATATATACATATATAGTGTAAGTTTATTAGGCGTAAAAAGTAGTAATTATTATGAGAGCAAACTATCAAAATATTTAAGTAGATTTAGTTTAGAATATCATTTTTGTCAATTTTATTTTATGTGCTTTTTTTTTTTCCAATCAACGATGAAATATAAAATAATATACAAAATGAAACTTCCACGTCCCTACAATCACATTAAAGTTTCAACGTTATGGATTTTCCCAAAGCATGCTGGATTGGCTTTCATTTAAACTCTTAAAGTAGTTGATTATGTATCTTTTATTAATTTTAACACTAAAACTAAGCGCATTATACATGCAATGTTTTAATTTTTATTTTTCTCTCAGTCACGGTGCTAGCCTAAAAAAAAAAAAAAAAAAACTAAAAACAAGGTTCCCTATCAAAGTAATTATGTTATCCATTATATTTAATTTCAAATGATTAATATTCCTCTCTCAAGGTTGTATTATCGAAGTCTACTTTTATAATGTAGTCGTTGAACTTTTTGACAAATTCGTACATGACTGCGATTGTGGGATTTTAAATTCTTGATCCGCAGCTTGTAGTTAATGCGTCAATCATTATCACAATCAATCATATTTGATATCTCAGATATCCTTTCTACGTCATTTTCTGTTTATAATATAGAAAATTATTTACTTGATTTTTTTCCATAAAGTTTTAATGAACTATCGCAATAATATATAACATATAAAATTAGTTATAATTTATTTATTATTTTTCAATTTCTTTCAGATATATGGATAGATATTTTTTTTATAATAAATCTTACCACGCAGTTAAATTTGCCATAATTATTTGATAAATTATTTTTTTTTTCCAAATCAAAGATATCCATATTATTATTAAGAAGAAGAAGTCAACATGGAATATATTGGGATAATTTTTTAATTAATATTTTTTTAAAAAAAATTATAAACTTGGAGTGTATTAAAAAATATTTACGGATTTTGAGTTTGATTTGAAACCACAGTTGGCAATTACGCTTTTAAAAATCTAAAACTGCAGTTGTCTGATGCGATTTCAGACTAAATCTGACATTTTATTTTTTGTTTAAAAAAACAACCGGTTTGATAGCTTTTAAATATGGTTTTCTTTTTCTTTTTCTTATTTTTTTTTTAAAGTATTGTCTGGTCTGACAATTTTTAAATATTTTTTTAAAATTGTTATTCTTACCGTTTTTTTTATCTGTCACTTTTGAGTAGAATTTAAATTATATTTATTTATTATTTTTAGACTTTCAATGTAATTTAACTTTTTTTTTCAATGAAAATTTACTAATTAGATTTAAATTTTTGTATTAAATCACTCGATTTTATCTTAAATTTAAACTTAATTAATACTATTGAAAACAACAAAATTGACAAATGAAGTGAGTAATTTTTTAATGAATAATGGTTAACGTTTTTTTAAAAAAAAATATTAAAGTTTGCATATAAGACTAATACAGGTATAAAGATTTTATTTTATATATATATATATATATATATATATATATATATATATATATATATGTTGCTTTGATTTTTTTATAAAAAAAGAAAATTTACAAACCGAATCATTGAAAAATTATCACATACATCTCTGCCTTTTTCTTTATTCTAACTTTTCTCATATTTAATGAAGTAATTAATTAAGAAAAAAACAAAGGCAGAGACGTATAGTGCTGCTATACATGGCGATGCCTGAGCTAACTTTATACATATATACCCCCTTTGTAAATCCTTTTGACTTTGAAGACATAATTTATATACGTTATTTATAAATCCTTTTGACATTGTCTGAGACAAAGCCAACACACAATTAGCACAGCAGATTTGACCATCAGCATATATATGTTTTAAGTTCACAATATGCTTCAAAAGCATTATATATATATATAAAACCTTATGCAAAAAGTGAAAAAAATTGTTCCAAATTAACACTTAATAACAATATATATATAACAATAGCATGGCGTTTGACATTACAACTGTACCGCATTAATAAATTCAATTGTATTGGACTGAAGCAATTTATAATCAGAAAGAAAAGTTGTAATTAGTTGCAATTGCATCAAAAAATAAAAGAGTATATAAGCATGGTAAAATCCGACGTTGGACCAAAACACGTAGGAGGGAGATAGGATTTGGTCATAACAAGAAATTTAGATTTGGCTATTACGCGTATTGTATTGGATCCAATCATTCATGCGCTGACATTCATCTCTATATAAACCGCACTAACATCTTCCTTTCTACTCCATCTTTAGTTTATCCTTTCTTTTTCTCTTTTCCATCTACTGCATTTGTTCTTACCATAAGATCATTAAGTAATCCTTTATTCTCTATTCTTCAGCTACTGTGTTTTTAGCATAAGACCATACAAATATCATAATAAATGGCAAAAATATTTGTAACAGCTGCATTAATTCTGCTAGTTTTGAACAGTGCATGCCAAGCACAACTTACTTCCACATTTTATGAGACTTCATGTCCAAACGCACTCACTACTATCCGAACTAACATCAGAAATGCCATTGCGAGAGACCGGAGAATGGCTGCTTCTCTCATTCGCCTGCATTTTCACGACTGCTTTGTTCAGGTATATATATCTTATTGATTACCAAATCTTCTTAATTAATGAGCAATATTGATTCATCAAGACCAATAAATAACTTTACTTGGTATTTGCAGGGTTGCGATGCTTCTATTTTGCTGGACGAGACCCCAACGATCCAGAGCGAAAAGACAGCCTTACCAAACGACAAGTCAGCAAGAGGATATGAAGTAATAGAGAAAGCAAAATCAGAAGTAGAGAAGATATGCCCTGGAGTTGTATCATGTGCTGATGTTCTGGCTGTGGCAGCTAGAGATGCTTCTGCTTATGTGGGTGGTCCTTCTTGGACTGTTTTGCTTGGAAGAAGAGACTCAACTACTGCTAGCAGATCTTTAGCCAACACTGAATTGCCTAGTTTTAAGGATGGGCTTGACAGACTTGTGTCAAGGTTTCAGACTAAAGGACTAAGTGCAAGGGACATGGTTGCTTTATCAGGCTCTCACACACTGGGCCAAGCTCAGTGCTTTACCTTTCGTGACAGAATCTACACCAATGGCACCCACATTGATGCTGGATTTGCAAGCACTCGCCGCCGTTCTTGTCCTGCTACTGGTGGGGATGCCAATTTGGCTCCGCTCGATTTGGTCACTCCCAATTCTTTTGATAACAATTATTTCAAGAATCTGATACAAAAGAAAGGTCTTCTGGAATCTGATCAGATACTGTTCAGTGGGGGTTCTACAGATGCTATTGTGACAGAATATAGCAGGAATCCTTCTACTTTCAGCTCTGATTTTGCATCTGCCATGATCAAAATGGGCAACATTGCTCCTCTCACTGGAACTGCTGGTCAGATAAGGAGGATATGCAGTGCCATCAACTAATTCTTTAATTTGTGTCCTATTCCATTCTTAATTTTCTGCCCACCAACATTTTTCATTTTTTTGTATCTCATTGTCAACTGTAAACAAATTAATATTTCTTCTTCTTTTAGTTTTCTTGTTAAATGTGGGTTCTCTTTTGCAATTCACCTCTTTCCTATCTCATTGTCAAGTGTAAACGAGTGTTTTTTATTATTTTATTTTTTTGTTAATTATATACTCTTATTTTTTATTAGTTTTAATTCATAAATTTAACTGTCTCATATTAAATATAAATATTGTATTGGATTTTTTTTTTCAAAAAAATCTCTGTTTCTAAGGCATTCTCTTGCCAGTTTGATAATTGATTTATAATTTTAATATAATTATGATTATAGAATTTAGTAAATTGTTCTGCACTAAAAATCAATACTATTAGCTATAAAAATGTGTCTATGAGATCGACCGTTACATTTATCTGCCAATCTTTTTTCTTTAAAATTATATCAATGAATTCATTAACAACACTTGAAGATCCAATGGGTATATCTTTATCAAAGCATGCTAGAGAAACTTGAAAGTTTAACTATTGATTATTGATTCCATTTACTGTTTGAGTAGTTTAATGTCATGACACGAATAGAATTTTGTTGATTATTGCTACTTTTACAGGAACAAGATCATAAAATTTTGAATCATTTTGCTCTTGAATGGCATATGTCATTCTTGTGCGGTAGATGGTTGGTATCATTTTAAAAGGTTCAACGTCACTAAAATTTAATCAGCTGTATCTAAAAGTCCAAAGAAGTGTGGCTGAACGTTGCCCGAACTGTCCCTAAATATCAACAGTTCTACATCTAAATGTCACCAAAACTGTCATTAAGGCTCCAGACGACTGTGGCTAAGGTCAAAAGGACTATCGCAATAAATCAATAGATTGGGAGTAAAAGTCACGGTAAGTGTTGGCACATATCACCGGATCTGTCCCTAAAATGCAAAACAACTGTGGCTAAAAGTAACCAAAAATAAATGCCAAACAACTGTCGCTAAAAGCAAGCAGATCTGTGCCTAAATTGGAGAAGAATGTGGCTAAAAGTAAAGATGACAGTGGCTAAAAGTCTCATATCTGTCGCTAAAAGTTCAGAAAGATGTGGCTAAACCTGTCTGTCGCTAAAAGACTAAAAATCTGTTGCTAGATTATAAATACTGTGGCTAAAAGTTACAAGATCTGTCACAAAAGGTCAAATTATCTGTTTCCAAATACCAAAAGAGCTGTGTCTAAATGTCCACTTTACTATCGCTAAAAGTTCAACAGGTTGTCAGAATGTTTGCATAAATGTTGCTAAGAGTCACAATATTGTCGCTAAAGTTTAGCGACCTGTGTCTTAAGTAGGGGTGTGCAACGGTCGGTTCGGTTCAATAATCGAACCGAAATAACCGAAAATCAAAATTACAAGATTTTACGAAATCCAACCGAACCGAAATTCTACGATAACCGAACTCAAATCGAACCGATATTATCGGTCGGTTTGGTTCGGTTAACCGATAAAACCGAAATTTTAAAATTATAATTAAAAAAATTGTCTAAAAATTATATAACATTGCAAATCATAAAATTAAAATAAAAAATTCAAATTAAAAATGTACATATATTTAATTTGAGTTAAACCCATTTATATTGAATTAAAAAATACAAAAATAAAGTTTATTTTTGTAAAAAAATAAAAAAAAAATAACATATAATATTCAAATTTCGGTCGGTTCGATTTTTTTTTGTTTTTGCTTTTCAAAATCGAACCGAACCAAAATAACCAAAATTAACTTTTTTTAAAACCGAAACCGAACCAAAAAACCGAACCAAATTAAAAAATTCGGTCGGTTTGGTTTGGTTTTTCGATTTTAACCGAAATTTGCTCACTCCTAGTCTTAAGTTCAAAATATCTGTCGCAAAAAGTTCAACTTGCTGTTGCTATAAGCTACCTAACTGTTGCCTATCGTTGAATGTCTTCTGTTGCTAAAATCGACAGAACTTTGGCTAGACGTCACCACGACTATCACTAAATCTCTTCATTTTCGTCGTTAAAATCCAACAAACTGTGGCAAATTTAACAGGTTTGTCGCTAAATTTCCACAGAGCTGTTTCTAAAAGTCCAAAGCAAAGTGGCTGTTCTTACATCTGCCAGGCGATAGGAGTTTTGTCTTTTCTCTTACGGTGTGAAAACTGTAACTTTAGCCTCTAATATATAAGTAGTATTTTTTTGTATTTATTGTTTTATTTCACTTTATTCTTTTTCCTTCAATCCCTCTTGTAATTTGTAGTTTCACATACCATTTTAAGTAGTGAAACTATGTTCCATTTAACTCTGTTTTAACCTTGGGTCCTGGCATAGTGCTTACATAGCATATCTTATGAGATTGCGTTGTCATGATCTCATGCTGCATAGGACAGCCACATCTTATTCTCTTTTGTATATATGGCAATCCTAATTGATGGCATGGCATGGCCGTTCCATTTAGTATGTCAGATGAGCATATTTCTCATAACGGTTAAATGTGAAAAAAAATAATAGTTAGTTGATTTTTTTTTTTTTTTTACAAATTGATTATTGTTGACAAACTTGTAATAAATGGTAAAATTAAATGCAACATATGTAATTAACAAATTTCCCAACCAATAAGAATCTTAGACATGTGTCCATAAAACATCCTTCTTCAAGCTATATGCCGTGATTAGACCTAATTACAGGTCGAGTTTGGATGAATTCGCATGTTCACAGACTTTAAGTTTTTTTCATATAATTACGGGTGATGTTCATATAATGGCAATAAAAGTTGACCGGCCGACATTGTGAACCGGATGAAATATTCCGATTTCCTGTAATTCTTACTATCTTAGTTACTTGATGCGCTTAACTTGAAATTGTAAAATTTGTTACGGATTAGAGAGTAACCCAGTTTGATAATTGTAGATTTTTGGTTGTTTCAAAATACTTTAGCGCCACAATTGTATGTCCTTTTTATATATACCAATAAACATCTATAGGCAACTCAAAGCTAATAATAAGAGCAATTGTATATTTTCTCATCGCCTCAAGCAGACTATTTATTCATTGAGAAGAATTACAAATTAGGCAGTACAAATAACATTTACTATACACTTGAAGATGTAGAAAGAATTAACCAACAAATTCAACGACAACAAACATATATCACATAAATCTACAAATCTATAGGATATAAATTTCAAGACAATAGGAAATCTAGTTAACAACACTGCAGATTTTCCTAATTTGTCCGCCAGAAGGATTAATAAGATTCCCCATCTTGACCATAGCAGTGGCAAAATCGGAGTTGAATTTGGCGCGGTCTTTGCTATATTCCAGAACAATATGATCTGTAGAACCTCCACTGAAAAGAACCTGATCGGATTGAAGAAGACCTTTCTTTTGAATCAAATTCTTGAAATAATTGTTATCAAAAGAATTGGGAGTGACCAAATCAAGTGGGGCCAAACTGCCATCACCGCCAGCAGCAGGACAACGACGACGGCGAGTGCTTGCGAATCCAGCATTAATGTTGGTTCTATTGTATATTCTATCTCGAAAAGTAACGCATTGAGCTTGCCCAAGTGTATGAGATCCTGCATATGGGGGAGTAATTAATATGCATGTTTTAATTAGGTTTAATGCAATACAAGCATCAATAAAAAAAGAAAAAGAAAGAAATGGTATAATACACTATACCTGACAAAGCAACCATGTCCCTAGCAGAGAGGCCTTTCCTCTGAAAGCGAGATATTAGTGTATTGACGCTATCAGTGAATTTAGGAAGTTCGTTGTTGGCTAGATTTCTACTTGCTGTTTTTGAATCTTTTCTTCCAAGTCTTACGCTCCATGTTGGTCCACCCACCTGATTTATATATTTTTTTATTGGATAAATATTATGGTGCTGAATTGGTAAAACAATGGCAATTGAAACATTAATCAATTGAGCTTACATAAACAGAGGCATCTCTTGCAGCCACAGCGATGATATCGGCGCAGGATACAACTCCAGGGCATATCTTCTCCACTTCAGATTTTGCTTTCTCAATCACTTCATAACCCCTTGCTGAATTTTTATTTGGAATTGCTGTCTTTTCACTCTTTATGGATGTTGTCTCATCCAGCAGGATTGAAGCGTCACAACCCTGTATATAAAATCATATTACAACATTATTATCCTCCTGTGGGAAAGAATTACCATTACTGGTCATGTGACCTGAACTCTAATGTCTTGAGTTAAAATACCTGAACAAAGCAATCATGAAAATGGAGACGAATGAGAGAGGCAGCCATTCTCCGTTCTCGTGCGATGGCTGTGCTTACTGATTTTTTGATGGCAGTGAGTGCTTTAGGACATGATTTTTGGTAATAATTAGAGGTAAGGGCAGCCTGGGCTGCCATGATGTTGAGTAGCAGTAGCATTAACATTATATTAACTGCTGATTTGGGTGGAGTTGCCATGTACTTCTGATTTCTTAATTGCTATCTAATGAGAAAGCTAAAGGAAAAAGAGTTGAGAAAGAATGATAGAGAAGATGGAGAATAAAGCTAGGTGCTCATCACCTTATATAGAACAATAATCAAGGTTTGATTTGTACATGATCACTATTCAATTTTGATGCCGCTTACGAACTAAACTACTTGCATGAGATTTTAAGATCATTTCTCTTATTATGTGATTAATATATTGATTTGTCAAAGGTTTGGTGAGATTAATTCTAGTGTGGTTTTATTATTATTATTATTATTTAAAAAGAAAATAATGAATAGAGGTTAAACTGCCTGAGCCTCCATATCAATTCCAAAAGTGAATTTTAACGTACAACAAATAAAGTCTAAAGAATAATCATGTATTTGGTAGAGGTGGGGAAAGCCTGTCTCTTGACTCGTCTCACTGTTACCAAATAGTTCAATCACAGTGTTAGGGGGTATGATGGCAATATTAGCCACTTGTCTATTTACATTACTCAGTAGGAAGTATTTTTGTACTGAAAATCTTTATCTTTATAAAAAAAGAAATTATTTAAACCCTGTACATAATCAAATCAATAAAATAGTTACAAATATGGTTATTATGAAGGCGATTTATATTAGTTTGACACGATTTGTCATCATTTCCTTTTCCTCGAATAATAATAATATAAAAAAACCACTTTAATTAAAACATGCAAAAAAGTAATTAATTAATGAATTGATGAACTCAGCTTGATAGAATTATTTGAAACATTATAATATTGAACGAAGCCGGAAATTTGACGCAAGAGAGCTTCCTATAACAGCATGTTTTTATTTGCTTAAGCCTACTTTTATTTTACTATATTTTATGAATTTGTGATAGCCATCACGGTGGAAAATTTTTCATATGCATTGACATTTGACAACATATATTGTTTCACTATTTAATTATTGGTTTACTAATTACTACTGGTATGTTCATGAAATTTGGCTAAATCAGAGTTAGAGAAATTTTCCATGTACTATATCTTCATTTGCAACTCATTTACATATGAAAAGGTAATTTTTATAATCAGCTTCATTTTTATTATTTCTTTATATATATATAGTATACATTGAGATAATAAATTTCTTTTAATTACTCCCAATTTTCAAACTTTGGAATGAACTAAGGTCTAAGAATCAGTATTTTGTATGGATATGGGACTCTGCCTCAACGACTTGGCATGGGAGTATTTACAATTTTGAATGGCTCAAATCAAAATCGTCAGTATTCATTCAATTTAATTAAGATATAATGATGCTTGTGGCATTCAATGGTTCTCGGACTTGATAAGATGTCATTGAATTAATTAATAAACTCCATTAATTAGGCACATGAAACATGACCAAATCCAAATGTCATTTTCTGACTTTGATTTTTCTGTTTTGCAATGTCTGTAATTACTGATTGGAATGGGTAAAGATTAACGACAATTGTGACTGGACAATCTACCACCCAATATTATACAATATATGTATACACGAAACTTCCTATTCCTACCAATAATTTAGGCCTGTTTTGCAATGTCTGTAATTACTGATTGGAATGGATAAAGATTAACGAAACTTCCTGTTCCTGCCAATAATTTAGGCCTGTTTAATTTACCCAGAGATTAGCAATTAATTAATTTGAATCAGTCTCACCAAAGCAGCTTTGAGAAATTTATTTGCAGAAGAACCCAGAAAGCCTTGGATCTCTTAGATTTATTCCTCATAAATAGAACAGTTAGACCCCAGGGACAGCAAAAGCAGCACCAAAATACATTCATTATATATTGTCATTTCAGACAACGTTAACTTAATTATGGTACACCTGATACTAATTGTCGTGACAAGTGCATGATAAACTACAGAAATGGATACTATAACACAAAATAAATAAATAAATTACAACATGTTTTTGTCATCTATTGATGGTTCGGCCAAGCAGTTAACTGCTCCTTTGGACTGAAGTGTAGGCAATTAAGTTTCACAAATGTCATGCTTAAATGCTTATACTTTCCAGCCATCCATGTGGAAAATTTGTTTGATTTAATTATAGTTGTTATATGATCGACATTAATCTAGTTATACAAAATTGTTATACTATAATATCATTGAGATAGCGTTTCTCAAATGAGTCGACATATAAATCCACGTTGATCATGATATTAAATTTAATATAGTGATTGAATTATATTGTCATTATGTTTGGAATCGCTTTATTGTTTAGCTATTACCTGGGTTAATTTCAACCATGGTCACTGAACTTATACTCAAATAACACTAATATAATAAAAGAATTTTTGTTCTCGTAAAAATCATTAAACTTAAAACATGTTTACAGAAAAATCACTTTAATAGTTTTTCAACGATTTTTTTTGGCAAAAAATCCAACCGACACGTACACTCAGCACCTCATGCATAAATAGTTTGACACGTGGTATATCTTGTAAAAAAATGACATGTAAGTATGCCACACGGCAAATTGACTTGTCGAAATGTCCATGCGACATGGCACATGGCATGCTCATATATCATTTTTTTCATGTGGTATGACACGTGTCAAACCATGTGTGCACGGGGATACTAAGTGTACGCGCCGGCTAGACTTTTCGGCGAAATAATCGTCAGAAAAAGATTAAAGTGATTTTTCTGTAAACATGTTTTAAGTTCGATGATTTTTATGAGAACAAAAATTCTTTTATTATATTAGTGTTATTTGAATATAAGTTCAGTAATCATAAATGAAATTAACCATTATCTTAGAAAATTGATAAATTAAGCATAAAAAGAACACCAAAGCAATGGTTAATGAAATTCCTCTATACCTACGGTTGGCAAGAATTTTCTAATTGTGATTGTGAGGACATAGTTCTACTACTTTTCAGACAATTTCTCAGCTTAATTGTTTGGCTCCTTAAGTGTCATATGGAAATGAAAGGAATTAAAAATAGATTTTTTTTTTCTTCATATCATTCAATTTAATTACCTTAATTCCAACATGAGAAATTAAGTTTCTAAAGTTTGGTTTTACTGTTTAAACTTAAAACATAGTCAATATAGTTTAGCATAAAAGTCAATAGTTCTATTCTATCCCTCCCATGTCGTGGTGGTGGTCACGCTTTTCTCAAACTATTGTAGTATTACTATGCCAAACAAAATATAAATAAGGGCTCTTTACACAATTATACATAAAAAAATAAAAATAACAAAAAAAAAATATAATAACACAAATATTTCAGAAATATAACATTTTAAACTTTTTATTTCATTTATACAAAATTTTTTTACAAAAATATCACTTTTTCTGTTTTCACCCTAACTTCAAATTTTCAGTATCCCCATTTTCCTATTTCGATTTCACTCCTTCGATGCTCTCTGCCCTACCCCATTTTCTCTGTTTCCCAAATAATATTAAAGAGAGAATCATCGTTTGATTCTTGAGAAAATTCTTGAAAAACTCTAGCTGCGATCTCGGCAAGCTTCCCTGAAGAGTAAGAGTAGAAGCTGGGAGAGCTTGGAGAGTGGGTGATGAGTGGACTCGCCTGCATTTGCATTATTTTTTAAGCAAAAATGGGTCTGTTTAATTTTCAATTTCAGTTTCAGAGAGAAGAAGAAGAAGAAAGAGAGAGAAAAAAAGTCAGGTAGTGGTTTGGAAAACGAGAAGTGGGGCTTTAGATTTCAGAAGATGAGAGAAAAATGGCATATATAAAGAAATCAGAAAGTTACTCAATGGAGAGAAAGAAACACAGGAACCCTTATATATATTTATACGCGTTTTTGCATAAAGGGGAAAAAAATGTATCTATTAGGTGGTGTTTGGCCAGCTTGAGAAAATAAACTTAGAAATGTGAATGCAAATCTTTTCTATAATAATTGATACATAAATAAATTAAAAAATAAAACTTAAGAATCCTTCAATTTTACGTAATATAAATTAAACTCAAGCTTATGATTCTGTGGAACAGTAGAAAGTTCACATGTACCTTTGAAATTTTCTTTTGTGTTTTGGAATTTATTTTAGCATATAATAATGGGAATTTGTTTTGGGGTTAATTTGCAATTAAATTGGTTACCTTTTGTTAAATTATGTGCTTGTCGGGTCTGTGATGCTTTTATTTATTTTACGTTCACAATTTTATTTTTGTGGGGATTAATTAAGATTGGGAATTGATACATGCTTTGTATCAATTGAATCAATTCGAACCTAAAAATATTATCTGTTAACTATTATCTCGTTTGTAGATAAAAAAATCAATTCGTTACTAGATGTATGTTAAACGTATACTAGATGTATGTCGGAAGTATACTACATGTATATTAGACTTATATTAGACTAGATGTACATATACTAGACGTATATTAGACTTATATTAGACGTATACTTAATGTATATTAGACATATACTACACTTATATTAGATGTATACTAAACGTATACTAGACGTATACTAGATGTATATTAGACTTATATTATACGTATACTAGATGTATGTTAAAGGTATACTAGATATATATTAGATTTATATTATACGTATACTAGACGTATATTAAACTTATATTATACATATACTAGATGTATGTTAGAGGTATACTAGATGTATATTAAACTTATATTATACGTATACTAGATGTATACTATATGTATATTAGACTTATATTAGACGTATATTTGATGTATATTAGACACATACTGTAGTGCCCGAGAATGTGTCCTAGTAGTTTTGACCTAATTCGGGGGATGTGTGTGTAGTTGAATGTGTATTTTGGGACTTAATTGAATAGATGGAGGACTGGATTGAAAAGATTAGGTATAGTTTAGTGGCTGGAATGTAAATTTTTACATGGTTAATTAAAGGTTATTTAATTAAGTAAAGATTGAGTAGTTAATAATAAAATAAGCTTAAATAAAGGATGAGTGGAGGACAGGTGTTAAGGGAAGCTTTGTGTGGCTAATTGTGGGGTGGACAACTCACCATTTTGCATGATTTTGTTAAAGGGGAAGGTGGTGATTTCGGTGGGACTTCATTTACTCATTTCTGTATTTTGTTATGTCATTCTTTTGTTCATTTGTGAGTGAGAGTGTGAGCTGAAGAGTGAGTTGGTTGCATGTTTTGAGTAGCTAAAAACAAGGATTAAGGTTCCAAATTTGGAAGGTAAGTGATTAAGTATACATATTCTCATCATCTACTTCTTTCTTCCTAGTTTTGATTGGTTTGAATGGGATATTGTTGGATTGAGCTTAAACCTGTAAATTGAATTATTTTGGTAGCTGAGGAATTGAAAAGGTATAAAGGAAAGGCCAAAGTTGGAGAGGCGAGCACTCAACAAAAATAAGAGCTAAGACGACAAGGTTTGGGAACAAACCTTAAACATGTAAATTATGTAAATTGTGTTTGTTGATTTGTTTGATCATGGTGTGTAATTGATGCATGGATATTTTGATTGTGTAAATCTGTTTTTGGAAGTCTATACTGACCTCCGAGAATTGTTTATATTATAAGTTGAGTTTTACAACTCCAAAAAGGGTGAGACCAATTGGATTAGAACCATAAGATCCGTGTCTTTAAATGTTGTAGAAATAGCTCTGTTGATTTGAGGACTCTAAGGTCATCAAAATTGGCCATAACCGTAGTGTCTCTGTTTGGGTCGGATTATCTGAACAATATAAGTTGTTTAGCTCATATCTGAAGTTATAGATGTCTAATTGACCTGAAACTTGTTCCATTTGAAAGATAAGACATAGGGGAATAAATGTTAAGAAGGGACCTTTTCCTAAAATTGGGTGTAAGACATCGTTTTGGGCTGTACAAAATTGTGGTGATTTTTGCCCAGTGTCACCACCTCAGGTGGTGAAATAATCTGTCACACCCTTAGATGGTGAAATAATCTGTCACACCCTCACGTGGTGATTTCTGCCCAGTGTCACCACCTCAGGTGGTGAAATAGTCTGTCACTCAAAATATCACAGCCTTAGGTGGTGAAACATTCTGGTTGCTTTCTTTCAGCATTTAACACTCTTTTTGGATCTCTAAATCTTCCAATGGATATTTCTTTTAACTTCTAACTCATTAATCATTGAAGATTAATAAAATTCACCTAAAAATAAACCATAAAACATATTAGCAAAAGTAACAATACATATAATTATGTGAAGAATAGTAATGGAATGATAAATATATGTGTTTGAGCTCGATGTTAAACTCAAGTGATGTGTATATGCCTATGACATGGTGATTCTTGAACTTAACTAAGTATGTAATTAATGACCATGAACATGTAAATTTGAGAAGTATAATGTGTACGTAAGTGAAGTAAATAGTTGATGTGTTAAGTGCATGTGTAAAAGAGAATTCGATCATGGATGGTATATGTGTTATGAAAATTGATCAATGTGAAATGGATAACATAATTAAATAACTTAAGCCTGCGAGTCAAGTAGTGGATAGATAGGCATGCCTATAGGGTCAAAGTGCTGCAGCCCAATGCATTTAATGTGTCTGATTCCTTGGGAATCACAATGCGATTATAATGCGTATAATTCTTGCTGAATTTTTATTATAGGTGAAATGATATTACTGTACCTGAGGGTACCAATGCGTAAATAAGATTTTTAATGTAATTATAGTACCTCGGTGGTACCAATGCGAAACCCATTATCCGCGTCTTTGAATTGCAGGCAACTTAATAAATGAAAATAATAATAATATAACCATTATGTATGTTATATTCTGGAATTATGAGATGGGTTGATTAATGCTCTATGTGTATGAGAATGCTAAATAAATCATGACATGCCTAAAATGGTACTTAATGTGATATGGTCATTTAAGTATGATCTTTTGCGTATAATGTATGATGTTCTATTTGTGTGATGTATTACTTGTTATGTGTATGTGTTCCCCACTAAGCGTTATCGCTTAGCACGGGTTTACCTTAATCCGTATAGGTACGGAAGTGAGGTGTTCGAAGGACTCTCCCGCATAATAACGGTCAACATTAGGAGTGCTACCAGTGTAGGTTTTGGGGTTTGCGTTATGGAAATTTTGTATAACTCTGTATAAGTTTGGTATAGTTAATGTGTATACGAGTATGTAAAGGCATGTAATAATATGATGACTAAGTATACTAACTTATGGATTATATATGTATGCTTAGTAAGTATATGCTTATAGAGAATGATCCATAAGTAATTGGCATGAAATGCTTGATAATGTGAATACGAAGTGAAAAATTTTATTGTACGGGTTTCAATAAGAAAATGATGATAAGAAAGTGCATGTGTTATGTGTCTGTAACGGTCATTCCTGACTATATTAGCTGACCTAATATGACAGTTGGGAAGGGGCATCACAAGTTGTGGTATCAGAGCCTAGGTTTAATCTTTTCTGGGCATCGGGTAGATAAGATGTGTATAGTTATGTTGACCTAATGCGGAAGTCCTTATTTAATCTGTGTAGTAACGATGGATCCTGATTGTCAATCTGAAGAAGGAACTGCTGAAAGCATGAACCCTCAAGAAGCTGAGGTGACGAGGTCTGGACAGTCTGGGCCAGTTAGATACAGAAATGAGGTTCCAGTGGGGCCTATGGAAGCTATGATGAAAATGACCCAGGATATGGCAATGGTAATGGAGCGTATGATGGCACCAAAGGCTCCAATAGAGTCTTTGAGAAAGCATGGGGCTGAGGAATTTCATGGTACAAGATTAGATGAATCTGAAAAAGCGGAGTATTGGATTGAGAAGGTGGAGAGAATTCTCAAAGAAATACGTTGTCCACAAGACCAGTGGGTTGAATGTGTGGTATCATTGCTTCAAGGTACCGCGTATGATTGGTGGAAGTTAGTTTTGCAGAATCCGACGCTTCCTGAACAAGTGGATTGGGATTTCTTTGAAAAAGAATTTAAGAATAAGTTTATCACCAAGGCGTACCAAGAAGCGAATTGGAAGAAGTTTCTAAATTTGAGGCAGAGAACCATGACGGTGGCAGAGTATGAAGCAGAATTCTGTCGTCTAAGCAAATATGCTCCAAAGTGGGTATTGACTGATGCATTTCGATGCCAACAGTTTGAAGAAGGGCTAATTGAAGAGATAAAAGCATTGCTGATTTCTTTAACAACGGAGCAGAATGTAAGTTATTATCGAATTGTTCAAGCGGCTTTGAGAGCTGAAAGGACTTTAGGAGCCCAAAGGGAATGGAGACAGAGAAGGAGTTCAAGCAGAGGTGGTTCCAATGTGGGTAAGAGACCACGAGATTCCATCATGGCACCACCAGCTGAATCTGGTATTAGTTCTGCAGTAAGAGGAAAGAAGCGGGAAAATCCCTCAGTATATAGTCAGAGCCGAGGAACAGCTAGTGGCAGAAATGAGATACATGAGTGTTCTCACTGTGGGAAGAAACATCGAGGTGAATGTTGGAAGGTAACAGGTGCTTGTTTTAGATGTGGAAGTACAGAACATTTTCTTGCTAACTGTCCTAAAGCATATGAGGCTATGGGTAGTCAGCAGGAGCAAAGTAGGGGTGGTTCGAATTTGCCTCCAGTTAACAGAGGACGAGGTAGAGGACGTGGTAAAGGAAGTCAATCTAGAGGTCCAGTTGACTCTGAAACAGTGGACAGGCCAAGTGCAACACCCATTCGAGCTTACGCAATGAAGGCTCGGGAGGAGCAGGATGCACCGGAAGTGATAGCAGGTACTTTTCTACTTTACGATGTGGAAATGTTTGCTCTAATAGATCCTGGATCTACTCATTCATATATATGCTCTAAAAAGATAGGCGAAAAGATGCCTAAAGCGGAATGCTTAGCATATGATATATGTGTAACGAGTCCTTTAGGGAGTAATGTGAATGTGAGTAGAGTGTATAGAAATTGTGCATTAGAAGTTCAGGGTAGTGTGTTTCCAGTGGATTTGATTGAACTACCATTTGATGAGTTTGATTTGATATTGGGGATGGATTGGTTGACTAAGTATGATGCAGATGTTAAGTGTAAAAGGAAGATTATGATACTCAATGATGATAAGGGGAATAAAGTGACAATAAAGGGAAATGGTGCCAATTCACTTGTGAATGTAATATCTGCAATGCAAGCTTGTCGGTGTTTGAGAAAAGGATATGAAGCCTACTTGGCCTTGGTATTGGATAGTAAAAGAGAGTTTGCAAAGATACAAGATATACCAGTAGTAAGAGAATTCCCTGATGTGTTTCCTGAGGAACTGAGTGGTGTGCCACCAGTAAGGGAGGTTGAGCTGTCTATTGATATAATACCTGGAACTGTACCAGTGTCTAAGGCGCCTTACATGATGGCTCCTACTGAATTGAAAGAGTTAAAGACACAGCTGCAAGAATTACTGGACAGAGGGTTCATTAGGCCTAGTGTTTCTCCTTGGGGAGCACCGGTCTTATTTGTTAAGAAGAAAGATGGCACCATGAGAATGTGTATAGATTACCGGCAGTTGAACAAGGTAACAGTGAAGAATCGGTATCCTTTACCTCGGATTGAGGATTTGTTTGATCAGTTAAGAGGAGCAGGTGTATTCTCGAAAATTGATCTGCGTTCTGGGTATTACCAATTGCAAGTGAAGAAAGAAGATATACCCAAGACTGCATTTAGAACTCGATATGGACATTATGAATTCTTAGTAATGCCATTTGGGTTGACTAATGCGCCTGCTGCATTTACGGACTTGATGAATCGGGTGTTCAGACCGTATTTGGACCAATTTGTAGTGGTATTCATTGATGACATTCTGGTCTATTCGAAGAATGAAAAGGAGCATGAGCAGCATTTAAGGATTGTGCTTCAGATTTTACGAGAACATCAGTTGTTTGCTAAACTGAGTAAATGCGAGTTCTGGTTGCGAGAGATATCATTTCTAGGTCATGTGATATCTTCTGAAGGTATTAAGGTGGATCCGGCTAAAATAGAAGCAATTGTGAATTGGAAGCCACCTAAGAATGTGCTTGAAATTCGTAGTTTCTTAGGGTTGGCTGGATATTATAGAAGGTTTGTGAAAGGATTTTCAGTGTTAGCTTCTCCATTGACAAGATTACTGCGAAAAGGAGTTAAGTATGAATGGACAGAAAAGTGTCAACAGAGTTTTGACCAGTTAAAGAGAATGCTAGTTGAAGCACCGATTCTTACACAGCCTATGACTGGCAAAGAGTATGTTCTGTATACAGATGCTTCAGGAGTGGGTGTAGGTTGTGTTCTGATGCAAGATGGAAAAGTGATAGCATATGCGTCCAGGCAGTTGAAGCCGCATGAGCAGAATTATCCAACACATGATTTGGAATTGGCGGCAGTAGTGTTCGCTTTAAAGATTTGGCGACATTACTTGTATGGAGAGAAGTGTAGAATTTACACTGATCACAAGAGCTTGAAATATCTGCTTACTCAGAAGGAATTGAATCTAAGACAGCGAAGGTGGCTTGAGCTGTTTAAAGATTATGACTGTATTGTGGATTATCACCCGGGAAAAGCTAATGTAGTGGCAGATGCATTGAGTAGGAAATCATTTTTAGCATTACAGTTAAAGCAGATTAAGTGGAGATTTTCTGCGGATGGAGCTCTGTTAGCACAGTTGAAAGCGAGACCGGTCTTGAGGGATGAATTGTTAGCCGTACAAAGGAATGATGCAAGGTTACAGCAGATTCTGCAGTCGATCGGTAAGGATGATAAGACGGACTATTCAGTGAATGAGCATGGAGTGTTGTTATACAAAAATAGGATATGTGTGGCGGATAATAAAAAATTGAGGAAAAGATTGATGTATGAAGCCCATAACACCGTCTTCACTATGCACCCAGGCGGAAACAAGATGTATCAGGATCTGAAACAGCTGTATTGGTGGCCTGGTATGAAGAAAGATATAGTAGAATATGTGTCCAAGTGCTTGATATGTCAGCAAGTTAAGGCAGAACACCAAGTTCCGCAAGGACTATTGAATCCACTCCCTATTCCACAATGGAAATGGGACAACATCACAATGGATTTTGTTTCTAGTTTACCTTTGACCTCAAAGCAGCAAGATGCAGTGTGGGTTATAGTGGACAGATTCTCAAAGTCAGCTCATTTTATACCAGTTCGGATGGATTACTCGATGGAAAGATTGGCAGAATTATATGTAAAAGAGATAGTTCGATTACATGGGGTACCCTTATCTATTGTCTCTGATAGGGATCCCAGGTTTACCTCTAAGTTTTGGAAGAGTCTACAAGCTGCAATGGGTACGAAATTGAATTTCAGTACTGCCTTTCATCCACAAACCGATGGACAATCGGAAAGAATTATTCAGATTCTAGAGGATTTGATGCGAGCTTGTGTTCTGGATTTTTCTAAGAGTTGGGATAAGTATCTTCTACTTATGGAATTTGCTTATAACAACAGCTATCAAACTAGTATTGGCATGGCACCGTATGAAGTATTGTATGGAAGGAAGTGTCGCACACCAGTTTGTTGGACAGAATTAAATGAGCACAGTATTGTTGGGCCAGATTTGGTTCGTGATACAGAAGAGAAGGCGAGACTTATTCAGCAAAGATTAAAGGCAGCTAGTGATAGACAGAAGTCATATGCGGATTTAAAGCAAAGAGATATTGAATTTGAAGTAGGTGACAAGGTGTTTCTGAAAGTGTCTCCTTGGAGAAAAGTGTTGAGATTTGGTAAGAAAGGAAAATTAAGTCCAAGATTTATCGGGCCGTATGAAGTTCTAGAAAGAGTGGGTCCTGTAGCATATCGACTGGCATTGCCTCCAGCATTAGCCAAACTTCATGATGTATTTCATGTATCCATGTTGAGAAGGTATAGATCGGATGAATCTCATGTGTTACCTGTGCAAGAAGTAGAAGTTCAGTCGGACTTTACCTATGATGAGAAACCAAAAGCAATACTGGCAAAGGAAGTGAGGCAACTTCGGAACAAGCAAATACCACTGGTGAAGGTACTCTGGCAGCATTATGGGGTAGAAGAAGCAACATGGGAGCCAGAAGCTGCTATGCGAGAGCAGCACCCTTATTTGTTTGACACAGGTATGAATTTCGAGGACGAAATTCTTTAAGGAGGGGAGAATTATAGTGCCCGAGAATGTGTCCTAGTAGTTTTGACCTAATTCGGGGGATGTGTGTGTAGTTGAATGTGTATTTTGGGACTTAATTGAATAGATGGAGGACTGGATTGAAAAGATTAGGTATAGTTTAGTGGCTGGAATGTAAATTTTTACATGGTTAATTAAAGGTTATTTAATTAAGTAAAGATTGAGTAGTTAATAATAAAATAAGCTTAAATAAAGGATGAGTGGAGGACAGGTGTTAAGGGAAGCTTTGTGTGGCTAATTGTGGGGTGGACAACTCACCATTTTGCATGATTTTGTTAAAGGGGAAGGTGGTGATTTCGGTGGGACTTCATTTACTCATTTCTGTATTTTGTTATGTCATTCTTTTGTTCATTTGTGAGTGAGAGTGTGAGCTGAAGAGTGAGTTGGTTGCATGTTTTGAGTAGCTAAAAACAAGGATTAAGGTTCCAAATTTGGAAGGTAAGTGATTAAGTATACATATTCTCATCATCTACTTCTTTCTTCCTAGTTTTGATTGGTTTGAATGGGATATTGTTGGATTGAGCTTAAACCTGTAAATTGAATTATTTTGGTAGCTGAGGAATTGAAAAGGGATAAAGGAAAGGCCAAAGTTGGAGAGGCGAGCACTCAACAAAAATAAGAGCTAAGACGACAAGGTTTGGGAACAAACCTTAAACATGTAAATTATGTAAATTGTGTTTGTTGATTTGTTTGATCATGGTGTGTAATTGATGCATGGATATTTTGATTGTGTAAATCTGTTTTTGGAAGTCTATACTGACCTCCGAGAATTGTTTATATTATAAGTTGAGTTTTACAACTCCAAAAAGGGTGAGACTAATTGGATTAGAACCATAAGATCCGTGTCTTTAAATGTTGTAGAAATAGCTCTGTTGATTTGAGGACTCTAAGGTCATCAAAATTGGCCATAACCGTAGTGTCTCTGTTTGGGTCGGATTATCTGAACAATATAAGTTGTTTAGCTCATATCTGAAGGTATAGATGTCTAATTGACCTGAAACTTGTTACATTTGAAAGATAAGACATAGGGGAATAAATGTTAAGAAGGGACCTTTTCCTAAAATTGGGTGTAAGACATCGTTTTGGGCTGTACAAAATTGTGGTGATTTTTGCCCAGTGTCACCACCTCAGGTGGTGAAATAATCTGTCACACCCTTAGATGGTGAAATAATCTGTCACACCCTCACGTGGTGATTTCTGCCCAGTGTCACCACCTCAGGTGGTGAAATAGTCTGTCACTCAAAATATCACAGCCTTAGGTGGTGAAACATTCTGGTTGCTTTCTTTCAGCATTTAACACTCTTTTTGGATCTCTAAATCTTCCAATGGATATTTCTTTTAACTTCTAACTCATTAATCATTGAAAATTAATAAAATTCACCTAAAAATAAACCATAAAACATATTAGAAAAAGTAACAATACATATAATTATGTGAAGAATAGTAATGGAATGATAAATATATGTGTTTGAGCTCGATGTTAAACTCAAGTGATGTGTATATGCCTATGACATGGTGATTCTTGAACTTAACTAAGTATGTAATTAATGACCATGAACATGTAAATTTGAGAAGTGTAATGTGTACGTAAGTGAAGTAAATAGTTGATGTGTTAAGTGCATGTGTAAAAGAGAATTCGATCATGGATGGTATATGTGTTATGAAAATTGATCAATGTGAAATGGATAACATAATTAAATAACTTAAGCCTGCGAGTCAAGTAGTGGATAGATAGGCATGCCTATAGGGTCAAAGTGCTGCAGCCCAATGCGTTTAATGTGTCTGATTCCTTGGGAATCACAATGCGATTATAATGCGTATAATTCTTGCTGAATTTTTATTATAGGTGAAATGATATTACTGTACCTGAGGGTACCAATGCGTAAATAAGATTTTTAATGTAATTATAGTACCTCGGTGGTACCAATGCGAAATCCATTATCCGCGTCTTTGAATTGCAGGCAACTTAATAAATGAAAATAATAATAATATAACCATTATGTATGTTATATTCTGGAATTATGAGATGGGTTGATTAATGCTCTATGGGTATGAGAATGCTAAATAAATCATGACATGCCTAAAATGGTACTTAATGTGATATGGTCATTTAAGTATGATCTTTTGCGTATAATGTATGATGTTCTATTTGTGTGATGTATTACTTGTTATGTGTATGTGTTCCCCACTAAGCGTTATCTCTTAGCACGGGTTTACCTTAATCCGTATAGGTACGGAAGTGAGGTGTTCGAAGGACTCTCCCGCATAATAACGGTCAACATTAGGAGTGCTACCAGTGTAGGTTTTGGGGTTTGCGTTATGGAAATTTTGTATAACTCTGTATAAGTTTGGTATAGTTAATGTGTATACGAGTATGTAAAGGCATGTAATAATATGATGACTAAGTATACTAACTTATGGATTATATATGTATGCTTAGTAAGTATATGCTTATAGAGAATGATCCATAAGTAATTGGCATGAAATGCTTGATAATGTGAATACGAAGTGAAAAATTTTATTGTACGGGTTTCAATAAGAAAATGACGATAAGAAAGTGCATGTGTTATGTGTGTGTAACGGTCATTCCTGACTATATTAGCTGACCTAATATGACAGTTGGGAAGGGGCGTCACACATACTAGACGTATATTAGATTTATACTGGATGTATACTAAACGTATATTAGACTTATATTATACGCATATTAGATGTATATTAGACTTATATTAGACGT
Organism: Excoecaria cochinchinensis; assembly: GCA_947683425.1. Taxonomy (NCBI): domain Eukaryota; kingdom Viridiplantae; phylum Streptophyta; class Magnoliopsida; order Malpighiales; family Euphorbiaceae; genus Excoecaria; species Excoecaria cochinchinensis. Next base: position 1,030,263 of record CANTUQ010000242.1, read on the forward strand.
ATACTATATGTAAACTTATATTAGACGTATTCTACATATATATTAGATTTATATTAGACGTATACTAGATATTATATGCTCATTCAAGTTTTATCATTCATCAATAATGTGGTACCTAATGAACAAAAGAAAGAGTTGATGAAGCTAGACTTGATGCAGTTGCACGAGAGGATACACTGAGCTATGGCATGGGGCAATTTAGATATGGAGATAGTAGAATATGAAAGTGAACATAAAATTCCTAAAATATTACTACTATTTAAAGCCCATTTTCTTAAGCAAGTTTAACGACATTCATTTACCAGTTGCCGCTACCAGCTCTGTAGTTCTAGGATACATCATTGTTTCCACTAACTCAAATTGTAATGACTGATAGTATGTAATACCCTCAATATTCATAAACTGTCAAGATTGTATACATAATACGTTAAAGGTTCTGAAACAGTCTGTTCTTTCACAATAGATTTTATAAATGGTAGACTACAGGTGATTAACTCAATAGTCAAGGATTGCAGAGATAATTATTTTCAAATTTCAAAAAGACAAAAGTATTAAAAAATAATTATTATCCAAATTTCAAAAGGACAAAAGTATTAAAAAAATAGATGGAGAGATTAACTGAACTTTACAATTTCTGAAAACATGAACTAGCTCTTTAAGAAGTTTTGCTGAACATCCTGTTTCAATAAGCTTAAATAATTTGTTATACATGGCTGAGCAAGGTAGTTTCTATTTCATATACATCACAAATTCAGAAGATTACATTTTTCTATTTCCCTACAAGATAAGGAAAAAGAAGGTTGTGAAGCAAAATTTTTGCTTTTTGCCTCTGTACAGCATAAATATATATATATATATATATATATATATATATATAATATTCTCATTGGGTGGTTTTACATCCTTTCCCCACAACGTTATTATGTTCACTTTGAAATGCTTTCGAGATCAAGTGGAGCCATTGTTCCATAGGTTGAAGCCAGAAATGACAGAGCTAACAACAAAGGCAATGTAGGCAAGGAAGGCCATTGCCAGCGAAGCACTAGCCATCTCTGTGAACTCATCTTTGCCCCAATTAGATTGCCAATCATCAACGCGGGTGGCTGCAGATGATGATGCCGAAATCAAAAGATATGCTAATATCTGCCAATTGAACCAACCAAAAAAGCTTTCCCGTTAGATACACATAAATGTAAACTATAATCATGCATGCTTGTGTGATAATATTGTCAGCAAATTCTGTTGTGAAGTTGGTCAAGGAATCGACAACTTGTCAATTGCAAACCATAAAAACATCATTTGCCAAGATAACAAAAAATGGACTTAATATAAATCCAAACCCTTGCAACGTCGAATAGAAAAAGCGAATTCAAACAGGTAAAGGTCCATCGAGAATTATCAATTATTTTTGGTGTTGAGCAAAAATCTCAATTGATGGGTTGGGTTGTTTTAATAGCAATCCGCATAAGTGCAGAGTGAATATTTTTTTTAATCAAAGAAAACTCTGGACAACCAATTCTAATAACAATCTCCTAACTTCATATATCCATTATTTAATCTTTGTATCAATGGGACCTGGAGTTGAAGGAATTGCAGAAACATTTTAAATTACAGTACACATTCGAATTTTGAATATGCAATTTAGCTCCACAATCTTGGATTTACCAAAAAGAGTATACGATTTTAAATCTTAAATATAAATTTCTTATCATAATGCTCTATTGTGATGAAACAAAATAACAAACTCATTTTGGAACTAACCGTCTCAAGGCAGTTTTTCTTTTAGCAATTAGCATAAGCAAAAATGTCAAGCAGAATAACTGGAACTCTACCCATCCAAAACGATCTCTTTCAAGTGTCAGCACCAAAAATAGTTCAGCAGCTACAATAACTCTTCTCAACACAAAATTAGGAACTCTTCTCAGCTGCTGCAACAATTAGACCATCAGTTAAGTAAAACCACCCTCTTAGGAAGGGAACTAATATGAATAATTTGTAATTAAATTGATTATGCCAAAGAATTCAACGGAAGATGTAATAAGAAATAGGATTTTCAAATCAAGAAATGGTAGTATTGAAGAAAAAGAGTATAACAATTTAGAAAAAAAAAATATAACCTTGTCTAAAATCTAAATCCCTTGATTCGGATTTCTTTGGGTTAAATAGATAAATCTAAATCCTATAGAAAATAGGAGAACAACACACCTTGAATCAGTTTAGAAACAGGAAATACAAACACTGATCTAGAACAAGCTAGAGAGATAAACCGATGAAGCTAAGATTGAAACTAAAGAGAAAGGGAAACAAAAAAAAATAAGCCAGTCTACGACGGAGGCTTTAATCGGTGGCCGGTGAGTCAAAATCTGGCGATGTAGGCTTTGATCGGTGGCCGGCGACTCAAAATCTGGTGATGGTGGCTAGGTGAGAGAAGAACGTAGGGTGGTAGGTGAAGAAGAACAGGATATCGAGTTTGGTAATTTTATTTTGGGCAGGAGAGTAGTGTGAGTGAAAAAACAAATATGCTATTTTTGAAAATAAAAATTTTAAAAATGACATTTAAGTAAGAATGAAAAAAATTATTATATTTTTGAAAAAAGAGTTAAAAATGTGACATTTGACGTAATTTTCTGTATAAATAATGTAAGAGCTCAATAACTTTGTAATGGGCCCATTCCAAAATCCATAGGTCGCAATGGGCTAGCTATGCTTTGTGTTAAGCCATTACATTTCTTATGTATAAAATTTCTTATATTTTATTATTTTTTTTATAATATTCCATTATTTAAAATGGATTGTCCAATTAATTCGAATTCGTGTTGAATAGATTTACAAAAGAGCAAAATGATTCTTAATACACTTAATTTACCTAAATGTTTATCCGAATTGATGTAAATTCTGAATATTTATAGCAAGGAATCCGACTCAAATGTGCAAGCCATTTGATCTAGCTACAACTATCCTTAAAAAGTTCTCTAATACTGCAATGAGCAACTATGTGAATTAATAGTTGCTATAGAACAATCAACTATTTGTGTATTTATATACTAATTGACCCCCACAACACTTACAAAATTTGCATATATATATATATATATATATATATATATATATGTATATATATATACATATATGTATATATGTATACATATATATGTATATATGTATATGTATACATATATATATGTATATGTATACATATATATATATGTGTATATGTATACATATATACATATATGTATATGTATATATATGTATATATATATATATATATCTATATATACATATATGTATATGTATATATATATATAGATATATATATATATATATATATATACATATACATATATATATATATATACCAAGTATATGTATTTACAAACAGAAGAAATGTGAATCCAACTTTGATGAGAAATGAAAAGAAAAATAGAACATAAACCGTGGCACTTGGCATTGAAAATCCGATACATTTTTCTGAAAAATACAACCAATATCACCCACTCTCAAAGCTCTCCTGCAACCAATTGGCTTGGATTTGCAAGCCAGCATCCCTAAATGCATTATAAGCAGAACGGTAAAGCCTTCCATCTAAGCGAGTACCTTCTGTTTTCATATCCTGAAGAAGCTTCAACAACTCCTCGATCCGCCCCATTTTCGAGAAAACACCCACCATTATTCCTGCCATTGCTCTATCAATCACACCTCCATTCATTCTATACTCATTATAATATGTCACACAATTCTCCAATTCCTTGGCCTTATTGTAAGCACTAATTATACTAGTGTAAGTCACCTTATCTGCTGCAACTTTCCTTCTCTTCATTTCTTTCCATACCTTCTCCACTTGTCTCAAATTCTTTGCTCTTCCATGCATGTCTATTAAAGAATTGTAGATCCATACATTCGGTTCGCATCCCTTTACTTTCATTTTGGCTACTAGCCTCATTGCATCTCTTAGTCTCCCTTTCTTTCCATACATTGCAATTATGCTAGAATATGCTACCACGCATTTATCGAACCCCTTTTCTTGCATTTCATTGAACAGAGTCTCTGCTTCTAAATATAATCCGATTCGACAATATGCGTTGATGATGGATGCATACGTCACTTGCCCTGGCTCAAACCCATCGGATTTTAAGTCCTCGTAGACTTGGACCGCTGCACGGAAGCCTCTTCTTCTAGAGAAGCCATTCACAATAGCGCAAAAAATGCAGTCACATACCCTCATTTTAACTCTCTTCATTGCTTTAATTACATCAATTGTGTTCTCTATTAGTCCTTCATCGGCATACATCAACACAAGTTTCAAGAAAACTTCAGGATCTCTTAACATTTTCTTCTCTTCAGCTTCTCTAAATAGCTCTTCTGCTAGGCTTATTTCGCCAATGCTAGCAAATGAGCAGATTAAAGAAGAGTAAATTCGGGAATCCCCTGAAATTCCTTTCTTTCTCATGTCACCAAAGTATTCAAGAGCTTCGAAAGCTCGGCCCGATTTGCCTAGTGACTCGATTAGTACCCTGTAAATTTGGATTAAATTTGGGGCCGAATCTTGTAATTTTCTACTTTCAAATTCATCAAACAATGCAAGAACCCTATCTGTTTCACCAATTTTCTGATACGCCTTCATGATCTGGAAATAACACCCGGAATCCATTGAAATGCCAGCTGATTTTACTTTCTCAAACACGTTAATTGTGTTGCCATACATATGTAGCTTATTATAGCCTATCATTGCTGAATCAAAAGCCAAGACAGCAATTTCACGACAGGATTTGAAAGTTTCAAGTAAAGATTCTACAATTCTGAATTTTCTAGCTTTAATGCAGCTGCTAACAAGGCTGGAACTACTATAACTATCAGGAAACACATTGTATTCCTTGAAATCAGCAGAAACCGATAAAATCAAGTCCCAATTCTTTGATCGTATCAAGTACCTTATTAGAAGCTTTAACACTGATTTTTCTGGCACAAATTCCTGCCTTTCAGTTGATTTCTTGTAATACTGATAAGCTAGGCCTTCAGTTCTTGGATCTTGAAGCACCCCACGTAAGAATTTGTTTAAATTCTTTGAGTCCGGTTCTTGATATTCTTGAGAATCCAATTTCTTCATGTCCAATTGAATAACAGGGAAGTCTGTAGACTGTTCTTCCAAGATTATGGGAGATGAGCAACCGGAGTAGTTGGCCTGAAAAGGAGAAAGATTGGGGCAAGGAAGGGAAAGAAAAGAAAGGGATTTCCATGATGAGTTGAAGATGATGATATTATGGGGTTTTTTGTAAGAATTAATGGAAGATAGTGACCAATCTGAGGATCTTGAAATCGCCATTAGAATTTAGAAATTGAAGTTCACAGTGACAATGGGTATTATCATTATGAATATGAGTATGACCGCCATACACTTCGTTGCAAAGACATGAACTTATCCAGTGGATTTTTGGGAATGCACGTCAGGATCATACTAGCCACTAAACCAATGGCATGTGGAACTTTTCTTTACATAAAAGATAATGGTTCTGTGCACTGCCACGTATTCAGTTTCCCAATTACAATTTTCTGTGCTATATTTTTATTTGATTTATCATAAATTGAGTATAAATAAGAAAGTTTTATATTTTTTAAAGAGGATAGCTGAATACGAAATCTTGAACTTGAAATTTTTTATTATATTGGAATCAATTTAAGCAAATTTAGGCAGAAAATGCTTAATTTTCACTATGATGAAAATTTTATGTACAATTAACAATCTAATTCAAGTGCTCAAATATCTTATATATTTTGCTTTCAAATTCTCGAATTACATAAAAAAGAAAAGTCAGGTCATCAGACAAAATACAAACACTCCTTTGCTTAACGATGCCAAATTTCTATGAATTTCTTACAGAGATTTTTTCACGAGCTGCTATTTTGTCAAAGAAAAATATTACTTATACGAAAAGGAATGAGTTATTTTCAATAAGTAATTCATAATATTTTGACTACCAAAAAAAATCAGTATATTAATTATCAATTTTTGAAAATTATTAATTATTAATCAGTCCATTATTATCGGTTAATCAGTTAATCGGTTCCGAATTTTCGGATTTTTTAACCAATATTATTTCAGTTAACCACTATAATTATAAAATGTGTTTATAAAAAAAATAAAATATTCATGTAACTTGAAAATAAAAATTAGAAACTAAATATAATTCAATATAATATTCAAATTATAAATATAAATTAAAAATATTGTGTCAATATGCAATGCATGCATAGGATAGAAAAATATAATAAATAAAAAAATTGTAATTTATTAATTTTATTAAATATTAATTATTACTTGCAACAAAATTTTTTATTTTTAAAGCGATGTATATTTAATTAGAATTGCAAGTGTTCAATACTATCTATAAAAATATTAAAACTAACATTCCACATTTTAATTAAATATTATTTATCATATTAAATTTTAATAATTTAAATATAAAATATTTTAATTAAAGAGTTAAAATTATTAAACTAATTATAATTAGAAATTAATTATATATATTAAAAAGTTTGAAAAGTAAAAAATTTTGTGTATGTGAAAATAAAAGTAAATAACAAATATAATTTTTCATTAATAGATTAATGTTATATAATTTTTGGAATATATTATGATTTTCATTATTAAAAAATTGAAAAATTAAGAAATAATAATAAATATGAATATATTGAATAATTAATAAATTAAATAAAAATTCGATTATCAATTCGGTTAATCGGTTATATGAGTCAAAACCATTAACCAGTCAATTAATAATTAATATAAGATTTTTCAAAATACTAACTATTAATCAGGCTATTATAAATTTAGAGGTGACAAATGGGTCGGGTTTGGGTTGGGTCATAAATGGGTCAAAAATATATGGGTCAATACCCAAATGGGTTGAGTGGGTTTGGGTCGACTCATTTTATTTTTTTAATGAAAAATAATTATCGATATAATAACGGGATACTAAAAAAATTATTATAAAAATATTGGCCCAAATTTGTCGGTGGAGATCCAAACGGATCAAGATATCGGTTAACTTATAACTGTCCAATTTACTATTTATTTGGTAAAAAATATGGCAGTATAACGGTTATATATATAACATACCCTTCCTACAATTCAAACAATCTACAGTCACATACAGGAGCACAATAATTCATAAATCAAGTGGCCTTTTTTTTCCATTTTTAAACCAATTATTTAATTCTAAATTATTTCACTCATTTTCTAAACTCAATTTCTCCCAAAATTAATTTTATAATTCTTAAAATATATAAATTAGTCTCCTTGCAAAATTTCAGCTCAAACAGAGTCCGTTTCTCGATTTAGTACATTTAAATCAGTCCGTTTCGACAATTTTTAGTGTTAACAAAAAATTAATTTTTCGCTGTCAAAAATTTCTAAATATTAATCTAAGTCTATCTATACTATTAAAATAATTTTTAGTGGTCATTTGCTATTTTTAGAGGTCTAGTCAAACCGGGTAACCTTTAAAACGAGACGGGCTTTTTTTTGACTTTTGAAGATCTATTTGAGCTCATTTTTTCTCCAAATTTTACTCTCGAACTCCTTGTGACTAGTATTTTCTGATTGGTCAAATAATTTTTTTTTTTTACGTTCGGGTGTAATTTTTGTCCCCATTGCACTATTTACCGTCGAAAAATACTATTCACGACAAACCTAATAACTCGACCATTATAAATCTAACCAACAAAATACGCATACACATTACACAATAATAATACAGCGGGACAGGCTAAGTAAAAGATCTTGTTTATTAAACTAAAAGTTTTTAATATTCAAAAAATAATGAAAAAAGAAAAGAAAAAAGGAACAAACACCCATTGGGTCTAAGAAAAATGATCCAAATAGGTTGTATTTTATGTGGGTAGATTTTGGGTAGATTTAAATGGGTCAATTTTTTAGTTGGGTTGGGTTTGGGTCAATTTTTTTTGGGTGGATTTGGATGAATTGTTGGGTTTGGGTTAATTTTAACACCTCTAATTATAATCGATTAATCGGTCCATCGATTTGATTTCAGACCGATTAATCGTATCAACCTATTTTTTTTCTCACCTCCAATTATAGGTGGCAAATGGGTGGGTTGGGTGGGTTTAGGTTGGGTCATAAATGGGTTGGGTTATAAATGGGTGGGTCATAAATTGGTCAAAAATATATGGGTCATAAATGGATCAATACCCAAATGGGTTGGGTGAGTTTGGGTCGACCCATTTGATAATTTTTTAATAAAAAATAATTATCGATATAATAACGGGATACTAAATAAATTATTATAAAAATATTGGTTCAAATTGGTCGGTGGAGATTCAAACGGATCGGGATATCGGTTGAATTATAGCTGTCCAATTTACTATTCATTTGGTAAAAATTTTGGCAGTATAATGGCTATATATATAACATACTCTTCCTGCAATTCAAACAATCTATAGTCACACACAGGGGCACAACAACACAATAATTCATAAACCAAGTGACTATTTTTTCATTTTTAAGCCAATTATGTAATCCTAAATTATTTCACTTACTTTCTAAACTCAATTTCTCCCAAAATTAATTTTATAATTTTTAAAATATATAAATTAGTCTCCCTGCAAAATTTCAGTTTAAACAGAGTCATTTTCTCGATCTGGTATATTTAAATCAGTCCGTTTCGATAATTTTCGGTGTTACCAAAAAATTAATTTTTTACTGTCAAAAATTTCTAAATATTAATTTAAGTCTATATATACCATTAAAACAATTTTTAGAGATCATTTGCTATTTTTAGAGTTCTAGTCAAATTTTGGTTAAACCGGCTACCCTTTAAAACGAGCCAGGTTTTTTTTTTTTTATTTTTGACTTTTGGAGATGTATTTGACCTCATTTTTTCTCCAAATTTTACCGTCGGGCTCCTTATGACTAATATTTTCCGATGGTCAAATAAAATATTTTTTACCTCCGGATGTAATTTTTGTTCCCAGTGCACTATTTACCATCAAAAAATACTATTCACGACTAACCCGATAACTCGACCATTACAAATCGAACCAACAAAATATGCATACACATTACACAATAATAATACAGCGGGACAGTATAATCAAAAAATCTTGTTCATTAAGACAAAAATTTTTAATATTCAAGAAATAATGAAAAAAAAAAACACCCATTGGGTCAAGGAAGAATGACCCAAATGGGTTGTATTTTATGTGGGTAGATTTTGGGTGGGTTTAAATGGGTTAATTTTTTAGTTGGGTTGGGTTTGGGTCAATTTTTCTTGGGTGGGTTTGGGTAAGTTGTTGGGTTTGGGTTAATTTTGACAGGTATACCTCCAATAATATTATTGTTCAATTAAATTGTTTGAGCTTGCAAGAAAGTCATGATAGGGCACCGATGTTCGGGTGGCAAATGCCCATCACAGGAGGCATCCAATCATGATTCTATTTAACATTTTTAGATCCCTGTATTTATAATCTTTTATTTATTAAATCTTTAAACTTTTATTTAGTCATAGGGGATGCTTAAATTTTTAATTTATTACACATCGAGTTCAAATAAAAATTTAATAAAATAAAAATAAAAGTTTAGAAATTTAATGTATACTAAAATTATATTATTATTTTATTTAAATTTAATAATTCAAAATTTAATGTGGATAAAAATTCCCCCCAAAATTTGATGTAACCAAATAAAAATTTAAAGATTCAATAAAAAAAATATAAATTCAGGAACCTAAAAATGTGTTTTTACCTAATTCTATCACCTTAATTATAATCACCATAACTTGGTTTTGCTTTTCAAAAGAAATTAATATATATATATATATAAGTCTTAAAATTAAGATTAAATTATAAAACGTTAAAAGTAGTAAAACAATTAATCAGGATGTCTCAGATCAGATTTCATTTCTTCTAATGGTACTTGTAGCCATTAAATTTGTACTGTACTATGAGAAGGACTGAAATCGAAACCCTAGTAAATTGAAAAATCAAACATGGGCTGTAGGTGATTTTTTATTTTGGGCATAAGAAAAAGCAAAAACAGCCCAACGGCCCAACTCATATTCAATTGCTTTGCCTTTGAGTGTGGGTTATGAACTGGTTCAAGTAATTTTTTTAAAAAGGCAATTAAAGTAGAATGAAGTAAAATACAAAAAGTAATTATTTAAAATAAAACAGAAAAAATATCTTCTTGTTCACTCCTCTTTAATTTATATAATTATATAAAATGCCATAGTTTTTTTTATCTAAACTATTCTGTTGGTTCAAATTTTTATGCAGTTTTTATTCTCAAAAATTCAAATTACTGATTTTACTGGAAGTTTTAAATCCAAATCGAACTAAATAATAAGATGAGTGGTTTGATTTTTCAATTTTAATCTTATTTATTATATATTGCTAGTGAGAAGCATGATATTATTCTTGTTTTTCTAAGGTTGATTTCTAGTTAACATGATCATGACATCTTCAATTTCAGCAGATATTGACTTTAAACTTTAAAGTGTTTGAAGAGAATGCTTATTTCAGTTCAATTGATGCTTAGTTCAGTTTGGTAGATATTGATGTTTATTTCAGTTTAAGTGACTTCGAATGTCATGGCTTCATGTTTGCAATTATGTTCTGATATTGCTCCCTCTTATTGGTTTGGATAAAAGACAGCAACAAAATGTGATAAAATAATTTTGATATCACATTAATTATCTAGGATGCCTTAGTGGTCCAGTCTAACATGTGTTTTGTTTATATTTTACCTTATTATTTTTAGGAAATTATGGAAGGAAAATTTAAATGAAGTCAAGTCTCAAGTGTAGATGAAGATGAGGATGATGATGATGATTGATGATGTTTGTTCACCATATTTAATGAATTTATTTGAATGCTTGCCATTTATCTAAATAGTTGCCACTTATGTTTGATTGCAATAACTTTTGTTTGAACAATTTATTTGATTTTTATATTTGCAAACCTCGTAGGACTTAAAATTGATATTTAAAATCTTGATATTTGATAAGTTGATAAGTAACAGATTTCTGAATATTCATAATATATTTTTAAAAAAAAGCAAAAAATTGATTCAATCCGGTTGAAACGGTCGAACCATAAACCAGTTAGCATGCTAAGTTGACATCCAGTCTATTTCTGTAACATCTCGAATTTTAATTACCCGAATAATATTGTTGGTCAGATCGGATCTTAGACATGGCCCGATGACCATAAATAAATAACTTACTATTTATGCATGAAATTGGGTTTAATTGAAGTAGTATAAAAGTTCCGGGGGGCTAATGGTAAATTGCTGGATTAAATTGAGAGTTTCCCCCAAAACTACGTCGTTTTGGGGATGGGAAAACCTTTTTTTTCCCTTTGCTGCTTTCTTCTTTCTTTCTTTTTTTTTTTCTTCTTTCTTTTTCTTTTTCCTTCTTCTTCTTCGGTCATCTCGTCACCTCCACTGCCGCCGGCCACCCTTCACCGTCGCGCCGCCGTCCCCGCCTGCAGCAGCCCCCCACTCCGGCGTCTTCCTCTTCTTTTCTCACTGTGCAGGAGCAGCTTCTCTTTCTTGCTGCTCTTCCTCCTTATTTTGGGTTTCACCGAATTTTTGCTTCCTTGTGGCTATTTTCTCCATTAAATCAAATGTAAGCCTCAAATCTTTCTTTAATTGATGAATTATGGCATAAATTGAGAGGAAATGGGAGAAAACCCGTAGTTAAGGATTTTAGAATTTTGGGAAAAATTTAGGAGTTTAATTATTACCTGAGTTAATTGAAATTTTGTATAAATCATTGATTAAAATAGCTTAGAATTCTATATATTGTATATTTTAGTGAGTTATTTATGTTGGATTATTGGTTTTATGAAGAAAAAGAAGATGAGATGGGTATGAAGGAGAAAGAAATGGAGAAATAGTGATGATGGATTGATGGTTTGAGGTAGAAATTGAAGGAATTGGCAAGGAATTAGGTAAGTGTTCAAGCAGATTCATTTTTCTTTGTATTTATGTTTTATGTAAATTAAGTATTTTGAGTATTAATCCAGAATTTCATGAAATTGGTATTAAAAATATTTAATTGGGTGCTAAAACTAAATTTTATAAGTGATTAATGTTGGTTTTTGACTTAACTTGAATTTCTATTGATGGATATAAAATCCGTATAAATGCTTAAATATTGCTAAACAAGTTAAATTACTTGAATGATTTAATTTGCACGCTTAAGAATGAAGATAAGCTTGTGTAGCAACTATATATATATATATATATAAAAGTAACAGCAAATAAATTAGAATTAACCTTGAGTTAAATTATTCTTGAAATAAGAATTAATGTTGTTTTTGCATATTTAGGCTAAATTTACTGTAATTGGGAATTAGTATGGCATGTTAAATTCCTTGGCTCAACTGTACATGAAGTAAGAACTAAGCAGTTGCTTGTATAAGTAAGTTAAACATCAATGTCTTGAGATTGTGTTGAAATGATGGAGAAAATTATAATTTTGAGATTGTTTAAAAGAGAATTATGAGCTAGAAATTTGGGTTAAATTAACTTAAGTTGATGTTATAAAATTTATGTTGGTAAATTGGAATTTATATTTTATTTGCCCTTAGTAAAATCAAGTAGGAATTGGAGGAATGTGATAAGGTTGGCATGCCAATTAGGGGAGTATAGCAGTACTGTACTATTGAGTAAAACCGGACTGAATGGCTCCGAGAGCTCTGTTCCGGTATAGTATGTTGAACTTGAATCGTGGACTGAACGGCTCTGAGAGCTCTGTTCCGGTATAGTATGTTGAACTTGAATCGTGGACTAAATGGCTCCGAGAGCTTTGTCCATATATATATATATATATATATATATATATATATATATATATATGTAATAATGTAGTATTATTGGTAATAAAAGAAGTAAGAATGGACCGAATGCTTCCGAGAACTCGGTCCCGTATTAGAACCCCGTTTATCCGGCTCGACACAATTCCTGCTGGATTTTTACTTGGGCAAATGTAGAAAATAAGCAAATACAATATAAAAGGGTAAGAATTCCACTTGAAATAGTTAGTTTAAAATTACGTTGTAAATTAGTTAGTCATTAATTAGTAATCTTTAAATTAATAACAGACGTACATTATTTTAATGTTGTGCCATGATTTTTAATGCTGCTATGTTTGAAATTAAGTGAATATTACTTGTATTTTAAGTGACTTCGAATGTCATGGCTTCATGTTTGCAATTATGTTCTGATATTGCTCCCTCTTATTGGTTTGGATAAAAGACAGCAACAAAATGTGATAAAATAATTTTGATATCACATTAATTATCTAGGATGCCTTAGTGGTCCAGTCTAACATGTGTTTTGTTTATATTTTACCTTATTATTTTTAGGAAATTATGGAAGGAAAATTTAAATGAAGTCAAGTCTCAAGTGTAGATGAAGATGAAGATGATGATGATTGATGATGTTTTTTCACCATATTTAATGAATTTATTTAAATGCTTGCCATTAATGTTGTATGAATTTATCTAAATATTTGCCACTTATGTTTGATTGCAATAACTTTTGTTTGAGCAATTTATTTGATTTTTATATTTGTAAACCTTGTAGGACTTAAAATTGATATTTAAAATATTGATGTTCGATAAGTTGACAAGTAACAGGTTTCTGAATGTAATTTTACTTTTTTTATATGCTGTTGTTCATACTGTATTTTCAAAAAAAGCAAAAAATTGGTTCAATCCGGTTGAAACAGTCGAACCATGAACCAGTTAGCATGCCAAGTTGACATCCGGTCAGTTTCTGAAAATATTGTTTGCAACATAGACATGGGTTTGCTTTTCATAATTAGTTGTTTTTTTTATAAAATTTAATTAGTTGTTGACAAAGTTTTGAGCTAAAGGTTATGCCTTTCTGTTTCTATGTTGTGTAATTTTAATTTTATAATATTAAATTGTTATATTTCATTTGGAATTTTTGTTTTGGTTCCATGATTTGCAACATTTTAAAAGTATTTTAAAGGTTTTTTTTTAAAAAAATCAATTAAATTTGGTTAACTCACATTAACCGAACTGAACTGACCAAATTGTTCGGTTTAATTCAATTCGATTATCATGCTAATTCGATTCAGTTTGGAAATTACAGCCCAGTCCAAGAGCTGCCAAATATCCAACCATTCTAATTGCTCATGGTTCGAATCATTTCAGGATTCGGTTCGATTTTGCACATAGCTACCCAATGATAGTAAACAAAAAAGAGAACGAACAAGCTCACTTTTTCGCCGGCTGCAACTTCCGGTCAATCCATCAGGAAAACCAACCAGTTAGAAGCATCTCCACCGCCGTTATTGAGCTCCGTCCGGTATTTCGAATCTATATCATATATTTCTTAGTTTTTCTGCCCTTTATTAATTCAGTTCTTCAAGAAAATTGACTCCTCCATATGCTCTATACTTATCAGCTAGTTTTAATTCTAAAACACAAGATTATGATGAGGCGATTTTGTGCATACTTATTCTCTACCAAAAAGAATTATCCTTCTTCTTCCTTTATATCATTGAGTAAAACTGCTACCATTAAAAGTAGGGTTTCATCTTTTTCTCATATTCCCAAAATCATGATTCTCCCTCCGTATTCTTGTTTGAATTTACCAAAATCATCACTTTCCTTAAGATATGCTACTGTGTGCATTTATTGTACTATGGTTGATTGTCCTGAAGAAACTTTTGAGGGAAGAAATGAAGTTATAGGAAGTGATGCTGATAAGGTGTATGAAGTGATCATGGATAGTTATATTCATATGGAGAAAGAACTTGACCAGCTTGGTTTAGAATTGACTACTGATTTGGTCATTGAGATACTCCGCAGGCTTCATTTAGAGGAGAAGATTGCTTTTAGATTTTTTATGTGGGCAGGACTTCAACAAAATTATGCACATGAAACTTGTGCTTATAACGAAATGATTGACATTCTCACTAGTACCAAGTATAAGGTCAAGCAGTTTCGCATTGTTTGTGATATGTTTGATTATATGAAGCGGAGTAACAAGAATGTTGTTCCTGTTGAGGTCTTGTTAACCATTTTGAGAAACTACACCCAGAAGTACCTGACACATGTTCAAAAATTTGCGAAAAAGAAGAGGATAAGGGTGAAGACACAGCCTGAAATAAATGCTTTTAACTTGCTATTAGATGCCTTGTGCAAGTGTAGTCTGGTTGAATATGCTGAATCAATGTTTAGGAGAGTTAAAAATATGGTGAAGCCTGATGCTAATACATACAATATATTGTTTTTTGGGTGGTGTAGGGTAAGGAACCCAACTAGAGGAACACAGATTTTGGAGGAAATGATCCAATTGGGTCATACTCCTGATAATTTTACATATAATACTGCCATCGACACTTATTGCAAATCAGGGATGGTGACAGAGGCAGCTAAACTTTTTGAATTTATGAGGACAAAAGGTTCAACTTTGTCTGCACCCATTGCAAAAACTTATGCAATCATGATTGTGGCCCTTGTCCAGAATGATAGAATGGATGAGTGCTTCAAGCTTCTAGGGCATATGACGAGCAGTGGTTGTCTGCCTGATGTTTCAACATTCAAAGAAATCATGGAAGGAATGTGTTTGGCGGGAAAGATTGATGAAGCTTATAGACTTCTGCAAGAGATGGGAGACAAAGGTTATCCACCAGATATAGTTACCTACAACTGTTTCCTAAAGGTCCTGTGTGAAAATAAGAAGAGTGATGAAGCTCTTAGGCTTTATGGAAGGATGATTGAGGTAGGTTGTTTGCCTAGTGTACAGACTTATAATATGCTGATTTCCATGTTTTTTGAGATGGATGATCCTGATGGAGCATTTGAGACTTGGTGTGAAATGTCTGAGAGAAGCTGTGCTCAGGACATTGATACTTATTCTGTAATGATCGATGGGCTCTTCAGTTGCAATAGGGTGGAGGATGCATGTCTCCTGATAGAAGATATTGTGGATAAGGGAATGAAATTGCCGTATAAGAAGTTTGATTCTTTTCTGATGCAGCTTTCACAAATTGGTGATCTTCGAGCCATCCACAAACTCTCTGATCACATGAGGAGGTTTTACAATCCTTCTATGGCAAGGCGTTTTGCACTTAATGAGAAACGTAAGAGTATGAGCTTTCATGGGAGAAAGAAGATGTGAATAACATCCTCCTCCTATATATTATAAGGTTTGCAACTTTTTCCTTGCCTTTATGTTCCTTTTTATAGATAAATTGAAATTTTTCTTTTGCATTTTTTATGCTCTACCATCTCCTTCTTTAGTGCTTTTTTGCTTTTATCTAATTTTTTTTGTTGTTTCACGCATCACAAGTACACTCTTTCTCCATGTGCAATTATGTTGACCAATTAAGTTTTGACATGTTAATCCTTAGCAGCTGGTAATGTTCAGTTCTTTTTCTATTGGCAACTATATATTCTCTTCTATTATGTGGATGTAATGTTTCCTAGTTGCCAGAATTTCTACTGTTGAGCCTACCTAATTTTGCTGCATAGCAAGTGATGCAAGTGATCAAAACCAAAATCTCATAACAAATATAGATGTATCTCTTTTGCTAGTGTTGCTAAATATTATGAAATTGTCATAGAGATAAAAGCATAATTGAAATGCTTGGACTTGAATGGGGCAGTTATTATTGCAATTCCTCTTAGTAGTAAATGGAATTGGTGCTCATTGATGGATTATGTTTACACGGCATCTTGAAGGGCAGTATGTGTATAATAAAACAGAAATATGCTGTCTCAATGATATTAATGCTATTAATGGGTAACCAATCATATATACAACTGATTTTTATTTTTTCTCTGATGCAATTCTTATTTGAGATTTTACGATGATAGTTGTACTTCTATGCAGGTTTTCACAATAGTTTAATGGCACATTTGTTTAATAGAATTAGAAGCCATCCGTGTTTTCAAACTTTTTGTTCTGTCATCTATTAACAATTTGCCATGTGAACTGTAGAGGTTTGCTAAGTTTTGGCTATGCTATCCATCGTCTTGGTCAAGGAAGCAAACAAATTTCTGGAAACAGCAGAGTATTTTCTAACTTAAATTATAATAAGGTATTTACTCGATTTTTTTATCTTAAATCTTACAGTTTTTGCATATTCACCCTTATTTCAGCTTTAATTCGAATTCCCCTCAAGAAATTTTGAAGAAATAAGATTTGCGATTCAAGTTTCCTTTTTTATTGGGCGAAATTTATATACCAATTCTACTGTTTCTTGAAGTTTTCTAGGAAATACACATGGATTTAGCTTCTTCGAAAATTGAAGACCACTTTGTATTGGTAAGTACTTCCTATCTATGCTCCATTTCTGATTTCAAATTTTGGCCATTTTTTTTTTTGAAAAAAGGGAAAAATAAATCCCAGATTATTGAACGCTTGATTCATTCTATTAATAATCACCATAGATAAAGAAAAATAAAAAATCCATCTTATTGCAGACAACTTGCAAAAATCAAACCATCGGTAAGCATTCTATGAACATGCATAGATAAAATATATGAGAAAAGAGCTTAGGGCCCAAAATTGAAGTTGTTTTGTAGTTGATGATGTTCTTGAATTGGAGGTTGTGGTGTGTGAGAGATGAGAACTGCGAGTTGTGCTCTTGTTTTAGCTAATTGGTCCTGGACATTGTGGATTTGCTGATGTAACTGCGTTATTATCCCTACACACCCATGCGCTGGATTTTCAATTCTGCATTTTGCTTCATAATACAATGAATTTGCTGCATCTCCTCTTACTTCACTTGGTAGTTGCTGTTCATTAATTTTCAAAAGAAAAGTTCAAATTATTAATTAATGACATTTAATTTGAAATTAATTGAAAAAATAGAAAAATATATAGATATTGACCTGGAGCAATTTTGCTACATTGCTGGCACCATAGATTTTGTGAATAGTGGCAAATCTTTGAGGATTATTGGAAGGAAAATAGGGGGCGAAAATGCAATTTGAATGGCACTTTCTCCTTAAGTACTTACAAGCTGCACAACGACCACACATTGTTTTTCAATATCTATTCTTCTTTTTTTCTTTCTTGTTTTTGACAAGAAATCCAATGGAGATTTTTCAAATCTTAGAATATTTTATATCCATTCAAAACTAGCTGTTAGAAAATCTAACAGCTACTATTTCAAAAATTTAGAATTAAGAAGGAAAGTTTTGAGGAAGGAAATGAATTTGAATTAAGAAGGAAACTTTTGACAAAGGAAATGAAATTCGAAATCTTGGAAAGAATTGTGGATCTTTTTTATTTTTAAAAGAGATTTACATTATGTACCAATGTGTAGAATCTATAATTTTTATACTTGTGTACATTTTTTTTATAATATATATATATATATAAAATGTATGTATAACAAAATTTTTAATTTCCTTAACAACTTAATTAATGAGATTTAGGATGGATTTTTATTTTTATTTTTTTTTATTTCCAGGGGACATTTCGGTTTTTTCCTTAAAATCCTAAATCTATTTCCCATACAAAAGCCTACTTTATTTTTTTTTTTTATTTCCTCTCTGTTGTCTTACTCACCCTCATTCCTCTCCATCTCTTTCTTTCCTCACGTCTCTCAACCAACACCCGAATGAGCAAAACATTGTACTTACTCCATTTCTTCTCTTAAATCTTACAGTTTCCGCATATTTACCCTTATTTGGGCTTTAATTCCAGTTCCCCTCAAGAAAGAAGATTTGGGATTCAAGTTTTCCTTTTTATGGGGCGAAATTTCTATACCAGTTCTACCGTTTCTCGAAGTTTTCTAGGGAAATACAGATGGATTTAGCTTCTTCGATGATTGAAGGCCACGTCGTATTGGTAAGTACTTCCTATCTATGATACATTTATGATTTGCAAAAGAAGATAACCCACTGTTTTATGAATTTATCCTTTATTTTTGCATAGGGGAATTGAAGACAACTTT
This sequence comes from Excoecaria cochinchinensis, assembly GCA_947683425.1. Lineage (NCBI taxonomy): Eukaryota > Viridiplantae > Streptophyta > Magnoliopsida > Malpighiales > Euphorbiaceae > Excoecaria > Excoecaria cochinchinensis. The sequence continues at coordinate 1,049,228 of CANTUQ010000242.1, forward strand.
GATACCTAATTTGCAAAACCCATATCTGAGCCGCTTCTTTGCAATACTCGGGTTGAATGAGACTCACAAATAAGTCTTTTTATTTGTTCTATTTTATTTCTAAGTCTTTTTACTTATTCTATTTTATTTCTCTCTCGTTGTTTGCTTTATCAATTGAGTTTATGAGAGTTTTGCATGTTCATATAATTTTTACCGATGGTTTGATTTTTGCATGTTGCTACTGTACGATGGATTTTTGGTTTTTCTATATCTTTGGTAATTAATAGAATGATTCTGAAAAATTTGATCAATTTTTTTTAGTGATGTAGGATTCCCTTTTTATTGTTTGATGCTTTTCACTTCAGGTGCTATCTGTAGATTTATTGATCTTGTATTTCTAGGCAGGCTCTTATGATAGTTTAATGGTAGCCAAGAAGAGGGAGAGAGTTCACGTGCAGTGCAAGGCATGGTTTAAAATTATGTCCAAGCCTGGTTTTTTAACCGGGTGGTTATCCAAGCCTGGTCGGGTTAACTGGTGGCAAAATACCAAGCACCATCCACCAGGTGCAACCTTATTATGTGATGTGATTATTTTGCACTCATCTATTTGTTAAATTATATTTGTAGGGCAAACACACAGTTTTACCTTTTATTTTCGGTCCCTCAGTCACGTCCATGTCTATTAAATCTATTTTGTATTCCATTCAGATTCTCATAATATTTTGGTTTTTCTGTATAGAACTCAGATGTAATTAATTGTAGTTTTTTGGTACCAAATTAGCAAGTTAGTCGTTTTCTCTACAGTTGGAGAGCATAACGGCTAGTGATGATCATGGACCGGTTAATTGGTATATGAGTTTTAAAAAAAAATCAATCCATTAATTATCAAATTTTGAAAATCACTAACTATTAATCAGTCTGTTACTATCGATTAATCAGTTTATCGATTTTGAATTTTCGGATCGGTTAACCAATATTATTTCGATTAACTACTATAATTATAAAATGTATTTACAAAAAAAATTAAAATGTTCATATTACTTAAAAATAAAAATAAAAAATAATTCAATATAATATTTAAATTATAAATATAAATTAAAAATATTGTGTCAATATGCATGCGTAGAATAAAAAAATGTAATAAATGAAAACATTGTAATTTATTAATTTTATTAAATATTAATCATTATTTTTAACGAAATTTTTTATTTTTAATGCGAAATATATTTAATTAGAATTACAAGTGTTAAATACTACTTATAAAAATATTGAAATTAACATTTCACATTTTAATTGAATATTATTTATCATATTAAATTTTAATAATTTAAATATAAAATATTTTAATTAAAGGGTTAAAATTATTAAATTAATTACAATTAGGAATGAATTATATATATTAAAAAATTGGCTTAATACCTAAAATTCCCCCTATACTTGTATTTAATTTCATTATTGATGCTTATACTTTTTAAATTTTTAATTCACCACCCAAATTTTAAAAAATGTATTAATTTACCACCTAATTCAATGGTATTACAAACAATTTACCACCTAACTTCGAGAGAGTGAAATGCACGTAATAAAAGAGCGTGAGGCAGAAGAAAGGACCTTTTCAATTTTAGCGACGCATATTTCCGTCGCTAATCCGTCGGTAAATTTTATTAATGATTTTTACCCAATAACAGAAAATGAAATAGCATGCATTTTAAAGACACAGATCCACAAAACAAATGAAATTCTAAAATTTAGGTGTTTCAACAAAACTCAAATACTAAAACTCATGACAAATAATTGAGGTACTAATTTTCACTGTTCTTTAGAGATTATATGATAATATCATTATATAAAAACATTGTGTATGATAATTAATTAATTTACCTTCATTTTTTTGGCCATCAAATTCAAAAACTCAGCAAATTCAATACTTCCATTTCCATCAGCATCGACTTTGTTGATCGTGTCTTGAAAATGCCAATTCCACAACAGTAATGCATCTTGTAATTCATTAATAGATAATTAAGACAAAACCAAACAACATTCAGGTACCACAATTTCTATTCCATTCTTTAGCTTCAAGAAAAACATCAGGTTTAGATTTGGCAAGACCAACAGCACAAATAGCATGTTCCTCTCTTCTGTACTCAGGGCATTGTCCGGAGAACTTTCACTTTAAGAATCACCATCAACTAGAACTCTTACACACTCATCACTAGTCTAGAATAACAGAGAAAAATCTAGCCATGTTTCACAAAATTGTAAGCAAAAAAGTTCTAAACAGTAATCAAATCAAAACTATGAAAATATGTTAAAAGGGATGATACCAAGCAGATGATATTGTTCACTGTTAAACTGTATCCCAAATTTGCAATTCACCATCCGTTGAGCTGCGACATCAATCCCCAAAAATTTATTCAAATTCACAAATAAAAGCCCAAACAATGGTAGTGAGATCGAGATCGAGTGAGAGAGAGTGAGATCGAGATAGAGTGAGAGCGAGATTGGGACAGAGAGAGCGAGATTGCGACAAAGAGAGACCGAAATCGAGACAGGGAGAGAGAAACTGAGACAGAGAGAGAGTGAGCTTGAGAAAGAGAGGGAGCAAGATTGGGAGACAATGGATCGAGTAAGGGATAACGAGAAACGAAAAGAGATATTGAGCAATGTTGAGCGATAGTAAGAAAGAGAGAGAGAGAGATTAAGGCTGAACGATTGAAAGAGAGAGGGAGACGCAGGTGGTGGCGCCGGTGATAGATTTCGGTGGTGGGTGGCAGCAACTAGTGGACCAGATGAAGAACACGGGAAAAGGGGAAAAATTATTTCTGCTTTGGTTATTTCACCCTTTTCTTTCAATGGTCCACTTGTCGACCATGCAATGGTCCCTTTACAGGTTAGACGCGCGTGTATTGCACTGCAAAATAATTAGGTGTGCTTTGTTTTCAGATAGTAAATTGTTATGATTTTTTAAAATTTGAGTAGTAAATTAAATACGGTTAAAGTTTAAGTATCGATTATGAAATTTAATACAAGTATAGGGGGGATTTTATGTATTAAGCCTAAAAAATTTAAAAAGTAAAATTTTGTATGTGTAAAAATAAAAATTCATTATAGATATAATTTTTCGTTAATATATTAATATTATATATTTTTTTGAATATATTATGATTTTCATTATTGAAAAATTGAATAATAATAAATACTAAATATGAATATGAATATATTGAATAATTAATAACTATCTAAAAATTCGATTATTGGTCCGGTTAACCGGTTATATGAGACAAAAATATTAACCAGTTCATTAATATCGTTTTTTTCAAAACACTAACTATTAATAAGTAGATTATATTCGGTTAATCAATCTAACGGTTCGATTTCGGACCGGTTTACTGCATCAACTGATTTTTTTTCTCAGCGCTAACAGTATCTGTCTGATAGTACGTGTATTCATTGACATATGTTCGAGCTAGAAATCATTTTCCCTTATGTTCGGCTATTGATGTATGTTATCAAAACTGTATTCTGTATACACAAAAATATTGTACATAATATCTATTTTTTCCCCTTTCCTTTAAAAATACATTTTCCTCTTTTTTCGCTTTTTTTAAAAAAAAAATACAAATTTCTCTTTTCAATGTTAAACATAAATTTATTTTTTAATTTTACATTTTTGAATTTTACCGGTTATGTGAGAATCTTATTTAGTAATATCTAATTCAAATACCACAAATTAGAAATTTCTCAAAATCTATAAAATATCCTAATTTGTCAAAACCTTAGCAATTTTTTAAAGCCAAACACACGTTCAAGTGCCCATTTGCATGCGTTGCAGCTATCAAATAAATTTATCAGTTGGTATATCTTTGTTTATGTGGATATTCCGAACTACAAGTAGTTTCGAGACTAGAATTAGGGATACTAAATTCAAGTTAAAAATTGGAACAAATTGCATATACATAGGTATATTAAAATGAAGGATAAAAATTTTCAATTTTATAATTTATTACACCAATTGTCACACTTTGCTGGCATTTAATATAATGGTGAATATGTCTTAATATACCTTGGAATATCGATGTATACTTGGTATAGCAAATTGAATTGTTATAATTTTCAATTTTAATTAAGTATAACAAAATATACTTATTTCTTTCTAATTCGGTACTATCTACATATACCAAAATGAATATTTTAAATTTGTAATTGGACAATTGATGAACATCAAATCCAATTTAATTTGATTGATGATCACTAACCTGTTTTTAATTTGTTAATTGATGAAATATTTCCTGAAATATCTGCTAACGTGATAAAATAATTCTCTTTTTGTTTGAGAGACATAGAAAGGATAACTGTTTGTGCTAAGTGAGTTACGGCAACGGAAAATTTGAATAGTAATGTTGTAAAGCCTTTCACTTTCTATGGCATTTTTGTGAAAATCTCACAATGCAACCGTCTGTTATTGGCCCAAAATAAGCCCATTGTTAGCATATCATAGATACTGATTTATTATCCAATTAGGATCTTCTAAAATTATGATACTCTATAATATTATAACATTACTTTTTCCAGCAGTTATGCTGAAATTCCTAACTTTTAAGTTGGCTGTGGTTGTCTCTATGCTCATGTTCTGTCCAGCTGTGTGCCTGCCCCAATAAAACCAACATAGCAATTTTCCTACGCCTCATCTTAAAGAGTATCAATTGATATATGTTAGGCAATTATATTATTTTTCATATATCGATAGGATAATTTTAACTTTATAAAATAGACATTTTCTTTTCTTTTCGTGTCCAAGAAATTCTTTATCTTTACGCAACTTTTGTATTACATATCATATCAGAGATGAAATGCTTGTAATCCTTTCAAATAAAATTAATAATGTCTAGCAATTCAACCTATTAGACTTCTTTTTATTTTTCATTGGATGCTTATCCATCACATGGTTGGATAAGTGTTTGTTTGATCAAAGTCAGAGGCTGAAATTTAATCCTATGCCTTTGGGGATTCCTTAATTAGAGGAGAAATTGATTTAATGAGTTTGTAATGTAATAATACTTGGTAAATTAATTAAGAACCAATGATGCTATGCTTGCTTAATTATACTCCATCGTTTATTATGATCAAAACCTAGCATTATCTAACTGAAAAATGAGAGATTAAGATAACATTAATTAGAAAATGAGAGCTAAGCACGTTGATTAAACCACACTGAATTATTAAATTTTATTTTTCGTTGACTAAATTAAATGTATTCTAAACCCATGTGTTGATTGCATCTCATATAATAACATTGGATTTGGTTGCTAAGTACACCATGGTTGACAATGTTATGATTTATTAATAATGCTTAATTTGTCAATGTCAAATGAAAAAAACCAACAAAGAACAAAGAATCTAAACAACTACTATTTGTTTTTTTCAAATAAAAAATTATTTTATACATATATAATGAAAAAGCTTAAAATTAGAATAGTGTCGGAATAGATACTCACTGTTGAACTAATTATGATGCAATTGTCCAATATATATATATATATATATAGAAGGGTTAATTAATGGTAATATAAAGCAAAACCTAGCAGCTAAATTCAATTATTATTGTGGCAACAGCTATCCTGTATATTAAATTTTTAAACAAGTAATATCAGTTTTTATATGACAAGTAATTATTATTTTGTTCAATTAATAAATAGTTTCAATATTGAATTCTTTAACTTAATTATATCAGAATATATATGTATATATGATAAATTGGGTTAGTTTCACTCATTATTACCGAATTATTGTCCAAATTATGCAAAAATAATAAAATATTTTTTTTTTCGTAAAAATTACTGAACTTAACACTTATATATAAAAAAATCACTTTAATCATTTTCCTGTTAATAGCCTGCTAAAAAATCTACTTGACATATCCAATCAGCATGTCTTGCACACATAGCACGCTAAGTAATGCAAAACCAGTATTTGACGTAGCATATGCAAACACGTGGATAAGAAAAATGGGTTTGAATACCACGTCATTATACCACATGGCAGATGACATGGACAAAATCGGCACACGTGTACTGCCATATGCGTAGGTCCTACTGACTGGATATGCCAAGTAAATTTTTTGGTGAGCATATTACTGAAAACCAATCAACTTGATTTTTTTATATATAAATGCTAAGTTTAGTCATTTTTACGAAAAGAAATTTTTTTTATTATTTTTGTGTAATTTGGACAATAGTTCAGTGATTATAAGTAAAATTAATCCTGATAAATCATAATTTTGCATATGATTACCAGGATAAAATATTTAAATACTAAGAAATAAGATGGAAAATCTAAATTTTTTGAAATAATTTTATTATATAAAAAATATTATAACTGAAATACGTAATGTAGACATCCAAATCTCGAATAAAATTTAAATTTTTGTCAAAATATTAATATCATTAAAAAGTCAATTATAATTGACAGATATTATTTAATTAATGATAAACAGTTAAAAGCCATTACTTAGAACTAATTGCTCAACTTATTTAATGCAACACTATATAAATTTTCTGGTAATCTCTCTAAAATTTAATTTTCAAGGCAAGCTATTTTTTCTTATATTTTTTTTCCCTCAAATTTTGAGTTTTTTCTAGCCGGAAATCTATTCCTTACAGCTGCTAGAAAGTCATACGCATATATTGTCGAAAAGAAAGAAAAGAAGCATCCTTAAAGCTGCCTTCTGATTTAAGATGACAGGACAGCCATAGACTAACAAAAATCTATTTATCAAACAATGAATTGACCAACGTGCGGTGCATCCACATATCCAAACAATTTTGACATTTTAAAATTCCGGAAAATGAAATTATAATTAATAAATATTTATTCAATATGATTAATTAACCAAAACTTATTATCAAATCACAGCCACCAATAACCAACCATTTAGTTTTTGCGTAACTCAATTATCAACTTATTTAGAGTCATTGTCATTTGCCGCAAAATTTATAATTATTATTATTATTTTTAAAAGAGTTATTCGTGACACACAGTTGTTTTTGATAGATTAAAATAATAAATTAATCATTCTTAACAATGAAATAACATTACAATTTGTAAATTGCAACAAGTTTATATTACAACTGTTCAAATGGCTTGTAATTACCGTGTATAACCTTATAATTACGGTGTAATTAACTTTCAAATGGCAACAAATTAATATCATATCTAACTCTGCAATCCATGCCCTTAAAATAATATTAATATAAAATCTTTTTTCGGCTGAGAAAAAATAAAAGAAAAATCAAATACTCCAAATTGCATTTTCGTTTCCTCAATAAAGTCAATATGCAATATTGATTAGTATTCGATTTCTTGAAACATGATTTTAGAACAATCAACCAAAAATAATTCAGAGAAAAATAAATAAATAAATAAATTATTTCTTCTTCTTAACCATTTTCATTCATCTTAATATAATCAATAAAGTTATATCTCAAAAACACATTAGTTTTTATATTATAGAACGTGAATAAATAAATTAAGATAAAATATAAAGAAATGAAAAAAAAAAAGATAAGAAAAATGGAGAATTTTAAATTTTAATATAACACAATTATTGATATTAGACTGAAAACAACCAACAATTTTTCTATAATAATAATAAATGTAAGGAAATGTCAAGTATGAAGGGCCACTAACACAACAATTGCGGTCGAAGAGAAGCCAATTGACAGACAAAACAGATTTTGAGAAGAAAAAATAACGCAGACTTTTTGCCACTTGCTGAGTCTGATAAATAATTAGCTACTAAATTTTATAAAAATATGCAATTAAGCCCATTAATTGAAATTTATTTTATTGAATCTTTTAGCTTTCAATTTTTGACATATTTTAGAACCTCCTCTACTAAATTAAATTTGTTCAATTCAACCTTTTATATACTTATATTTACCTGGACATGATTGAAAATTTAGAGTCTAAAAGGAGTTAATTGCATTCGTTCATAAAATTTAGAGGCTAAAGGTGGATTTCTCCAAATAGATAAATGCTAAAACATGCATGCATCGCAATCAACTTCTTGTTGAATATTTATATGTGGCAAAACTAATAAGAGTACATCTTTAATTCCTACAAGCATACATTTAGCCGTCTAATTTGATATTTTCTTGTGTTCTAGATTTTGAAATATTGTTCATAAACTTACAAAAATATGACAAACTTGCATTTGTTGAATTTGGATTTCTGAAAATCCAAGGAAAATTTAGTGTAAAACTAAGTAATACGTCACTATTTACTGATGTCATCTACAGAAAACATAGGCTTCTACCTAATTCAATTAATTCAGGATTTCTTTTTTTTTTTTTAGATTTAAAATGTGTAGAGAAATACATTGAATTAGTGCTTGATCGATGTGTTATTTATATATATAATTACATTTTTAGGATGAGAGATGGAAATTCAACTCTATTTAATTGAAAAAATTATTAAATTTTTTACCGTTTATTTAAACGATATTGACTCAGATTTTTAATTAGCTTTCATTTTTCCTTTTCTTATAACAAAAAGATTTCCATTTGCATTAATTTTTATTATTTGTATTTTTACTAATTTATCTTAATTTATATTTATTAAAGATATAAAATTGAAATAATCCCTATCTATTAAGTAGGGAAGGAAAGTAGGATTTAAACAAATAATCTCCATTTGCGTTTTTCTTACTCTAGAAAAGGTACCAAATTACAACTTGAACACCAAATAACAATCCAAAGTTGTATACTGTTAAGGTCAAATAGTCATTATTAATTAAGCATAGTAATCATCCAAAAACAACTATTAATTAATTAAACAAAATACTAATAGCTAGTAACAATCTATTGCCAAACATATCATAACAGAGTAAGAAGAAGAAGACACTTAAGAGAACAGGAACCGCATTAGGACAAGAAGACAGTAACAGTGAGCAAATGTATTACTAGTAAAACAAACACTTGCACAATGACCAAAACATCCATAATTACCAATTTAATCTTTTCACATACCAAGGATTTGACCACTTTTTAACATCTCTAATCACATATATAATTTATCATCATTTATTTTCCTCATCTCGTGTTCAAATTATTAGAAAGGAAATCAAAAATGGAGAAAATCGGCTTGTTTATTCCCATAGATTAAAGTTATATATATATAGAGAGAGAGAGAGAGCTGTTTATAGCTTGTTTATTCCCAGCAGAATTTGCATAATAATTTTATTATTTTCATATAAAAAAGTTGATGTATAGTAATGTAAGTGGCACACAAGCAAGGGTAGATATGCCAATATAATATAATTGATTTCCTAGAATTATAAAAGCCGCCATTCACATTAAACCCATGACCAGTTTATGAGTTTAGTCAAATATATCTAATCTTCTTCCCCTCTCCTTCCTCCTCCCTTCCTTCTTCCTCTCCATCTCTATAAACTCCTAACTTTACCCAATTCTTCACTTGCATCTCTTTTTCCTTTACACAGTAATGGAAATGGAAGTGGTGGTGCCAGTTCCGCCTGCTGTAGATAACTTCAACTTTGATAGCACTTGTTCTTCTCCTTACATCACTGCTCCCTCTAGTCCTCAAAGATTTGGCAATTTCTTCTTCAGTGCCCCTCCTAGCCCCACTCGTTCCCTCACTCTTTACTCTACTAATTCTTCTTCCATTCCTTTCGACTGGGAAGACAAGCCTGGCATTCCCAAATCAATCAACAACAACAATAGTAGTCAAGATTTTGATTTTCTTGATGATGGTGGTGAAGACTTCGAGTTCGATTTTAGCGGGCAGTTAGATAGAATTTCTTTATCCGCTGAAGAATTGTTCGACGGAGGCAAGATCCGCCCACTCAAGCCCCCTCCTGGTTATGATTCTTCAGCCAATTCTACTGTTTCTTCTCCTCGCTCTCCAAGACCAAGAATTTCAAACAAGAAAGATTTTGATCCATTTCAAGCTGCCATAGATGAAACAAGAAGAAGAGGAACTAACCACCAACGTGGAAGAGAAAGAACAATCTCTGCTTCTTCTTCTTCTTCTTCAAAATCATCAAATTACGTACATAAAGGAAGCCGATCTCTGTCCCCTTTAAGAGTATCCGATCTCATGCTTGAAGAAGAAGAAGAAGAAGTAAATGCAAAAGCATCCTCTGCATCAAACACAGAGACAACAGCAGCAAATCCTAAATCATTCTCAGCTTATGCATCGATTTTATCGGCTTTATCATTTTCACCGAAAGGTTACAAAAAATGGAAATTAAAGGATTTTCTGCTATTCAGAAGCGCATCAGAGGGAAGAGCAACTGAGAAAGATCCATTAACTAAGTATTCAGTTCTGTCCAAAAGAGAAGTGGCAGAGGATGTGAAAAATGCCAGTTTCCGATCAACCGACAGCAGTGTCGGCGGCTCTTCCCGGAGAAGAGGCCGGGTTTCGGCTCATGAATTGCACTACACGGCGAACCGGGCGGTTTCGGAGGAGATGAAAAGGAAAACTTTTTTGCCCTACAGACATGGATTGTTGGGTTGCTTGGGGTTCAACCAGGGCGTGCATGACATCTCTAGAAGTGTTGGATCTTTGGCACGTGGATGATTGTGGACCGTCGATCCGTTCAACTTCATTAAGCAAATACCTTTTTTTTTTAATTATTATTATTGATTTTAGTTTTACAGGTTATATATATATATATATATATATATATATATATGTTTATATAAATTTGTTAATGAAAATTAGATAATGGATTAAAGAAAAAGAAATTGACATGTACAAGTTTAATTATAAGGTTATGGTTGGGTGTTTGTGAGTTGTGAGATGTGCCTTTTTAGACAATAAAGAGCTTAAGCAGAATTCAGTACTTGTGCTTACCTATTTAGATAATTTTTTACTTACTTAATTATTCTATATATAATAAATTATTTTTCTGCTGCTCTCATTTCACTTGTTTTATACCCCGACAATATTGACTTATAAATCCCACCATTACTTCTCCAACCTGCAACTTATTTTTGCATCATTTTTTATTATAAATACTGGTTATAATGTATTCGAATTCAAATTTTCTCTTTCATTATCTTTCATGAGAAAATGAATCGAAGAAAAGGGGATTTGAAGTTTAATTTTGGCACCTCAAAAGAAAACATAAAATAGAGGTTTAATTCCTAAATTGCTATGAATTAGGTGCTTGATTTTCGGAAAATGTTGGGAGAATGATTAACACAACAGATAGAGCACAGCCGAAAAAGAAAGGAAGCACACATGGTTGCAAAGTTAATTTCCATAGCATAATCATTAGGTTTGTGGAATAATTATGATCATTTGGTGTTTTATATACACATGTGTAAAGGTCATTAATTTCTATTTTTGTTTTTTATTGGTACCAATTCTCAACAAAGAATTGTAAGAACCAATGACTAAAGTAATTGCAAAATAAATAAATAAATAAATAAATAAATATATATATATATATATATATATATATATATATTTGCAAGTTTTTTCTTTCATTTTATGGCCATGATTTTCTACTTTTCTTGTGTCTTATATATTCTAAAAAAGAAAGAAAAAAAAATAGTCTAATTTATTATTCCTTCTATTTCACTATATGTGATGTTTTTAAACAATTTAAATTTAATTTATCTGACGCTTTTATATTTTTAATAAAATTTATTTTTTTTTCAATTTAATTTTTTTTAATATAAGTTAACTTATTTAGAACCAATTAGATTTTAATTTATTTTAAATTTTAGTTTTCATCACTCAATTTTATCCTAAATTTAAACTCAATTAATGTCTCATTAATCCTATTAAAAACAACAAAAGAGTCACGTATAATGAAATAGATAGAATAAAAGAAATATGCTAACGGTTATATGAGCAAGAAATAATTACGCGAATATAAATAACTTTGGGGTCAAATGTAATCATATTAAGGGATAATACATAAAAATATATCTAAAAATGACAAAAAAAAAATATTTAATTACATATATACCTCAACATTACTTGATGTTTTTATACATTCGAAGGTAATTGATAAAGCCTGAATTGTCTTTATTTGGAGAGGGAGGGAACAGCCGATCGGGTGAGAGCGACCTGAAAGGAAGAATGCCCGGTCGGACCGGGCGTAAGCATTCCGAAACTTAAGTCAGTAATTTTAGAGAGAGAAAGCTTAGAGAGAGAGTGCTCAACGTTCAATACCTGAGGCCATCGCTGGCTGGGCTATTTATAAGAGATGTTGAGGGGCACTTGAGTGTCTAGGGGGGCGATCTTTGGCCGTCAGAGTAGGTATCCGGCGAAGTGACAGCGAGCAGGAGGTTGAGGTGAGCACTACCTTATGTCAGGCGGCTGATGGGACAGGGTGTCACGTCGTCCGATCGGTCCTCCTTTGGACTTGTGCCTGTTTGTTTCGCCTTGTGGACCTTGGGCCTTGCCAATGTTTGGGCCGACTCCATGGGCCTAAAGGCAGATGATATTTGCTGTATTATCACTTGTCCCTCCCTCAACAGGTCCGATCGGGCGAGAAGTTGCCTTTGCCGTTCTGCTCGGGTGAAACGCCGCTTGAGCTGTCCCGATCCGAGGACATCCGTTAGCAGGATTATGGACTCGGAAAGGCTGCCAACTGAAGGGATGCATCTGTTCACAAAGTTATTTTTCATTGATTGCTGTGCGCGTATCGAAGACGACGCTTGGTTCTTCATGTAGCCGTAACGTCTCTGGGCACGTGGCAGGGTTTTAATGGTGGAGCCACTGGGGCTCAGGCCTATAAATAGGCGTTTTTCTGAAACTTTGTCCCTTTACTTCTCGTTGCCCTTAGTGCTACTCGGTGAAATTTTCTTCTTAATTCTTCGCAACTCAGCAATCCTTCTTACTTTTCTTCGCGATTCCTTCAGACCTTCTTGGAACAAGTAAGTATTTTCTCTTTTTGTTTTCCCCGAATTCCTTATTTCGTGTTTGCGCATCATTACTTGTGCATTTTTCCCTTTCCATTGTTTCTGAAGAGTAGCTCTCGTTACCTGAGATGATAGATTTTTAACGCACCAACTTATCTTGTCTGGTGATTGTACGCTGTTGAAATGGCTGGTGGAAAGGATTTGAAGCAGATGTTGGCTGAGCGGGCCGGGCTAAAACGCGAGGCCTACTTAAAGGCCAGGCAGGAGAGGAAAAGACAGAGGTTAGCGGCTACCGAAGGTGCCCCAATTCACGCCGTACCCCTGTTGGCTATGGCCCCGGGAAGCGCTTCGGCTTCGGCCCCGCCCCGATCGGATAGGGAGACGCACCGTCCTGACCCCTCTGCTGCAAACCCCTCGAGGGGAGAAAGTGAAGAGGAGGGGGCTCTGGTTATCGCTGGCGGCGCCGGTGCTCATCAAGGTGAGCCGCATCAAAGGTTCAACAAACGCCCTTCCCATATTGGGGGGTTTCTGGAGGAGCATTTTGGCAAAAACTGGTCTTCAAGCCAGGTGGCAAGCTTTATCTTCCGAGGTTTACTTCGGGAGAGCAACCACGCAGAGATTGCGGACGATAACCAGCTGGTCCGGGAATACCGTGTGCTCAGCCAGCAGCTACTAGAGGAAGGGTCTCCTTTATCGTATTGTCAGTACTTGCTGGAATTGGTTCATCGGGGTCTTTTCCTTGTCTGCTCATCTTCTTTCCTTTCCTTTTGTTAGGTGTGCCGGAGGACTCAGCGACTCCACCTCATGGCAGGAGTTTGGAAGGGAAGAGCTGATGTTGTGGTGAAGAACACGACAGAGGTGAACTCTCGCGATAAGGCTGTCCGGAAGGATGCCTCGACCCTCCTCATGGAAGTGGCTGAACTTCAAAGGGAGTGTGCCACCCTTCGGTCGGAAGCACATGCTTCTGCTGAGAGGGCCGCTCAAACCGCTCAGGAGTTGGAAGGGTGCCGGGCCGAGGTGGACAGGTTGAAGGGCGATAATGCCGTTTGGCGGCTGAAGGCGCTCAGGGTTGAAGGCTGGAGCATCGGGTGACTGCGCTGGACGCCGAGTGCCACGAGTTGAGCGGTGAGAATGCCAGCCTCAAACTGGAGCGGGCCAGGCTTCGAGGGGAGCGGGATCAAGCTCGGGCCGAGTGCATTCGCTTACGCAACGAGCGGGAGGCATTGGGAGTGTCAAGGCAGGAGAGGGAAGCCACCTGGAGGGTTGAACTGGATGCAGCGCTCGCCTCTCAGAGGGAGCAGCTGATGATAAAGCCTGAATTGTCTTTATCTGGAGAGGGAGGGAACAACCGATCGAGTGAGACGACCTGAAAGGAAGAATGCCCGGTCGGACCGGGCGTAAACACTCCGAAACTTAAGTCAGTAATTTTAGAGAGAGAAAGCTTAGAGAGATAAAGCCTGAATTGTCTTTATCTGGAGAGGGAGGGAACAGCCGATCGAGTGAGACGACTTGAAAGGAAGAATGCCCGGTCGGACCGGGCGTAAGCACTCCGAAACTTAAGTCAGTAATTTTAGAGAGAGAAAGCTTAGAGAGAGAGTGCTCAAGGTTCAATACCTGAGGCCATCGCTGGCTGGACTATTTATAAGAGATGTTGAGGGGCACTTGAGTGCCTAAGGGGGCGATCTCTGGCCTTCAGAGTAGGTATCCGGCGAAGTGACAGCGAGCAGGAGGTTGAGGTGAGCACTGCCTTGTGTCAGGCGGCTGATGGGACGGAATGTCACGTCGTCCGATCGGTCCTCCTTTGGGCTTGTGCCTGTTTGCTTCGCCTTGTGGACCTTGGGCCTTGCCAATGTTTGGGCCGACTCCATGGGCCTAAAGGCAGATGATATTTGCTGTGTTATCAGTAACAAAAATAACTTATTCTCCATTTAAACTTGACAATATCCACATGTTACTCCCTTAATCTTGATAAAAATTTATCTATTACTCTTTAAATTTCTTTGATATATGAATTTTCTTTATCAAATTTAGGGCATAATGAGTATAAGATCACGAGTGATGTGTGCATTTTGTTAAATTAAGCAGTCAACAAATTAATTTTGCTAATTTCAATTGTATAAAACGTTATTAATAAAGTTAAAAGGCTAAAAGTGTAAAAATATTCTTAAAATCTGCACAAAAGTATAATTTTACCACTGAATATTCAAAACTGAGAAAAATGATTTCCTCTATATTTATTTCCAATCGCACAAAACTTATAATTCCAAATTAGTCATAATATTTCTTAAAAAAAATTATCCCACTAAATTATTATTTTGGTAAATTTAAAATAACATTATTAAAAGTGATAATTTAGTGAGAGGGATGGAATAATATTAAAACAATAAATGCAGTAAACCAATGGGATTGAAAGGCCCTTTTGGTAATAGAAATAATAATTAATAGGTAGTCAATCAAAATCATTTGTTCCTGACTTGTTATTTGGGTTTGACAAAGTTGATTTGCAACACAATAGAGAAGGGGATAAAAAGAAAGAGAAGTAGATAATTACATTTTTACAAGGTTTTCCTTTTCAATGGCAGTGGGAGTTATGTAGGGAAAAAGAGGGTTACAAGCATGCATCCATACATATAGCTTTATTAAAAGACGATTAATCTAGATTACTCACAGCACCCACTTCATATTTATCTTATAATTCTCCACAACTTTCTTTAACTACCTTATTATCTGCTGCTTGTTAGATATTAAATAATAATAATAATAATAAAAGAAATGCTGAAATTTATTGCACAGATCAAATTTGTAAAACAATTCAAGGATCAATCGATTCAGATTTTGTAAACTTAAACAAAAAAAAAAAAACTAGTATGGTAAAATATTATTGATTTAATTTACTGCTTTTATTAATATGACTTAGGTAATAAGTTTTTTTTTTTAAAAAAAAAGTGACAGTTATTAATTTCTGAAAGTGTGATATAATTCACAAACATATATAATTTATGCTCGTTTATATCGTTTAATCATATGCGTGCAAAATTTCACATGATTTGTGAAATTTTGTGAAATTCTATAAGAATATAAAATTTTCTATTAAAAAATGTCAAACAAAAAATCCTGTCTTATTTATGATAATGATGATGGCAATGATAGCTAGCTATGATAACAGTAGCATTTCAGAGGATTTTGATTCCTCCTCTTTATCCTCTCAGCTGCATGGTTGTTGGTGATAATGATGATAAGCTCTTTGATTATTTCTTATATATATACACACACACACTAAGCACAGAAGCTTTTTTTCTTTTTCTTTTAAATAATGAATATAACTCTTTCTTATATTGCGGTATGGTCAGTTTTTTAAGCAGTGCCCAATTTACATTCCATTGCTCCTTTATTCTTCCCCAACTGTGCTCTCAACATAATTTAAAGCTAATTGTTGACTTTCCACCATAGATAGATATTGTAATGTCAGTGAATTATATTATTGTATTAGAGTGAGAAAATCTACCCTACCTTATGCTCACAGACAGACTATTTCCAACATAAAACTCCACATGGCCATGCTTTTATATCAATTCTAATACCATTCTTACATTCTCAATACAGTAATTCACAAATTTGGTATTCATATATCCAAAAATTTCACCCCAGACAATCTTTTATGCTTTATATATATATATATATATATATGACACTGTTTTATGCTTTCATATACTAGCACAAAATTAAGTAATTTAGTTTTTTTTATTATTTTTTTTCTTACTAACGCCATAGAGAATTAGCACGAGTGGCTTCGATTCACATGCAGAGATACCATCAATAATTTTTTTTATTTGATCTAATAATGTGTACGCACGTAGTAACACATCATACAATTATTTATTATCAATTAAAAAGCAATATTTGAGATGAAACCTTGTTATTGAATAGAATAGCTAATATATTCCTGCATTCCTATATATGAGTTTGTTATTTTCCGTTGTAGAATTGTAATCTCATAATGTAAGAACATGTGAATAATTTCATTAAAAATAAAATATAGAGTTTAACTTGACTGAGTAACAACAGCTGATTAAGTGGTGAAATATGCCTAAAAAGACATGATTAGTGGCCATAAATGTATATTTTATACAGTAATAATCTGTAAATTGGGGAAAGCCGCCATCAACTCTATTGCTTGACAAAGAGAGGCAAACTCAAGCGTTTTTGCCAAGTCTACTTGATTAACTTTCTACTAATCAATTCCCTTCATTGGCTTAGTATCACAAACTTTTTGACCATCTTTCTTTGAACATTATAATCTCCATAATAATAAAAGAAAATTAAAATTCCCATGCTTGACCGGAAACTACCAATCATTATGAACCAAGAAATCTATTTACATATAAAAGAAAAGAAAAACAGAGCAAGTGGTAAAAAATAAGCATTTCAGTGTCTTGGTCAGTCAAGGTCAACATCCTAAGAATATGAAATTAATGGCATATTTGGCCCATTTATCTTTACTCTGATGGTAGCTAAACAACTACCAAGAAAAAATTAAAAATATTAGTAATAGAAAGGACACAATTATTGAATATTTAATGAGTATTTGACCTTAAAGATGGTAGTTAGATCTTCCACTGTGGATTAAATGCAAATGTGAAAACACCAATTGTGCATCGTGCATACACATTTTCCTCGCACATCATGTGATTTCCTTTCATGAATATCAAAGATTCAGAAGGAAATCAATATCAAGATGATTCAGGAATAGACTAGAAAGGGATCAAATGGGTCTCCTCGCGTGGTGAGGTTCACAAATACTAAATTACTAATTTAGATGTCCAACAAAAGTCCAACATATGATGTGGGATTAAAGAGTTATGCCCTGTAATCGTCCACCACGTGGTCAACAAGTAGAGCCTACAAGCTCAGACAATAACTCACTATTAAATCCTCTCATTCCTGTCCGTTTCAATAGCCGATTTTCATGACTAGACAACCAAAGTCCCAAATGCCCACCAAGTCAACACTGCACATATGCTGCCAAAGCACACAGATACAAATTTGATTCCTTCTATATGGTCGCGGGATTTAAAGTTGTTTCCATTTGACCAGATAATCTTTGGATTAGTTACAACTTATACAAATATGGAAATAGTACGCCTAAATCCCGAATTAGATAGAATCTCCTGTATCAATACTCTTTCTCCAAGTCCATATATCCAACGCTATATCTAAGAACAATTTTGTTATGTCATCAAGAGCTCTGTCCTCAAAACTACAGATCCTTGCAATATGGATAGTCACTACAGAAGATTCTCGCAATTTGAACCCTATAAAATTAAGGAAGTTGATGCACAGACCGGGAACAACATAAGCTAAGAAACTTTATGCGCTATAGATGAGGTAAACACCTTGTTTATTGAAAAAATAGGCCCTGGATGAGGTAAATGTGAATAGGAAGTAAAGAAATAAAAAGCACTCACTACTTCCTCAAAACATGAGTTTGCAACAGGCCTTTCATCCCAGTGCACAGATGTCAGTTATTTGCTGCAATCCCACCAGTCTTGAGAATGATGAGAGTTTCATTACAAATCTGTCAGTTTGATCGAAAGCAATTGTAAACATTACAACATTCCATTTCTTCACCATATTCATAATTGAAGTTAATCTTAACTGATGGCAGGAATCACCAATGATGCAAGATACTTTATTAAAGCCCAAAACACTATGAACTGTCCCCCACCTTTTTTATAAACTGCTGTCGGATATATTCTCCACATCTGTGCCTAAAAAAAAGGAACATGCAATTAAAACAAAGCAATAGAAGCCCGTTGAGTATTTAGTTTTCTGATTATCATAACAAATCTCTTCATTGACAGTCCACCAAGTATGAACCTACCAACAGTTGTTATCCTTGCAGTAAGTATGCAATTCAGTCTATTCAGATATGGCAACTAGGAGATAATTTTACTCCATATTAGTGATAATAACAGGGCACATAAACTGCCAAAGGTACCAAAGGCCTAGACGTAGGTGCAAGACTAAGAATACAAAGAGTAAAATTCTTCAAATGTACATATATTATTTATTAAACACTAGAATTAAAATGTAATAGTATTCAAATATTTATAATAAGTGATAACAAGAAACATATAACTACTCAGTGTGGTTTACATAATTATGTAAGCAAAGAAGTTCTAGGAAATCACAATGCACAAGACCATACAATTGCAAAGTTAAAAGCGACTCTATAGCTTTATGAATATCCAAACAAGATGATTGCTGCCACAATTAGTTCCACACATGTAAGAAAGTTAGGAACCACCACGAAGAAAAGATCAACACAGATTGCACATCATAGTAGCCCACACAGATCCCACTCTCCGAGCTATTGTCACCACCATCATCAAATAAAAGGTGATGAACCTAGAAGCATTCATCTCAAATCAACTAGCCGTGAAGCTAGAAGATTGCGTCAAGGCCCTCGATGTCTTCATCTCCAATCAATTAGCCATGAACCTAGAAGCATTCATCTCCAATCAATTAGCTGTGAACCTAGAAGCACTAAGTTTGCCACTGCTCTGGACAGTGAGGTTGACTAGATAAAAGCTCTTTTTATCGATAACTAGTAGTATCTAATGGTATCATTCTTATAAGAGAATAAAGGTCCAGTAAATATAAATCAGGATCGCAGGCATATCTAAGTTATGTTGACTGTGCTTGGGTGTGCCTCAACTATGCCTATAAATGTTCAGGTACCTAGCAGAAGTTGCCTCCGTGGACTCACATGGCAATAGTAGTATCACTTCAACCACAACATCGTACTTTGGAATGGTGGTGGACCTCATTGTATAGAATCTCCCTCCATCTCTTCCATCTTCCAAGTTTAACGGAGGACTATACAAGTTCCTTTGCCATGCTCGCTCACCCCATGAAACTGTATCGATGATGGTTTTCTATATTCTCTAACATCAAGTTCATTTATTTCTTTTCTGCTATGACATATATCATGGTGAACCTCAAAGGATAGGATGGGAAACTGCATCTGTTGAGTTTTTAACTGCTAATAGTTATTTAGATGAGTACTGTGTTCCATCGCATATAGGCTGGCTTATCTGCACTACATCCTTAGAAATGTGAAATCAGCCAATAACACTTCATAATGAGGGTGTTGGTAATACAAGGTAGGCATAGCACTTTCCTGTTTTAGCTAATAATAAAAAAGTGAAGGTTTTACAGTCAATGCCTGAAGTGGGGGACAAAGGCGCCTTTCCTCGTGAATTAGAAATTATTTGACTAATTACTAAATGATATCATGCCAGCAAGAAATTGTTGAATTGTATTGAGGTCAGTATTCAAATCAACTTATGCCAATATTTGAATAGACAAATTCCAGCTTAAGGGCTGGTTTAGTTCAAATTGTTTGAACAAAAAGTTGGCACATTCTATACTTTATCAATGCACGAAGCAAAATTGGATTACTAATATGAACAGGGCTAACTTGAGGGAATTTAAAACTTTCACATGATTTCCAATTAACATTCATAAATCTACATAAGTCAAAGAATCTAATAAATCAAAAGAACACATGTAACCGAATTCAGATCTCCCAAGTTTAGATCCTTCTATTTGAAGACAATATTATATTTTAATTATTAAAACTTGGGATAAAATGATACATAAATAACTTAGCTCACCCTTCATACTCAGGAGAGGAAAAGTTCTTGTGTGAGGTGTTCCAAGTCATCGTTTGTAAAGGCCAAGCAAAGATTTCTCCCTCTCTTCAACTCTTTTTTTTGCTGCCTCCCTTGCTTTAATTGCAGCTTTTTCTTCTGCAGATATAACCTTGGGCTTCTCATCCTGCCTTTTTCTCTTGTTAACAGCAAATGCTGAAGTTTTACCTTTAACAGATCTCATAGGATTTAAAGGAGCTGAAACAATTGGACCAGGAGGGGGACCACTTGAAGCAGCAGACTGGGTTTCATTTTTTAAACCTGTTGCTGCTGGCATCGACATAGGCTTTTTCAAACTGGATTGTTTAAGCTTATAATCTGATGAAACCTGAATTGATGCGTATGCCTCTTCCTGTGTCACCCACTTGCCTGTTGCATAACTTCCATGTCAACATGCCACAAGCCACCTATGAGGGATGCCTCGGATGCGAGAACAGAAGAAGACAATTAATAAACTAAGAGTAAGATCATACCTATTGTATCAGAATAATAAAAGCCTGATTTTGGATCATAGTGTAGCCCATTGCTTTGATTGAAGTAATAGCCTGAAGAATTGTCATGTGTCCATTCTGTCATCATTCAGAGATATATCAGTTTGAACAGTAAAACAATCAAAAAAGAAAGATCTCTCAGGATAGTGGGCAGAACAAAGGTTAGAGTAGAGACGTAACATTACTTTCTCAAAGAGGATTAAGCACAGAATAAGAAATGAAAAAAGAAGATCAGTACATATCACCTGCGAGAAAAATAACAAGAATAATCCTGGCATTCTCATAGGTCTACTGGTCACAACATACTAAACATAAAATCATATGGAAATGTATCCTATAAAATATTTTTATCTCAACAAATCACTAACTAGTGCCCAGACATTACAACGTATTATCTCCTCTCCCAAAAAAATCCAAGGGTCTAGACCAAAATAAACTGCCAGAAAAGTCAAATATTATTACTTTTTAGCTTATTTTAAATCCTGAGTTTGTGTTTGAACCTTTATATGTTTGATTAAACTTAAGCTTATCCCCAAGATTAATCCGCCCACACTTATTTTCGTGATCCAACCATCCAGTATTTGTTAGTGCAAACTTTTAATTCAAACACGTGTCTTGACCCACCACCTGCATTACACAATTATAACTGGATGACTTTTTTTTTTCCACAACTGGTCATATCTCCAAGCTGAAATGTATTTTCCATGTTTTCCCTTCAAGAAATTGTGCTTATATCCTAAGCTTCAACTTAAATTGCTTATTATTACAAAAGCCTGAACATGTCTCTAAGTGTGTGAAGCTATTAGTTCATTTGATAGCATTCTTACATGACTAGATATATGAAATTGATTATTTCATGATTGTCGAATTATAAGCAAGAAAATGTATAAAAACATATGGTCATTGTTTCAGGGCAGCTGGTTTCATAATTTATCTTGATAGAAAATCTTACTTTACCAAAAGGAATATCAGACTGTTTCAAACACCTTTAGAAAGGAATGCAGCTTCATTTAATTGTGACGGCATATCTTCACTTCACATATTGTCAAAACTTGAATCAACACTAAAGAAAATATTATTAGCTTCCAAAAGAAAGCAGGCCTTCATACTTACCCTCTTGACCATCTAATGCATGGACATTACTTGCATCCTGAAAATTTGCTACATCCTTTTGATAGCTACGGTTAGCTTTCTGCAAGGCATTTGTAACAAATCAGATGACTAACCAATTGAAGCTTTCCTATTGTTACCAAAATTATGTAATACTTCCAGTGGTAAAGTTCAAAATTCTTCAGAAGCAAGCTATATATATATATATATATTAAATTGCATTACAGTCCCAGGGGGAACATCTTTATATAGTTAAACATGAAGAATGCAGATACATGAGCAACAAAAACAATTGACTTTCACATGGGAAATGATTTATTTCATGTAATGTTGAGTAGTTGAACCATATCAGCCTTCTTGCAATGTTAACTATTAACGTCCAACACTGTTCTGATTCAGATTTCCAGCCTAGACTTTCAAACATTTGTGGAGAAACACTACCAACACTACTCCCATTGGAATTTTCAATTTCCAACAAAAAATATTTTATATATTAAATTTCTCCAACTAGTCCCTATGTAATTTAAAAGAAACAAGAAATTTCACAAATCTTTAAGCATATAAAATGGCATTTAAGATTCTTCTTATCATAAACTAGGGAGCAGCTAGACAAGAACAGCCCCGATGGACTTCAACTTTTTCTTTTTTTATTGCTCAAGATGTAAATTTTTTTCACTGAATTGGATGAATTAAATTGACCTAATAATAAGAAGTATAAATTGCAAATACTCACAGCTTCAATTTGCTCGAGAGCACGGACTGTTTCTTTCTGCTGCTTCTCCTTCGCAGCATTCTCTTTTCTCATAGAAGCAAGCCGCTTGGCAACATTATCCTTGTGACGTTGGCCAAGCTCATGGTTCCTAATGCTGGAAGGATTATTTGATATGTAAATTTTACAGAAGTCGCACCATTTATTGCCTTGACTAACCCAGTACTTCAAGAACAGAAGGAAAATAAAAGTCAATATGTTGCATTCTACACTGATAGCTAAACTAATAAAAATTTTAAAAAGTAAAAAATTTAAATTAAAGAAAAAATAAAGTTGAACCTCAAAATCATTATTTATGCAAGTAAAAGGATTCTAAACAACAAGGAACAACATATGCAAAATAATCAAGATTTGAATATTTCTAACAAAAAGGATTAAGGGTGCGATTAAAATCAACAAACCTCAGTCATGGCGAAGAATTGATGAAGACCAATTTGACCGAAATAAGAACAGGATCAAGGTAAACAGAGGTAAAGGAGGGTTAAGTAAATTAGTTTACTCTTAAGAGTAATCCAGGATAAAGGGAGAGAAAAATTTCTTCCCCAATTTACTCTATAATCTCCACAAAAATTTCTCTCCAAAATGGTGGGAAAGGAGGGTAAATTGGAATGAACAGGTGAGTGAATGAATGAAAAGATAGTAATACCTCTCAGCACAAGTAGCAGAAGCCAAATCGGCGGTGTTTTTTCTGTGGCAAAAATCGCACAGAGAAGGAAAGCAATGATGATAAGAAAATGATTAGTAATGGGAGATTGAAAAAGGGAGATGCAGAGATGCAACGGTGAAAAGCATGGGAAGAATAGCCGTGAGAATTGTGGAAGGAGACGAAGAACGGTGGAGGAAAGAAAAAAGAATAGGGTATATAAGTAAAAAAAAATAATTCTATTGGGAGGTCCAAATAATGAAAAATGTACTGAAATACTTTATTTTAATTTAAAATTAAAATTTACTTAATTAAAAAAATATTTTAATCATATGATAGCTTTTCTTTTTATTAAGCGGAAGCTGATATTCTTTGCAAGGAATATTGTGTGAATGCACTAAAAATTAAAACTCAAAAATCTAATTGTATAGCTGAAATTATAGATAAATTTGATAGATGAACAAGTTGCAATGTTTTTGCATATATTAGCTCATCATGTTAAAAATAGGACAATACAATTGAGATTTAAGAGATATGGGGAAACTATTAGTAGATATTTTGGGGAAATCTTGAAAATTGTCATCTGTTTGCAAGGAATCCTATTAAAAAAACCAGAACTTGTTCCTAACAACTCGACAGACTTGAGGTGGAAATGGTTTAAGATACTATTGTGACTCTTTAATATCTAATATATTTTATTGAAAAAAAATTAATGATTGACGTAAATTATTTCTCTATTTAGAATTGTCTTGGGGCTCTAGATGGCACATATATTCGAGTCAAAGTGCCTAAAGAAGATAGGCCTAGATATCGATCACGAAAAGGTGAAATTGTTACTAATGTGCTTAGAGTTTGTTCACAAAATATGCAATTTATCTATGTATTGCCTGGTTGGGAGGGATCGGCTGCCGATGGTGAGTTCTTCGAGATGCTATAACTAGGAAAAATGGATTAAAAGTTCCTCATGGTAAGTGCATATTGTTTGAAATACATAATCTAAATTTTAGTTAATAGTTTATTTTAAAAATTTTTGCCGTAATTGTTATATAGGACAATATTATCTTGTTGATGCCGGCTATACAAATTGTGAAGGATTTCTTGCACCATATAGAGGACAAAGATACCACTTGAATGATTGGAAAAAATGACATCAACCTAATTCTAGCAAAGAATTTTTTAATATGAAGCATTCTGCTGCAAGAAACGTTATTGAAAGATGTTTTGGTGTGCTTAAATTGCGTTGGGCAATTCTTAGGAGTCCTGCATTTTATCCTATCAAGACTTATAATGGGATTATTATTGCTTGTTGTCTTCTTCACAATTTTATAAGAAGGGAAATGCCTATTGATGAGATGGAGGAGAGGTTGGATAGAAGAAGATTACAAGGAGAAAGATTTGATGAGACCGAGGACATTATTTCAACAATTGAAACATCAAATGAATGGAGTGCTTGGAGAGATAATTTGGCAAATGACATGTTCAATGAGTGGAAAAGAAATAGATAGAAAATTGCTATATCAATTAAATGTACTCCATGAATTTTAATTTTGAATTTTGGTGGTTAATTTTACTTTAAATATTAAGTTTAAAACTTAATATGAATCAGTACAATTTACTATAATTGTATTTTTTATATGAGATCATAATATAATAAATATATAAAATAATTATAAAAAAATAAAATAATTATATAAAAAAATTAGTTGGTAATTATAAATATAATTATATTTCAATACATATATATAATCTAACCAAACATAAGAATGTATTAACATTTACATTACAATACTAATTCAACCAAACATAATAATGTAATCATAATTACATTACATTACAATACATTTCTTAATTTATTACAATTTTCATTACATTACAATACAATCACTCTTACCATACGTAGCCTAATTGTATAGCTGAAATTATAGATAAATTGGATTATAAATTTAGTTTTTGAATAAATTAAATTTTATTCACAAATTTCGAACAAAAACTTTTTAATTCGTCCAAATAAATCTTATATATACCAACTCAATTCTTAAGAAATATCTCCACCGTGAAGATTAAAATATAAATTTTCAATAATTAGAGATGCAATCTTAATATTTAAAAGGGAAAATACTTTGAATTACTTCAATAAATCTTAGACCAACTCAATTCTTGAGTTCCTAATTCCATAGTATCACTTTGCATAGACGTCATCTCCATTTCATAATTTTCCACCTCTATAATCACAACTCCGCTGTTTTTAGTTACCTTGTTCCAGTTCCTTCTATGATTAGCATGCCTCATTATTGATGAAACAGTAACCTCTTCATCCAGTGTCTTTATAAGGGAGCTTGACTCCATAAATTCTAACCTGTGCAATCCATCTAAGTATCATGAAACTTCTCCCTTCGTCTATCTGTGCCCATTACTTCCACTAGTTTCAAAATCAAAGGATTTTTTTAGGAACCAAGGGACTGATATTTACGATTCTACTTCGTACTTTTTCCATAAAATGTTGTAAGTTGGGGTGATCTTTATTGATATGTTTTTCTATTGCGCTGATCGATCACTTGGGCTTATAAAAAATTGCGCTAATCGGCAAGGTTTGCTATCTCTTGTGGGCTAAATAGTTCTTGTATGGTAGTTGGGTTTAGGTATTGGGTGGATCTTTGGATAATAAGTTGATTGATTACTGGTGGGTTGGGTTTTATTGGGAATTGTCTATTTTCTTGCAAGGCACTGTTGATGTCCATCTTTGTCCTCCATTGTGATGGGGGCTCCACCTAATTTCTCATCCCTTGCTGTTATGTTAGGTTCGAGGAGATACCTACCTTTCATCAGAAAATTTCTGTATGCATGCTTCCATTGTATGCCCTATCTTTTCACGTTAATAACAATGTTTCCAACAATCTCTCATAGCCAAATTTCAAACATTGACGGGTCTTGCCTGGTCTTAAATTCTAGAAACCCATGTTGAGAGGGACTCCTTCAAGCTTAACATTAAACCTCACTCAAAGTTTTGAGAACCACCATGGATCTCATTCGCCACATAGATCAGTCTCTACATAACCCCCCAAAGAATCTCTGCGCTAGTTCTTTTGCATTCACTTTTATTATTTGATTTGGTGATAACACTCAATCCAAATCCAGAAAAGGACAAATAATGAATTCAAATTTCTCAAAAGAGTTGTCCTACGGTCAGTCTTTAACAACCATTAGGTTTCGGAGATAGGCTATGGCTTTTTTCGAGGACTATATGTGTACTTATCTACTCCCGGCTGAAACATGAATAAACTCACTTTCAATTTCTTAATACCAAAATTCCTACTAATTTCCAAACAACTCCCGTGATATCTTTGACAATTCTTTACGAATGGGTTAATTTCACTTATAATCACTAAACTTATATTCAAATAACACTAATATAATAAAAAAAATTATTCTCATAAAAATCATCGAATTTAGAATATTTTTACAGAAAAATTACTTTAATCGTTTTTTGGCGATTTTTCTCCGGAAAATTCAGCCGACGCGTACACTCGGCACTCTTATGGCTTGACACGTGGCATACCATATGAAAAAAATGCCATGTGAGCATGCCATGTGGCATGTCACATGAACATTTCGACAAGTCAGTTTGTCATGTGGTATACTTATATGTCATTTTTTCCACAAGATATGCCACATGTCAAACCACTTATGCATGGAATTGTTGAGTGTACTTATAATTTTCAGCGATTTTTTTATCAAAAAAAGGTTGAAATGATTTTTCTGTAAATATATTCTAAATTCAGTTATTTTTACGATAATAAAATTTTTTTCATTATATTAGTATTATTCGAGTATAAGTTCAGTGATTATGGGTGAAATTAACCTCTTTCTGAGTATCCTTTCACGGTTATAATTTTGCTTACAACGATAAATTTTTTTTGTTTTCAACTTCATTATCCACGCTTAACGACACATTTAGATCCTTACACTCAAGCTTTTTAGTTCGATCGGTAATAGTCTGAATGCTTGTACCCATAAGGCTTGAAGAGCTAGACATTATTCTCCTAATTAGAAGAAGAAGCAAAAACCATCACAAGCAAAGTTTAGGCACTCTAATAACCAGGAAAAAAAAATAAGGAGAAATAACTCTTGGTATAGAGAAAACACTCCATTATGGGAGAAAACAGAGAGTTAATTTCGCTTATGATTACTAAATTATTGTCCAAATTATGTAAAAGTAATTAAATATTTTTTTTTTTATAAAAATTATTGAACTTAATACTTATATACAGAAAAATCACTTTCATCATTTTCTAGTGAATGGCTCATCGAAAAATATACTTGGCATATCCAGTCAGCATGTCTTGCATACATGGCATGCCAAGTAATGCAAAGTCGGCATTTGACATGACATAGCAAACACATAGACATGAAAAATGGGATTGAGTGCCACGTGTCGAATGGTATGTACAAAGTGACATCTAGCATGCTAAGTTGGCAATACCTGTACTGCCACGTGTACAGCTCCTACTAACTGGATATGCCAAGTAGATTTTCTAGTGAAATTTTCATCGGAAACCGATTAAATTAATTTTTATATATATAAGTGTTAAGTTCAGTGATTTTTACAAAAAAAAAAATTCATCACTTTTGCGTAATTTGGATAATAATTATGTGTCGATCATGGGTGAAATTAACCTTGAGAAAACAGTTTCTAATGTTGCACATGTCTATGCTCTCTTTGATGCTCGGTTAGATTGTATTTCAACGGAATGTGATCTTTGCAAAAAAAAAAAAAAAAAAGAAAAGAAAAGTTAACCTATACTATTTTATTTTATGTCTTTTTAACATAACTATACATTTATTGTTGCCCAAACACAATAATATTACGAATTAATATTTACAAATTTTATTTGATCCATAAACTCTACGTATAAGAATTTTTTTTTTTTAAATATGGAATGTATCAAAAAATTAAGAAATAGGTTTAATATAAAATTTGATATCGAACTTACATGATTTTGTAAAAGCTGGCTCCTTTATATTTTTTAATTTAACACTTGATTCGGCAAAATGACACATTATAAATGTTTTTAAATATTGTCAAAGCTTGTGATAAAAACTAATGCCATGGCATCAGAAAATGAGAATCACGGTCAGGAGGTGAGTGAAAATAAGTAGATATAAAGCGAAAATAAGTAGATATAATAAGTGAAAATAAAATACTCACCACTTAGCAATTTTTTTTCTATTTTTCATCTTAAAAAACTAAAATAAAACCAGTGGCATGATGATAACAAGGCGGATAGAGTAAAAGTGGGATAAAGATTTAATTAGGATTTTTTGAAGTAGGGTAATTTTAAAAGTATTTTCAAAAATAAAGTTGAGTTAGAAACCGCAACTGACAGTTGCGGCTTCTGACCGTGGGACCCACGTGTTGGGCAAAAGTTTTTTATTGATGCCGCCAATAATATATATATATATATATATATATATATATATATATATATATATATATAAGGGTGCAGGCCTTTTTTCTTTTAAAAAAATAAATAATAATTTAATAATATTATAATAAATAATATTATTATGTTAATATTTTTATTATAATAAAATAGAATTATAATAGAGAAAAATAAAATAGGAAATATATTTATTAAATATAATAAAATAATTATAATAGAGTAATATTTAATAATATACGAAACGAAATTATATTTTTTAATTGTCCAGCTATAAATTCTGCAAGAATATTAGGATTTCCATAAGATTTTGAAATTTTTATAATAACAATATTGAGTTTAGATATTTGAACTTGCTGGTAGATAATTGTCTTTTTACAATGAAATTCCTTGCGGTGTGCAAAGAATACGATAATTATCCAAGATAAAAGAAAATGAACAAGACAAATAGAAAATAGAAAAATATAATGAACAAGTGCTTCATCTCAATCTTAAGCGAGCCATCAAAGCACCTAGAGAGTAGAATAAGCCCATCACTAGAAAATTTAAGACCAGTAATATCATCAGAATGTGCATTCTCAACATGCACATCTTGCCTACTTTCCCAACCAGGTTTGAGGTTTCATATATGCAAATACATATATAAGAAAAAATTAATAAAGACGTTGCACACCTCAAGAAATTTCATTGTAGAAAGACAATTATCTGCCAGCAAGTTCAATATCTAAACATTTATTATTATTATTATAAAAATTTCAAAACCTTATAGAAATCCTAATATTTTTGCAGAATTTATAGCTGTACAATTAAAAAATATAGTTTTGTATCATATATTATTAAATATTACTCTATTATAATTATGTTATTATATTTAATAAATATATTTTCTACTTTATTTTATCTCTATTATAATTCTATTTTATTATAATAAATAATATTAATATAATAATATTATTTATTATATTATTATTATTTTTTAAAAAGGTGCAGGCGGCAGCTCCCTTATATATATATATATATTATTGATGCTGCAGCTCTTAACTGCGGCATCAATAAAAAAAGGTCTCACGATTAGAAACCGCAACTGTCAGCTGCAACTTCTGACTTAACTTTATTCTCGAAAATACTTTTAAAACTACCCTATTTTCGGAAATATTTTCTCAAAAAACCCTAATTAAATCTTTGTCCCAGTAAAACTTAAGGCACGACATTTAAGGATTTCAGCTTGAACGCTCCACTTTTCTTGTAAACAATGGTACTGAATTTTTAGCCAAGTTCATTAACACTGATTGGATGGTAGTTTCTCAATGTATGTTGTCATTCCGTGCAATGGAAAATATATTGGTCAAAAACATAAATTAACACTTAACTTTACTCCATTTTTCATTTAGACATCTCAACTTACTACATGGCCAATTAACACTTAAATTTTGTTAGTCACAAAGAAACAAAAGAGTGGGGGTGAATTGGGTGTGACAAAATTTTCTGTCTGATTTTCTAATGCAACAGATTTGATGAAAAATACAGAATTCTGACTTTAAGAACAGAAATACAGTGCAAGTAAAAATCAGATTTTTCTAAAAACTTTTGTAATAGAAAGCTCAAGTAATAACTTTAAAAATGAGTGAATGAAACTTGTTGTGACAATTTTAGAATATTTTCTAAGAAATGATTTTGAAATCACGACAATTAGAATTTCAAAAACAAAGTAGTAGAAATTGCAGAATAACAGAAAAGAGAGTAGAAAAGGTGACACATAAAAATTATAGTGGTTCGGCCAACTTGCCTACCTCCACTCCCCAATATATAGTTCTTGAGTTTTTTTCTCCACTTTTAACTCTTTTAAGGGCAAGAGTCAAAGCCAATATACAATCCTAAATTTGTATATCTACCCACAATGTTTTTCCCAAAGTAAAAGATTAAAATACTTACTAGAATTCTTCTTAGGTTTCTACCCAACTCACAATCTTTTACAATAGAATTTCCTCACACAAAAATTACAATAAAAAGTTATAACCAAATTGAGGAGAATATGTAAAGAATGAAGTGCAAAAATGTGGAAAGTGAAATGAAAAATTTAAGTTTTTCTCTTAAAAGTCAGAATTTCTTTCCAAACTTTTTGTAACTTTCTAATGGATAAAACATCATTTATTTATACTAAAAAAATTAGTTTTAGATGTTTAAATCAAAAACTAGCCGTTTATGGCTGTTGGAGGGCAAAATAGACCAGATAAAATCCAACTAGCCGTTATTTTTGTCTTTTTAATGCGATTCTGAGTTTTACCCAAAATTCTGATACAAACAGAAATTCTGTTAGAAATTGACAGTTAGAAATTTATTTAGAAATCTTTTTAGAAATCTAAAACACAGAAATTCATTTTCTCAAAAACCAATTTCTGACGAAAAACCAGTTTTGATCAAAAGTTAATTTTCTAACTTAAAAACATTTTTGTGCAACCTTAAAACTATAAAGTGTATGCATGAGTGGAAATATTTTGCCTCAATTTGATCTTACATTTTAATAACCTAATTTCTAGCAAACTAAGGCAATAAATAAATTTACAACTTAAATCCATGCTGTCTTCAGAATTGTGATCCTTTACATCAGACAAACCCATAGAAAAGTTCATGCAGAAATTTGCTTAGAGAAGAATTCTTAATAGAGTTTATTTAAGGTTTGATAATCATCAAAATTAGAGTGTGTTTCATCATCAGACAACCTCAAAATCTGTTTCATCATCAGATAAACTTCTTTCTCCAGAATTTATGTTAGTAAAATCAAATTTAAAATTTATTGATTCTTCTACTTTATGTGTTCTTCTATTAAAAACTCTGTAAGCTTTAGAATTTAAAGAATATCCTAAACATATACCTTCATCAGACTTTGTATCAAATTTAGCTAAATTATTTTTATCGTTAAAAATGAAACACTTACAGCCAAATGGTTCAAAGTAGCTGATGTTAGGTTTTCTCCCTTTCCATAGCTCATATAGAGTCTTTTCCAGCACAGACCTGATTAAAATTCTATTCAAAATATAACAAGCCGTGTTAATAGCTTCAGCCCAAAAATACTTAGGTAGATTGTTCTCATTTAGCATAGTTCTGGCCATCTCTTGGAGAGTTCTATTCTTCCTTTCTACTACACCATTCTGCTGAGGTGTTCTTGGAGCAAAAAGGGTGTCATTAATACCAGAATTACTGCAAAATTCTTCAAACTTCTTGTTCTCAAATTCTCCACCGTGAGCACTTCTGATATTTGCAATCTTATACCCCTTTTCATTTTGAATCTTCTTGCTTAGCTTCTTAAATGCTTCAAAAGCATCATCCTTATGAGCAAGAAATAACACCCATGTGTACCTCGTATAATCATCCACCACATTCAGAACATAAGACTTTCCACCAATACTTGAAGGATTAATTGGACCAAATAAATCCATGTGGAGCAGCTCTAATGCTTTCTCAGTAGACACGCTAGATTTGGATTTGTGGGAATTCCTAGTTTGCTTCCCAAGCTAACACGCATTGTACAAATAGTCTTTATCAATTTTCATCTTTGGAATGCCCCTCACCAGATCTTTTCTCATCAGCTTCTCAATCACGTGAAAACTTACATGCCCCAATTTTCTATGCCATAAAATACTTAAGTCTTCTTTTGAGATCAAACATTTTGCTTCACTTTTCTTGATGTCTTCTAGGCTTACTAGATATATATTCCCTGATCTTTGACCCTTTAAAACAGACTTTCCTGTTTCAACGTCTTCAACTCTACAATGATCCACTTCAAAAATTACTCTTCTCTTCTTGTCAACAATTGACTGATACTTAATAAATTATACTTCAGACCTTCAATAAGAGAAACATTTTCAATAACTGGATTAGTGCCAATTGATCCAGTTCCAATAATTTTTTCTTTCCGATTGTCACCAAAACTAACAGAACCACCAGTAGACTTTACCAATTTTGAGAACTTGGTTCTGTCCCACGTCATATGACTGGAGCAGCCACTATCCATATACCATTTTTCAGTTTTGGTGCTCCTTAGGCAGACCTGCAACAATTTCAAACATTTTTAGGTACCCAATCTTTCTTGGGTCCTACTGGGTTAGCAGTAACTGTTCCAGAATTTTTAATCACACATTTTTGTTTTACAGAATTAGCATTTTTCTTGTAAAAACAAAATTTTGAAATGTGCCCTTTTCTATAGCAATAAAAGCATGTAGTAGAAGAATTAATTGCTAATTTATCATAAGATGCAACATTGTCAACCTTTTTCTTGGTAAAATTTTTCTTATAAGGAATTTTTGATGAACTTGCATGAACTGATTTCACATTTTCAACAGTTGCATTTTTCATGTAAAGATGCATATTTTGTTTCTAAATCAGAAAAATCGTTTTTCAATTTTATCTCCGATTGCTTAGTATTCTCATGTTCCAAGCTCAATGCATCAAAATTCTTTTTCAATTCAATATACGTCTTCTTAAGCAAGCAATATTTATGATGCAATTCTTCAAAACAATCAAGTATTTTTTTCAGACTCATTACCATCAGAATCAGAGTAAAAAACACTTACTTCAGATTTCTCTGAATCATCAGCCGAAGCTCTCTGCTCTTCCTCAGAAGATAGATTCTGCTCTTCATGATCAGAAATTGTCGTCAAACCAATTTAATCAGAATTTGTAGATTCTGTTTCACTTGTGCTTGATTCTTCATTGTCACTCCACGTAGCCTTCATTGCCTTCTTTTTGAATCTTTTCTCCTTTCTTTTCAAGTTTGGATATTTAGATTTGATATGTCCTGGTTTATTGCACTCATAGCATATAACTTCACCAGCGGATTTGGAGGAATTTTCTCCCCTGTGATGTGGAAATTTTTTTTGCTGTTTTCTGTAGGATTTCTTCCCTTTTCTGTATAGCTTCCTAAATTTCTTGGTGATCAATGCCATCTCATCATCACTTGTAGAATAGTCACTCCCGATTTTTGCCTTAAGAGCAATAGCCTTTAATTTCCTGTCTTTCTCCTTCTCTGCATCTTGAGATTTAATGTAAAGCTCATGCGAAATAAGGGATCCACATACATTATCAAAATTGAGTGTGCTAAGATCCTTATCCAATAAAATTGAAGCTTTTGATTCCCACCGAGGGGTGAGACCTCTAACAAGCTTTGCTATTTTATCATGTTAATCTAATTTTTTACCTAAAGCTTTAATATCTTTTGTTAATTTCACATACCTGTTAATTACCTCAGATATGGATTCCTCAGGTTTCATCTTAAAGCTTTCATAATCAACCATAAGTACATAAAGCCTGGTGTCCTTTACCTAATTAGTACCTTTGTACGTAGCTTGAAGTTTGGCCCATATCTCCTTAGCTGTGTCGCACCCAGAGACTCTGTTAAACTCATTTGTGTGTAATGAGCAAAATAGAATACTCATTGCCTTGGAGTTTAGCTGCACTAATCTCTTCTCAGCTTCCGTAAACTCTTTTCTCATTTTTAACACAGTAGTGGCACCAGAAGCTCCTGCTTCAGTTGCTGGTTTCCTGGGAGATTCATATCCGTCTTCAATAATGTCCCAGCAGTCTATGTCTTGTGATTGGATGAAGTGCCTCATTACAATTTTTTAGAACGGATAATTTTCACCACTAAACATAGGAGGACGATGAACAGAGTGCCCTTCCTTGAATGGAGTTGCTACCGGAGTATCAGCCATTTGTAGGATCACTCAAGGATGTTAAGCCTTAGGGAAATTGAGAACCGCTCTGATACTAAATGTTGGTCCCATAGATACATAAGAGGGGGGGTGAATTGGGTGTCACAAAATTTTCTGGCTGATTTTCTAATGGAACAGATTTGATGAAAAACACAGAGTTCTGACTTTAAGAACATAAATGTAGTGCAAGTAAAGATCAGATTTTTCTAAAAACTTTTGCAATAGAAAACTCAAGTAATAACTTTAAAAGTGAGTGAATAAAACTTGTTGTGACAATTTTAGAATATTTTCTAAGAAATGATTTTGAAATCATGACAATTAGAATTTCAAAAACAAAGTAGTAGAAATTGCAAAATAACAGAAAAGAGAGTAGAAAAGCTGATACACAGAAATTATAGTGGTTTGGCCAACTTGTCTACCTCCACTCCCCAAGATATAGTTTTTGAGCTTTTCTCTCTACTCTTAACTCTTTTAAGGGCAATAGTTAAAGCCAATATACAATCCTAGATTTGTATATCTACCCACAATCTTTTTTCCAAAGTAAAAGATTAAAACACTTACTAGAATTCTTCCTAGCTTTCTAGCCCACCCAACTCACAATCTTTTACAATAGAATTTTCTCACACAAAAATTACAACAAAAAGCTATAACCAAATTGAGGAGAATATATAAAGAATGAAGTGCAAAGATATGAAAAGTGAGATGAAAAATTTAAACTTTTCTCTTAAGAGTCAGAATTTATTTCCAAACTTTTTCTAACCTTCTAATGGGTAAAACATCATCTATTTATACTAAAAAATCAGTTTTAGATGCTTAAATCAAAAACTAGCCGTTTATGACTGTTGGGGGCAAAACAGACCAGATAAAATCCAACTAGCCATTTTCTATCCGTTATTTTTGTCTTTTAGTGCGATTCTAAGTTTTGCCAAGAATTCTGATACGAACAGAAATTCAGTTAGAAATTGACAGTTAGAAATACATTTAGAAATGCTTTTAGAAATCTGAAACATAGAAATTCATTTTCTCAAAAACCAATTTCTGACGAAAAATCAGTTTTGATCAAAAGTTAATTTTCTAACTTAAAAATATTTTTGTGCAACCTTAAAACTATAAAGTGTATGCATGAGTGAGAATATTTTACCTCAATTTGATCTTACATTTTAATAACCTAATTTCTAGCAAACTAAGGCAATAAATAAATTTACAACGTAAATCCATGCTGTCTTCAGAATTGTGATCCTTTACATCAGACAAACCCATAGAAAAGTTCATGCAAAAATTTACTTAGAGAAGAATTCTTAATAGAGTTTATTTAAGGTTTGATAATCATCAAAATCAGAGTGTGACCTTGGGCCAACAAATTTTTCAAAATTGTATAAAATAAACACTCAATGCTGACATGGCACAGTGCGTGCTCCTCAACTGAAATGGAGTGCATGAATATTTTACAACGGTAAAAAAAAAAACTCCATAAAATTAGTAAGTTGCAAAAGTTGACATATAATGTTCTTGATATTCTCCTTATTCTTCTCCACAGCTTAGC
The DNA here is from genome assembly GCA_947683425.1 of Excoecaria cochinchinensis. Classification (NCBI taxonomy): domain Eukaryota; kingdom Viridiplantae; phylum Streptophyta; class Magnoliopsida; order Malpighiales; family Euphorbiaceae; genus Excoecaria; species Excoecaria cochinchinensis. Next base: position 1,085,523 of record CANTUQ010000242.1, read on the forward strand.
TGTTTCCTTCTCAAACAGAAAGAAAAGGAAACTAAAAGAGCAAAAAAGAAAAAAAGACAACAATAAGTGATTATCATTTCTTCTTGGTTGCTTAATTTGTGGGATTTTCAGTCGTACTTTGCCATATATCAGTTCTCTTCATTTGCTATTCTTGCCCATGAGCTGTCTGATAAAATTCATGTGTGAAGATTATTTTTTGCTCTACTCTCTTGATTTTGCAGGCAAGCAGAAAAGTCTTACTAATTGTTCATAACTATATTTTAAAGTTAACAAATCATTCGTCCACAAAAACATTAATTAAAATAAATCAAGAAGTAGATGAAATTCAAAATCATCAATCCTCCGAACAGATAAAATAGAGAATTAGAAATTGAAATTTAGATACCTCATTAGCCCCAAATTCAACCGTTTTCTTCAAGAAAATCGAAACCCCAATTACACATTCACATAATCAAAATAACAACACATACAAATATAGAAGAATCTAATTGAAATCTAAATGTTGATACGAATGCAATACGAATAGAGCACGTTACATGTTTCTTCTTCTTCCATTTTCCATTCTCATTTTCTCTCTCTTTCACCTTTTAAGGGTCTGAAAATACAATCCAGAATCTTTTTTTTTTGTAACTCTAAAATGGCGACCTTCGATTTGTACTCTCTTTAGCAACATTAAACTTCTTTCACATACTGAACAAATTAATCCAAATCAAATAAAGTTATCATAATAATCTCAGGAGAAAAAGAAAAATGAAAAGAGTTAAACAAAATCGAAGTAACCTATAACTTCCAAAAAGAAAAACACAAAAATAGTTGAACAAAATGTCGAGACGAAACTAGATCAAAATTTCAATCAAAGGTAAAAAGTAAAAATCAAAGAGAATCAGTAATCAGAGCTAACAAAGGCATCAGCTTGGGCAATATTCCCAGCCATGGTATGCTCAGTAGCAGCAACAGTCCCACTCCTTGTCACACCCCAAAGTGGCCCTAGAAGAATTACAGAGTTTTGTTCGAGAAAGGTAAGTTTTATGTGCGAGAGTTCTGTCACGAGCGCGAACAGTGTCACGGGCGCGACAGAGCCCTCCAGCGGTTTTCGAACTTCAACTAGTTGGTGCGGGTGTGAGCATTCTGTCGCGAGCGCGACAGAACCCCCTCGCGAGATGTGTGCATAAGTGGGACTAAAAGACTTGGAGTTGTAGGGAGTTGACACATGGCATCGTAGAGGAGTGACAAGTGGCATCGTAGAGGAGTGACAAGTGGTATCATAGAAGAGTGACAAGTGTCATCATAGAAGAGTGACAAGTGGCGGCATATGAGAGTGACAAGTGGCATTATAGGAGTGTGCCGAGTGTCATTGTAGGGAAGAGACACTTGGTTTGGCTTGGCTTGGCTTGGCTTAAGATATGGATGGATTAATTGAAGTGGTTGGCATTTATTTGGTTTGGTGGCACTTATGTGAGAAGGTTTGGCTTTATTTGGGTTGGATTTAGTTGACCGGCCACTCTTTTCTTCACTTTTCCTTCAATTTCTGCATTTGGCCTTCTATTCTCCTTTTGTCTTCTTTGTTTTGGGGTTTGGCCGTGCTCCATTCCTTGTCTTTTATTTGGGTGCTATTAAGTAAATCATTTGAATGGTTTGATGAGTAAGAGTGGGATTTGACTTGGTCCTTGTGAAGAGGTAAGATATAGACTTGTATGTTGGTCTTCTTCTTCTATTTAGTTTTCTATTTTGATTTTAAGTAAGAAAAAGGATTAATTCATGGGTTGCTTTGTATGATTTGTGGAAGCTGGAAACAAGAAGTTGAATAAAGGCAAGAGAAGGTTAGAAGTGAGTACAGAGCAGAGATTGGGCTTCCTAGAGGTAGGGATCGAGTGTGATCTTGTTAATTTTGCATGTGTTTAAACGAAAAATGTTTGAATAGAGACATGTTGAAATAAAGAGATGCTTGATGAGCTTTAATTAGCTCAAGATGTTCATTTTGATTGCTTGCAGTTCTTATGACATGTGCATATATGTTTATAAGTATGTAACTTGATCATTTGAGTGTTTGTGTTGATGATAGAGCTTGATTTTGCGAAATTCTGCTTATTTATCATCAGACCTCTATGTATTTTATTTGTGATAAGTAGAGCTATAGGACTTCAATTGTGTTGATTCCAATTGCATCTGAAAGATAAGATCTGTATCTAAAAATGTCTAAGAGGATGCTTGATCTAATTCAGGCCCTAAGTATCCCAAAAAGTAATTAAAACGTAGGTGACCCTATTCTAGCGGGTTCACTGGAACAGTATATGTTTTTTAGACCATATCTTTTGTTATAGATGTCCAAACGACCTGAAACTTGTCCCATTTGAAATATAACATCCTAGAGAACAATTGTTAAGAATAACGTTTTTCCTAAAAAAGACGTTTAGAGGTTAATTTAGACGATACACGTTTAGGGTAAAAAGCAGTCTCGTGAGGCACCAAAGCGGAGCCTCTGTCGTGAGCGCGACACAGGTCGCGACCTCGCGACAGAACAACCTATATTAAGCTCTTTTTTCTTCATTTTGAGCCATGGTTGGCATGGGTAAACCCCTTGCTTTTCCCCTTAACGTTTTATACATGATTAGGGCTCCTAAATGATTACAAATTAGTTGTTAATGGAAAAATACATATGAGTATGATTAAAGATGGTAATTTAACTAATAAAGTAACAATGTATAGTTGTAGGAAGTATAGTAATTGACATGATAAATATGTATGAACTTAGAAATTGTTATATAATGCATTTGGTATAGAGTATAGAGCCTTTTTGTAATCTATCTTCTGTCGCGAGCGCGACCTCTTATCGCGATCACGACAATGAACTTGGCTTCTGTCGCGAGCGCGACTTCTTATCGCGATCGCAACAGTGAACCTCTTCGCATCCTATTTTATTTGTTTTAAAGAGAGTGTTTTCTTCTGTCTTGCTTTGCATGATTTATATGTTTATGTAATGAGTTGAACACATGTATATGATGATTATTAAAGATTGTACATCAATTAAATGTCTCTGAATTTGATAAATGCACTTGAATTTTAGTTGATGAGTTGATGTTCATGTATAGTGTGTGAGTCGGTATTGAGCCTGATTACCGTTATAGTGGATAGATAAGCATGCTTATAAAGGGATTACCGAGTGCAGCTGCCTATGTTCCGCCCCGTTTGGGCGAAGCGGGTCGACCTCCTAGAATGGTCATTAATAGAGATATATGAAAATATTTTGTGACTTCGGTCTACCGAAAATGTTTTTTTTTATAGAGCGTCCCGTATCCACCATGAGAGGAACTCAGGCTTGTTTTGTTAAATGTTGTGCAGTGAACTTGAGATGATTATAGTGTTGCTTCGAATAAAGCTATAGTACATAAAAGTAATGTTTAAGTACATTACAGTTCTGTATACAAGCACATGATTACATGAGTGTATTGACATGAATGTGGTTACATGATAATGTATATTTGAATAAACGAAATGTACAAGTTGTAGTGTATATGAACAAGTAAAAGAGTAGATGTTATACGCATGTGAACTCATAGTATTTGATAATTGAACATGAAACCTATACAAGTATCAGAGCTATATGCATGAACTACTTGATTTTTGTTATATGACATATGTGTGAGCTATTTGTGACTTCGTAAAGAAGTCCTTTGCATTGTTTTCATCCCCACTAAGCGTTATGGCTTAGCACGGATGTTTATTTCCGTGTAGGTTTACAGGTTTGGAACAGTGAGCGAGCATCTGCGGGTCAAGGCCACTAGGGAGTATTATTCAGGTCTTTTGTATAGATTAGATACAGAGCTAGTGATGTTTTGAGTAACATCATTATGTAATAAAAGTTAAAGAATCACATGTAAATGTATATGTAAAGTTAAATGAAAACAGAGTGTAATATGAACATGTATAAAGAGAAAGAAGTACATATGTATAGTTGATATGAAATGCATGTTGGGCCCTAGTGTAGTATTTAATTACTTTTATATGGATGTATTTATGCTATCGCTTCCGCTAATGCATGTACATGTATACGTAAGTGTCCGCGTAGCGCCCCGATATTCCTTACCGGGGGTATGGGGGTGTTACATTTAGTGGTATCAGAGCATAGGTTAGAGGTTCTGGTCTATAAGATGTAGAGTATAGATTAAATGTCAAAGTTTGTCTAGAGTTGTGGCCTAATGCAGATGTCGTTTGTGTAAAGTATAGATGGAGTCCAACTCGCGTGAGAGCGTAGAAGAGACAGCGGCAGATGTGAATTGGTAAGAGTTTGAGGTGACACTCTGTATTCCTGTCAGCTATCTCATTGATATCATTTGACATGAGCATAGTGAAACATGGGGATGGGAAAAGTGCATTACAGTAGCTTACATTGCATTTTCGCATCATCTCGCATACATAAATCATTACATGACCATTTCATCCGCATCCCTCATTTGTATGTGAAAAAGTATCATTGCATGCGTTTCATTGAGAAAAGCTGACAGGATATACATTCAGTGCTAGATGCATAGAAGAAGTATATGGATTAGAGTGCAGTGCATTAAGGAAAGTGTAAAGTGTGTTCGATTTGATAGCTGTATGGTGTAAGTGGTTAACAGGGAAATTTCGAGGACAAAATTTCTTAAGGGGGAGAGATTTGTCACACCCCAAAGTGGCCCTAGAAGAATTACAGAGTTTTGTTCGAGAAAGGTAATTTTTATGTGCGAGAGTTCTGTCGCGAGCGCGAATAGTATCGCGGGCACGACAGAGACCTCCAGCGGTTTTTGAACTTCAACTGGTTGGTGCGGGTGTGAGCATTCTGTCGCGAGCGCGACAGAACCCCCTCGCGAGATGTGTGCATAAGTGGGACTAAGAGACTTAGAGTTGTAGGGAGTTGACACATGGCATCGTAGAGGAGTGACAAGTGGCATCGTAGAGGAGTGACAAGTGGCATCGTAGAGGAGTGACAAGTGGTATCATAGAAGAGTGACAAGTGTCATCATAGAAGAGTGACAAGTGGCGGCATATGAGAGTGACAAGTGGCATTATAGGAGTGTGCCAAGTGTCATTGTAGGGAAGAGACACTTGGTTTGGCTTGGCTTGGCTTGGCTTGGCTTGGCTTGGCTTAAGATATGGATGGATTAATTGAAGTGGTTGGCATTTATTTGGTTTGGTGGCACTTATGTGAGAAGGTTTGGCTTTATTTGGGTTGGATTTAGTTGACCGGCCACTCTTTTCTTCACTTTTCCTTCAATTTCTGCATTTGGCCTTCTATTCTCCTTTGTCTTCTTTGTTTTGGGGTTTGGCCGTGCTCCATTCCTTGTCTTTTATTTGGGTGCTATTAAGTAAATCATTTGAATGGTTTGATGAGTAAGAGTGGGATTTGACTTGGTCCTTGTGAAGAGGTAAGATATAGACTTGTATGTTGGTCTTCTTCTTCTATTTAGTTTTCTATTTTGATTTTAAGTAAGAAAAATGATTAATTCATGGGTTGCTTTGTATGATTTGTGGAAGCTGGAAACAAGAAGTTGAATAAAGGCGAGAGAAGGTTAGAAGTGAGTACAGAGCAGAGATTGGGCTTCCTAGAGGTAGGGATCGAGTGTGATCTTGTTAATTTTGCATGTGTTTAAACGAAAAATGTTTGAATAGAGACATGTTGAAATAAAGAGATGCTTGATGAGCTTTAATTAGCTCAAGATGTTCATTTTGATTGCTTGCAGTTCTTATGACATGTGCATATATGTTTATAAGTATGTAACTTGATCATTTGAGTGTTTGTGTTGATGATAGAGCTTGATTTTGCGAAATTCTGCTTATTTGTCATCAGACCTCTATGTATTTTATTTGTGATAAGTAGAGCTATAGGACACCAATTGTGTTGATTCCAATTGCATCTGAAAGATAAGATCTGTATCTAAAAATGTCTAAGAGGGTGCTTGATCTAATTCAGGCCCTAAGTATCCCAAAAAGTAATTAAAACGTAGGTGACCCTGTTCTAGCGGGTTCACTGGAATAGTATATGTTGTTTAGACCATATCTTTTGTTATAGATGTCCAAACGACCTGAAACTTGTCCCATTTGAAATATAACATCCTAGAGAACAATTGTTAAGAATAACGTTTTTCCTAAAAAAGACGTTTAGAGGTTCATTTAGACGATACAAGTTTAGGGTAAAAAGCAGTCTCGTGAGGCACCAAAGCGGAGCCTCTGTCGCGAGCGCGACACAGGTCGCGACCTCGCGACAGAACAACCTATATTAAGCTCTTTTTTCTTCATTTTGAGCCCATGGTTGGCATGGGTAAACCCCTTGCCTTTCCCCTTAACGTTTTATACATGATTAGGGCTCCTAAATGATTACAAATTAGTTGTTAATGGAAAAATACATATGAGTATGATTAAAGATGGTAATTTAACTAATAAAGTAACAATGTATAGTTGTAGGAAGTATAGTAATTGATATGATAAATATGTATGAACTTAGGAATTGTTATATAATGCATTTGGTATAGAGTATAGAGCCTTTTTGTAATCTATCTTCTGTCGCGACCGCGACCTCTTGTCGCGATCACGACCTCTTGTCGCGATCACGACAATGAACTTGGCTTCTGTCGCGAGCGCGACTTCTTATCGCGATCGCAACAGTGAACCTCTTCGCATCCTGTTTTATTTGTTTTGAAAAGAGTGTTTTCTTCTGTCTTGCTTTGCATGATTTATATGTTTATGTAATGAGTTGAACACATGTATATGATGATTATTAAAGATTGTACATCAATTAAATGTCTCTGAATTTGATAAATGCACTTGAATTTTAGTTGATGAGTTGATATTCATGTATAGTGTGTGAGTCGGTATTGAGCCTGATTACCGTTATAGTGGATAGATAAGCATGCTTATAAAGGGATTACCGAGTGCAGCTGCCTATGTTCCGCCCCGTTTGGGCGAAGCGGGTCGACCTCCGAGAATGGTCATTAATAGAGATATATGAAAATGTTTTGTGACTTCGGTCTACCGAAAATGTTTTTTTTTATAGAGCGTCCCGTATCCACCATGAGAGGAACTCAGGCTTGTTTTGTTAAATATTGTGCAGTGAACTTGAGATGATTATAGTGTTGCTTCGAATAAAGCTATAGTACATGAAAGTAATGTTTAAGTACATTACAGTTCTGTATACAAGTACATGATTACATGAGTGTATTGACATGAATGTGGTTACATGATAATTTATATTTGAATAAACGAAATGTACAAGTTGTAGTGTATATGAACAAGTAAAAGAGTAGATGTTATACGCATGTGAACTCATAGTATTTGATAATTGAACATGAAACCTATACAAGTATCAGAGCTATATGCATGAACTACTTGATTTTTGTTATATGACATATGTGTGAGCTATTTGTGACTTCGTAAAGAAGTCCTTTGCATTGTTTTCATCCCCACTAAGCGTTATGGCTTAGCACGGATGTTTATTTCCGTGTAGGTTTACAGGTTCGGAACAGTGAGCGAGCATCTGCGGGTCAAGGCCACTAGGGAGTATTATTCAGGTCTTTTGTATAGATTAGATACAGAGCTAGTGATGTTTTGAGTAACATCATTATGTAATAAAAGTTAAAGAATCACATGTAAATGTATATGTAAAGTTAAATGAAAACAGAGTGTAATATGAACATGTATAAAGAGAAAGAAGTACATATGTATAGTTGATATGAAATGCATGTTGGGCCCTAGTGTAGTATTTAATTACTTTTATATGGATGTGTTTATGCTATCGCTTCCGCTAATGCATGTACATGTATACGTAAGTGTCCGCGTAGCGCCCCGATATTCCTTACCGGGGGTATGGGGGTGTTACACTCCTCACAATCAGAGCAACGCAAAGTGAGATCTTAGTGCAGAGTTCTTCAGGTGAGCAGGTGTCGGAGAATTGGTGGCTGAGTCAAGATTGGTGTCAGAGGAAGGCGGGGTTTACAGTCAACACTTGAGAGAGAACGAGAACAAAAAGGCAGGCGAAGAGAGAGGGGGAGGAAGAGAGAAAAAATCGGTAAATGGTGGAAGGAGGAAGAAAATTTGTGTGTAAATACATGTGTCAACATTATTTTGGGTATATTGCCACATCATCGCGCTTGAAATACACGTGCTTTCATTTTGATTTGTTTCATTTTATGATGGTTTAAATATAAAACTTTTTTCTGAGTTAAGGTGCTTATTAGATCATTTATCTAGTTGATATGTTTAAATAAAAAATGGTGTCAAATTAAAGTATTAATTTATGTATCAGGCCAAATATATTTGGCCTAATTGTGCTTTTATTTCCATAACGGTGTAGTATTGAGATGGTTATTTTCTTTTCATAAGGTAGACTATGGCATTCCAGAAATTTATCGATTAAGTGCGTTTATGTGCTTTTAGTTTTTTATTTTCCCAAAATGTCTTTATATGTTTCTGAAAATACCATGAATGCCTTATATATAAACTTAAAAACCTATTACTTATTTCGTCAATCTTCCATTCGGTTTGCAACCATAAAAAACCAAATCAAATTAAAACAATCAATAAACTGAGGGTGTGTTCGGTAAAGTTGCAGGTTTTTAGTTTTTTATTTTTAAAAACTAAAAACTATTTTTAGTTTTTGTTATTTATTTTTTAGAAACTGTTTTATATATTTAAAAATTGTATCATATTTTTTTTAATTATTTATATATATTATAATAATAATTTTGGTAGTGGCGGTGGCAGCAGAGGCAGTGTGGTGGTAGCGGTGGTGGTTGAGGTGACGGTGGTGTGGTAGCGGTCGAGGTGACGGCGGTGTGGTTGTGGTGGTAGCAGCGGCGGCGCAGTGATGGTGGTGGAGATGGCAGCAGTGTGGTGGTAGTGGCGGTGGCTGGTGGTGCTGCTAGAGACGGCAGCGGTGTGGTGGCGGCGGCGGTAGCAGTGTGATTGTGGTGGAGGCGGTGTGGTTGTGGTGGCGGAGGCGGTAGTGACGGCGGTGGCAGTAGTGGCGTGATGGTGGCAGCAGTGTTGGCGGAGGCGTGGTGGTGGCAGCGGCGTGGTAGTGGCAGCGGCAATGGCGGAGGCGTGGTGGTGGCAACAGCGGCGACAATGGTGATGGCAGCGGAGGTGTGGTGTTGGCAGTAAAGGCGGCAATGATAGTAGCGGTGGCGATAATAAGAATAAATTAGCAAAATCTTAAAAACTATATTTTGAAGATTTTTAGTTTCTATTTTACATGTGAAAATCACTTTTTTAAATTTTTACAAAAACGGAAACGAAAAAAATTTGCCGAACGAGTTTTTGTTTTATTTTTAAAAAAAAGACAAAAAAACAAAAAACAAAAACCTCGCCGAACGCAACCTGAATTGCTAATGGCTTGATTCGGTTTTATTAACCCCTAAACTCAGGTGTTAAATTGAAAAAAAAAAATATAGGGGTGAGTTTTACAAAAGCATCAAATTATATACTAAGCCTAAAATATGTAGTGCAGACCTCTTACTGTATACATGCACTCTTGGATGGGTACTTGGGTTTGGTGCTACTTCCAGCAAGAGAAGGAAGGGCTAAATCTAAAATCTGGAATTCAGAATTCAGAGAATCCAGTTTAAACCTCCCACTCTCTCCCACTTGCAATTCTTCCCTTTTGATTCATTTCTGTCTCAGACTAATTACAACATTCAATAATCTAGATCTCTTCTTTCTTTACCCCAATTCCCCAATTCTCCACTCTGTAAAACCCTAAAACACCCAACAAATTACAATCCCAAATCCATGGATGAATCATTCTTGTTAATGCTGTCAAATCTCCTCCACCTTCACAACACCTTAGACCCAACAACTTCCCTTCTCTCCTCTCCCTCTTCTTCCTCCATTTCCTCTCCTTCCCCATCCTCTCTTCTTTCCTCTTCCTCAGCCGCCCCTCTCCTCTTTTTCACTCTCGCTTCCCTTCTCTCTTTTCTTGCTTCTTCAAAACCCGGCAAGCAAAACCCTAACTTTACCACCAATAACAATGCGCATCCCTCCGGAAATTCCGCACCTGCAACAGTCTCCGATAATTCCGCTCCTCCGGAGGGCGCCGCTTACTCTGTCGCCGCCTTCCGCGCTCTCTCCACTGAGCACATCTGGTCTTTAGAAGCCCCTCTTCGCGATGCTCAATGGAGGTCTCTGTACGGACTTTCGTATCCGGTTTTCACTACTGTTGTTGATAAGCTGAAGCCCCATATAGCTGCTTCTAATCTTTCTTTGCCTTCTGATTATGCTGTGGCTATGGTGCTTTCGCGGCTCGCTCATGGGTACTCTGCGAAAACGCTTGCTACTCGGTACTCTCTTGAGCCTTACTTGGTTTCCAAGATTACTAATATGGTTACACGTTTGTTGGCGACTAAGCTTTACCCTGAATTTATTAAGATCCCTGTTAGTAGGCGTAGGTTGATTGAGACTACCCAAGCTTTTGAAGAACGTACTTCTTTGCCTAATATATGTGGAGCTATAGATGGTAGCCCAATTAAGCTCCATAAATTGCCCAATGATACTGGAGTGAATTTGTATAAATGTAGGTATGGGTATCCTGCAGTTTTATTGCAGGTTGTTGCTGATCACAAGAAGGTCTTTTGGGATGTGTGCGTTAAGGCACCTGGTGGCACTGATGATGCTACGCATTTTAGAGATAGTTTGTTGTATAATAGGCTTATTTCGGGTGATGTTGTGTGGGAGAAGGTGATCAATGTTAGGGGTCACCATGTGAGGCCTTATATAGTTGGGGATTGGTGTTATCCTTTGTTGTCATTCTTGATGACACCCTTTTCCCCAAATGGGACAGGAACTCCAGCACAGAACTTGTTTGATGGGATGTTAATGAAGGGGAGGGCTTTGGTTGTGGAGGCCATTGGATTGTTGAAAGCAAGGTGGAAGATCTTGCAAGACTTGAATGTGGGTCTCAATCATGCACCACAGACAATTGTTGCATGTTGCGTGTTGCATAATTTGTGCCAGGTTGCAAGGGAACCTGAGCCAGAGCCTTGGAAGGAACCAGATGATAATAATGGACGTCCAGTAATGGTACTTGAGAATGAGAAGTCCTTTCATTATTTTGGTGATAGCCTGAGGCAGGCATTGGCCGAAGATTTGCACCAAAGGCTTTCTTCACGATAGATATATGATAGATATAAAGTTCATAGTTATCCTAACTTTGTTAGAAGGTTTGTGGACTTTCCTTTAGCATTTTATTGACCTGGTTGTAGGAGTGAGATATAGATGTGGACTAATAAAAAGTTCACATGTAATTGATTATCTGTACTTGGTGGGGAAGCTAACTTGGAATGTAATTTTTTAATCAGACAGAATCCCCGGTTGAAGGGTGATGGTGCTGAATTGTAATCTGTGTGCGGTTGCTGTAAGTGGATAAAAATTAATGAATTTGTCATTTCCATTATTCATTTTCTTGAGTTAGTGATTAACCTGCAAAATTTAAATTCAATGATTCCAACTTTTAACTTGTGAAAGAGTATATGATTCTTTCGGGCAGTAAGAATAATATGTTGACCATCTTTCAGGAGAAATTTGGTGCCCTAATGATACTGTGACTGCTAACTCTAAATTATCTTCTTAGGGAGATATTAATCGAGTTAACTCTTGTGTTTTTGGTTGCAAATTAAGCTTACAGTGGTCTCTCTTTGGGACTTCAATTTTCTTTCCCCCACATCAGTTAACAGAATCTTCTTTATATACTACTCGTCAAACATTGCTGCTATTTACAATTTTCTGTGGTGCCAAAGAGTCTAAATCCCTATAATAGGTCCTTTTTGTTTCTATATTTGTCTAAGGAACTGTACGTTTGGATTGGCATAAGCCACTGGAATCTACAGGGGTTTCAAGGCATAGATAAAGATTATTACTCTTTCATGGTGAATAATGGCCTTCATAAATGTATTTTCAAGTTTGTGCTATATCTTCATTTTTGGAGTAATATATATGCCATATATATTCAATTTGCAAGTATTGCTATCATGTTGATCAGAAGCCAAATGCAAATCTTTGTTAAATTCTATATTTTGCATGGCCCTGCAGATCCTTTTATCTCATTTGGATCTTGTCAATCATTTGCAACCTTTCCTGTTTGCAATTCTGACTTTGATCAGTTGTAAAGATCCAGGATGCAGACAAGCAAAAGAATCGTTGACATTTATTTCACTTCACTGAAATATAAGCATAAATCATGATTCTTATGCAGTTGTTTTTGACTGATTATTTTACACACCTGTGAGGAGTTTGATGTGCTTGGTTACTGAATTAGAGGATACTGCAATTGAACAGATAATATTCTCCAATCTGTGCGGCAGCTGATTTATGAGATGAACTTATCACTGTCATCAGAGAATTTTTTTAACTTTCTTATACGGTTGGCTGTCCCAATTATCTTTGAGGCAGCATCTTCATTGGGTCGCATAATAATGGTCAATGAGTTTTTTAATGTTCTGCTACTGCAAAATTAATTCTGAAATTCCCTGTGCAGCTTCATGTATATCTTATGCTGTTTGATTTTTAGCATGCGTATGAAAGCGCCTATTGCAAAAAGACTTTTGCTAATGGAAATATTTTACCTTTTATGCTTTTAAATAATGCCAATTCAATCATTTCTTAGATCTTATTGTCAAATGAAGAAGCTCGGGAATCATACAATCTAGCAACTGCTTTGCAATTGATTTAATTTCTCTCTTCTTTGGCAGATTGGCAGAGATTTTGGTCTTGCATTTACCAATAGAAGATTACTAAAATGGAACTATAATGAAAATATGGCGATGGCAAAGAACTTAAAGCGATGGCAAAGAACTTAAAGCAACAGCATGATAAGATCCGCAGCGAATTTGGGGCACATTCCTAGCCAAGATGCCTTCGCAGTCTTGCAATTTTGGCTCTGTAAGAGATGGAGAAGTAGGAAATGCCTTTTCTTTTATTCCTCAAAATGACGAGAGAGGTAACTTCACAAGGTTGTTCTATAGTTCAGAATAAATTAAGTTTCTTTGAAGCAGTAGTGAGTCATAATTATCAAATTCGGCTCTTTACACATACCCACAAACAAATTTCATATAACATTGGAGTCCTGAAAGTGGTGTAATTGACCCATTTTTTTATCTAATCATTACATGAATATAATATCCATGGACTACAATTTGTATTCTTCGATTTTCAATGGGATGAAAATATTTGGTTTATTGTTTATTTGTTACTTTCCATTTTGTTGGTCTTGTTGTTTGTGATGTGTTAAGTTTTTAATTTTGCATGCTTATTGTAGTTTGAATTTTTCCTACTTTTAGATGCTTATTGTAGTTCAAATGGAGTCTTTTTTATTTATTTTTATAATTTTGACCATTACAGAATTTAATTGGTGAGAATGACATATTTTGGATTTGATTGAAACAAATGTGGAGGATAAATTGGGTTCAAAAGAGCTGATTTTTGGTAAATTCATACTTTAGCCTTGCAGAGGTCGATAGTGTAGAGTTAAAATTTGACCTAGTTGCCAAGGATATTTTAGATGACTTTTGGAGGATTTTTAGACTATAAATTAAGGATTAGATGATAGTTGTTTAGGAGTCTTTGAATTGTAATTTATTTTTAATTTTATTTTTCCTTAATTATCTAGCTTAGGAATATCTCCTTTAATTTGGGATTTTCTCTACATAGGACACCTTTCTTCTCCATTTTATAGAGAGTTCTGAATGGACAATAATTCTATATTTTCTCTGCAGTTTAATTTGTTCATGGTCATGACTAGTTAAACTCTGTTATTCTGGTTAAAATTTAATTCAAGGACAAAATTCTCCTTTTTACTATGAGATTATTTTATGGATAATTTTTCTTTTAAATTTTCTGCAATATTCCTATTATTCTACCGTAGTTTAGAAAAAATTCATTTCCATTGTTATTTACTATATGTTCAATAAGTGCCCATTGTTCATTTAATTAAATAATATGTAACTAATTGAGGATATTAAATTCGTAATTGTTTTGTAAAATGAATAACAAGTAGTAATTAGTATAAGAATACTATGAAGAGTTGTTATATTAGGCGAATATATGATTTGATTCGAATCAGTCTCGCTTGTAGATTGGTTAGTTTAGGTTAAATTTTTTTAAGTTATAATACTTATAGTTAATTGAATTTTTTCGCTTGTAAAGAATTACTTGCTAATTAGAGATTAATTACAGTCTTACTTGATTAGTTTAATATTAAGAAAAGATTTGTCGAGAGCGCTTGTCTGACTGCTATAACCGATCTATTGCATAGCTATTGAGAATCTTTATCTATGATAAGTAAAAATTGAATCTTGTATCGTGAATACCTTTAACTATAGTTTTTTTAATTGATTTCTTTCTTATTAATTTTTACATTTTTATTTTATTATTTTTATTTAGATTTCAGTATTCAAATATAAAAATCCATATCTTTTATTTGTAGTTTGGTAATTTTTTGATTATTTAAATAATTAAAATTCGACCAATTACTCATCACTAATTATATGTTAATTTTAGTTCAAAACATAAATTTTATTTTTATTGATTTCGACAACCATTTTGATGCTCTATGCCTTTAAGTTGGACTTGTTCAAAATTGAAAATTTTACGAACTCATCTTTATGTAAATTAATGACCAGGTCAATAACTCCTCATGTTCCTGGTATCTCAGCATTGACTTGACTTGGAGGATTAATTATTATACGCTATTTTGTGAAAAATGCCTATAAAATAATCAGTGCTTGATCATTCATCAACAACCCATAAGCCTCCATGGATTTGTGGAAAGTCTTAGTGCATCTTTGGTTAGTTGGGGTACTATGTTTAAGCATTATAAACCAAGTAGCAGGCTGCCGTACTAAATGCGGCAGTCTAACCATTCCATTTCCATTTGGTGTAAGAGGCTGTAACTTTAGCGAAGAGTTCCTCATCAACTGCAATGATAGTTTCAATCCACCGCAACCATTTTTAACGACATCGGATATTAAGGTCATGAATATTGGCTTGAATGGCGAACTAGAAATCATGCGACCAGTATCTGGGCGTTGCTACGAACAGTCAGGAAAGCTTGATGTGGAGGACAATGAGTATCCATATTCAACTTGGATAAGTCTTTCCAAATTCAGGATTTCCAAATCTCGGAACAAGTTTACTGTGGTTGGCTGTGATAGTTATGCGTATCTACAAGGTCATCGCTATGGGAATTTTTACTCTGCGGGCTGTATGTCTACTTGTTCCGATAGCAAATTTGTGGATAACACATCTTGCTCCGGCAGTGGATGTTGCCAAATGGAAATTGCCGACGGGCTATACAGAGCAAAAGTCACTGCATATAGCTTCAAAAACCATACAGAAGTGTGGAATCACAGCCGCTGTACATTTGGA
This sequence comes from Excoecaria cochinchinensis, assembly GCA_947683425.1. Taxonomy (NCBI): domain Eukaryota; kingdom Viridiplantae; phylum Streptophyta; class Magnoliopsida; order Malpighiales; family Euphorbiaceae; genus Excoecaria; species Excoecaria cochinchinensis. Next base: position 1,100,910 of record CANTUQ010000242.1, read on the forward strand.
TTCGTAGTGGATGAAAAAAAGTTCAATTTTTCCTATGAAAATCTCAAAGAAATGCCTAAAGAATTACCAGTAGTCCTTGATTGGGGTATTGACAATACTACAACTGAAGAAAGGATGAGAAAATTAAGTACTGCTTGTCGGGATCATGCCTTCAGTTACTATACAACAAACGACCATTCACGTTATCTTTGCAAATGTGAAGATGGTTATTCCGGGAATCCATACCTTGGTTGTGAAGGTAAATTACTTCATAGTTTAGACATCATATCGTTTATCCGTTCTAATTGCTTTCTGTATTAATATCGATCAAAAAGCTGATATATGCAGACATAGACGAATGTGGAAATAAAGAAAGTAATAACTGCACTCATGTATGCAAGAACTTGAATGGAAGTTATAGATGCGGTTGTCCCCAGGGTTATATTGGTGATGGAAGAAAAGAAGGAAATGGTTGTGTAAAGAAAAAAATTCTTCTGAAGATCATGATTGGTAAGCGTTTCATTTTTCATTTCAATAGTTTAATTTTCCTTTTAACCGGCTCTATATATGAGTAATGATATGTGTAAATTGCTTTAATCATAGGTGTTGGCGTAGGCCTTGTATTCTTGCTGGGTAGTAGCTCCTGGCTTTACATTGTTATAAAGCAGAGAAAGCTCCTAAAGCTTAAAGAAAAGTTTTTCCAGCAAAATGGTGGAGTTATCTTACGCCAGAAACTCTCCAATTCCAAACGGGAAGGACCCTCTGCTATGGCGAAAATATTTACTGCAGAGGAATTGAAGAAGGCTACCGATAACTTCGACAACACTAAAATCATCGGCAGAGGAGGCTTTGGCACTGTTTTTAAAGGAATTTTATCAGACAAAGAGAAGTAGCTATCAAGAAATCCATCAAAGTAGATGAAACCCAAAATGAGCAATTTATTAATGAAGTAATTGTGTTATCCCAAATCAACCACAGAAATGTGGTCAAGCTCTTGGGTTGTTGTTTAGAGACAGAGGTTCCTTTGCTAGTTTATGAATTCATTGACAATGGTACCCTCTGCAAACACATTCATGATCAAAGCAATGCATCAAATTTGACTTTGCCGATCCGCCTAAGAATAGCAGCAGAAACAGCAGGAGCTTTATCCTATTTGCATTCTGGAGCTGAAATACCCATCATTCATAGAGATGTAAAAACCGCCAATGTGCTCTTAGATGCTAATCGCACAGCAAAAGTGTCTGATTTTGGGGCATCAAGAGTGGTTCCTGTAGACGAAATGCAGTTGACTACAATTGTGCAAGGTACTTTGGGATATTTAGACCCAGAATACATGCACACAAGTCAGCTCACTGAGAAGAGCGATGTCTACAGTTTCGGAGTTGTTCTTGTTGAGCTACTAACTTGTCAAATTCCACTTTCGTTTTCCCGGCCTGAGGAGGAGAGAAACCTAGCCGTGCACTTTTTGTCTTCATTGAAGGAAGGCAACTTGTTTGAGATTATTGATAAGAATATTTTAAAGGAGGAGAACAAGGAGCAGATCTTGGAAGTGGCTAAGCTAGCAAAGAGGTGCTTGAGTTTAACGGGAGAAGAAAGGCCTTGTATGAAAGAAGTAGAAATGGAATTGCTTGGTCTACAAAAGGAAATGCATCCATGGGTCCAAGAATATTCAGAGGATACAGAGTACTTGCTCCAAGAGCAACATTACAACAATGCTTTTGGTTATGGAGAGGCTCACACTTCATCCAGTTCTGGGTATGATAGCATCAAGGATCATCTGATTCTACCAGTTGCTGGTGGTAGATGATATTTTCTGCCTTTTTGTCTGCTTTATTCAAGCTTGGTGCAAGCCATGTGATTGTGAACCGCCCATTTCTTATCTATCTCCTTTATATTCTTTTGTTTTGTTAATTTCGTGCAATAGTTCTTGTAAGTTTGCTACGCTTTTTGTCATGAATGGTGATTAGTTTGATTATCTCATTACATAAAGGGAATTGCAATTTTACAGAAAGAAGATAGTGTTGGTATAAGCTTTGAAAAAATTAAATGCATACTGACTTTGATATTAGTATCGCCTGAACCAATAATAATTTGTTGGCAAAAGGGCCCAATTTGCCCCTGAATTATGTCAAGATTGTATAAATTTACTTTTAATTTATTTTTTTAAAAACATATCAAATTCATTATTAAATTTATTCATATTTATCTTTAGTTATAAGAGTGAAAATAAATATAATTTTTTTTTATATTCACCATTAATAAATAAAACGATACATATTTAATTTTATTATTATAAATAAAAATAAATACGAATTATTTTAGTAACGATATAAAGAATTTTTTAAAAAGTAATTAAAAAATAAATCTATAATATCTTAGATAGTTCATAAATGAATTTGACTTTTATCCCCGATTCGTTTCCATCTTCAAATTAATCACACCAATTGTCATTAAATTTATAAGGAAGAATGGTGAGATAATGGCGTGAAAGAGTACTGTCAAGTTGAAAACTCTAACTTGGAAAAGACATTCTATTTTTTTTAACCTATTTTATTTTGCTAATCAAAATCGAACTTTTGAATCTATTGATAATTCAAATAGCCGAATTAATTAAAGTAACTAAATTAAATTGATTCAATCTAACTTTCGATTAAAACCAAACTATGTTCACCTCTCGAGAGGTTAAGCATGTAAACGGCTGATGTAGGAAATTGATACATGACAATATGATGTATTAATATTGTCTTGCTCATATTCATTATGACCTGAAATGACAATATTAATACATATTAATAAAGATGTGTAACATTCTTAAATTCTAGAGTTTATATGGCATGCTATATTAAATTTTTCATAGAACTAAAATGATTTTTTCAAACAAAAAATATATAATTTTTTTTTTTTTTTTGTAAAAAATTATTTTATTATTTTCTTATAATTAGAAAATATGAATGAGGTTTGGTGCAATTAACGCAAATAAAAGTATATGTTAAAATGGTAAAAGAATATCGGGTGATAATTTATTACTAAAGAAGCATAATGCTTTCATAGATACAATAGGAAAATAGAAAAATAAAAAATTAAGTAATCTGGCACAACAAATTCAATTCCAATGATATCTCTAAGTTGGTTTCTATAATCTTTCTACAAATTTGCACAATATCAGCTCAAGAACATCTCAAAAATATTTTCAAAATCTGCAGGTAACTAGTTCAAGAATAGCTGCATGTGCTATTAGTATACAGCCACATATAGAATGATATAGTTGTTTTCTTTTGCTTATTTAATATTCCTACTTAACATCAATTAATATTCTCCACCTGCCCAAATTTCTCATACAACTGTGAAGAAGAAGAAGCTAGGAAAATTTCTTTATAGGTCAAGTCCTGTGCATCTGAGCTGGCAGAAGTCCCCACTATTTCTTGAAGGAAAAGGAAGGTGTAATGCTGGTTAATTTCGTAGATATTGTGAATGGACTTATTACCAACTAATACTAAAATTACAAAAGAAAACCTTGTAATGGTAAGATACCTTAATTGTGATTTTTTTCAATCAAAGTAACTTTTGTCCAAAAAACTAAAAGTAGATATCAGAATTCTACCCTAATAGTACATGTAGGTACAAATCAACCAATTGTTAACACGTGACAATTTATTCTAGTAACCAGTAAAAGAAATCACGTCAGCAATACAGTATCTAATATGTCAGAAAAAGAAAAAAAAAATTCATTTCTCCAATTTTGTGTGTCAATTTGAATGATGTGCCATCTAATTGGATGTTGATGCATGTTGTTACGTATCGATTTTTATCCATATGATTAGGATGGAGTTTCGGCATCTACTTTTCATTTTTCTGACAAAAATTTTTTTTGTTGAAAATAAATGTCAGTTCAAGTATTTAACCATTATGAAATTTTCTTTCATGATTTTAGTGTTAATTAATAAAAAAATTAGTCACTATATATAAAATCAACCATATAATTTTAGGTTGTGCATATTTAGATGTATCTTTTGTTGTGGAAACTTGGGTTACTTTTCACCAAATTCACGCCGAATATTGTTGCACAGGTCAATAAAACGTAAACGATTGTACTAAAAAACCATACAAGGTAAAATTCCCATGAAAGACTGGAGGGGTCACTTAAAACCCAATCTCTTTAGACAGAATTTTCCTAAATAATTTAACAGTACAATAATTTACTAACAATACACCCGACAATAGCTATTAAATAGATAAATAAAGAACAACAGAATTTAACGAGATTCGGTCAATTATGCCTACGTTCTCGGACACTACCAAATTATATTTCACTATTTCAAAAAAATAATACAAGTGAAATATTAACAAAAGAGAGAAGGAATTTTTCTTTTGGAAAGAATTGCAATTTTGGGATGATTAAACTAATCAAATGAAACTTGTTTATATAGGTGGTCAAACTTCCTATTTTCCTTGAATTTCCGATGTGGGATTTCTAAATAAGCCACAATTGTTGACTTTTCCAACAAATCTCCACCTTGGCGCAATTTACATCTTCAAATCTTTCACAAAACTCAATTTTAGTAGTGTCATTAAATGCGCTTCAAAGCACTCAACTTCAACTTTTAACAATATTTATCAAATCCAAACAATATTACAACTTGACCGCAGTCATCACTTTTGTCAACATATCAGTAGGATTCTAAGTGGTCCTAATCTTCTGGATTGTTACTTCACCTTCTTCCAGAACCTCTCATACAAAGTGATAACGAATATCGATATGTTTCGTTCTTGCATAGTAAACTTAGTTTTTTGCCAAAAGAATAGCACTCTGATTATGACAATGCACTTTGATATGCTTCTGTTGAACCCCTAATTTACCAAGCAACCCTTGAAGTCAAATTGTCTCTTTCACAGCCTCTGTAACTGCCATATACTCTGCCTCCGTAGTGGACAAAATAACTGTTGACTGTAAAGTAGACTTTTAACTAACTGGTGCTTTCGCAAGAGTAAACACATAACCAGTAGTTAATCAGCATTTGTTCAAATCACTAGCATAGTCGGAATCACAGTATCCAACTACACATTGACCATTTTGATCATCCCGCTAAAATATCAAACCAACATCTACGGTGTTCAGAATGTTCCGCAGAATCCATTTCACAGCTTACCAGTGCTCCTTTCCAGGATCATAATATACTTGCTCATAACCCCAGCTGCTTGTGAAATATTGGGCCTTATACATACCATAGTATACATCAAGCTACCAACAGTATTTGCATATGGTACTTTTGCCATGTATTCTCGTTATGCTTCATTATTTGGAGATAAAGATACACTGAGCTTGAAATGAGGAGCAAGAGGAGTACTAACAGGTTTTGACTTTACATTCATGCCAAAACGTTTTAGGACCTTTCTCAGATACTGTTTATGAGTTAAATAAAGTCTCCCCAATTCCCTATCTCTACTTATTTCCATACCAAGAATCTTTTTGGCTTCACCTAGATCCTTCATTTCAAACTCCCTATTCAACTGAGTCTTTAACTTCTCAATCTCTATCAGACTCTTGGAAGCTATCAACATATCATCAACTTAAAGAAGAAGATATATGTAGGATCCTTCTTATAGCTTATGCAAATACACACAATGATCATATTTGCTTCTTGTGTACTTTTGTCCCATCATAAACTTGTCAAATCATTTGTACCACTGCCTCGGAGATTGCTTCAATCCGTACAATAATTTTTCAAGCTTGCACACCATATTTTCTTTTCTAGCAACTTTAAATCTTTCGGGCTGAACCATATAGATTTTCTTCTCCAAGTTTTCATGTAAAAATGCAGTTTTTACATCCAACTGAACTAGTTCTATATCCAATTATGCTATCAAAGACAACAAAATTCAAATGGAGGAATGTTTTATAATTGGAGAAAAAACTTCATTACAGTCAATTCCCTCCGTTTGAGCGTAGCTTTTAGCCACCGGCGTTGCTTTGTAGCGAACATTATTTTTGTCAGGAAATCCATCTTTCTTTGCATATACCCATTTGCATCCAATTGTCTTCTTTCCTTTCAAGAGACTAGCTAACTTCCACGTTTGATTCTTATGAAGGGACTGCATTTTATCATTCATGGCTTTCCTCCACTTCTCTACTTCTGAACTTTTAACTGCTTAATTATAAGTGGTAAGAATGTTATCAGTTGCAATTTGGAATGCGTAAGCCACCATATCAACATAGTCAGCAGGCTTTTTGATTGTCCTCTTCGGCTTACTTAATGCAACTGATTCAGGTTGCTGTGGAGGTTCTTGGGTTAAAACATCTTCTTCATCTGACTCCTCATCTACCATAGGAGTTTCTGCATTTTCTTTATTATTTGTTGGGCTAACAATTTTTCTTTCAAACTACACCTATTTTGGAGTACCATGTCTGCTCAATACTTTCATTTGTCACATTTCTCAACATGGTAGATTCATCAAAGGTAACATCCCTGCTGAAAATTATTTTTTTTGACTCTGAGCACCAAAGTCGATATCCTTTCACACCAGAGGTGATTCTTATGAAAATTACTATCTTTGCACGTGGATCCAACTTTAATTCTTTAATATGATAGTATACATGAAACCAAACAGATGTAAGAAATTATAATCTGTAAAAGATTTTTCAAACCATTTTTCCAATGGCGTTTTACCACCAATAGCACTAGATGGTAGGCGATTAATGAGATGGTAAGTATATGTAACAGTTTCAGCCTAAAATTTTCTGTCCAACCCAATATTGGACAACAGAACTTTCTCTAGCAATGTTCGATTCATGCATTCTGTTGTGGTGTATTTCTGACTGTAAAGTGTTTGATAATGCCTTCATCTTCACACATCTTCATAAATGGACCACTCATGTATTTCTCACCATTATCCGTACGGAGATGCTTGATCTTTTGGCCTGTTTGAGTTTTCATCATCTTTTTCCATTTGAGAAAAACTCCTAGCACTTCATCCTTAGTTTTCATAGTATACACCCAAACTCTCCGAAAAAAATCATCATAAAGGTCACATAGTAGTGTTTTTTTTCAAAGAAGCCGTCTTGGAAGGTCCCCGCACATCAGAATAAACATAGTCCAAAATACCTTTGGTATCGTGGATTGCTGTTCCAAATTTTACCCTTATCTTTTTTCCTTTGATTTTCCAATGTGAGACTTGGGTTGTGCCCCAACAATCATCCCCTCAAACCGAGGACCACACAGATTATGTCCTCCCCTCGAGTGATAATCCATTTGATTCGTCAAATTATCCTACACCGCCGTTATTAATCAACGGGACACGCCACCTGACCACCATAATATCAGGAAAACTTTCGACACAAGGTACTAAACACGAATCTCCAATCGCGAGATCGTACCGGGGACCTCCCACACAATGTAGTCCACTATTCTGGACCATCTCTAAACCATGGCTCTGACACCACTTATTAGGACTTTCAAACATCACTTAACTCCACATTAATATGATATTGTCCGCTTTGGGCCAAGTCCGCGTGGATTTATTTTTGGGTTCCTCCCAAAAGATCTCATACTAATGGAGTTAGGTAAACACTTTATATTCAAGGTGTTTCTCTCTTAATTTTTTAATGTGGAACTTGGGTTGTACCCCAACATCTTCAACTTTTTCCAGTAAAAGTTGTGGCTATTAATTTGGGTTGCCGTAATCCGGGTAAGCAGCTCCCAGAGAGAGAAGAGTAGAGGTCCCTCCTCGGGGGAGGTTAGGAGGGGAACGCGTTCAGGGACGCGCACGTGCTCGCACGCGAGAGCCTTACGAGCGACTGAGTCAAGTAGACTATTCCTGCAAAAAAAGTAATTTTTCAAAAAATCGTGCATGCACGAGATTTTAAAATCCAACAGATCCCATAGGGTATGTATACCGTATGGAGCCACCGTCGTTACAGCATAGTGCGTCAAGGTGGAAAAGCCTGATAGAGGGACACCACCCCCTCGTGCTATTTCCACAACGACCCCCCTCTCAACAGTAGCTCTGGACTACCCGACGCCTCATATGCGACTCACGAAGAGAAGGAGAATATGAGCCGTCTCGTCTAACCGCTATCCCAGACTGGGGAAACTCCTTACTGGCATATTTCCTTCCAGCTAAATACGGCTGTTAGTTTCTCATATCACCTATGATACCTAGAATTCAACGACAGTAATATTGCCCTACCAAACTATTGTTGAATTCTTATGAACAGTCTTTTTCTCCCATGGTCATATATTACTGAAAACTTTGCCACGGTTGATTTTGCTGATGCAATTGTTGATGATATTTCTTTGTTGAATTCTTAATGAAAGTCGCTTCAAAAGAGAGGGAAAAAACCAACAAAACATCTCACATCGATTAACTATAAAAAAATATAATATTTCTTAAAATAATTTGAACATCTCTTATCTTATAAATTACTTTTTGAAATTGATTTAGGTCTAAATCAATTTTCTAACTATAAAGCGCTATATGTAAATGTTATGTAACCTCTATTGCGCTATTTTTTTCAACTAAGTAAATGTCTAATTATAACTCTAAATGTCATTATAAAGAATTAAACATTAAATCTTTTTTACTATTAATCGAGTACTGACCACCAAATAGATCATAATGATTAAAGTCATTTATTTTTCTAAATGTTACTATAAAAGATCAAATGCAAAATCTTCTTTACTTTTAACCGAATACTGATTCCTAAATGGATTAAAGTTATTTGTTCTTTTCGATGAGTGGTTAAAACTGCATGCTAATCATTGATTTTTGCTCACTTTTATGCACTTAATTTTAGCTTATATTAGTACTTTTTACTTATTTTGTGATTTTGGTCATCGTAAAGTCAAAGTGATAAAAAGGAAGTAAATTGGAGATAAATGGAGTGATTTAGAGCAGCCATGAAAGTTTAAAGAAAATTGGAAGCAAAGAGCTAATTCTGGACTTAGCCTTGCCCAAGGCTAAGGGGCAAGGGTAAACAGCTGCCTTGCCTAAGGCTAACGGCCAAGACACGACAGCAGAGTGCAGATTTATGTTTTTAATTCAAAAGTTGACCTAGCCGCCAGCTGAACTTCATTAGACTTTTTAGAAATAATTAGGCTTTATTTTAGAAGATAAAAGACAGTGTTTTAGTAGAAAAATATTACATTTAATATTTGTAATTTATTTTTAAAGTTTGGATAGGAATTAACCATATTACTAACTTATTTAGGTTTTATTCTTATATAGCTAGGGAAAAACATGAATAGGATCATCTTTTCTATTTTTCTTCGTCTGCATTTTTTCAAGGGCTGTAAACAGGAGTTTTATTTCTTAATTAAATTTTATTTTGTTTATGTGTAGACACCGAGTCCCGAGTAGCTTTGATCAGGATTACCCGATGATGAAATTAAATGTGCCGATTAATAGGCAAAAATAATGAACGTTGGAAATGATAGTTTCCTTGTCGTTTTGATTTGTGAGGAATGAATAAAAATGTATTTTAAAAATATTTTAAATATGTTTTAAAAATTATTTTGGGATAAAAAGTTAGTTTTTAAATTATTGTGTTTTCATAGGAATTTAAAAAAAAAAAAATTCTACCTGAAAAAGCACGCCTGTGCTTCTTTGAAAGCACGACTGTGCTTCTTCGAGCACGACTGTGCTTTGCGCTGCACAGCGTGAGCGCGCGCGAAAGCACAGCCGTGCTTTTCTCGAAAGCACAGTTGTGCTTTTCAGTGCAGTGCGCCCCCTGACGCCCCATTTCGCCTTTTTTCCGTTTTTTTGTCATAATTTCTTCATTTTAAATGCTTTTTAACTCATTTTTTTTGCATAATTCAATTCTAAAATCCTTCTATCTTCCAACTCTCCAAATTCAGTTGTTTTTTTGAGTTATGGGAATTAAATTAATTTAATTTCTTTAATTAAAAAATCTGAATTTTGGGGGAAATAAAAAGGATTTTGGAGAGAGAATTGGGGGGGATTTTTCTTTAGAAATTTTTTTTTTCTTCTTCTCTCTTCTCTCAACCAAATTCTCTCAATTTCTAAAGGAATTTTCAGCAATTCTTGAGACAAAAAATAACAATTTTTGTTCTTGAAAATTTTTCTTATTTTCAATTGAACCCTTTTTACTTTAAGACAAATAAACTAATTGTTTGTTCTTGAGTAAAATTTATCTTTCAATATTTTATTTTTTCTTCTAATCATATTTTTTCAAATCAAGACAAGGAATTGGATCATCTACCTTCATTTCTTCAAGATCAATTTTGAGGGTAAACATTCTTGGCTCAATTTCTTAGTTTGATTTTTAATTTCATTTCTTTTTTATTTAATTAATTAACATGTAAATTCTTTTAGTTTTATCATTTTATTCTTCTTTCTATTCTCTTGCTTTTTTATTCAATTGATTATCATGTAAATTCTTTTAGATCTATTATTTAATTGTTCATATTTTTACTTCTTATTTCTTTTCTTGTTTAATTTGTTCATATCATTATTTCTTATTTTTATTTCTTATTTGATTGTTCAAATTCTTGTCATTATTTTTGTTCATATATTATTATTATCATTAGTATTAGTATTATTACAATTTACTATTATTATTACCATCATTAGTATTATTATTATTATTATTATCATTATTCTTCTTTAATTTTATTATTACTATTATTATTTATGTTTTATGCATGCTATTTTTTTGTTATTTCTTTTGCTTTTTATGCATGATTGGATATTATTGTTATTATTATATGTCTTTATGCATGTTAAATTTTACCATCATTATTTTATGTTTCTTTTAGCATGTTGAATTTATAAATTTGTTAGATTGCATTTTTATTATGTCATTTTAATTGGTTTGTCATATATGATGTAATTTTGATTGCCTTAATTTAATTGTTTTCATGTTATATGTTTAATTAATTTTTTTTACTAACTTCACTTTTATTTGTTTTGTTTTTTCTTTTATTTTTAATACTTATTTTTATGTGTGAGTATTTTTCATGCCAAGTGGGAGCCCATGAAGATTTGAAGATCCATTTGGGAGTTGATTGGTTAATTTTTATTATTTTCATTATTTTGCTTTCATTATTTTATTTTTTTTAATATGTAATTTGCAATAAATTACTTTTATGCACGTTAATTAAAAAAATCACAAAAATATTTCTATTAAACTAAATTGGGTTTTATTTAATAGAAATGGGACCAATGTCCTAGATTTTTCATCCAAAATAAATTATCACTTTAAAATTATTTTCTTAAATTATGCATGAGAGAACCAACGTTCTCATTTTTAATAAATAGCCCGATTTATGTATGATTTGCATTTTATTTACACATGGGGGTTGTATTCCGCCCCTAGTTTTATTGTAATTTATTTTGCTTTCATTTACTTTATTTATCGCTTTTATTATATGATTGATATGCGTTTAATTAAATTGCATTAAAATTGAATGAGAAAAGGGATGAAACGCTAAATTCAAAGCTCAATTATAAATTTAATCAAGGTATGAATAAATGGGAAGTCCCGAACCAGCTCTGGTCTTTGGGCTCAAAGAGGCTAGAGGTTTACCCTCCAAGACACCTCTTGTGTCACGAGACTTTAGCGTTAATCCTAAGCTCCTCAGGGTGAGAGGTTTACCTTCTAAGACCCCTCTGGCTGGCCCAAAATGGATACTAAGCGCAGTCTTAGGCTCTCCGAGGTGAGAGAAACTTTTTCAATGTTCTATTGGGTGGCGACTCCATGAAACCTCCTTGTTGCCCAACATAGAGCGTAGAGAAGGACCTAAGTCTGAGGTTGACTTATGGGAAGAGGAGCAAGAGGAACAAAGGGTAGCAAAGGGAAAGTCACCCAAGCTGGAAGAAGCAATGTGGAGGAAGATGGAGGAGAAATTTGAGGCTATGACCAGGATGATGACGATTGGAAGGGGAATGAATCCCGAGGATCGAGAGCTCGATGGTGATGATCTGATCCCCCAGAACTTCAAGATGCCTGATATCCCAAAATTTGATGGCACCTCTGACCCTGCCGCACACATCAAGCAATACTCGCTGGTCATGAAGGGAACGACCTTAACAATAAAGCAAAAGATAGAGTATTTCTGCTTGAGTCTCACAGGAGCTGCTATTGATTGGTACCATGGGCTTGAGAGGAGGTCCAAGGAGGATTGGGACTTGCTAACCGAAGAGTTTCTTAAGCAGTACGATTGCAGTACCCGGATGGAGGTCACTTTGAAAGATCTCGAGTTGCTACAGCAGAAGGCTGGAGAGTCCTTCCATGAGTACCTTACACTTCTGATCAGATCCGGGTTATGGAGATGAAACGCAAACCGGGCACTTCTGATCAGATCCGGCTATTCATTCGAAATGCCAGCCCTTACTTGAGAGATGGACTGAAAATGAAGGGACTCAAGGATTGGGAGTCCTTGAAGGACATTGCCATAAAAGCAGAAGGAGAATATTTAGCCAAGAGGGCAAACAGCGAGTCCTATGCCAGGAAGGGATACAGCAATCAGGGGACAGCCAAGCCAACAAGTTCAAGCAGCAGTAACAGAGGTGGGAAGACAGCTGAGGTGTCTGCAACAGGTGTAAGTCAGAGGTATTTCTCCAACTTGGGTAGGCCTTTATCATGGGTGCTGAAGAGGCTAGTAAAAGAAGGAAAACTGCGACCCCTATCACCTAGGCCGGCCAAGACCCAGGGGCAGCCAGGGCACAAGGAAAATGAATATTGTGCATTTCACCAACATACCGGGCATTTGACAGATGATTGTATAACGCTAAGGCATCGGGTCCAAGATCTAATTGACAACAAGTAGATCACCGATCCTGAAAAGAGAGAAAGCAAGAAGAAGGCTAATTTCAATGCTGTGCTACCACCTGTCTTTATGGTTGGGTCTAGCCTACCAGAATGGTATGTGATGCAGGATTTATACGGAAATGAGTATGTCGCTATCACTCGCCCTGAGGCAAGTGAAGAAGGGATTCCCTTGGCGACGATAGACTATTGGTCCACTAGTGAGAGTGGAGATGAAGAAGATGAAGAGAAAGATGGAGAATTCGCGGATCCATGGGATTCGAAAGAGGAGGAAAGAGTTGAGGCTGTAACAAGAAGTGGGAGAGTGGTCCTAGAAGTTGAGAAGCCGCATGACCCAGTGCAATCACATGCAGAAAAGGAGCCGGAAGAAAGTGCCATAGTAAAGCAGCTGAAAAAGACCACGGCTCAGATATCAATTTGGGACCTTTTGAGACAGTCTCCCTCCCACAGACAGAAATTAGTTGTGGCATTGAGTGAGTCCACTGTAGCCACTACAATTTCTTCATCTGAGCTACTAGACCTTGTAAAAGGGGGATCTGGAGAGAAACTGGTGTTTTCTGACGCAGACTTACCGGTAGAGGGCCGCAATCACAATCGGCCGCTGTACATCAAGGCTCAAATTAATGACAAGCATACCGCTTGTGTTATGGTTGATGATGGCTCATCCATAAATATTTGCCCTCTAGTTGCACTTCAGGCTTTTGGGCTAAATGAAAGCATGTTGAGCAAGTCTGATTTAACCATCACAGCCTATGACAATTCTCGAAGACAAGCATCGGGAACTTTCAGAGCTCTGGTCAGGACTGGGCCTATCGAAACAGAAACAGAAATTGTGGTCTTGCCTATCCCAGCGAATTTCTCAGCTCTGCTTGGAAGGCCATGGTTCCATAAATTGGGAGGAATGCCCTCTACCCTACACCAGATGATTAAGATACCTCATGAAGGAGAGGTGGTGACTATTAAAGCAGCTAGAGAAAACCAAGTGTCTGCCTTGGGGATCTCTAATCAGCCATTCAGTGGTTTTCATATATCGATGATAGGAGAGGAGCAGGGCTTGGCAGATAGTCCTCAAGTAGTGAATATGATGAAGAAGATGCACTTTCTCCCAGGGGCTGGTCTGGGTAAAAACTCGTAAGGGCTGCAGGATGCTATCACCACACAAGGCCAGAAAGATCGGAAGGGTCTGGGCTACAAAGGAGAGCATGGTAAGAAGAAAGTGTCGGAGAAGATCCCCCACATTTCAGAGAGTTTTGTCCCCTCATCTTCGATCTATGCTTACATGGGAGAGGAGGAGCCTCTATGTGTAGATGGAAAGATCGTTCCGGGGTTTGAAATCTTTAATGACGTCTTCGACTGGGATGTTGGAGTTATCAAGTCTGCAGAGAACTTCTGGGATGAGGAGATCATGACTCAATGCAGTGTCTGGGACAGGGATGAGCCATAGGAGATTGTTACTGATAAGCTATTAGCCACCAGACTTAAGGGAAAGGAAAAGATGGTAGAGCCAGAGCTGAAATTTGAAGATTTCACCGGAGGTAGTTGAAAAGCCTCCACCAAGCCAAGAAGTCAAAGCCCAGTCCGCTGCAACGACATCATCGACAGGGGATGAAGACAATAGTTATTTAGATACTATTTTTATGCCGGAACTTTTTAATGACAATGTTAATGTTTCTGATTACATTAATGAGATGAACAACTTTGCTTACTTGTGTAATATTTCTGATGATTTCATTCCTCATGATCATAAAAATGGTGCATTCATTTTTGACATTAACTCAACTAACACAACTGCATTTAATCTCGAAATTTTGGAGAATCCAAAGAAAATTTTGATAGCATCAGACATAACTCCTGAAGAGAGGCTAAAATTTGAGAGAATATTAAAAAAATATGAAAAAGTCTTTGCCTGGGCCTACGAGGACATGCCGAGAATTGATAGAGATGTAGCCGAACATGCCATTCCAACGTACCCAGAGAGTAAACCAGTCAAGCAAAAGCTTAGAAGACTTAGGCCAGATGGGCTCAGAAGGTGAAAGAGGAAATCCACAAGTAGATTGAGGCTAAGTTTCTACTGGAGGTTAAATACCCGATGTGGCTGGCTAATGTAGTTCCCGTGGCTAAAAAGGATGGAAAGGTTCGAGTATGCGTCGACTATCGGGACCTGAACAAAGCCTGTCCGAAAGATGATTTTCCTCTCCCTCATATTGATGTGCTGGTAGATAGTGCCGCTGCTTGTATGATGTACAATTTCGTGGACGGGTACGCAGGGAACAATCAAATCCTTAATAAGATAGTGGATCGGATCAAGACAGCTTTCATCACCGAATGGGGTACTTTTGCTTATCGGGTCATGCCTTTCGGATTAAAGAATCCAGGAGCAACCTATCAGAGAATGGCCACTAGAGTTCTTAATGACTTGATCCACAAAGAAGTGGAGGTGTATGTTGACGACATGATGATCAAGTCAGCTACCCGAGAAGGTCACTTTGAGGCTTTAGAGAAGTTCTTTCAAAGGATCAATAAGTATAATCTGCGCCTCAATCCCAAGAAGTGCATTTTTGGAGTTACCTCAGGTAAGCTGCTGGGCCATGTGGTAAGCCAGAGAGGAATTGAAGTGGATCCTGATAAAGTCAGAGCCATTAGGGAGATGCCAGTGCCTCGGAAAGAGAAAGAAGTTAGAAGTTTCTTAGGAAAGCTTCAGTACATCAGTCGGTTTATTGCCAAATTGGCTTCGGTGTGTGAGCCCATCTTTAAGCTTCTCAGGAAGAATCAGCCGGTGGCGTGGAATAATGATTGTCAATTGGCCTTTGACACTATTAAGGATTATCTCTTAAATCCACCAGTCTTAAGACCACCACAACGTGCCAAACCATTAATATTGTGTCTGGCAGTAGAAGACAATTCAGTGGGTGCCATGATGGCCCAGGAGGATGACTTTAGGGTAGAGTTTGTTGTTTACTATCTTAGCAAGAAATTCCTGACATATGAAGCCAAATATGTGGAAGTGGAAAAGATTTACTTAGCAGTTGTTTGGGCTTCTAAGAAGTTACGGCACTATTTTTATTCCTTCAGTGTACAAGCGGTTGCTAAGCATAACCCGCTTAGGTACCTTCAGGAAGCGCCCTCTTTGCTGGGAAAGATGGGAAGGTGGTTACTACTATTGCAGGAGTTCGATATCGAATACATCACCAGGAAAACCATTAAAGGAAGAGCTGTAGCTGAGTTCTTGGCTGAGCATCCTATTGAGGGAGACCAATTCAAATACAATTTCCCAGATGAAGATGTCATGGCCATAGCAGTACAAGGGTGGCAATTGTTCTTTGATGGGGCAGTTAACAGTAAAGGGGCAGGAGCAGGGATCATTCTTACGACCCCGGATGGTGAAAAACTGTCGTTAGCCAAAAAGTTGAGGTACAAGGCGACCAATAATGAAGCAGAATATGAAGCTTGCATCTTCGGATTGGAAGCACTGCTGACTCCGGGGGCAAAGACCGCAGAAGTCTTCGGAGATTCTTCATTAGTAATTCATCAGATCAGAGGGGAATGGTCAGTTAAGGAAGAAAGGCTGTTACCTTATGTGAAACACTTGAGAATGTTGAGCAGCCAGTTTGAGACTTGCACTTTTCACTTCACCCCCAGGGATGAAAATCAATTGGCCGATGCTCTCGCGACATTGGTGTCCATGTGGGATAACCCAACAGGGGTTACTATGAAACCCGTGCTAATCTCTAGCTCAGAAAAGCCTTGCTTTGAAGCTGAGCAGGTGATGGATGTTGGGGCCACTGATGGAAACCCTTGGTACTATGACATTCAGAATTATTTGGAACGGTCAGTTTTTCCAGAGGAAGCCACTGAGAAAGACCAAAGGATGATTCGAAAGTTGTCCACTCAGTTCATCAGTGTAAATGGCACTTTGTATAAGAGACAAGTCGATGGTATCCAGTTAAGATGTTTGGCGGAGAAAGAAGCTGAAAAGGTTATGGAAGAGGTTCATGCCGGAGTCTGCAGAGCTCACATGAATGGCTTAGCCTTAGCGAAGAAGATCATGCGTCAAGGATTCTATTGGCTTACAATGGATACGGATTGTTCAAAATATGTGAAGCAATGCCAGTTATGCCAGCAATACGCGAATTTAAGGCATGTCCCAGTTTCAGAGCTGCATAATTTGACATCTCCATGGCCATTTGCAGCTTGGGGGATAGATATCATAGGCGAGATACATCCTACAGCGTCTAATGGGCACAGGTTCATTATAGTCGCCATTGATTATTTCACTAAGTGGGTCGAAGCTGAATCTTTCAAGAAGATTGATGCTAGGGATATGGCTAAGTTCATTGAGCGAAATTTGATATGCCGATATGGCCTCCCACAGCATATTGTATCTGATAATGGGGTGCAATTCTTAGCAGAAACTAAACAGATGCTTCAGAGGTACGGAATCCAGCATCATGAGTCTTCTCCTTACCGTCCTCAAGCTAACGGTGCGGTTGAAGTTGCAAACAAGAATGTGAAAAAAATATTGGCCAAGATGGTTCAGAGCTATAAAGATTGGGCGAAAAAGCTACCTTTTGCACTCTGGGGTTATAGAACCACAATCAGAACCTCTACGGGGGCGACACCGTTCTCCCTAGTATATGGAACTGAAGCAGTTCTGCCGGTTGAAATTGAGCTAAAATCCTTAAGGGTAGTCATAGAAGCCGAGATTCCAGAGACAGAATGGGCACAACAGCAATTGTTGCAGTTGAATCTATTGGATGAAGATAGGTTGAGAGTCTATTATCACAATCAGGTTTATCAGAAGAGACTAGCTCGGTCTTTTGGCAAGAAGGTACGAAAGCACCCATTGAAAGAAGGGGATTTGGTCTTTAAGATGATGAGGCCGGGAGTGCCGGACATACGAGAAAAATTCAGGCCAACCTGGGAAGGTCCGTTCATTGTGAAAAAGTTGCTAACAAAGGGAGCAGCAATCTTGGCAGACAGCGATGGGAATGAGTTTAAAGACCCGGTCAATGTCGATAGACTAAAAAGGTTCCATGGCTAAAGACTAGAAAATAAAAAGAAGAGAATAAATGCCCCGCAGGTCGAAAACCGAAAAAAGGCGGCCTTACTAAAATTGGGCGCCCTGTCAGGGTGAACACCGAAAAAAAGGCATCCTGGGTAAAAACTAAAGGCTGAGAGAAAATGTTCAATCGAGAAAACCCGAGAGGGCTGATCGATAACAGGAGTTTGATGCTTACAAGATCTATTCTAAGATTAGGTGTGGTCTTGTGTTTTTGATTTCTGTCAAATGAAGATCATGTATGATGAAATCATATAGAAATGTACTCAATTTTGCAATGAATAAAGATTACAGTTTGCATTTTCATTGGCTTTTAGTTCTGCCTTAAAAATATATTATCTATTTATCTAATGACTGTCGCCTTTTTGATTTTGTCGGAAGGTGCTTAAGCAGATATGTGCTATTTATTCTTAGTGAAGCTTTTGATAATAGCCTTATCTTGTAGTTCCTACAAAAAAAAAAAGAGCCGTTAGAGATGAAAACCGTAACTGGCTCTCTAAGCAAAAGTTAGGCCAAAAGTCAGGGTGAAAACCTGGAAATAGGCAGTCTGCCCTACAAAATATATATATATATATATATATATATATATATATATATATATATATATATATATATATAAAATAAACAAAAGCCGTTGGATTGGGTTGGGTCTATTCCAGGCAAAAATTAGGCAAAGGGTTGTGTGAAAATCCCCTAAGGGACGCATTTCCCGCAAAGAAAAGCTAGTGTGAAAATCCACAAGGGACGCACTACCTTTAAAATAATGACGTTCAATGCCTGGAGCAATAGGGCGGCGTTACTTCAGATAATCCTATTTCAATCAGTTAACACACAACACAGAACATGAATCCCGGGTAAATGATCATTGACCAGGGGGGCAAAGGATATACACCGGACGTCTCTTTCAGAAAACTTATCGACGATCCTCAGGATTCAGGGGGCATGGTAGAGCAGACAAGCTATAACTTCAGCAAACCTTGGGCCACCTAGGGCACAATCTATACATTTTTGCAAGCATTTGCATTCCATATCATACACACGTGATTTCTTGTATATTCCTATGCATACAATCTTGCAGGAGAAATCGGCGGGGAACACCAACAAAAGCCGAGTGACGACACCAGTCCAAGCATCTAAAGGAGCACAGCTCAAAAATTCACAGCGGTTAGCACGATGGCGGCACTACCCACAAGAGGTTAGCACGACCACGGCACTACCAATTCACAGCTGTTAGCACGATGGCGGCACTACCCATAAGAGGTTAGCATGACCACGGCACTACCAATTCACAGCGGTTAGCACGATGGCGGCACTACCCACAAGAGGTTGGCACGACCACGATACTACAAATTCACAGCAGTTAGCACGATGGCGGCATTACCCACAAGAGGTTAGCACGACCACGACGTCACCAATTACAACCAAAAGACAGCCTGCCTATAACACGGCAACAACAATCATCATAACTCCGTCCAGCAGGAAGATCGCCGCTTCAGGTATGCGTTTCTTTCCTTTTCCTGAATTTTGGCTCACCTAGGCACCCACACACTAGTCTCCCCAAAATTGGGGGCAACTGTAGACACCGGGTCCTGAGTAGCCTTGATCAGGATTACCCGATGATGAAATTAAATGTGCCGATTAATAGGCAAAAATAATGAAAGTTGGAAGTGATAGTTTCCTTGTCGTTTTGATTTGTGAGGAATGAATAAAAATGTATTTTAAAAATATTTTAAATATGTTTTAAAAATTATTTTGGGATAAAAAGTTAGTTTTTAAATTATTGTGTTTTCATAGGAATTTAAAAAAAAAAAAAAAATTCTGCCTGAAAAAGTACGGCTGTGCTTCTTCGAGCACGGCTGTGCTTCTTCGAAAGCACAACTGTGCTTTGCACTGCACAGCGTGAGCGCGCACGAAAGCATAGCCGTGCTTTTCTCGAAAGCACAACTGTGCTTTTCAGTGCAGTGCGCCCCCGACGCCCTATTTCGCCTTTTTTCCATTTTTTTGTCATAATTTCTTCATTTTAAATGCTTTTTAACTCATTTTTTTGGCATAATTCAATTCTAAAATCCTTCTATCTTCCAACTCTCCAAATTCAGTTGTTTTTTTGAGTTATGAGAATTAAATTAATTTAATTTCTTTAATTAAAAAATCTGAATTTTGGGAGAAATAAAAAAGATTTTGGAGAGAGAATTTGGGGGGATTTTTCTTTAGAAATTTTTTTTTTCTTCTTCTCTCTTCTCTCAACCAAATTCTCTCAATTTCTAAAGGAATTTCCAACAATTCTTGAGACAAAAAATAACAATTTTTGTTCTTGAAAATTTTTCTTATTTTCAATTGACAACTTTTTACTTTAAGACAAATAAACTAATTGTTTGTTTTTGAGTAAAATTTATCTTTCAATATTTTATTTTTTCTTCTAATCATATTTTTTCAAATCAAGACAAGGAATTGGATCATCTATCTTCATTTCTTCAAGATCAATTTTGAGGGTAAACATTCTTGGCTCAATTTCTTAGTTATTTTTAATTTCATTTCTTTTTTATTTAATTAATTAACATGTAAATTTTTTTAGTTCTATCATTTTATTCTTCTTTCTATTCTCTTGCTTTTTTATTCAATTGATTATCATGTAAATTCTTTTAGATCTATTATTTGATTGTTCATATTTTTACTTCTTATTTCTTTTCTTGTTTAATTTGTTCATATCATTATTTCTTATTTTTATTTCTTATTTGATTGTTCAAATTCTTGTCATTATTTTTGTTCATATATTATTATTATCATTAGTATTAGTATTATTACAATTTACTATTATTATTACCATCATTAGTATTATTATTATTATTATTATCATTATTCTTGTTTAATTTTATTATTACTATTATTATTTATGTTTTATGCATGCTATTTTTTTGTTATTTCTTTTGCTTTTTATGCATGATTGGATATTATTGTTATTATTTTATGTCTTTATGCATGTTAAATTTTACCATCATTATTTTATGTTTCTTTTAGCATGTTGAATTTATAAATTTGTTAGATTGCATTTTTATTATGTCATTTTAATTGGTTTGTCATATATGATGTAATTTTGATTGCCTTAATTTAATTATTTTCATGTTATATGTTTAATTAATTTTTTTACTAACTTCACTTTTATTTGTTTTGTTTTTTCTTTTATTTTTAATACTTATTTTTATGTGTGAGTATTTTTCATGCCAAGTGGGAGCCCATGAAGATTTGAAGATCCATTTGGGAGTTGATTGGTTAATTTTTATTATTTTCATTATTTTGCTTTCATTATTTTATTTTTTTTAATATGTAATTTGTAATAAATTACTTTTATGCACGTTAATTAAGAAAATCACAAAAATATTTCTATTAAACTAAATTGGGTTTTATTTAATAGAAATGGGACTAATGTCCTAGATTTTCCATCCAAAATAAATTATCACTTTAAAATTATTTTCTTAAATTATGCATGAGAGGACCAACGTTCTCATTTTTAATAAATAGTCCGATTTATGTATGATTTGCATTTTATTTACACATGGGGGTTGTATTCTGCCCCTAATTTTATTTACTTTATTTATCGCTTTTATTTACTTTATTTATCGCTTTTATTAAATGATTGATATGCGTTTAATTAAATTGCATTAAAATTGAATGAGAAAAGGGATGAAACGCTAAATTCAAAGCTCAATTATAAATTTAATCAAGGTATGAATAAATGGGAAGTCCCGAACCAACTCTGGTCTTTGGGCTCAAAGAGGCTAGAGGTTTACCCTCCAAGACACCTCTTGTGTCATGAGACTTTAGCACTAATCCTAGGCTCCTCAGGGCGAGAGGTTTACCTTCCAAGACCCCTCTGGCTGGCCCAAAATGGATACTAAGCGCAGTCTTAGGCTCTCCGAGGCGAGAGAAACTTTTCCAATGTTCTATTGGGTGGTGACTCCATGAAACCTCCTTATTGCCCAACATAGACTCACTTGCGATTTATTGCAAGCTGTTAACGGACCCACAAATGCCCCGATCGCCCTCAAGCGGGCGGTACCATGGGCGGCCGCGGGGATCCGGCGCGCGTCACATTATGACTTTGATTATGTGTGGTTAAATTTATTTATTCTTGTTAAAGGTTAATTCAAGGCCAAGGTTCTTCATATGCTGTGAGATTGTTCTACTCTATTTTTCTTTTTAATTATTATGCAATGTATTTACTGCGATTTGGGGAAATTCCATCTCAAATGTTTTTATTTATTGTGCAATAAGAGCTCGTTGTGCATTTAATTAAATAACATATTGCTATTTGAAATTATCAAATACATAATTATTTGGTAAAATCGATATTAAGTGGCAATTAGTATAGCAACACTAGGAAGGGTTGTTGTATTAAGTAAATGCATGATTTGGTTTAAATTGGTCTCGATAAGAAATTAGTTAACTTAGGTTGGGTCTTTCTAGTTCATAAAGCTGTCAATAAATTAAATTATATCACTGAGAGAGGACTGTTTATTGGTTAAGGGTTAATTACAGTCTTACTTGATTAACCTATTAATACGGAAAGGTTTGTCGGGAGCGCAAAACCGACGACTATAACTAATCCTTTGCATGATTTTAAAGTTATTTGTTCATCTATGATCAGTAAATTGAATCTTGAGCCGCGAATACCTTTAACTGGAATTTCTTGTCAATTGATTCTATTTTAATTAATTTTATTTAATTTTAGTTTATTATTTTAATTCAGTATTTTTAAATCTTTAGTTATTAAAATCCCCCATTTATTTTTCTTTATTGAAATTCTGATTATTGCAAGTTAAATTGATACTAGTTTCTGTGGATTTGACCCTTTCTTGCCCTATTTGTAATATTAATTAGTTAGAAAAAGTTAGGATTTATTTTTGTTGGCTTTGACACCCATCAAATTTTGCTGCCGTTACCGGGAACTAGTCTAATTTAATTTAATTTTGTTGATGACCAGGTCTTAAATTCCAGAAGAATTATTATTTGATTCAGAAATTAAGAAAATAGCTCAGAGATTGAGGAAGGAAACTCGATAGAAAAAGGAATAAGTGTTGGATCCTCTAGACCGCTGGAAGAAGAAGTAGTGATTGATTTTGCTGAATTCCTTGCTGATATTGACGAAGTAGAAATGGAGGGACAAATTTTAAGAGAGCTTAATGCACCTCCTTTAAACCAGCAACCCTTGTGCATAACTTATCCAGCTTTGAACACCGCTTTTGAACTAAAATTTGGGCTGATTCATTTATTACCCAATTTTCATGGCTTAAAAAATGAAGATCCTCATAAACATTTGAAAGAATTTAATGTGATTTGTTCAGGCATGAGGCCATAAGGACTTACTGAAAAACAAGTGAAATTGAGGGCCCTTTCCATTTTCATTAGCTGATTCGGCAAAGGAATGGTTGTTGAATTTATCGTCAGGAATAATCACAACATGGACTGATATGGTGAGAATGCTTTTAGATAATTTTTTTTAGCCTCTCAAGCTACAGTAATTCGAAGAAAAATAAATGAAATCAGACAAAAAGATGTGGAGTCACTTCACGATTATTGGAAAAGATTTAAGAAATTATGTGCAAGCTGTCCCCAATATGGAATTACTGATTAGTTCTTTATTCAGTATTTTTATGAAGGTATATTGAGCATGGAAAGGAGGATGATAGATGCAGCAAGTGGAGGAAGCCTCAACAATAAAACTCCAACACAAGCCTATGAGTTAATACAAAACATGGCTGCCACTTCCCAACAGTTTGAAAGATATCAAAAACCCCCAAGAAGAGTACATGAGATAAATTTTTCTTCCATTAAAGATAAACTTAATGCTCTAACTGTTCTTGTACAAAATATGGCTGCAGGTACATCTTCACAAGCTAGAGTGTGTGAAATTTGTGCATATGCTGGACATTCAATTGATATGTGTCCCACTCTACAAGATGATTCACAAGAATAAGTGAATGCTTTAGGTGGATATGGTGGACAGCCCCCTAGGAAGTATAATCCATATTCAAACACCTACAACTCAAGGTGGCGTGACCATCCAAACTTCAGCTATGGCGCAAGGCAACAAAATCCACCACAAATATTCCAACCGAGACCACCACAACAGCCTACCCAAACAGCTCCTAAATCAGGTTCGTCTCTTGATGAAATTATTCACTCTTTGGTAACTAATATGTAACAACTTCAACAGGAAACGAAGGCTAGTATACAAAATTTGGAGAAATAAATGAGCCAAATGGCAACTTCGGTGAGCAAATTGGAATCCCAAGGAAGGTTGCCATCTCAGACCAGTAAAAATCCTAAACAAAATGTGAGTACAATTATTTTAAGTAGTGAAAAAGAGCTAGAACAGCTCCTGCCCAAGAAAAGTGACCAGAAAATGGCAAGGAAATCTGAAAAAAAAATGTGGAAATTGAGAAAAATGAACAACTCAAAGAAAAAAATTCAGAATAGCCCCTAGCTATAGTCATCTGACCCCCTTTTCCTGAGAGATTGGCCAAATCTAAGAAAGAGAAAGAGGAGAAAAACATCTTTGAGATATTTTGCAAGATCGAGGTAAATATCCTTTTAATTGATGTTATTAAACAAATATCTCGATATGCAAAATTTCTTAAGGAATTATATACTAACAAGAAAAAGTCAGTTGGGTATGAGAAAATAACCATGAGTGAGAATATTTCAGCTATACTTGAAAGAACAATGCCTCCAAAGTGCAAAGATGAAGGTATGTTTGCTATTTCCTGTAAAATTGGTAATTTTAGCATTAAAAGAGCAATGTGTGACTTAAGTACATCAATCAATGTTATACCTCTGTCAATTTATTCTACTTTAAATGCTGGGCCTTTAGAAGAAACGGGAGTAGTAATTCAACTTGCTAATAGGTCAATTATTTATCCCGAAGGTTTATTACAGGATGTTTTAGTGCAGGTTAATGGCTTAATTTTTCCAGCTGATTTTTATATTATTGATATGGATAATAACGACAAATCTTTGGAGTCATCTGAAATTTTATTGGGAAGACTTTTCCTTAAAACAGCTAAAACCAAAATAGATGTGTATGTAGGTACACTTACTATGGAATTTGACGATAAGGTGAAAAAATTTAATGTTTATGATGCCATGAAATCTGTTAGTGCCGTATCTTCTGTTTAAAGTGTAGATAAAATTGAGCCTTTAACTCCTTCAGTGTTTGAATTAAACAGGGATGACATGTTACAGGTGACTTTGGGTGATAATATAAATGTGGACAGCACTGATACATTGAAAAAAAAGCTGAATTTAGAAGCAAATTTACAAAAAATAGTGCATGAACTTGAAGCCTTAAAGGAGACAAACAATTCTCCTTTTTAGGATATTGATCAATTTTATGTTCATAATTCGAAACAGAATCCTAGTTACGTGTCCAATATTTTTGAAGTAGATGTTATTGCACATTTAAATAATGAATCATTTGAATTGGGTGATAATCCTAACAATTTAAATTTTTTATATTTTTTGAATTCTATCTTTGAAAATCCTATAAATTTTGAGAAGAATTTAGTAGTTGATACCAACTTGCAAGAAGTAATGAATGAAAGGAGACTGAAATGGGATTTGAGACCGATTTGAGAGGTGTTGAAGCATATGAACGTCTGGCCGAAGACATTAAAGAGAGGTACTTTTGGGAGACAATCCAATATTTAGCCTTGCCCAAGGCTAACGTGTTTCTATTTAGATTAAAATTTTAATATTTACTTTTATTTCATTGTCTTCTTCATCATCTTTTTCTTGTGGCTAACCTAATTCATTCTTGAATTCACAGGTTACGGTGGAAATTAACCAGCAATTTTAAGGATGGTAGCGTTGAATAATTTTTCGGCAAATTGGATTCAATGGCTATGGCAATCTCATGTTTTTATTATTTTTTATGTGGATCAAGAAGTTAATGGTGGTTTCAATGAAAAAATTTGCTGGTTCCTGATTTAATTTTAATTAATTGCAGGCTATTTTCGTTATATTTTGAGTTTAATAGGTTTATTGGGTTATGTTGTTCTAATTTATGGGACTTTATTTTCAAATAGGTTTTAATCTTATTTCACATGTGCTAATTTCTTTTTACCCATTACTCGTTTAACCTAACAAATTAGTTTACTAAATTTATATTTTACCTTCACATATCACGAAGCCGTCGACCACGATCCGACCACCACCCACGCTCTAACGCCATCGCGCCAACCACCAGCAACCATCATCGTTGCACCAGCACGCCGTCGCACCTGCAGATCCGCATCCAGCCTGTCGTCAACGCATCAGCCCCATCCTCGCGCGCGCAGATCCGCGGTCAGACCCTCCACCGCGCGCAGCACCAGCCTCGTCTGCACCCTGTCGTCATCGAGCATCCACCAACGCCAATGCGTCTCCAGCAAATCGAAAACACTAGATCTGAAGCCCTCTTCCGCACCAATCCCGTCGCGCAGACCACCAATGCGCATCACCAGATCTGGTCTTCGCAACGTCCTCCTCGCCCACTGCTGGAGCCATCAGTCCTTGCGCAAGCACATTATGGTCAGATTGAAGAGCCAAGCCCCATCAAACTCACCCACCACCAGCCGTCGAGTTCCAGTAATATAAAACCAAAAACAGATACGCCAACACCAAAACAAGGTAGTTTCTTAACTCTCTTTTTTTGTTTATTTTTTTATGCCACTATTCGCCCCACGTTATTGTGTCATTTCGCATCGAGGGAAATGCAAGGAGAAAGTGTGGGTGAGGGGTTTGATCTAGAAGTGTTGAGTTATGATTGCTGGTATTGCTTTGTTAATATTAATGTTAATATTGTTTTGTTAGAATATCAATTGTTGGTGTGGTGCTATGTGGCCATTTTGATGCCGGTTTGGTTGATGCTTGAGTAAGAAATTTATGCTGAATTTTTGACATGAATTGATGTTGCTTTGCTGTTAATGATTTTAACTAATTTTTATTGCTGAAATTATGTTTAATTGGCTGGATTTGTGCAAGGATTTTTGAATTTTGTACCAATTTTTGACAAGTGAAAATTCTGACTTTGGTTAAGCGTTTGTGCAATTGTTTCACTTATCCCATGACTATTCTATTTGCAGTCAAATTTTTATTTTTGCCTTTTAGCATTTTGTTAAGCTTCATTTTCATTCCTAAAAAAAGCTTTTGCCCAGAAGGAATTTTTTGACTATTTGGCTCTCACCCATTTAAGATGTTAGGCAAGGTTGAGTAGTTTATATAATTTTTGGGAATCTTAATTTTCTTTTGAGTTAAAAACACCAAGATTAGAATTAAATAATGAAATATAATATTTGCTTGCTCTTAAATTTGGAGTCATTGTATTTTAGGGACTTGTTAAAACTGGTTTGGACAACATATTTTGTGTTGTATACTCATGGATTTAGGAAATTAGTCACCAGGATTAAAAAAAAAAAAGAAAAAGAAAAGAAATTGCAATAAATTTTACTCCGCTATCCGCTCAAAAAGCGGTTAAGAGTAGAGCTAGTAGCCGCTTGGAACTGTATGATCTGAGTAACCGGGTGCATGCGGGTTAGAACCGGATACCCTCGAGTAAAAAGGATCTTTACATTCATTATAAGCTTTTTAATTCTTTTCTTGGCTGGAAAATCCGGGTTTATGCATGTCAGAACCGAGTACCCTCGTGTCTACTACAGTATAAGAAAGTGAATAAAAATAAACAATGAAAAAAAAGAGAAAAATGAAATAAAATTTCTTGGTTTATTCTTTCCTTTATTCAATGAAGTGTGCAATAGTGGTGTCTAATTTGGTTTGATAAGTTACCTTTGTTCAGTGATTTAATTTTGAAAAAGGAAATAAATTGTTACTTGATTAATGAACAAAATCTTGCTGTTTCTGACTTGAGAAGGTAATTGAGGAGTCCATGCTTTGAAATGAAATTGTAGTAAGTTGTTTTGAATATTTTCTCTAATCTGCCGTGCATCTTGATTTGGTCAAAGCTTGTGGAATTGGGATACGTTTCTTGGGTGAAAGACCTTTTGACAGGTTTGATTTGAAGTTTGATTCATGCTTGAGGACAAGCAGGGGATAAGTGTGTGAGAATTTGATGAGTGGTTAAAACTGTATGCTAATCATTGATTTTTGTTCACTTTTATGCACTTAATTTTAGTTTATATTAGTACTTTTTACTTGTTTTGTAATTTTAGTTATTATAGAGTCAAAGTGGTAAAAAGAAAGTAAATTGGAGCTAAAATGAGTGATTTAGAGCAGCCATGAAAGTTCAAAAAAGATTGAAAGTAAAGAGCTGATTCTGGACTTAGCCTTTCTCAAAGCTAAGAGGTAAGGGTAAGCAGCTGTTTTGCCTAAGACTAACGGCCAAGACGCGACAGCAGAGTGCAGATTTATATTTTTAATTCAAAAGTTGACCTAGCCACTAGTTGGAATTCGTTAGACTTTTTAGGAATAATTAGGCTTTATTTTAGGAGATAAAAGACAATGTTTTAGTAGGAAAATATTACATTTAATATTTGTAATTTATTTTTAAAGTTTGGATAAGAATTAACCACATTCGTAATTTATCTAGGTTTTATTCTTATATAATTAGGGAAAAACGTGAATAGGATCATCTTTTCTATTTTTTTTCGTCTGCATTTTTCCAAGGGCTGTAACAGGGAGTTTTATTTCTTAATTAAATTTTATTTTATTTATGACTTTGATTATGTGTGGCTAAATTTATTTATTCTGATTAAAGGTTAATTCAAGGCCAAGGTTCTTCATATGCTGTGAGATTGTTCTACTCTATTTTTCTCTTTAATTATTGTGCAATATTCATGTTATTTACTGCGATTTAGGAAAATTACATCTCAATTGTTATTTATTTCTTATATAATAAGAGCTCGTTGTGCATTTAATTAAATAACATATTGCTATTTGAAATTATCAAATCCGTAATTGTTTGATAAAATCGATATTATGTGGCAATTAATATAACAACACTGGAAATGATTGTTATATTAAGTAAATGCATGATTTGCTTCAAATTGGTCTCGATAAGAAATTGGTGAACTTAGGTTGGGTCTTTCTAGTTTATAAAATTGTCAATAAATTAAATTATGTCGCTGAGAAAAGACTGTTTATTGATTAGGAGTTAATTACAGTTTTACTTAATTAGCCTATTAATACGAAAAAATTGGTCGTGAGCTCGAAGCCGACTAGTATAACTGATCCTTTACATGATTTTAAAGTTATTTGTTCATCTATGATCAGTAAATTGATTCTTGAACCACGAATACCTTTAACTGAAATTTCTTGTCAATTAATTCCATTTTAATTAATTTTATTCAATTTTAGTTTATTGTTTTAATTCAGTATTTTTAAATTTTTAGTTATTAAAATCCCCCATTTATTTTTCTTTGTTGAAATTCTGGTTATTACAAGTTAAATTGATATTAGTTTTTGTGAATTCAACCCTTTCTTACCCTATTTGCAATATTAATTGGTTAGAAAAAGTTAGAATTTATTTTTAGTGTTTTCGACATCCATCACTTTTTAAATACTTGGTTAAGATATTGTACAGGATACCATATCTTGTTTTTTTTTTTTTAAAAAGATACTTTATCTATAGTTATTAGAGTTGTGCTCATACTTCTATGTACAAACTATGTATGTATTTTCAACATTCTAAACCTGCAAACTAAGTAATACAAACATCTCACTATTTTACACTCGAAATAAGATCAATATAATTAGTACGAATTTCCATATTAGAAAGATGACAAAATAGCACCATTAATAAATATTAATAAAAAAAAAAAAGCAGGAAGGACTAATTCGTTCACCTTTTATAAAAATAAGATAACAATACAATAAAATTTTAATTTTTTTTTATATAAGGCTAATATATTTATTGATGTGTATGAAAAAATCATCACTTACGTACTTTGCATGTGGAAATAGAACTAATTTTTATAAATATTAACAGAATTCAATCTTGGGAGGGTAAATTGACCAAATTAAACCCTTAAAATGGTTAATATGTTTAGTCTGCATATTCTATCAAGCATGTGCGTTCATATTAAGTCCATCTGCAACATTTTGATTTATATCAAAATCTTTTATTTCTTAAGCAGTAATTAGTAAAGCAATTGAGACCATGGAAGATTCCAACAGTAAAAACTGACTTTAATGTATTGCGAGATTAAAGTCTTTTTTGTCTTTTTTATTCTCTTTAATTTTGGTTATCATTTCATTTTAGTCTCAGCATGAATATTTAAAAAAAAATGAAAAAAAAACTACTTATGTAACATATTCTTAAGAAGCTTGATCGTGTGGAAATCGACACTGCATCTGATTTCATAAAATACTAAAGAGATGACTTAATTAATTCTACTTGTTCCCACAAAATATATATGAATATGGGCTTAATTATTTATTCTTACCATAGAAATCAGCTGTCAGCTCCCGCTAATGATAATGGTTAATTGTTAGCTATCAACGATTTATAGTGCATTTGTTTTACATTTTATATTTGCACCAAGGCTCATCCCATATAATAAAGCGGTTCACTCTTTAGTTTGAGTAGCTTTATTGAATGCTAACTATTACACTTGGAACACTATTCCATCTTGTGTAATTTCTATTGTTGCTGCCGATAAGTTTTCTGTTTTCTCCAATGCAAGTGAGGGGCGCTAGGTTGAACATAATAGAAAAGGCTATTGGTTTGGGTTTAATTCATCCTTCTTTTTTGTTGTGTAGTTATTTTCTGTTTTCTTGTTAATGCAAGTTCAGTTTAAAAAAAAGAAAAAAAAATTGATAAAATGGTGGCATGACTGAAAAAGTTGCAGAAAACCTGCTTGACCTGTTTGACATGTCTAGTTCTTGAAATGTATTAAGCCCAATTGAAACCTATGTATTTCATTTAAGCATTGATAATTGATTTACCACACAGAACAAAATAACCAAATAGGGTTTAAGTCTATTTTTCATGGTCATGAGCTAGCTTTAGTTCCACGGTAAGGACTGTGAAAACTTCTAAGCATATTGCTCGTTAGGAATATTTTGGTTCAAAGTTGCACAATTCATGCTTCAATTTATGAATATAAATAGGACACGATTAACATAGGAAAAATATAAAACTATAAAAATTAATCTTCTTGGTTAGTGAAAAGAAATGAAAAAACAAATGGCTAAGACAAGCTTACTTACTGCTAGCATAATCGTATTACTCTTGTTTTCTCTAACTTCTTTTCAGATTGCGAAGGCTCACCGTGCCAAATTCCTCATACATCGTTAGTTTTATATTAAGCTTTTAATTTATATATTTCCTTTGTTTTTAAATTAAATAATAGTTTAACTTTGATTATGTATTGAATGAAAATTGTAATTATTGTTTTGCAGTAGAGAAGAAGGATGGAGAGCATCAAAATTTCAAGCAAAGTGAAATAAATGGACCTACACGTATGCCACCACCAGGCCCACATAATGAAGAGCCTAATACTAATAATGACAACCATAATCAAGGTGGCAATTAATGGCTTTAAACCTCCCTCAAGCCTTCAATAAACCCATTCTTGTTATTATTATTAAGCGTAAGACATGGATTAGTAGTATTTACATTATATCTACAGCATGCAATAACCTCCTTGACATCAGGAGACGAGGAAGGAAATTAAAATAAAGGAGCCAGAGA
Organism: Excoecaria cochinchinensis; assembly: GCA_947683425.1. Lineage (NCBI taxonomy): Eukaryota > Viridiplantae > Streptophyta > Magnoliopsida > Malpighiales > Euphorbiaceae > Excoecaria > Excoecaria cochinchinensis. Next base: position 1,132,416 of record CANTUQ010000242.1, read on the forward strand.
AAATAAAGGGCAACTGAACTTTTCTATTATATATTTGTTGTCTTTTCTTATTTGGAATATATATCAATAAACTGAATTTGGATTTCATTCATATATATATATATATATGTTTAGATTTATATTTGTAGTAGAGACTATCCATGTGAATTGCGACGTGGTCATTAATTACTAGGTTCGTTTTGCTTGATTTTCATAACGTAATGTCATTCAACAATGGCTATCCCTCTCCAAACAAACTCAAAGCAAAAAAGAAATACTATCTAAAATTTCATTCAATTTCTTCAATAAAAAAGCTGCAATGCAACTTATCTAATAATAATAAATACTAGTGATGAGATACAACGCATACGCACATATGGTATACGAGCATTTGGACCGTTGGATTGAATAAACACGTACGATCCAATAGTACATATACATGTGCATTGAATTACTAATTTATATTATGTGCTTAAATTTAAAATTAAAAAATAATTAATGTACTTATATTCAATCATAGTTTAGAGTTACAACACAGAAAGTTGCTTAAACCTTCCACCAAACGGTTGGATTCTTGATTTAGAAATAAACGTTTACAGTTGTGACTATGATCATTTTCTTGGATAAAACTTATTTGTTATCAAGTGCATGATTACCATAAGTAATCACCTTAATATTCTCCACCTGGCCTAATTTCTCATATAACTAAATGATTTTAGAGATAAAAGTGAATTAGAAGTATCTTAAAGATGCGATTTTTGTTGACAGGGTCGATCCAGGATTTGAGTGTGAGAGGGGTCAACATTTACATATATAAGTCTACATATGGACAATCTTTATTTCACAATCTAACTTTTAATTGAATTAGTCTCAAATTTATTTATTTATTTTTTGCTTCCTTCACATATCTAGATGCTACAGTTTTTACAATTTTAAGGCTAAATCATCTTTGCTAGACAAATTTGCTGAAGTAATGTTTGTTGGTAGTAAGGTCTTTTCCCTCTTTTTTCTTGATTAGCCAATGCAATCCTTAAATATATATATATATATATATATTTAAAAAAAAAAAAAAAGAAAATGGGTGCAACGATTTTTTTTTTTTTATATTTTTTACGAAAGGCAGAAGGAGAATTTTATTTTATTTGAAGTTTTCCAATAGCCACATAACTAGCTATTCAAGAAAATTTTATTTGAAGTCTTCTTTACCAAGATTCTTCCTTTGTTGTTTCTTTTCAAATTTCAAGTCATAATTTTTAAAATATATGACTTACATATTTTGAAATAATTATTCGTAATTTGAAATGCAAGTGCACAATAAAAGTATTATTTAAAAACGAAAAGAAAAAAATTTTAATAAAATAACACTAACCTCACACTAATGCAACTCGGTCAAATAAAAAAAAATAAACTTTTGCCCCAAAAATATACCTTAACTTTTAAAATATTATAAAAAGTTACTTTGGCTAGAAATCAAAAATTCGATGCTAAAGTGCTTATAAAAAGTTTAACGTGGCATTTTTTTTTAAATATTCTTAGAACCGAATTCGCGATTCTTTTTAATGTAACTTTAGTTATAATATTTTGAAAATTGAATCATTTTTATGGAATAAAAATTTCTCGTAAGTGAGTCGTTATTATATGATATAAATTTAGTGATTACGGATAAATTTTACAAATAAGTGTATAATCAAATTGTTACGACAAATAAATTTTAGACTTCGAGGTGTCAAAAAATATATAATATCCGAGACATACAAGTAACATATTGGAAAGTGTTTTTTTTTTTTATTTATAATTAAAATGTTAACTGAAATGCTAATAGAGTCGCTAATATTAATATGTAAAGTATGTGGGACATTACACATTTATTATTCTTCCCTAAACTCAAGTTATATTCAAAGACTAAGGGTACGTGAAGCAGAGTGCAGACACCCACCAACACTCGCATATATTGAGCGTTAATAAGTCTTTTAAAGAAATAAGTAAAAGTCATATTAATGTTATGAATTCAAAAAACTCCGAACTCATTCACAATGAAATGGTCATCAATCCATGCAATACTTTTAACAATTGAAATTCGAAAGGAACTTAATTAACCTTCCACCTTTTACCTGCCAATCAATCCATAAACCAGCAGATCCAGCAGAGAGATTCTTGTCAACAGGATTAATAACAATAGTTCTGTTCGGATTAAAAATGTATATATAAAATTAATCAAATAATTAACTTCTGCATCTAAATTTGAATAGCTAGGTTAATTCTATTTTCAGAGTCCAGTTTGATTTCCACGTTAAGGACTGAGAAAACTTATATTCATTTGTCATATACCCAATGGAAAAAGTCATTTTTCTTTTTTATATAGTATTCTTCAAAAGTTTCTAGATTCATATGCTTCTATTTTTGTATATAAATACGACATGATAAACGTAATATAAACAACTAAATATATCTCTTATATATTTCTTGTCGTAAAAATATATGAAAAGAATGGCTTCCAAAATCTTTCTTAATGTTAGCATCATTATATTGCTTTTGATTTCGCTACCTTCGTTGCAGATAGTGTGGGCTCATAGCACCAAATTCCTAATACCTAGTTAGTTTTTATTAAAAAATTTATACACTTCTTTAATGTATGCTTTATTAAATAAATTTAATTGTGATTGTGCACTAAAGGAAAATTGTTGTTGCAGGAGAGAAGAAGAATGGGGAGCATCAAAATTTCAAGCAAAATGAAATAAATGGACCTACACGTATGGCACCACCAGGCCCACATAATGATGCCCCTTATACTGATAATTACAATCCTAATCACCAAGGTCGTAATTGATTAGTGTGGCATGGAAGGCAATACTTCAATAAAGCCCTTGTTGTTGTTGTTAAATATAATACATGTATTAGCATTTACATTAATTATTTCTACAGCATGCAATGAGTTCCTTGATATTGGGAGACGAGTAGAGGACGAATAAAAAATAGAGAGAAAATAAAAAGGGCATATCAACTTATTATTATGCATTTGTCGTATTTCTTTTATGTGAAATATTATAAATAAATTAAATATTGATTTGATTCAATTCATGTATTTGTAGAAAAGAATATCCTTATGAAACGATATCCTTTCCTTTTCTTTATCGACAGATATAACCAATACCGATGTTCACCCTTCTCCTGTTCTATCTTTTCCTGCGAACAACAATATAAACTTTGATGGAGTTGATTTTTTTTAGATAATTAAAAGACACATAGTTTTTCATTTTAAATGGTGGATATCATTTTTTAAAGTCTATAAGTTAAGATTTTGTTGCAAAAATCGAACTATTTTTTATAAGAACTAATTTTATCTTTTTTGACAATTTGATGAGGCTGATTTTTGGTAAAAATATTCAAATATTCAAGAATCCTTGTTTTCCGATATGAACTGTGGATATTGCATTTAAATAACCTCAACCTTATCCGAATTGATATTGGACAGCAGCTTCAAATTGGTGGTTTCTCTCTTTATATTTTTTTTATCTTTATCTTATGGTTGTCTATAATTGAGCTATATTGGTTGTGGCTATGTCAAATCTTTGTAAAACATTATTTTTTTTATTGGTAGATTTCATTTGTTTGGGCCAGGAGAGATTTCGTCGCACTGATGGATTTTTTGGCATGTTAAAGAAATATCGTATTTACAATTTGGCCATATTTTGTACAACTTGTGCTTTGTTGTAATTTTGCTCACTATTACTCATAATAGATCCATTTAAGTGAGAAAAGTTTTATGTGTAATACTTTGTAGGAGATTTCCATTTTCATGAATAAATCTATATTCTGATAATATATAAATTGCTGCATTTTAAATTTGTTCCAAATTATATTTCATTCTTTTACAATGTGTAATGAAATCAAAAGTTGTCACATATTTTTTGGTTCAGAATTGATTCAAAATCAATTCCAATTAATTAATTAGTGTTTTTTTTTTTTTTAAATAGACTAGGTATATAAAGGTATATCAAACTAGAATTTATGAATTTATCATTATGTAATTTTTTATACCAATCAATAAACATTACAATAATAGAGTTGAATATCTTTATTTTATTATACTCCTAGGTACACCTTCATATACATAGGTATACTCAAAAAATAGTGTATCAGCTTGTAATTAACGGTAGACTGTATCTAATGAATGGACGGAATGCAGGTGATCGGTGGCAACCACAAAAAGAAGAAGGAACCTTGAAACTAGCATCGGTACGTAATGGGCGAAATGTAGGTTACTGGCGTTGGCGTTAACAACAATCACCAACGGTAAAGCAAAAAAGCGTTTTGATCAGAGGCAATAATGAAGTTGAATAAAAATAAAAAAAAGAGGGAAAAGAAATGGTGTTATGAGCAATTTCTTCAATTAACAGACTAGATTATTTCAACTTTCATGTTCTTTAACTGATCATTGTCCTTTTGTCATATGATCCTTGAGCAAGTTTCCCCTCATTTCTTATCCTTGCGAGAATTCTTAGTTTCTGTGGCCAGCTGCCACATTTTCACCCAGCAAGATCATCATAGAAATGGATTTACTGATTTTCTGTTCCTGTATCTCTACTCATACCAAAGGATGCAAGCACCAAGACAAAGCTCTTAAATCAAGAGTATGCCCTTGTACGCTTTGCTACTGGCGAAATGTATTTCAGGTCAATGATAGAAGATATATATTATGGTATACAGAGGAAAGCGTGGCTCTTCTTACTCATCAGTGTAATGAAACAATCTGTTTTATCGAACAAGTAGGCATTGGCTGATATTTTCTTCTAGGTGGGTAAGAACAACAAAATATCGCAGATTTCATCAGGCGTCGCTGCCATTCCTTTATCAAAACATAAATCAACTGTTCATCACAAGGGAAGGAAGAGAAAAGGAGGAGGGTGGCACATTGCATAATTGTCAAGCAAATTTTGTGAAAGATGAGCATTCCATGTAGCAAAATGGGAAAAAAAGAGCTTACATTGACAGGGGAATTGGCCTTGTGGCTTCTTCCCTGACCTGTTAGCTGAAGTTGGTATCGTACCTTGCTGGAGTTTATGCACAAGACCCCATAAACATCGCCAAATTGAGCCTCAGTTGCTAATGCAAATCAGAACTCTACATGGTAATAATAAGCACATTCACGTTGGTCTTTTTGAGCTTAAAGGCTAACTACGCGGTTGAGAGCGCAGTAGTTCATTAATGCTTGACAACTAAAGAGGCGACAAATTCACTGATTAAACAATTTAGGCTGAAAAAGAATTTTTTTTACTTGTTAATAAGGCTGAATGCTGCAGTGAAGAAGCCACTTCAAAAAGTTAGGTACAGCCTTTCTTCAACAGTCATCAACCACCCAACCTCACAAGCTGGAGCAACAAGGAAAAGAAATTCAAAAAATAATCAGTATAAAGCTAACAAAAATTTTCACTTAATGAAGATCAACTCTTAACAATAGAAACAATAAAAAAGGAACCTGACCTTTAACTAATGTATATCTGTATGTATTTCTTGGAAGTCTCAATTTGTACCAGGAAGGCGAAAAAAGCCTGTAAAATTTGCTGATATATGTTACATTTCTCATTTTAACAGTCAGCAAGGTAAATGTGGTAATAAATAAGAAAACAACACCTGATTCATAGGAAACATGGGAAGCATTAAATTGGTGAGTCCATGCAGCATCTGATTCTTAAGAAAGCATAAAGGCAAGACATGGAAACCATGGAATGCAGCTCCATTCGTTATATCCACCATGGAGGAAAATATGCCAAGTGCTCATTCACAGCAGATAGAATAATTATACATCAAACAGATTATACTTTAGCATTTGCAGGAGTCTCAATACTTGGAATAAGACAATCCTTGGCCGTTTGAGTAAGAACATTGAAAACCATATCCATGTTTCCTTCTTTATGGTTTATTTCAACAAGAACTTTAGCAAGCTCAGCATCAGGAAGCTTGCAGCTTCTTAATATGTTCCCTATGACTTGATTTAAATCCTCAGTCATCCCTTCTCTGAAAAGTGCCTTTACCAGAGCAATAATGGTCAAAGTATGAGGAACAAAACCACAACGAACCATTTCCTTGTAGAGGTCATATGCCTTCTGAACATTTCCCCCTCTACAATGACCATGTGTAATAACATTATAAACGTCTTCATTTGGGACATGGTTTTTCTTAATCACTGATTCAAAAACTCTGTCCGCTTCATCTATCAAACCTTTCATGCAAAATCCCTTCATAAGAGCTAACACGCTCTTAAATTCATTGTTACGACAATTCTCTATCAGTGTATTATATGTTATATCGGATGGGATAGATTCATCATAAAACAACTTAAGCAGAAGCCTCTTCGCTTCCTTTGTTCGAGCCTGTTTACTAAGTCCATTAATCAGCACACTATAAGTAACAGCATCAGAAAGGTGTCCTTTCCGTATCATTTCATTATGCAACTGAAGAGCCTTTGCCAAATCTCCTTCTTTACAGTAAGCATTTATTAAAGTTGTATAAGTAAATTCATCAGGAATCAGCCTCATAGTCAACATCTCCTCGAACAGATCACAAGCTTCAGCTAGTCTTCTCTGTTCACAGAGACCTTGAATAAGGGATGAGTAAGTGATGCTGTCTGCCATTATACCCTTCTCAACCATCTCTTCTTTCATTTGAAATGCCCTGTCCAGCTCTTGGTTACGAGAAAATCCATATATGATCGTACTATAACTAACAACATCAGGACATAACCCTTTTTCTGTCATCTCATGTAACAACACTATGGCCTCTTCCATCCTTCCCAAAACACAGTGTCCATTAATAAGGGCATTGTAAGTCACAATTGAAGGTGAAAACCCACTCTTGGTCATTTCACTCAAAACCCGGTAAGCTTCATCCAAGATTCCTTCTTGTGCAAACCCATTGATCAATGTTGTGTATGTCCTCTCATTTGGACGAAGCCCTCTAACATGCATCTGATCAAAAAACTGCATGGCTCGATTCAAATTCCCAGCCTTAAATATGCCATTAATCAATGAAGTATAGGTAATAACATTGGGCGATAATCCATTTCTCACCATCTCTGCATGCAAAACAAGAGCTTGGTGGAAATTACCCACCTTGCAATACCTACTAACAAGTGTATTATAAGTCACTTCATCAGGAGCAAAACCCTTACGACTCATTTCAGCAAGAATCTCCATTGTCTCCTCCATCCTTCCTTCTCTACATAGCCCATTGATTATCACATTATATGTAATCAAATTAGGCTCCAAACCATTCATCCCCATAGACTTAAACAAAGCAAATGCTTCATCAATCTTCTTCAACTTACAATATCCATCAATTACAGTATTGTATGTAACCACATTAGGCAAACACCCATTTTTCTCCATTTCCTTAAAAAAACTCAAACCCATTTCCAAATTTCCTGCCCCGCAAAATCCCCTAATGAAAATATTGTAACTAAATACATTTAAAGAAACTCCACAAGCAATCATCTCTTTGTAAACTTCCTCAGCATATTTAATTGGTTTTTTACACCTAATTATGGAATCAAGAATAGCATTGTAGGACAAAACACCAGGCATAAAGCCATTATCTTTAGCTAAATTAACAATATTTAAAGCCTTATCAATCAAATTCAAATGGGAATAAGATTTTACCACTAAATCAAAAACCGCAGAGCTGGAGTTACACATATGATATGTTTCTTTAAGGCATTGAAAGACGAAATTGCCGTTATCATAAGCTGTGCTAAAAGCCAAGTCTTGGGCAAGAGTCTGTGCTGATTTGTAGAGCTTGAATCTAGTCAAAATGTGAAGGCCAAGACACTTGCTGTGAGAATTGAAGAATTGGTGGGGTTTTGCCCAATTGATTATTTTTAAAATTAAGGTTTTGTCATGTTGGGTTTTGAGGAGTAGATAGGAAGCAGCTTCGGGGGTGAAATGGGAACAGAGGGAATTAAGTTGGTAAGGATGGCGTCTGAGGAGGGTTAGGGCTTTGTCTACTAGAAGCGCATCTGAGGGAGATGAAAGGGAAGAGATGAAATGGTGAATTTGGGGCTTCGGGAGGGGCATTTCGAGAACTTCAGGAATGTTGCGCCGGCAAACACTAGAACAGTAGGAGGAAGAAAAACCAGAGAAGATTACACCGTCCTAGGCTCCAGCTTCTGTTTAAGAAGTTGAATCGAATAAATAATTTTATTATTTCATCTCAAATAATTATTATAGATTACAACCAAAAAAAAAAAAAGCACATTATTATACAAAACTAAAAACTAAACACGGTAGAGCTATAATCTTCCTGAGCAAATTCAAAGTTGAGGCCTTTTAAGAGCGTTGCTCATGAACCAAAAATCATTTCACAGTCTTCTTTTTCTGTTATTTAGTATTTATTCATGATCAATTGACGCCATTTTTGGATTCATCATAAATTAACATAGTTTCTAAGCAATAAAAAGTACAGAACTCGCAGTAGTTCTTACAAGAGACAGCTATCTCTCATGTACTGTAGCCCAACAGTTACTGAAGAGAATCGTGGAGATTGAATAACCTCTTTAATCTTCTTAGAGGTGCATTAAAATCACTAAACTCTAATAAGATTTTTCACAAAAACAAATACAGAGTAATAAATCACCGAACCTTAAATGGAACGATTCAGTAAACTATAACTAAATCCTACTTGTTTTAGGTGAATCGAGATCAGTGAAGGAGATTGCCGGCGTGGAACGGACTGCTGTGGAAGAGCTTATGTAGGACGGATATTGGCGGGTTGCTGTATGGAGCAAAAACTCGCAAAGGCAAACCGATGGGTAAACAGAGAAAGAGAGGCAAAAATAACGCAGTGCCGTGAAAGGAGAACGAAAGATGTAACCGATAATAGAAGAACGCGATTCAATTTCCTTTTCTGGTCTTTCCCATAGATTTTTAGACCCGGCCGTTTAAAGAACTGTTGTAGACAAATGGGTCAAGTGTTAAATGGGAAAAGGACCTTGGTTTCTACTTAAATATCAGTAGTTGTAATATAAATTTTTTTTATATTTTAATTCATTATTTTAATATAAGTTCTAACATCACACCAATTTCCCAATTAATTTGGATTTATAGATCTTGATGATACCCTTTGTCATCTTAATTCTAATGTTGCAGCAGCATGAGACAAGAATTTTAAAGGTGCGTATGCAATGCTGCAGTGATAGGGTGACATTTACATAAATATGTAGATACTCTATAAGTTTAAAATGGGTGCCGTTTCTGGAGATTGAATGGTCGAAAAGCTTGGCATAGATAAGATCAAGCTCGTTGAATTAGTACAGGAATCATTGGAAAACCATAACTTTATTTCAACTAAATATGTACAAGCAAATGCTGCAAACAGATTTAACCCAATTTCAATGATGAATAATTAATGCTAATAACTTTATGTAAAATTCAACTTGAGTTTATCCATCAAAGCATTAAGATCAGAATAAGATGACCCACCTTCTTCAGCAGCCTTCCTTGCCACATGCCCAAGTGCATTTGCGTTCTTCCTCATTTCTTCACCTTCCATTTTCTGATTTAATTTATAGCCTTCTTCACAGATTCACTCTTTACAATGCTATCACCATAAATTCTCCATTCCTGAACACCCACACTTACCCCAGCTTTCAGTACATCAGTCACTAGCTTCTGACTATAGAATTGCTCGCCTCCTATAGGCCAAGTCGCCATTGGTACATCAATTATTCCTTCAAGTATGGAATTCCATCCACAGTGACTCACAAATCCTCCTACAGCTTCATGGTCAAGAATTAGCAGTTGCGGTGCCCATCCTCGAATTATCAGTCCTTTGCCTTCCATTCTTTCTTCAAATCCTATCGGTAACCATTCCTCGTCATCTTCTTCAGGATTCTTGTTTCTCCTCACAACCCAAATAAATTGTTGTCCACAAGATTAAGTCCAATTGCAATCTCCTTGTGAGAAATCAAAACTTTTTCTCTCTATATGTTATTTATCACAACAATTACATGTATTTATACACAGAAATCAAGTTAGAAGTCAACTATGTCTGCTTCTATATCTACTCCTATAATCACGTTATACATTCAATGACAGTCTGTAACACTCCCCCTCAAACTAGAGTATAGATATTGATCATGCCCAACTTGTTACATAAATATTCAACCCGCGGTTCATTTAAAGACTTTGTAAATAAATCACCTAATTGTTCTGTTGTCTTCACATATCCTGTTGAAATCACATTATCTTAAATTTTTTCTCGAATAAAGTGACAATTAATTTCAATATGTTTGGTTCACTCATGGTACACTGGATTTGAGGCAATGTGGAGAGCAACCTGATTATCACACCAAAGTTTTGCTGGAAAAGAGAGAGTTATACCAATTTCAGCAAGCAAATGACGAATCCATAAGATTTCACATGCGGCCTGTGATATGGCTCTATATTCAGATTCTGCACTTAACTTGGACACTACAGTTTGTTTCTTGCTTCTCCAAGACACTAAATTTCTGCCAATAAAAACACAATATCCTGTAGTTGATCTTCTATCAGTCTTAGATCCTGCCCAGTCTGCATCGGTAAAGCACTCAATTTAGTTATGCCCATAATCACTGTAAAGTATACCTAGTCCAGGAGCACTTTTCAAATAACATAAGATATGCTCTAAAGCTTCTCAATGCTTGACTGTTGGGGTGTCATAAACTGACTGACAACACTTACTGCAAATACAATATCTGGACGAGTAACTGTAAGATAATTCAATTTTCCAACTAACCGCCTGTATCTTTCTTGATCATCAAAAAATTCACTATTATCTTTTGTCAGTTGTACATTTGGGGCCATAGGGGTACTACATGACTTAGCTCCCAATTTTCCAATTTCTGCAAGTAAATGAATAACGTACTTTCTTTGGGATAAAAGAATTCATTTCTTATTTCTTGAAACTTCTATTCATAGAAAGTATTTCAATTAATCCAAGTCTTTAGTATGAAATTTTTCATGCAAGAAAGACTTAAGAGAAGAGATTCCTTCATAATCACCCCCTGTAATTACAATGTCATCGACATATATAACAAGGACAATAACACCAACTGCTGATTGTTTATAGAATACGAAATGATCAGTTTGACTCTTTTTCAACCAAAACTCTTGGACAACTTTACTGAATTTGTCAAACCAAGCACGAGAACTCTGTTTGAGTTCATACGGAGATTTCTTTAAGCGATAAACTTTTTCATACTCCCCCTGAGCAATAAAATCAGGTGGTTGCTCCATATATACCTCTTCTTATAGATCTCCATGAAGAAATGTATTTTTTATATCCAGATGATGTAATGGCCAGTGCTGAGAGGCAGCAAGAGAAATGAACAGACGAACAGAAGCCAACTTGGCTACAGGAGAAAAAGTGTCAGAGTAATCTACTCCATATGTTTGTGCATATCCTTTTGCTACAAGTCGGGCCTTAAGTCTGGCAATAGATCCATCTGGATTGACTTTAATTGCAAACACCCATTTGCATCCAACAGCCTTTTTGTTGTGAGATAAATCTACTAACTCCCAAGTGTGGTTATCATCTAGAGCTTTGATTTCTTCAAGCATTGCGGTGCACCATTCAAGATGAGATAAAGCTTCTTTAACTGTTTTAGGTATGGAAGTGGAGTCTAAAGAGGCAATGAAAGTACTAGATGGTGGAGATAAGTGATCATATGAAATAACGTTAGCAATGGAATAAGTAGATTTACAAGTGCGTTTACCTTTGCGAAGGCTGATGGGAAGATCAAGATCATTTGGTGGATGATCCAATGACAAAGTTGATTCTGGTGTAGGACATGTATCAGTAGTCACGGTTCTCCTTGAATAAACTTGAACAATAGGTGGCTTGTCTGGAATTGAAGTCTGATCAGTAGGAGTAACATCATGAGAAACACTATCATCCACTGATTGTTTAGAACTTGGTATAGATTTATAGATGAGACATTCATCTTCCTCTCCCTGACTGATAGAAGTAAACTTGGTAGAGAAAAATGGTATTTGCTCTAAAAATGCTACATCAGTAGAAATCACATATCTGTTGAGATCAGGAGAATAACACCGATATCCCTTTTAAAGACGAGAATATCCCAAGAATACACACTTCAAAGCTTTGGAATCTAATTTTGTAATATGGGGTTGTACATCACGAACATAACACGTGCTTCCAAACATTCTTAGATCTATTAGAAATAAAGGTTTATGAGAAAAAAAGACATAGTAGGGACTATTACCATTAAGGACCGTAGATGGCATCCGGTTAATCAGAAAACATGATATGGATACAACATCAGCCCAAAATTACTTAGGAACTTTCATCTGAAACAACAAGGCACGAGCAGTCTTAAGGAGATGTCTATTCTTCCGTTCAGCCACTCCATTTTGAGAGAGTGTATCAACACATGATGATTGATGGAGAATGCCATGTTGAGTCATATAGGTTTAAAATGGTTCTGACAGGTACTCTTTAGCATTATCACTCCGTAATATGTGCACAGAAATATTGAATTGAGTCTTAATCTCAGCAAAAAAGGCAGAAAAATGAGTGAACACCTCAGAACGATTTTTCATAAAATAAATCCAAGTCATTCTAGAAAAATCATCAACAAAAGTAACAAAATAACTGAATCCTATTTTGGATGCAACAGGACATGGACCCCAAACATCGAAGTGAGCTAACTCAAAAGCAAACTCAGCTCATTTATTAATTTTAAGATCTAATGAGCCTCGATGATGTTTTGCATAGTGACAAGACTCGCAATCTAATGGCGAGACTTTATTAAATTGTGGATTTATTTTCTTCAAAATAGCCAACGAGGGATGTCCCAGCCTGCAATGAGCTTTGAAAGGTGAAGTAGCACTAGAACAAGCCACAGAACGAGTTACCCATGAATCCAGAACATAAAGACCATCAGATACATGTCCTCTACCAAGTATCTGCTTTGTCACAAGATCCTGAAATAAACAATGGTCAGGAAAAAATAAGATACAACACTTTAGGTCTTTAGTAAGTTTGCTTACAGAGATAAAATTGAAAGCAAGATTAGGCAAACTTAGGGCTGAAGATAAAGTGATAGAAGATGTGGGTTTAACAACTCCAGAACCTCAACATGATAAGTTGATCTATCAGCTATTGTTACAGGAGAGGGTACTTTATGAGGCTGAAAAGTAAAAAAGGTTCGAGAATTACCTGTCATACACTACAAGAAATCAGGGGAATAGAGCGGAATTCCGTCTCTAATTGAAAATAGAGACGAAAATAGAGATAGAAAAATTTCGTCTCTATTTTGGCGGTCTCTAAATTTAGAGACCGAAATTTTCTGTCTCTATTTTTAGAGACGGAAATTATTTTTTCGTCTCTAAAAATAGAGACGGAAACGAGTTTTTCGTCTCTATTTTAGAGACAGAAATATCATTTCCGTCTCTATTTTAGAGACAGAAAAATCATTTTCGTCTCTAAAAATAGAGACAGATTGACTTTTCCGTCTCTAAAAATAGAGACGGAAAACTCATTTCCGTCTCTATTTTTAGAGACGGAAATAATTTTTCAGTCTCTAAATTAAATACATATTTTTTTAATATATTATTAACTATATCTTTTAATTATATTTAAATATATTTTTCGTCTTGAAATCTATTTTTAATACATAATTTTTTTTAATAATAAAACTATAATTGGCAAAATTTATATAATAATATTAATGAAATAAGTATTAAATAAAAATTAAGTAAAATAAATAAAAGTATAAATAGTAATGTATTAATATATATATATATGTAATAGGACTACAAGCAAAAGTACTTGAAAAGTATATTAAACAGTAACTAAGATGGAGGTGACTGTGGACGATCAGCCGACGGTACATTAACATTTTGGGTAATGAATTCCTCTAGCCTAGTAATGCGGTCCATTAAAGTGTCGACTGTGCTGCAAAGCTCAATGACCTCATTTGTAGTCGCAGCAAGTCTACTCGCCGTTGCCGTTGAGGATGAAGCAGCATGTGAATAACAAGTATTTGCATAAGAGCCCAAGCCGAAGACCCGTCCACGGCGGTCCCTACCGCCAGCTGCGTCGTAATATACTCTTGCATGATCAACATTACCACCATCTGCCTGCTGACTCTGAAGACCCTCTAGTACCCGTTCCTATAATGAAAATTATTCGAATGTTATTTAAGAGTAATCTAAAACTAAAAACATATAGAAAAATAACAGTAACAATTTTAAAAATCATACATGAACTTGTCTAGCTCGATCGCTGACGAATGTGACACCGTCATGATTTTGCGTATGTGTATGCATAAATAACTCATGAGGATACGGTGTTCTGCCCATACTAGACTCCTGTAAATAAATTATAGGTCAACAATATTTGAACTTAACGTTCCTTAAAATTGTATCAAAAGTAATATGAAAAAACCACAACAATACTCATATATGTTAATATTTTAATACTAAGCGAAAATAATTCTAAAGCGAAAATAATTCTAACTCAAAAAACAATAACACTTGGCCATAAATTTAAAAAATTTCGGCAGAGTTTCCCCTTTAATTTGTAACAAACTCCCTGCTTAAAAAGCATGAAAATATATTTAGAATTGTATTATCCACAATCAAAATCCTTTTCAAACACCTTACACAACATTTTTCCCATCCTCCTTCATGCAATGAAATATTTAGCCTATTATCAAGATGTGATGTATTGCAATAAAAAGTAGCTTGTATAAATTAAGATGTATGAATACTTACGAGTCTGTCAGCATGCTCCCGATGAGACAACGTTCCTCCAGTGTGTATAGAAACGCTAACTCCCTCTGTCCCGCCCATCCTATTAGTAGAATTCCGATCGGCAATTGTGAGGGCCTCCGGTGATGACCAGTACTGCATCCAATGTGCCCAAATTTCTTCATTTATGTACCGTGGTCGTCGACCCTTTTTGTGCAGCTTGTTAAGCCTGTCCTTGTAATGTACACGAGCACGTTTCTCCCAAACAGTGTAGACTAGGTGATCAACCGAGGAATTCCAATAAAAAGCTTTCTGAGAAATATAAAACAAAAAGAAAAAAGTTAAGTATAATATATGTATTTGTACAATACATATAAAATTTAAATAATACATGAATTAAGGTGCAATAATTAGAAATAAATAATTTAATTTAATTACCCAAAACTCTTGAAAATAAAACATTTTTATCTCATAAGATATATTCTTCCATAAAAAATCATTGAGTTCTATTCTCTCCTTAAATGTTCGAGCCATGGAGCGGGAGCAAACACCAGATGGCAAAAAGCTAATAGACAACATAAATATAATAAATTGTAAGAAATGCAACATATCATATATAGTAAATAGAAATACGAATGTTAATAACTCACTATTCTCCTTCAATGACAATATAAATCCGTCTGTCCACACCAATTGATCCGGGCAAAGGGCCTTCAACTGTATCAGGATATCTCTGAGATGCCTCAGATGGAATCTCTGTAGGAGGCGCTCCAGCAGATGATGTACCAGCAGGATGAGATGGGCCTGGATACGTCGGGGGTGTAGATTCTGCAGCCGTATGCGAAGGTGCAGAAGCATGAGACGATCCATCACCTTGACTAACTGGTGTGGATAATGACGAACGCACCCTAGGTGGTTGGATAGTACCAGTCCTTCTCTTGTGATGCATTTTTTTTCCCTGAATATATTATTGAACAAGATTATACATCAGGTTATTATTACATAATCATAATTATATACGGCAATAATACATATATGTGTCATTTGTAAATTAAACCAAACAGAAAGTATTAAATGATATGCGGGTCATATGGATCATAGCAAAAGGGAATAGAATCTCAAACCTTGTAGTTAGCTGATGATAAAGCCGCCCTAGCTAACAGATGAGCTGCTTTATTAGCAAACCCTACACAGACAAACCACTAATCTGATTTTTTTAAAGAAACACAATCACTAATAATGAATTCTTAAAATTTCTATGAATTTTTGAAATTACAACAGGTAATTACTCTACATTTTACATATAATAATTCAAAAAATAAAAAAAATTATTACCTGATGCAGATCTCGCCGGAGGAGGAACGCCGGAGCACACGACGGGCCGGAGAACAACGCTGGCATCGACTCATCGGTGGCAAGGGGATCGGACGGCAATGGGCAACGTACAGGGGGGCAGCGGAATAGGAGGAGAAATGGGAAATAAAGAAGAGGGAAAAAAAGAAAGAGGGGGGAAAGAGATAACCTCACCGGCGTCTACTCGACGGCGGCGGTGGGACCAAACGCCGAATGGCTCGGGCAACGGAGGGAGGGGGCAGCGAATACAGGGAGGAGAAAGGAGAGGGGAAAAGAAAGAGGAAAAAAAAGAAAGAAATGGTATTAGGTTTAAAACCCGAAATTTAGAGACGGAATTAAATTCCGTCTCTATTTAGAGACGAAAATAGTCTTCCGTCTCTAAAAATAGAGACGGAATAACGTTTTCGTCTCTATTTAGAGACAAAAATAGTCTTCCGTCTCTAAAAATAGAGACGGAATAACGTTTTCGTCTCTATTTAGAGACGAAAAATAATTTTCGTCTCTAAATAGAGACGAAAAATTCATACCGTCTCTAAATAGAGACGAAAATATTATTCCGTCTCTATTTTTAGAGACGTAATGAATTTTCCGTCTCTATGTAGAGACGAAAACGTTATTCCGTCTCTATTTAGAGACGGAACAACTATTCCGTCTCTAAATACCGTCTCCAATACTGGCGGAAAAAAATCCCGCCATATTTAGCGACAACATTTAGAGACGGAACGAATTCCGTCTCTAAATAGAGACGGAAAGCAATTTCCATCTCTATTTAGAGACGAAAATTTCTTTCCGTCTCTATTTAGAGACAGAAAATGATTTCCGTCTCTATTTAGAGACGGAATTTATTCTGCCTCTATTTTGGATTTTTCTTGTAGTGATATGATCCGTAGCACCTGAGTCAATGACCCATTGATTTGAGAAAGAAATAAGGCATGTTTTATCTGAATCATCAATTGGAGTGAATTCCTTCAAAAGACGAGCATACTCTTCAGTTGGAATGATAACAGACTTCTCAGAAGATGAACTAGAAGTAGCAATGTTAGCAGTTTGAGTTCTCTGATTACGATTCTGTAGTTTTCTACGATATCGCTTTGTGTGTCCAGGTTCTTTGCAATAGTAGCAAGTAACGTTACTGAAGTCATTATTTCTAGTGACATTTCCTCCTCTATTGCGGTTCTTTCCAACTCCATTTTCTTCTCCTTTAGCAACTAGTACACTGGGCTGTTGGATCGGCTGAGCATTCTTCTCTGTTCGTAGCAGTCTGCTAAAAATATCTTGAAGAGTAGTAAGTTCAGGGCTAGAAAGAATTTGAGATTTGGCAGTCTCAAATTCTGAAGGAAGACTGGCTAGAAAACTCATTATAGCCATTTGTTCCCGCTGAGTTTGTAATTTCTTAATATTTGTGCTAAGCGGCAATAGGACATTCAATTCTGCATAAATTTTGTTGAACTCCATAAAATGAGCAGTAAGTGATTTGGTCTCATCTTTTTCAGCACGGTAAAAAGCCTTACATACATCATAGATGCGAGTAATATTTCGTTTACCCGAATACAAGAAAGTTAAATAATCCATTAGCTCTTTGACGTACTCACAGTGATCTACTAACCCCACCACAGCATATATACACAACGGAATTGGGTTTCTTGGAGTCTAGCTATTTCAGACACTCGTATTGGTCAATGATGCTTCTTTTCCTCTTCTTGCTTTGTCTTCAATATCTCGATTGCAGAGTGAGACTGGGCCAATATGCCATGCTCTCCTTCCTAATACGTTTGTGAAACCATCAGCATATCCAGGGTCAAGCTCATAGAAAGTGTTCACAATTACTCCAAATCTATTGGGTTTGATTCGTTGGCTGACTTGAACAGTCTTATAAAGTCATCTAAATTCTGGATATGCTTTTGTAAATCTTTATTTCTCCAGGAAGATTAGGAACGGTGAATCTGATGGAACTTTCTTATATATGGCTCGCACTGAAAAATAGACATTATAGTACATAAAGCAAAGAAACTCATGCCATGAAAAACAAGCCTTGGAAATCCAAATTTGGAAGCAGAATGAGTAGCCCAAGGAAACAACACATGAGCAACAACGCAATCTGGACGAATGTCTGAGGTTTCTCCAAGTGTTGTTGAAGCAAAGTTGTGGCTCTGCAGAACTTATCTATAATGTCCCAACCCACTTGGTTTGAACTGAGAAAGTCCACATTTTCACATCCCTCAGGCAACCCAGCCTCAGTTGTTGGAAATCTAAGAACTGGATATTGATATCCAAGTTTTTGGTTCTTTGGATTTGTTTGGAAATGGGAGGCTCGTTAAGAGAAGTGGTGATTATGGTATTCTTGAAGTTTCTTGAAGCAAAGATCTTGGCTTTGTCCACGAATGGTATAATGTGGCCATCAGCCATGAAGGGAAGGAAAAATATATGTGGTTTATGAGTTTCACCAGCCATGATTAATTTCACAATCAACAATTAAATCGTTATTTCATTAATTTACAATTTGATTAAATATCCAAAATAAAGCCTTCAATTTGCAATGGTGTCGGTAACAACTAAACTATTGCATCTCTTCCCACTTGAATTTTCGACCAAAAGATCAACTGCTATAAAAGATCAGATGGAAGATTTGTGGGTTAAATTGACCCAAAATTTTGAACACAAGCAATGGAATATGCATAAAGCATCAACCGTGGTAACAGAAATTATCTTTGCATGATTAGGCCAACACTAACTATATTTTTACAACACAATGCCAATGATGGCAAATTACTACACTGCAGATCATTGTCATTTTTCACTTCCTGTAAGAATCTGAATGAGACTGAAGTGCTCTCATAATCTCCTGCACAAGGGGCTGAAGAAGCTGCCGTTGATAAAGCTCTGTGCTCGGCAATTTATCTGACATCTTCCTTGCATCTAAGCTAATTATATAATCCTCACGCATTCTGCTGCCTCGCCAAGAAGCATACTAAACTTGGCACTTCTAATAAATAAAAGAGCATTCATCTGACATTCACGGCACCTTGGCAACGGTTCGGCTAGATATTCCATGCAACAATTTAACAAACCCATGAAAGCTAAGCTTCCCATCAGTGTGCTTTATCCAGTCGTTGAGAACAGCATGGACTGGTATAGAGGGGCCGAGCCCAAGTTCCTGATAAAGTGTAAAAATTTTCTGTGTCATAACTGCAGTTTGTCTAAAATAATATAAAACTTTGAAAGCATCTGTCAGAAAATACAATATGATATGTACAATCTGATAAAGCTAATTTGTCTTGTGAACTGCAAATTTCAACGTGTTAAATGCACAATCTCAGACAATCAAGAAATGGGACAAATCTCGTAGACAGCCACATAAACTACAATATGATACAACAGAAAAACAATGAATATCCAAATTTTCAGAAAAGCCGTGATATGTTGGCCAACTTCCAGATTTGTATATCTTATGAAACAGATGGTTAAGATGTCATTACATCAGCTTACAGACTTACCACATTGTATTCTAATTATGAAATATGACATCAAAATGCCAAGAATCATTGATGCCAAACAAATAACAGAATTCCCACTTACTGAAGCAAGCTCCTCGATAACAATAGCCCTGTTTCCATCCTTTTCAAAAAGTTCATATGCAGAACGAGCACGCTGTTCCCAGCGATCAAGTGCTTCCAGCTGATGAACACTCAATGCAGCTGCACAAAATTCTTCAAAATCCATTCTTCTGTATTGAAGTGCATTTAGCTGTTGTGAAAATAAAAATAAATAAATAAATAAATAAGGAGGTAGGTATGAAAGTTAGAAGCATGTGCACATATATGGCGGAACAGCCTAAAAACATTTGGTACTAGGGTTCATACTGAGGATAGAAAATCAGGAATCCGTGAATCCTTCATTGCATCAGTTGCATTTTTCAACAAGGCCTGCAAAATGGCACAATATTTCCCATTAATTAGTCATGCTTTCTCAAACAAGCATGCGGGCATAAAAGAGAGAAAGAAAGTGAAAGAGGAAGGACACAAACCACTCTAAAGTTTTCCAAGGTTACACTGCCATTTTTGTTTGGCTCTAAAAAAGCAAATTGCTCTTTCAGATAATAGAGTTCATCTGCTGTCAATGTCTTAGCCAATGCCTGCAAGATTGACCCAAAACCAACAGATTGGTCAGAAGGAAACTGACCAAAAGCCTAATGCTCACAATAGTAGGAAAACACAATATCTAGAGGATCATAATCAGTATCCCACATGAATTGGAAAAGAAAAAGATCTGAATATTTGGACATTAAAAACTTGCAAGATGTAAGAATAGAAATTCCGAAATGTGAAGGCATGAAATTTATCGGATGAAGTACTTATACTAATATGGATAAACCGGATTCTTTCCAATTATTTAACACCACAGATGTATACACACCCTTAAAGCAGCCTTACGCAAAGATGATGAGCGCGTATATTGCTTCATGAGTTTGAAAATTAAAACATCAAGAGGTACTTTTGCATTATCATGGTTCCGTATCCAAGGATGACCTGCAAATAAAAGATTATAATGGTGATTCAGAAGAATGAAATTGAACATATAAAGTTATGAGAAAATGAAGCACGCACTTAAAGCCTGAGCAGCTGTCATTCGCTTCCTCGGGTCCTTGTTTAGTAGACGCCTCACAAAATCTTTGGCCTCTGGAGATAAAGAAGGCCAAGGAGCTTCATCGAAACTTGGATCAGCTTTCAAGACTGCCCTAAAAATTCCAGACTCTGTCCGCGCCCAAAATGGACGACTACCGCATAACAGAATATATGCTATAACGCCTATACTCCACACATCAGCTTCTGTGCTATAAGATCTATGGAGGACTTCAGGTGCTACGTAGTATGCACTACCCACAATGTCATTAAGCCTTTCATCTGCAAAACACTTCATGTCTCAAACAACCACCCAATGTCAACTAGGACCAAATTCTAAGTAAAAACTCGATTAGATATTGCCAAATGGGACAAACCTGGTCTAACAAAATCTGACAAACCAAAGTCTATGACTTTCAGTTGAGAGTTCTCATCCTTCGATGTATAAAGAAAGTTCTGATCAAACAAAAAGATGATTTAGACTACAATATAGGAAAGCATACCCCCAATGGCAATGCAATGAGACATTCCGATTACTCCTCTCTTTAATTAGTATCCATTCTTTTGCTCAGATGAATAGTACAATATAAAGGTATTTGTTTCCTTTCCCGTTTTTAAAGTGCTGCAGAAGTAAATAACTACACCATCGCGTTTAAGCTTCATACAAATGTTATTACTCCCAGGATGATAACAGTCAATCCATCTCTGCAGCTAATATAGCTTTTAAGCATTATTAAACTTGCTTACTCAAATATTGAAGCAAAGCATGAACAAGTCAGGTTAATAACTTTGCTCGCATTTGTAATTTCATAAATATTTAAATTCCATAATCTAAATCACTTAATTTTAATTACTTTATACATTTAAGTTAAAAAGAAAGGTGATATTTTGAAGCACAAAACAATCTTTTCAAAAATAAACTTTTGTAATACACAAATCATCACCAGTAATTTCCATGTGAATACGCATCCGCCAAACATGACATCCTCCCCCACCACCAGTGATCCCATTCCCACAGAAATCATCACTATAATGACCATTATTAACTAATATTGCTGCCAGGTAACACCTCTCATGCAACCCCTGCATCTTAAAAGCTTATGCTGAGTTTTTTATTCATATGCAATGATTACCCATCAGAAAATGTTATTAACATCAAGACTCATAGTTTAATTCTCAGCACCATTTGGTTGTACTCTAGGTACCCTATTTTAGATAACTATTCTTTTCTCTCTGGAGACAACTATTTCCTTAGGCTCAACAAAAAATAAAATTATTCTACAAAACAAAGGCCGTAATATATTCTTTTTCACAAACAAAAGGATCAAGAAGGATAACTAATCACTTGCGTGCTTTTTATAGTCCAGTATTTCCTTATAATTCTCAAATAGAACAATTATCACCAATCCCAAGGTCCAACTTAGCTTAGCCACACACATCAAGGGATTATTCTCCATTAACCCCAACAAATGATATAACTTGATGCATTAAGACCATTATTCTCACTGAGATAGTTGATTGCGGACCAGTTTATTGTTTGACAAACCCAAGTAAACAACAGCAGGAAACACAGAATAGGCACAACAGAACTATTTGAAGCCAATTTTCTTCTAAAGCCCTATTGTGTAATTAGAGCAGACCCATCCCACTTCCAGGTTTTGCCAAACTGCTATATCATAGAATGAATTCCTAGTGCAAAAAAATCTAGCCACATCCAAATGCCCTAAACTCTTTCCCTCCAGTAAATCTAATAATGCATGGGATTGTCTCATAAAAAAAAAAGAGAGAAGAACAACCATAGGAATATGTTTCACCTCTGGTTTAAGATCTCGGTGCACCACGCCCTGTAGATGGCAAAAAGCAACAACACTTAGTATCTGCACCAAGACAGCTTTTGCATCATCTTCCGAATATTTCCCACCCCTAAATATAGTAATAAATTTACTAGTCAGAAGATAGAATGAGGTAGAAAAAAACAAACTTAGAGCAAACTTAAAGTTTCAATGAAGCCACTACTGAAATAATCACCTTGAAAGTATTCTGTCTAGGAGCTCCCCTCCTTCACATAACCTGAAAGGTCCATAGGAAACTATTTCATGAGATCAAATATCTCATAAAGTCTGCATGCAGGAAGTGATCATTCCTCTCAACATTGTTTAGTAGGTCTACCCTTATAAAAAGTTAAACTACATCAATATGCTCGAACAAAGGGGCAAAGATTTGGAATGAAATGAAAAGATTGTTTCTCATCATCTCATGAATCATCCAGAAGATAGAAGTTCCACTCACTATAACAATAATGAGCATACAATAGAAAAATACATGATTTGGTAAATGTTTAAAATTCCAAGCTTACTCCATTACTATGTAGACATTATCAAAGTCTTCAAGTGCATCATAGAACTGCACTAGATTGCTATGTCCTGTCAAGGCCCTTAACAGTTTCACCTCTCTTCTCACATCCTCAATTGCAATAGCTGTTGTCATCTGGCAATATAAAGTACATCAGAATGAATAAAGAAAGAAGATAGAAAATATCAAGGTGGGAATACAAGTAGAAGTTTAGCATCGAACCGGAAGAGGTACACTAACAATCAGAGGAATAATACAGGTTACCATATAAGGATGACTATATTATTTCCACACTCCTTCTAACCAATTAGAGAAGCACCACACCATAGTCCAAACTAAGATGAGATGTAAGCAGAAGTTTGATACTGAACCACTAAGAACCAAAGGAAACATGCAGGCTACCATGTATGAAATGACCATATTATTTCCAATTTCTACTGAGAGAATCAAGTGCATCACACATTATTTATTTTTACTACCTTGTCTGTAGTCCAAGATATGAAAGTCACTAGCAACTCAAGAGTCCTATCAATACCAGATATAGCAAGGTTCACTAATTAGACTGATTTCCCTTCCAACAAGGTCATGCAGCACTCCCTTACCATAATAGACCATTCATTGTTTATGACAAGCATTACAGTTTCAGATGATAAAAGCCAGAGCTTTCCATACAAAAAGAGCCTATATTGTAACAAGAAGATTGTGTAACTTGCAGTAAAATCCCAAGATATCACTTCGAATTTCAATCTCAAACTTTTTTCTCATAGTTGCATGTCCTATAATAATATCAAACATTGATGTAGAAATGAGACAAACTATAAATATCCTTTGGCTTAGCCAAGTCACAGACTTTGTTGAGCATGAGAAAGTCAGACATAGTGGATCAGGTACAGGGTGGGTTTTCATACACCCAAACCCATCTTGTCTTACTTAAGGCAGCATGTATTAGGTATTGGCCCCTATAAGGCAAAAGAAGCATAAGCGTTTGTTCTAATATATTTACAAATGGTTTATTTGTAGAATAAATATTGAGTGTTCTAACCCAAAAGATGAGAAAACTTTCAAAATTCTGTTTATTTTGCAGTATTTTATACATGTTTACATGTAATAATGTAGTCAGTCTGTAAGTTTGCATATAAATATGTTTTTGTGCAAGCCTACCAGTGGTCCATTGATAACTAGGCAGATTTTATTTGTCCCTTTGGTATCAAATATCACAGGCACGCTGCCCTGCCACTGCCATCCCAAGGCAAACGTCAATTGCTCATGAAGTGGCAAAACAGCCTACCTCCAAAAAAAGTCAACAAATAACACACTCAAGGATAATTTAGCAATAGGCCTCAGGACTATAAAACAATCTCCACAAAAAATAGAGGCTCACTACAGACTCCAGAGACAACCAGTCAACCTTATATGCATCAGAAAACCAGCCATATTCAGCAGTCTTTGAAAATATATAATCAAATGCTCATCTCATAAAAAACATACAGAATAGTCTCTATGCTTCATGATCTTGTTTTTAATTAATTGGAATTTGACAGGAAGGCATCTCAACAAAGATTGGTCATCACCTACGATATTTATCTTCTGAAGCTACTGACTATTTATGTCCATCAAGCTTCTTCAAACGCCAGTTATAAGAATTTACTGCCATAGTAATTTACAATGGGCAAAAACTTGCAGGGATAGTCTCTATCTCGTAAAAACATACAGAATAGTCTCCATGCTTCAGGATTTTGTTTTTAGTTAATTGGAATTTGACAGCAAGGCATTTCAACAAAGATTGGTCATCACCTAGTATATTTATCTGCTGAAGCTACTGACAAATTATGTCCATCAAGCTACTTCATATGCCAGTTATAAGCAGTTATTGAAGTACTAATTTACAATGGGAAAAAACTTGCAGGAAGCTCCAAAAGCTATATGGATAGGAACTCAACTATGAAAAGTCTGAAACAAATCCAAGAAGCAATTAACATTGTCCCCTCTTGGAAGAAGATTCAAATCACTGATGGATCTTCTGCCTAATACGGAATTCTATAAATCAATAGTGTCTTTCAGAGATACCAGTAAACTACTACAACCCTTTCACCTTCCAATTTAGATATAAACATAACATGGCGATGCCCATTAGTTGATTGGTTGTGTAAGCAATCAGATTCATTGTGGGTCCACCCAAAGAACCCCACCCCATATGAGCAATTAATCCTTTCCAGTGATCGGGTCCACTCACAGTCACAGACATTGGAACAATCTTCTCTCTTTCTTTAACATCAATCCTCAAATTTCAAAATGTCGACAGAACATAATCAGAACAACGCTTTAGAAAAATCTTAACAGTAGTTCGCGCCTTTTTAGGTAACTCACTTTTATTAGCTGGACAACCTAAAGGTTCAAACCGAAAATACCTCAAACAAGCATAATCAAAGGAAAAAAGGTGGACCTTAAGATCAATCATTCCATTGACCAATAAAAATAAACAAACAAGATGGCCGCTTTGTGTCTATCACACTCAAAGAACCAATCTTTAAGGTGGACAAACGTATAAAATTAATCCCAGCATTCCACGTCTAGAAGGATTCCTTCTTGACCATATAAATTAAGTTGATTTCTCACATCTATATATTTAAAAATAAGACTAATACCCAGAAATAGAATTGACCACAAAATTCAGCATCCAACTTTGAAAAAATCAGCTAAAATAGAAAGGCCAAGAAAATTTAAAAAAAAAAAAAAGTAAACTAAACCAACGAATCAAGAACATGCAAAACTAAATCAAATTAAGTTATCAAAATCTAAAGTAAATTAAACACAGAGGACTTTAAAGAAAGAACCTTGGATTTGGGTATGACTTTAACAGCAACTTGCTGTCCTTTACGGTCACCTTTCTTGAACCGGGCAGAACAAGTATACCCAAAATGCCCTCGGCCCACCTCCTCCCCAACCTCCAATCTACTTGTAAACTCCTTCGAAAACCCAAATCTCTTATCCAACTCTACTTCGCTATCATCTTCTCCTTCCTCCGGAATCGCCGCCTTCTTCTTCTTCTTCTTCCCCTGCTCCCGCCGGCGAAGGACAGCTCTGATATGCTTGGCCGGGGATGGCGGAGGGAACGGCTTCTTGAAGATCCTTAACGGTGTAGGAGTAGAATTATTGGCCGTGGATTCAGTAGAAGCCGATTTTTTAAACAGATAGGCAGGGCTTGGGGTATAGAATGGGAAGAAAGGTGAGTGCTTTGGATTGGGGAGAGGTGTGCGCGGAGATTTCGGAGTCTGGGTCGGGTTCGGATTATCATTTGCGGCTTGTTCTTGAGGGGCGTAAGGATTGGGCTTTGGTGGCTTTGAGGTGCAGGTCCCCATTTTAGTTTTTGAAGGAGGACGAGGTTTTTTGGGTAGTTATGACATTGTCTGGGGGATCTGATGGCCGAGCTGGCGGTGGAGATGACGGTGGTGGTGGTGGTTTGGAGAATGTGAAGAGAGAGAGAGAGAGGGAGAGATTGGGAGGAAAAGGGTGGGATTTGCTGGTGAAGAATAGGACTTGAAGCTGAAACTTTAAAGCTGAAAGTGAAAGTGAAAGTGAAAGTGAAAGTGAGCTGTACAGTGTGAAGACCCACGACACGAGCCATGCACATGACTTATTTCATAATTTTCTCTATTTTACTATTTTCCATTGTTAATATATATATAAAAAAAAAATTGGTTGAAATTCATTGATAAATAAATTCAGTATCAAACAAAATAAATAAACTTTTATAAATAAAAAATTATAATTTAAACCTAAAATTCAACCAAAACCTTAATCAATTTATTCTAGAAATTTTAGAAAGTAAATTTCATTTGTTTTGTTGAGTTCATGCCTAAAATATTTAAGTTGAAACTTAATTAATCTTCGTAACCTTAAAAATAATAGTAATTGAAAACACAATAACTGATGAAATAAGACGTTATGTTTTAAATTATTTTAGGTCAGACAAATCTATTTTTAATAAATTAATGGTCAAATTATGAGAACATATAATATTACTTAGTTGCTTAAGGAAATTTTATATATACTTCATTATGTCTTTGATCGAATAATTAATGTTACAGCGAAGACAAAAGTTAGTTGTAATTTGTAATTTGTATTTGTATAAGTTATAAAGAGAGTGATTGTTGTAGTTGTGTTTATGACTAGCTAATACCTCAACTATAACTCTCTATTAAGATATATAGTTTTCTTTTCTTTTGTTGAAAATTAAGATGTGGTTAATATTAAGATCTGGTTGAAACTAGTAGTGAGTATGGACCGATTAACCAATTTATGAGTCCCAAAAAAAATTAATCTATTAATATCGATTTTTTAAAATACTAACTATTAATTAATTCGTTACAATTGGTTAATTAATCTATCGATTTCGAATTTTCGGTTCGGTTAAATAATATTTTTCGGCTAATCACTATAATTATAAGATGTATTCGTAAATAAAATTAAAATATTTAAAATATTTAAAAATTAAAATTTTTTTATTATAATATAACATCGTTGTTGTTAAAATAAAAGTTTTTGGTGAAAATAAGCAACTTTATTTTTAAAAATTAAGACTTAATAATTAAATAAATTAACCGGTTTATGATCACCATAATTAGATAGACGGTTACACTTATTAATCGCCAATTAAAAAAAATACTTGAAAACATGAAATAATTAGGACAAAAATACTTTAAAATGCAATATTATTAAAATAAATTCATCCAATACTAACAACTATTTTTTTTATTTTTTTTTAATTTGATACACATTATTTCACATATATTAAAAATTATATTTTTTTTTAAATTATTGAAAATTTTAGTTAATAATAATAGAGGTGGCAAATATATTAATGTTATATAAGTTTTCAAATATATTTTGATTTTCATTAATGAAAAATTGATAAATCAATAAATAATAATAAATAATAAATATGGATATATTGAACAATTAATAAATTAACTAAAATATTTAAAATAAATTAAAATATATTTGAAATATATTTTAAACTAATGAAAATTAAAAAAAATATAAATAATTAAATATGAAAATAATGAAATAAAAATATTTGTAATAAATATATATATATATATATATATATATATATATATATATATAAATTATAAGAGTGTTTATGTATTGGTTATCAGTTCGGTTAACCGGTTCATGAGAAAAAAATTAAAACAGTTCATTTACTACAAAAAAAAAAAACAAAATTAGCGACGGCTTTAAGAATTAGTCATGAAAATTCATTTTTCATTTTTCATTTTTGCAACTAATTTAGCAACGAAAAAAAATAGTTCTTAAATTTTGTAGCTATTTATAGCATATTTTTTGCGACTAATTTAGCGACCGAAAAATTTATCGCTAAAATAGCGACGGTAATATCAGTCGTTAAATTTGAAGGCAATTATAAGAGTGTTTATGTATCGGTTCGGTTAACCGGTCCATGAGTAAAAAAATTAAACCAGTTCATTCATTACAAAAAAAAAATAAAAAATAAAATAAAATTAGCGACTAAAATTAGCGACGGTTTTAAGAATTAGTCGTGAAAATTCATTTTTCCTTTTTTACAACTAATTTAGCGACGAAAAAAAGAAACAGTCGTTAAATTTTGGCGGCAATTTATGGCGCTTTTTTTGCGACTAATTTAGCTACCGAATAATTTGTCGCTAAAATAACGACGGCAACATCAGTCGCTAAATTTAGAGGCAATTTTAGCGATTTTATTTGCGACAGATTTAACGACGAACTCTTGTTGTCACTAAACACACTTAGCGACGAAATAGCGACAGATATTTTTGTTGCTAAAAAATTTTCAAACTTTTTAACTATGAAAATAATTTTTAGGAATTAAAATGATATTTTAGCGATAGAATAGCGATAAAATTATCCGTCGCTATTTATTTTTATTGAAATATATATTTCATATAGCGACGATTTTTCGTCGTCGCTAATTTAGTCGTTAAAAATGTTTAATATTATATAAATAATAATGCATAAAATCCCTTAAGTCTAGAATTAGGGGGGGGGGGGGATGAAAAAAAAAAAGGCAGATAATGAAATAGGGGAGTGACGAAAGCAAGGAAGCAGGAGAGATCGGACCCTAGAGCAAAATCCGAGATGAGAGAGAGCGAGAGCGACGGCGCATGGCAGAGGGGCTGGAGACCGGCGATAGCAACGGCAACCGATCTCCCTCCCCGTTGCTCCTCTGCCGGCGTTGCTCCCTCTTGCACGATTTGAAGCTCGCGATCTCTCCCCTCCAGCGCCGATCTGCTCCCCCCGCCGCCGATCTCTTATGTCCAACCGCCGATCTTGTCTCTCGATTCTCTGATTTCTTCGTTCAACACTCAAATCGCTGAGTTTCAAGAACTCGTCATTGCCCAAACCAGGGAGTGCTTTTTTAATTTTCAATTTATATTTGTTTTTGTTATTCGATCGAATTAGAATTAAAAGTTGTTGTTCAATTATTTTATGTCTTTGCCTACACATGCAGTGTACTAGGCGAGCAGCATCACCAAGTTGTCGACGGTGGACACTGCATTGAAAACAATAGAGCTACAACTATAATCTATCAAGGACCGCCTGCGTGAGGAAATTATTACGAACTTTTCAATGAAGTATTTTTTAAGAGGTAAATCTTGATAAAGAACATAAATCATTTTGGTTTATTATTATTTTACTAATTTATATGTGGTGGTAATAGATTGGCAAAATATATTCTCAAACTCTAAAGTTATATGTGTTGTTGGATATTTAAACTTTTATTTACATCCTTCAAAACTTTTACAATGCATAATTTACTGGCTGCACATCATAGAAATTCAACTCGCCTAAGTGTTTGTTTAATTGTTACTTTTAGCTTTCTGAAGTAAAATTGGTTACATGCAAGCTGTACACCTAGCAAACACAGCTCCAGATTCACATTTCACCTTACTTAATCAACCCACATCATCATATCATTGCCTTGGCTGCCATGTTAATCTTTATACGATCCTACTACACACTTACCTTGTTCATGCTTAAAGACATCAACATATTTCTTTTAATTAGATATTTCAATTTTGAATTTTAGATATTTAAGAGGAAAAATGTTTAAATTAGAAAGGATGATTTATAAGGAAAAACACCCAATTATTATAGAGGAAGCAGAAATGTAAGTTGGGTGCTTTTAGAACAGCCATGTGAGTTGCTTTGATGATGTCCAAGGCAAAACCCATATTTCATGCTAGTGCCTCCTTTTTTATTTTCTGGTCCAACATTCATTTGATTAAACTAAACTTAACATCAAAGTGTCAATAATTAACTCTACTTCAATGTATACATTGGTTTGATCCCTTTATTATCATAAAATTAATGTGCCAACCTGCTCTATTGCGATTTGATCTCTTTTGTGTGTGTGTGTATATATATATATATATATTACAAAGAAGAGCTTGTAAAAATGGAGTATAATTAGGTTGGGTTGGTAGAGTGAAAAGTGTGAGTATGAAGTTTGTTTTCAAGATAGAAGAAGAGTTGTTGACCATTTGGCAACTCAGATGCAGAGGCATTAAATTCCAATAAAAGCAAAAGCTAATCAAATTCAAGCTTAGAAGTGTGAATTAAACAAATACTGACTTGAGCTGTTGCTTGGCTTTTTTATTATTATTTTAACATTATTCTATTTTTTTGTTTCAAGATTTTGGTCCCGAAAAGACCAAAATTGCAACAAAAACAATAATGCCAATGCAGAGATTTTAACTTCAAGGTTTTTAGGTATTCCAACACTTATTATCTAGTGTGTATTGTAGCATATAAGGTATGTAGTGACTCTTTTAATCACTTTTCTTATTTTTGTTGATTTTATGAGAAAAGAGCCGTGCATCTCCACCACTGTGGTATATAACTACTGCTAATGCACTGGATTCTCTGTCCTCATTTGATCTTTCATTTTTTGTAAAAGTTAAATTATTCACTTTTTCTTCTCATCCTTGCTAGATTTATTGGATGCTACGGTTTAAATGCCGAAGGAAGTCAATTCCGTTGGCAATTTTATTTTCAGACGGAAAATCATGACTTTTCGTCGGAAAATCATTAATTTCTTGTAGTGTTTGTTTATTTTTATTTTTTTTTTTGATTTTAGGCCTCTATTCAAGATAAGACTCAAACTCTTATCACTCAAATTGAGACACAAAATCAGTTCGAAACCAATTAAGATACGAAATCAGAGACAACATCTAAAAATTTAAAGAAAAAGTCTATTAGACTAAAATCAGAGGACATTGAATATATTATTAATTAGAATTTATGTTGTATTTTTTTAATATATGCTTTTTTAGTATAATTTTGCTTAGTATTTATTAGGAACATAATATGAAAAATTTATGTATGTTATTTTTTTTACTTATTTTAAATGGTTTTATTTTGTTGAATATAAGTTCTGTTTTCAGTTTATTCGGTTCGGTCCAAAACCGAATATTTACACACCCTAATTGTACAATTTAATGTACTTCTATAATATTATATTTTGTAAATTAATAGTATTTTTAATAATATTACATAATTACTATTTATAAAAAATTAAATTTTGGATGTAATAATAATAAAAAAAATTAAATTGAAAATAATAATAAAATATTAAAATAATAATAATAATTTAATATTTTAGCGACGGAATTTCTTGTCGCTAATATTTTTTAATATTTTCAAAGACTATATTTAAGAACTTTTAGAAATGATTTTTTTTTAGCAACACTTTTAGCCGTCGCTATTTTTAGCGACGGTTTTATGTTTTGGTCGCAAAATTCCTTACGACAGTGTAATTTGCGACGGTTAGTCGTATCGTCGCTAAAAATATTTAGCAACGGAATTTTTCCTAAATTCCGTCGCCAGTTTCTTTTTTTGTAGTGATTAATATCGATTTTTTTTAAATATTAATCGTTAACCATTAAAATTGATTCAATTAACCTATTTTTTGAATTTTTTGAATTGGTTTCGATTCGATTTTTCGATTAATTAAGTTTAACGATTTTTTTAATCACTTCTAGTTGAAACCTTCATAAATTATAATATATACTAACTCACATTTTAATTATCCAGCAGACTATATATATATATATATATATATATATATATATATATATATATATATATATATATATATCATTTTTGAGAAAATGTGAATTTGCATCTTCTACCTATAATTGAAGGGTAGCCGCACAAAGAAGTTAGTAAGTAAATAGCAGTTAATGTTAAAATGATTCTTGTTGGTATCATTATAAAAGAAAATATATTTATTGCTTTGAATCCTTTTTCTGACACAAGTACAAAACTGAAAAACCACCTTAGTGCACATATTGTGCATTAAATTTGACATGCAATATTATACTGTGGTAGACTAATTAGTGGAGCATTTACTTTGTAAACTGTTAAACCTTTTCATCATTTCTCTATAATCATACTTTCTTTTCAATCCAAATTAAACTTTCATTACTAATATAAAAAATATATCTATAAGCTATAAATAAAATTATAAAATTTTAAAATACATAAAATATATATGAAACTAATAAAATTACTAAAATAATATGGTAATATACAGCGAATAATTTACTTTTAGTGAAAAATTCAGTTTATTTATTGTCTATAAAAAATTGTTGAACCACATTCCATACAAAAATGACAAAAATTTCCATTCAGTAAGATAACAGCCTCCAAGTTAAAAGAATAAATTTGCATGACAAATACTTAAACTACATTCAATTTTAGTTAATACAAACTAATCAAATATACATAAACACAAATAAAATCTAAACAAACAAGAAACCAAATATGAGATTAAGAAAAATTATGATCTCAATTTATTAAAATAAAAATAAAGAAAAATCAATAGAATATAAAATTGAAAACAATAAATAAATATCAGAAATTCATATTTACAATCTGAAAATTATTATAAAGAGATTTGAAAAAATTAAAAAAAATGCAGAAAAATAAAAAAGAAAAAATTAAAATTAAAAGAAGAGAAAAAAACAATGGGACTTTGAATCTCCTACAATCGTAGTTATTTCATTTGGCTAATTTTTTATTGCAATTTAAAAGCCTAAAATACAAACGTGTCCGCATATTTTATATAACAATAATAATAATTTAAACAGCATGAATGTAAAAACATTTCACTTAATCCCACTTATATTTGAAAGCTAAAATAGAGGCATAACTATATAAATTTGAGTAATTAAATGAAAATATTAATAATGAAATGTTGGCAATACTATACTAATCTCGTTTTCCATATAAAAACAAAAACTTGATTCTTTCGGTGCAAATAAAAGGGGTTTTTTTTAGTTTGGTGTGAAATTGAAAAAAATTAGGGAGATTGGTGCTACAGGAAAAATAATTGAAAAAGTGGTGTGCCGAAAAACGGCACACATTATTGACGTTTTCTGAAATAGAGGGGCACACGCAGAAAAGGAGTAAAGTTGCCAGAAAACGGCACCCATTGGTGCCGTTTTCTGGCAAAATGATTTAATTTTTTTTTATTTTTCCAGGCACAAAACGGCACCGTTTTGCTCCTGGAGAGGTGAGCGCCAGAAAATGGCACCATAGGGTGCCGTTTTCTGACGCAAGAGGCGGGCCAGGTCAGTCAGAAAACGGCACACTTATGTGCCGTTTTCTGACAGCCAGAAAATGGCACATAAGTGTGCCATTTTCTGACAACAAAAAGGCAAAAATTGAAAATTTGATAAGCTAATTTTTGGAAAACATATTTCAATATCACAATTTTGAATTCTCAAAATTTTTATCATATTTCGATCAAATTTTTAGACAATAACACATTTTGAGGAAGAGTTTTAGTATATATAGGTGATGGATATGGTAGGTTATTCATCCAATTCTTGTCGAACTTAACTCTGGCATTAATAGTCTAATTCTTATTTAATGGTTGAAAATTATAAATATGAATAAATTGCAAAATCATTTTGAAAATATTAAAAAAAAAAGCCAATAAAATAATAATAAAGTATATGTTAAGAGAAAATATAAAATGAACTTCACCTTTCTAAAATCCTAATTTAATCATAACTCTTAGATATAAGTGTGGTAAAAATAGTGCCTGTGCCGTGTATCCATTTTTCCTAATAAAATAATAAAAATGTTAGTTTAGACTAATATTCAAATAATAGAAAATTATTTAGCCTAAAAAAATTTATGCTGATTTACATAAATTTAAATATGTAATAATTCAACTTGGCTTTAATGTTTTCCAAAAATTAGCTTATCAAATTTTTATTTTTTGCCTTTTTGTTGTCAGAAAATGGCAGACTTATGTGCCATTTTCTGGCTGTCAGAAAACGGCACATAAGTGTGCCGTTTTCTGACTGGCCTGGCCCACCTCTTGCGTCAGAAAACGGCACCTTATGGTGCCGTTTTTTGGCGCTCACCTGGAAAAATAAAAAAAAATTAAATTCTTTTGCCAGAAAACGGCACCAATGGGTGCCGTTTTCTGGCAACTTTACTCCTTTTCTGCGTGGGCCCCTCTATTTCAGAAAACGTCAATAATGTGTGCCGAAAACTTTTCCAATTACTTTTCCTGTAGCACCAATCTCCCTATTTTTTTTCAATTTCACACCAAACTAAAAAAAAACCCCAAATAAAATGAGTAATAATATTTAACAAATAGGTTTAGGTGAACAACCATGCACAAAATTTGTTCAGTTGTACGTGGGAGGTTGTTCTTTATTCTTTTTCAGTGGTTTAGTTGAGTGGGAGTCAAGATTATTAAATACGTGTGGTGGCTGTCTGGTCAATAAAGCACCAATGCCCGTTTCAGCTTTTATATTAGTATTAATTATTTACACATAATCCCAAATCCCAATCTTTATAAAATTATAAGATGCCAAACATTATTGGTTGGAACCATAAATAAATTAAAATTTTATACATCATGTATTGAATTCTGATAAGCATAAGAGATTACATGTAATACCTTGCCCCATTTGTCCGTGTGACCTTGGCTCACATATACATAGTCTATAAATCATCTTACTTTTATTTATGTATATATATATATTTCAATCAATGTGTTATTATTTTCTAATTGTTGGGATCCATGTAATACAATTAATTTAGATTTCAGATACATATGAATGTCCCGTCCATGTGCAACGGAAACATCCATATCAATAATCACATTCATAGTTTAATTTTTATTTTTTGTTTAATGATTTGGTCTGCCGTCCACCACAAGTTAGCCTTTTCATAAGGATTACTATAATGTCATTTTTGTTTGATGTCTAAAAGTAGAAAGCAACAACGAAAATTAGTTAATTTAGCAGTCACTATTCAATCAAGAGTGCAAAAAAATTCAAATTCGATTCATACTAATAACATTATGTTTATAATTAGAAATTATACTTAAAAAAATCATAAATCATTCTTAATTATCCTGAAAATGGCAATAATTTAAATTTTATAATTTTGTAGCTATCTTTTTCTAATTCACATTTTAAAAAAATAAAAGCATCATCATATCCTAAGGAAAAATGATTCAATGCACCTTGTTTGGTAAATCATATACCTCTTTTCATATCTATGTATCTCTATCAATAATCTTTGCTTCCCAATAAGCAAATATTTCTCCACTTCAAAACAATAATAACAATTGGATTCCATCCCTTCACAATTTAAGCTTCTAAACATCTCTTCTGATCATAATAACAAAATATATTAATAGTCGACTTCATTAGAATTTAATCACAATTATTATAAATTAGCATTTGGATGGTTGGATATTAAAAACAGCCAAAATGTAACAAATCAAATTTTATAATTAATTAGCTATTTCAATTTTACGTAATTTCTTTTATGTACAACTTTTAATATTCGATCCGACTTATTTAAGATACGGAATTAAATAATTTAAAGTTGAATGTTATCGTATGTCCATCTTGAAGAAATTTTAATATGCATTGAACTATTAAAAATGTGCATGCATATTTGTATTTGTATGGCACTTTTTAAGCAGTGGATCGCATTTTTCCTTAATCCTTTTATTTATATTTTTTTGGTATATTCATTAATTCTATTAATGTTGAAATTGGCAATACAATTATTGCGGGAAACATGGGTGCAGACTGCAGAGATTAATGTCTATTGCTGTTAGGTGAAAGATTCGCACCATAGCAATCATCCAATTAAAGGAGCATATATATACATATATTATCAAAAACTTTAGAGTTTAATCTCTCGAAATTGCATAATTTTCTCTAATAACAAGGTAGATTGTAGAAACAGAACTTGCTAATTTTAAAATAGTAGGGAGTATAGGTGGTAAGAGATCAAATTGGGTGGATTTTTACAAGTTATGAATTCATCAAAATTTTACGTGTTATAAATGCATTAAGTTAATCTAAATTACTCAGATTAGACATCCAATCGCAATAATATAATTTCCGTGGAAAGTAATAAGCACTTGGCTATTGGTGTTTGGTGAGATTAGGTACTGTGAGTATCGTGAATACAATTAATATAAGATGACAGGTACAAAGAAATCTTTATTATTTAGCACAAGTACATGAAATAAAATACATATATATATGGTACTGGCAGTTCCACCATCATGATTCAGTAATTTTTCTGTGTTATTGTTTATGGTCAACGTTTATGTTTCTTAAAGAGTCCTCAAAATTATTTTATGACAATTAATGCAAATGAATGTGATAGTCTTTGGTTCTATCCCATCATTGCCTATGAAACATCAATGAGTAGGTTGCCCACTAAAATGTCATTGTGAGGGAATAACATATCATTCCTCCCCTCCCTCCTTTTCCTTTCTCATAATTAAATTAAAACGCTCTTCGTAACTAATTAAAAATGTCCTTGTCCTTATTATATATATATATATAGTTGAAAAGTTTTAGAAAATATTTTAAGTGAGTTAAATATATAGTCATATCCATTGCTAATCTTCAGCTCCATTCAAGAGCTTCTAAGCACATTGAATTTTTTTTTTTAATAATATAAAATTGATTTCATGATTAATGAAGAATAGGTAAAACGATTTATATATATATATAAGATGTGTCCAAACTGAATTTTAAAATATTCATATATGATGTTCCACTCAAACTACAAATTAATATTAAGTTAATCTACAAGTTGGATAATTTGTATAACAAGAGCAAAGATCCAAACGAATCAAAACAAGATTTGAGTACCAAGCAATAAAAATCTTGGAAAAACCAACCAACTTAAGAAAATAATTGCCACTCCCACGTATGTAACAATCTATAAAAACCTCTTCTTCTTCCATCTTTTTCCAATAAAATAATATGTAACATACCACATAGCACAGAAATGCTAATTATTTTCTATATTTTAGTCACATGTGTCCACTTTTTAAACTCTGACTTTTTTTATATATATAATTTAAATAGAGACTAAGGTGAATATAAAGTAAAAAAAAAAATAGAATTAATACATAATTTGTTTTTAAACTATCACTTTTTTTGTGAATGTACCGTGTTTATATAAAAAGTTATATAACATTTTTAATAAATTTAAAAATTTAGTTTAAAAAAATAATATATTAAACGATGATAACTCGGAAAGAATTTATGCATTTATTTTTATAGATAAATTAGATTTTTTTTTGGAGAGAAGATGATATGGTTGGTAGCGAGCACACAAGTAGTTAATAGCTTGGTGGTCCTAAAGCTATAGTTGAAAGGTTCAGTTTGAAAAAGCTTCAACGTAAGCCATCATTTGGATTACACGTCATCCGCATATCCACAATCCATGGATTAGATTGGAAAAAATACTTTGTTGTATTATAATTTAAGATTCCACATCAATACCATAAATAATTGGTCAAGTTAACGACGGTTCAAATAAAAACGTCCATGATCATTAATGTGAAAGAGATGGCGAATATGATCATTAATGTACCTTGTCTTTTGACTAAAACCATAGACTTAATACAATGCTTCAAATCAAGGGGTTCAAAAATAAATTGGATAGATTGTAATAAAATTTAAATTAAATTTATATAATATATTTTATAAAATTATGTATAATTTAATTTTATTTTTTTTATTAAAACAAATATAATCATAATCCGTTTAACATATATTTGAATACCACTATATAAAATCAACCCTAATATCACATTTATTATTTAATACGGTAAATTGAAAGAAGAACAAAAAATTAAAAAGAGGAAATAAAACTTCGATTAGGTAGGACAAGCAACTCAAAGCACATTTCATTCAGATATCTTCGGTAGCTGATAGCTATTTTGTATCCAACAATTATAAGAACCAGCTTTGTATTCACTACCTAAACCAAAAAAGCTAAGGCAACCGAATAGGCCTTAGAAAGGACTTCCTGTCAGCTCAAGTTATAAGGCAACCTTCCATATTTAACTTTGATGCCGCTTGCAAACTTGAGGTAATGAGTTGTGATTACTAATTGACACCTAATCAAGCTCCATGCCAAACAATTACTCCCTCCATTCTTCTATAATTGTCACTTTTATCATTTTCACTAGAATTAATAAATATTAATTAATCTTGAATTTAGAAAAAAAATTTAGTCATTCAATACATATTGAGTAATTTAATGTAAAAAAATAAATCTAATTGGTCAATTTTTATTGAAAATGAAAATTAAATTTGAAAAAGAAAATTAAATTGTATTGAAAATCTAAAAGTGACAGTTAAATAGAATTTAAATTTTATTCAACAGCGACAGATAATAAAAAACGGAGGGAGTAATCACTAAGCGACACCTAATCAACTTCCATGCCAAACAATTAATCATCCTGTCGGATGAAATACAACTCAATTCTAAAAAGAATAAGCTCAAATTGCAATTTCTAATTGATATAGATTGCCCCTTTAAAACCTAGTTCGATTTACTAGAACAATAAAGCACTTCAAAAACTCTTGACATTTCTAACAATTTTTAAAGAGGAAGTTAAAAATAATTACTATTGCACTGTTGCCATTACCGTTAATCCAATACCTGCTAAAAGTACTGCACTGTATAACAGTTCAAAGTACAACCCAGCTAATAAGCGTTATCATGTTCAACTTGTACTTCCTCCAGCTGTGCATCTAATCAACCTGAATAAAGTCGAAACTTTAAAATCCAACCTAGTTAAAACATTGTTCTGACTGTAAGAAGCTGTTAGAAATATAAGTTTAAATACTTCCATTATATGCCCGTGTGCATTACACTTGCAATGGAGTTCATTTGATAATAGTGGAAGTTTTTCTACACATACATTCATCCGTTTTTGTATAAATTATTCCCACCTTCCTTCAATTGTCTTACAAAGTGGTATATGCTTATGATATTATGCAAATAGCCTCCTCAATACGTTCTCAAGCTTGGAGAAACACCTTCAATGGAAATAGTGAAAGAGTCTTTATTTTATCTTCATTTGTCAAGATCCAACTTGGCTCCCATAAATCTGGACGGGTCTTTGTTTAGCCTCATACATATCCTCCTAAGATCAATTTAGGATCTGATACCACTTTGTTGGATTTTGAAGGTTGCTTGATAACACTTCGTCAAAGATAAGTTGGGTTGAAATCCCACCTCGTTGGAAGTCAAATACCAATATATCAAAAGCATAGATGCCAATTTGTAAGATAATAGAACTATAGAAGGAAGGTTGGCACAATGATGGAAAAACAGATAACAAAAACCCACTATTATCAAATAAACACCACACCTGTAACCACCAAAAAACAACAAAAAAAAATTAGAAAAAAAAAATTCAAGTCGATTCTTACATGCTTTGCTCATTCACTCACACTACATTGATATTTTTGATATTGCTCAAAAAAAATCATTGAGAATAAATATTTGGCCACTGATCTTGAAAGAATGGAGAATCAAACATTATGCATCTCAAGTTCCTATAAACATGAACTGCATCAAGTTACCATAAATATGAGCAACGGTCAATGACCATACTATGATTATTATTACCAAGATCATCCTTACATCAGGTTTTAACCAAGACAGACGTTTGGATCTTCTTCATCAGAGTCAAATTCAACCTGCAAACATTTATAATCATAAATAGCTCCATTAGATGCAGTTGATGTTTAGCACCTAACTGGCTTCTTGTACAATAGATCCATGATACAAATGCTAAAACTGAATATTGCCTCAATATCCATAACAATATGAATGATCAATCTGGAAAGAACACTTACATTTTCATCCTGGTACCATCTTCCATGAGAATCGCGTTTCCAACCAGCTTCTATAAACTTAAGTTCTCGCTCTCTATGCTCTCGGAAATCCAATTGCTCTTGTATATGTGACCTATCATATGCTTGGACAAAAGGGCACGCAGTTGTTGCCACATTTGTAACTTGTTTCTCACTCAATTTCACTCCACAGTTTTGGTCTGTAGACTTCTGCTCTGAGGTTTGACCACAAAGAACCTCTGAAACAGCCTTCCCCGTCTGCTGAATCAATGGTTTATTAGCTAACCTAACTTTTTTGTTACTACAAGAGGAATCAACAGTGCCAGCAGGAGCATGCGATAATGATAATCTCTTATTTATCACTTCTTTTTGCTTTAGCCTGGACTCTGCAGCAAGATGGCGTGATCCTTTGCAATGCATCTACCATACAAATACTTCCACAATCAGAAAACTAATTCATCTGAATAGAAAATCAATATAGCTCAGGCAAGCCAGCTAACAATTACAGGTAAACACCCCCAATGAAGATTAATTCACCGAAATTTCTAGGTATTATTCAAAAGCAATCTAGCTATATAAAATGCATCATGAACCTAACCATCACATAACCAAATTCCAAACCACAACCTAAATAAGGAATTTCCTTTTTTTTTTTTTAAAAAAAAAAGGGAAGCATCGTCAATCACAATATCAATCCACTAGGGTTAGAAATTCAGCAAGTTCTAATCCAAGACCTGTCTACTTGGAGCCAAGTTCGAACGAAATTGTCGCAAATTTTGATCCTTTAAGTCTTATGACAAGCGAATGATCCATCAATGACGAAATTGCAGGAAAAAAAAAAGGAAGAACAGAATGACAAGAGAAGAAAAAGAGAACACCTACAGAGAGCATGATAGGAGAATCAAGAATTGGGTTGTGAGAGCAAACAAGACACGCATATTTTCCAGAAGAGAGCTTCTTGAAAGAAGAACCATCAACGCCTTGTAGAAGAAGATCATCCACTCTTCTTTTCCTGTATTGTGCTTCTCTTCCCCAACTGTCTCCACCGAACACACTCATTTTCTTCCTTCCCTTAAAATTTTAGGCTCTCATTAAAAGTAACATGACGCAGTGTGTTTTTAACAGAAAGCCCACTGGGCCTCCTCTCAATATTGGGCCTGAGTTGTTTAATGAAGAAATTATACCATACACCTATTTTAACTTTTCTTTTTAAAAATATTCAACAATTATAAAGTTTTAAACCTACCATTTTTTTCAAATTTATATTTTTAAAAAATACTCTTTATAAAATCAATATTTTTTATCAAATCCATTTATCGTAAATCAATATTTTTTATTAAATTCATTCGAATAATCGCTTCATAAAAGAGCAGAATGAAAAATCATTCAATCAAAAAAGAGAGAAAAAAATCGTAAAAATAAATTTATGCAAAATTTTTTCTTCCCTTCATATTTATGAATCAAAATAAAAATTAAAAAATCTACAATTCGAGAAATTTAAAATTTATCAAATCCATTCGAATAATCGCTAAAAAAAATAAAGGAGAAAATAATCGCTCAATCAAAGAATCGCATAAATAAAGATAAGAAAGAATTGCAAAATTGATTGTTGAAATGCTCTCCTTCCATTTCAGAATATTAAGGTATTATACCCTTTGGTATACAAAATTTCAAATTTAATTTTATATACTTTGGTTCGGTATGCCTATATATATTATTGGGAAAAATAACATTTCTGATAAATGCGAAATAAATCAGGAGAAATCAAAATAACAATCTCAACACAAAAAATATAGTGGAAAACTCCAAATCCGAGAAAAATCACTTATTGTCCGAAAATAACAAAAAAAATTTTACTAAGTGTTTGAAAAAATTTTTTACATTCACTCACTCTAATATTTTCTCACACATCCAATAAATGAATACAAACCCAAAAAAATTTTCCATAAATTTTCTAAATTTCAAAACTTACAAACAAACTTTCATTAGAATCCTCACATTGAATCCAATTTCTCATTTTGAAGAACAAAATCCTGCCTTATATAGGCAGGAGACATCGCGTTACTAGTCAAATATTTGCTGAAAATTGTCAACAATTTCCAGCAAATAGCCAACCAAACATTTGCGGGAAATTGCAAGCAAATGGCCAGCCACCATTGTTCACTTTCTCCTCCTTTGACTTCATCTTTCCTTTTTTTTTTTAAATCTAATATAATAATCTCCACCTAAATTTAAAAAAAAAAATATTCACCATCGCCTATAATGATAAAACAATTATCTAAAATCGATAATTAAAAATACATACTTCACCTTACAACGTATTTCATTTAAAATTAAGAAATTTTAAGTCATTAATTTTCTGACAATATATACCTTGCATCTTGATCAAGCCAATGCCCGTGTCAAAAATCCGCTAGTGGTAACATATTCTCTATCATAGCAACTTATGGAGACTAACGACATGCCATAAAGACATTCATGTTCTTTTTAGAGAATATATGCAAAATCTACCTCACACGAAGTAGACATAGCTTCACCAACCAACGGAATTAGACTGGAGTTGCCAGCTCTACTTTTTCGACAATTTCTTTTTCCAATGCCTTGTGTAACCCGCATTGAATCAACAAATTCTTGACTTGAATTTGCCACAAACCAAAATTAATTTTTTCACCTCGAACCTTAATCCCGACATATTAGAATACGTAAACAGTACAGTATGAACAGTACTTAATTACAGTACCATGTGAACAGTATCCAACTACAGTACCCAACTATGGTAGCATGAACAGTACGTTTGACCCACCTACAGTACTCTGAACAATAATTTTGAACAAAAAAACTACAATACCATGCAAATTTTGCATTCAAAATTTGACTCATTTTGAATGTAAAACTTGCACTTTGAACAGTATCACTATTCACCAAATTTCTCGTTTTACACCCGTTTTTAAAACGGATTGTACCGAAAATTTTCTTATATTTTTCTTTACCTGTCAATATAATTATTTTTTCAAAATTCGCTATTTTTCTGGACAGTAGTCTTGATGCAGTATCAAAAAATAGCCGAACAAAGACTCTGATATCACTTGTTGGAAAAAATAACCCTTCTAATAAATGCGGAATAAATCAGAAAAAATCAAAATAACAATTTTAACATAAGAAATTATAGTGAAAAACTCCAAATCGGAGAAAAACCACTTGTTGTCCGAAAATAATTAAGAAAAATTCACTAAGTGTTTAAATAATTTTTTACATTCACTCACTCTAATATTTTCTCACACACCCAATAAATTGATACAAATTCAAGAGAATTTTTCACAAATTTTTTAAATTTCAAATCTTACAAATAAACTTTTATTAGAATTCTCACATTGAATCCAATTTCTCATTTTGAAAAACAA
The DNA here is from genome assembly GCA_947683425.1 of Excoecaria cochinchinensis. Lineage (NCBI taxonomy): Eukaryota > Viridiplantae > Streptophyta > Magnoliopsida > Malpighiales > Euphorbiaceae > Excoecaria > Excoecaria cochinchinensis. The sequence continues at coordinate 1,176,086 of CANTUQ010000242.1, forward strand.
GCTCATGCCACTACAAGAAATTGTGGTTTTCGCGATGCAATTTTTAGCGACGGTTGAAATTCCGTCGCTAATTTGCGACGGAAACAGAATTCCATCGCTAATTTGCGACGAAAAATAATTTCGTCGCTAAAAATGGCGGAAATAATTTTTCTCCAGTTTTAACGACCAAAATTAAGACGAATATTAAAATCCGTCGCTAAAATTAGCGACGGATTTTCAATTTCCGTGGCTAAAATTATTTTAAAAAATAATTTATATTATTAGCGACGGAAATTAAAATTCGTCGCTAATTTTAGTGACAAATTTTCAATTTCCGTCGCTAAAATTATTAAAAAAAATAATTTATATTATTAGCGAAGGAAATTGAAATCCGTCACTAAAATTAGCGACGGAATATAAATTTTCGTCGCTAAAATTATTAAAAAATATAATTTATATTATTAACGACGGAAATTTAAATCCGTCGCTAAAATTAGCGATGGAATTTCAATTTCCATCGCGAATTAGTGACGGAATATGAAATTTCGTCGCTAATTTTAGCGACGGATTTCACTATCCGTCGCTAAAATTTTCCAATGAAAGCTAACATTTTCTCTCACCTGCCCCTCTCTCCTCTCTCTCCCCCCTCTCCCCTCCCTCTCGATCCCAGCTCCCTTGCACCGTCGCCCACCTCCGGTGTGCCACCACCGGCCAGATCCGGCCTACCCACCGGCTACCGGGGCCGATCCGCCCCCTTCCACCCACCGGCGGCCTCCTCCCCTCCCTCCCCCATCCCTCGCCTCCCTCTACCCTTCCTTTCCCGCTCCACCACTCCTCCTCCGCGCGTGGCTACTTTTACTCCGGCGTCGGCGGTTGCTGCTCTGGCATGGTGGTCGGCCTTCCAGCTCCAGCGCCCTCCCTTGCCTTCCATCCTCCTCCAGCGGCGTGAGGTAACATACATGCTCTGTTTTCATTTTTTTTATTTGTTTACTTATTTAATTAATTAATAAATATTATTATTATTATTATTATTATTATTATTATTATTATTATGATTCACACATAAAGAAATGAAGACTAAATTTGTTCAGTTGTTGTCTTATACTAAATCTGTTGTAACTGGGTACAACTTGTGGGTATGTTATGCTGGGTTTTTGCTGCTGTTTTCGCTTACATGCCTCCTCTGTATCTCTTTTTAATTAATATATCTCTTGGCTTATAAAATTTATATATATATATTAGAGCTGAGGGTAGGTGATAATCTGTGATAGTGCAGTGGTGATTTATCTAGTTTTTTTTTTTATTGCAATCTGGTTTTAATCTCTACCTTGCTGAGTTCTGTATGGGTCCGTTCTGTTGTTATTCTTTTATCTCTCAAAAAATAGTGTATTTAACATGGGTTTTGTCTTGGTCAGTTTGGCTGGGTTTGTTTGTTTATAGTGATGGTAGGCTAATTGATGCTTTATTTCCAACAATTTATAAATATTTTATAGTTATCCTAAAATGAATGTATATATTTTATAAGTATTTTATTATTATTCTAGGCTAGTACTACAGTTATTGATCGAAATTCAGCTAAGCAACCTCCGAACAATATCGAATTCTATGTTTATAAGCTTGACCAGGTATAATCATGTATGCAGTTTGTTGAAATGTTTTATTGGATTTTCTTGGAAAGTGAAAGTCCTTTTGTTTTTAGAAGTCCCCTGTCACTTTCTCAAGAATCTTGTACTAATTAGTTTCTTATCATAAGTGAATTATTTAAGAATTCAGAACAACCTGGTGCATGCAGCTTATGATAAGGCACTTCATTTTGTTTTATATAAGCTGCTAAAATATTGCCTTTTCCAAGTTACAGCAAATCGTTTTCCAAGTTATAAAATATAATCTCCTGTGATGTTTGTGGTGTGGTGAGCGTGCGTGTGTGAGTGTTTTTGTTCTGTTGCTATAAAATTTCATATTTATTTGTTGTAGTATTTAGTGACATGAATTTCAAGTTACTTTTAACTCATGGACCTGAGAATGTTAAACCTCAAGTGAGACTAATAGACAGAAGTAGAAATATGCTTTGAGGTAGATGTGACTAGAGTGTAACAAGATGATTAGTTGATAATGAACACACAATCTTGAACACATCTGTGCGTGTGTGTATGCATGCATGCATGCATGTGTAATATGTGTCATGTATAAAGGTGAAATAGGTTGCTCTTAAGAAAATAAACTGTTTACTGGCATCTAAATTTAGAGAACATGATTTCTTATTTGTTGATTTTAGTTTATTGAGAGTTGCATATTGGCAGGGGCATGAAAACCAATTTAGTCTTCATTTCTTTGTGTTTGTTAATATTATTGTTGTTAATGTTTATTGTTTGTTGTTAGAATAATTGTTATCTATTTATGTTAATTGTTGTAGCTTAATTAATATTATTATTTCTATTAAAATTGAGCATGTACTCGAATTAATTAGAATTGAGCTGCACTAGAATTATTTTATTTAATTTTTTATTTGCTTTCTAAATTACCGACCAATTATTCCGTCGGTAATTTAAAAAAAAATAAAAAATTTCAGAATTTACCAACGGAATTTAATATTCCGTCGGGAATTTCCCGATGGAGTATTAAATTTCGTTGGTAAATTCCCGACGGAATTTACCTTCCGTTGGGAAATTCTATTTTTTTTTTTAAAATTACCGACGGAATTTAATATTCCGTCGGTAAATTGCCGACGAAATTTAACTTCCGTCGGGAAAATTACCGACGAAAAATTAAATTTCTTCGGGAAAATTGCCGACGGAACAGTATTTCCGTCGGCAATTTTTGCCTACGTTCACATTGCCGACAGAATGAAATTCCGTCGGCAATTTCATTTCCCGACGAAAAGCCAGGGCTTTTCGTCGGAAATTTCCGTCGAGAAATCCTTAAATTCTTGTAGTGTGCCTTATATAGGCAGGAGGCACCGCATTGCCAGCCAAATATTTGCTGGAAATTGTCAACAATTTTCAGTCAGCCAAATATTTGCTGGAAATTGTCAATAATTTCCAGCAAATGGCTAACCAAATATTTGCTGGAAATTGCCAGCAAATGGCCAGCCACCATTGTTGACTTTCTTCTCTTTTGATTTCATCTTTCTTTTTTTTAAAAAAAAAAAATCTAAAACAACATATATTAGGGTATAACTACTATTATATCGAACTAAATTGTTGAAATTTACTTTTTCCAATTCGGTATGACGAGACATATCCTTGGAAATTTTCCTATTCAATTTATTTTTAATTGCTACCATTTTACATTTAATAAAGTTTTTGCATCCAGACCACATAAAAATCCAATTTTTTATGTTTTTTTTTACTGCTGCTGGTGGTGGCGGTATTTCAAGCATATTGCGCGCGTTATCTATTTAATTAGATCACATTTTCTTTTATATACTTTGGTTGTACTGAGTTTAATGAGTTATACATCGATCTTTAGTCTATTGGATTAGAAAAGAACTGAATCTCATTCTAAATTTTGCTTGGCTCTATACTTTAGATTAAACATAATTTTAATAGACAAATGAATACTTTAATAAGAGTAGTGGGATTTTAACTAAAATAAATTGACTAATCATGATTTCAATTCAAAGGCTGTTTATTTTTCCAATCTTACCATGAACAAACAAGTACATGTTCATTGCATCCTTAGAAGTATGCATTTTTATTATTTAAGAGTAAAATACAACCAAAAGTAAAGTTCCAACATCTGCAACATATAGCATAATGTCTTTAGTTAGCTAATAGCATCATCAGCTATCATGCAAAACTTTTAAACAATCTTATTTTAGCAACAAACATAGAAATTAAATTCCTTGTAATTAATTAATTAATCAAATACCACTCGCCTTCCCTGTTCATTATTCGATCATCAAATCAGTACCAATGACGACGTTGTGGCACAACAAAGAACTTCATGGTGCCATTACTGCAATGGAAACCGTTGCTTGCGCCACAAGCAAAGTAGTAGGGCTGCCATTTTTGCAACAGAAACTCGAACCCATTACCTGCCCCTTGTGATTCATTGGCAAGCTTCAAGGCATTTGTGAAGTCACATTTCATGTAACTCCTATAGTCTTGTAGCAAGTATACGCTATGAGGATGCGTGTTGTTCTCGCTCGGCGGATCATACTTGAATACTACGTACCAAAAAAAAAAAAAAATTACATCGTACATTTGTTTAATTTAATTAATATGTACATAAACCATTGTATATATGAACTTACCAAGAGTATCATTTACGAAGAAAACACCATGCTTGTAAGCCCAACGAGCATAGTTAAAACCGAATGTCCAGTGAGAAGAGTCGCCGACAGTAATATTTTTACCGGTAGTTTGGCGATAAGGGTTACGTGGAGGGTTGCCCCAGCCGTACTGCCAATTTTTGTTGGCCATGCTAACTCCTACCATGGAAGCAATGAATAGAAGAAATGCTAGTCTACCCATATCTTTTAAGAAATAAAAGAAATTAATAATAATAGTGTTTGTAAAATATGTGAATATATATTACTCAAGAAAGAATGTATGGAAATGAATTTGATGTTTTGCTGAGTCGATTGATATGTTTATATAGAGAAGAAAATGTGGAAAATTGCCAAATTTAAGTTGATTTTATGTCAAGCTAGACACCTCCTATCTCCAAATTAAGTTGGGTTGTTCTAATTAATTACCTATAATTAAGTAAGTCCTCCACTTAAGTGTATTGGTATTTCCTGGTGCAATGGGTTGGTAGCTAGCAATTCTGCAATTGAATACAGCGTGATTGAAGGGTCAGCTGATATTGTAGTACTGTTTAAATATTTTATAATATTACCTTTCTTTTTATTTTATTTTTTTTGGCCTTTTTTTTCTAGTTCGTAATTTTGACTAAAACAAAGTCAGTGACCTGAAAGTCAACCAGTTATTGCTTTTCTAACTGAATTCAAATATGATTCCTTTACTTGGGTAATGCATGTGGGAAACCTTTTCTTTTTTTTTTCCTTCACATATAAATGTGAGAAACGATGAAATTATATATACGTCTCTATGACGTTATGATGACTGTCAAGTTAACAGTAAGTAAACATCTTGTTCTTTTAGCATAAGAGTTAATTAATAATTGTCCATCTAAACAATAAAAATCGATAATATTAGTATTATTTAAAAAAAAAAATCAGCAATGAGTTCTGAATTAAGTATCCGTATCTCAGATTTAATCAACAAAATTGGAATTTTCTGAAAAACCATGAGAATGTGATTTCGACATGTAATTATGATGAACATTATAATAAAATTCAAAATATATATTTTAACAGAAAATTCAATAAATTTTTATTTTTATCTGACAGTTTCAAATCCAACTTATAATGATGCAAATCATCTGCATGAGTTAATAATTTATCTTCTTATTGGTATAAGAAACAGGAAAAATGGTTGAATTTATTTTTAAAATATTAAAAAGGGAAAAAAATTGCTCTTTAAATGTGTTTTGAGCCAAAATTATCCATGTCATGTCATTGGGTTTTTTTTTTTTTTTGAAATAAACCTTTCATTAAGAACAATCCGAACATAAAACATCGTAAATAAAAGGAGGTAGACAATCCCACTCTCGGCAAACAGACTTAAAACTGACTGCCCTAGCTAAACTATGAGCAGCCTCATTCGCTGTTCGAAGAACAAAAGCAACAGAACAATCTTCTAATGCATTAATAAAAGACTTACATTCATCTATAATATCACCAAAATAAGACCGATCAGACAAATCTTTGTGAATTGCTTCATAGACCAAAATACAATCTGTCCGCACCTCAACTCGACTCAAATTCTTGGACTTGATCCAGCTTAAGGCTTCTCTAACAGGTAAAGCTTCAGCTACATGAGATGCATAACACCCTTCCCACGCAGCATGTTTTGATGCAATACACTTACCACTATCATTTCTCAATATAAAACCATAAGAGGAGTAAAAATCAGCTTCGAAGACCCCTGCATCCACATTACAAGCCACATACCCCTCCTTTGGTTTTTGCCATCTCCTAACACGTTGATCAACTCCCCTACCAGCACCAGCCTTTTGAGCTTGAGCTAGCCTCCATTGAGCAAGAGAAACCCGAGCCTGGTTTACAACTCCATCAGGATGATCATTCTTATTATCCCATACCACCTTATTTCGATTGAACCAAAGGCACCAAATCACAGAGAAAATATCAGCCATTGCCATCTCTTGGAGAGAGTCTAAGCAAGATACCAACCACTCAATAAAGCTAGAAATACTAGACATTCTAGAGTCACCAAAGAACAGAGCCCAAACCTGTTGAGCAAACTGCAGCTGATGAAGATGTGAGTTTCATCCTCCCCGGATCCATGACAAATTAGGCACAAAGACCCTACTTGAACTCTACGAGACGCTAGATTACTCAGGGTAGGAAGACAAGATGAAATAGCTCTCCAAATACAAATTTTGATCTTTAAAGGCACTTTAATCCCCCATAACTTGTTCAACTTTACAGATGGGGATAGAGGAGACCGACTGGATAATAGATCCATGGCTACCAAATACCTTCTCCTAACCGAGTACTCCCCCTTCTTATCCCACAGCCACTACCACGAATCAGCCACCCATCCCCTCTTCCGAGGAATAGAAAAAATCAACCCCTGGTCCCTCTCATTGAACACCGTTTCAATCAGTGATCTGTTCCAAATCCCACCAGGCTGAATTAAGTCACTCACAAGGAAAGGTAACCTATCCCCAACTATACCGATCGTACTGGTAGTCACTCTCGGGTTCACAGGGTCAGGTAACCAAGGACACTCCCAAATCTTGATAGAATTTCCATCTCCAACCTTCCAAGCCAGTCCCTTTTGAAAAATATCCCTACCAGCCATGATACTAAGCCACACAAAAGATGGGTTATGACCAATCTCAGCATTTAAAAAGTCGGATCTGCGAAAATACCTGGCTCTTAACATAGTAGCAACTAGAGAGTTTGGATTTTGAAGGATACGCTAACCTTGCTTTGCTAATAAGGCTAGATTAAATTCATGAAGTTTCCTGAATCCCATACCTCCTAGGTTTTTAGGCAAACACAGCCTCTCCCACCTTTGCCAACAGATCCCCGTTGAGTCAGTCCCATTAGAACGCCACCAGAATTTGCTAAGCATTCTACTAACATCTTCCCAAAACTGAGAAGGCAATTGGAACACCCCCATAATATAAGTGGGAATAGATTGCAAAACCGATTTAATTAGGACTTCCTTTCCAGCCCTTGATAAAAATCTCTCTTTCCAGTCATTTATCCTTCTCCAAATCCGTTCCTTCAAATAACCAAATACTTGATTCTTGCTTCTACCCATTGCAATTGGCACTCCTAGGTAGAGACCTAACTCATTGACTTTTCTAACATGAAGAACAGAGCACACCTCACTTTCATCTCTTTCACACGTGTTGTTGCTGAAAGATATAGTGGATTTTTGGAAATTAATACACTGACCTAATGCCTATTCATAAATTCTAAGACACTCTTGGACACAAACAGCTTCCTCCATATTTGCTCTGAAAAAGAGGTAGCTATCGTCGGCAAAGAAAAGATGAGATATAACTGGAGCTGATGGTGCTACACGGCAGCCATGTAATTTCCCTTTCTGCTCCCTATCACGAAGAAGAGTTGACAAACCCTCAGCACAAATGATAAACAAATAGGGGGAAAGTGGATCACCTTGTCTAAGCCCACGCTGTGAAAAATTTGGGCCCAATTCCCTACCTCCATGAACAACCTTGTAGGAGACAGTCTCAATGCATAACTTAATCCATTTAATCGATCTTGAACAGAAACCCAGGCAAGCTAGCATCTGCTCTAAGAAGCCCCATTCAATCCTATCATATGCCTTGCTCATATCTAGCTTCAGGGCTGCCATGCCTCTCTTGCCCTGCCTCTTACATTTTAATTTGTGCAAAACTTCATAGGCGACAATGATGTTATCAGTGATTAATCTCCCAGGAATAAAAGCACTTTGAGATTGTGAAATAATGAGAGGTAACACACGTTTAAGCCTGTTTGCCAACATTTTAGAGACCATTTTAAACAACACATTGCATAAAGAAATGGGCCGCAAATCAGTCATCCTTTCTGGGTTATTCTTCTTTGGAATCAGGACAATAATAGTATCATTCAGATTCTGGGGCATTTCACAGCATCTTAAAATAGACAAACAAGCGTTGCTTACATCAACTCCAACAATGCTCCAAAACCTCTGGTAAAAAGATGGATTTAAACCATCCGGTCCCGGGCTCTTGTCAGGATGCATACCAAAACAAGCTTCTTTGACTTCCTCTTCGGTGAACCCCTCAGTAAGAGCTACATTCTGTGCCTCTGTGACCTGTCTTTAACCATAGAGAAAATACTATTATCGGTGCAGCCATTACTCTTAAAGATATCCTGGAAGTAATCCAGAATTACATGTTCCAATCCTAAACCCCAGCCACACCAACTTCCCGTTTTGTCCTTCAGATGCTTCACATTATTTATCTTGTTTCGGGCTGAGGCGTACGAGTGAAAGTACTTGGTGTTTGAGTCGCCCTCCTGTAACCAAAACAACTTAGCCCTCTGCTTCCAAAAGTCTTCTTGCTGTTGAAGGGCTTTCATATACTCTCTTTCTGATATAGAGAATTGTTGCATAGAATACTCATCACGTTTACCCCTGAACTTGTCCATAAGAACTCGATATTTCTGAATTCTTTTTTTAAAGTCCCCTTCTAGAGTCATACTCTATGCTTGCAAAGCCCCTTGGCAAGATAAAATTTTGTCAGATATGGAGGGACAACTCTCCTTCTGCCATGCTACCTTAACAACCTCTGTACAATCATCATTGCGTAACCAAGAATTTTCAAAACGGAAACGCTTAACCATAGGGTACTTCTTCCAAACCTTCATCACCAGCAACAGAGCCGAATGATCAGAACTAGTAGTTGCAACATTAACTAACGTAGAGCTTTTAAAAAATGAGAGCCAAGCTGCATTGACTAAAGCCCTATCCAATCTTTCCTCAATCCATCTATCTGAGCCTCTGCACGATTCCCATGTGAAAGGATACCCCCTCATATCTAAGTCAGTCAGTCCACTATCAAACACTGCATCTTTAAACCCCTCTATCAACCAGTTTGGTTGCTTGTTCCCACCCTTCTTCTCACTGGCTCGCAAAATGTCGTTGAAATCCCCCACACAACACCAAGGAACGGTTCTATCACCTGTCAAAGAGCGCAAAAGATCCCATGACTGACGCCTTATGGACCTATCAGGGAAACCATAGAAACCCGTCAACCTCCAGAGGGATGAGTCATGAAACTGGACCCGAGCATCAATAAAATTAGTTGACGAAGAAGAGATATCTATCTTAACTCCTCCTTTCCAAAATAACGCAATTCCTCCTCCGTGCCCCTCTCCATCCACCGCCCAGCACTTATCAAACCCAATACTCCTACAGATTCTTTTAACTCTATCCTCTTTAATCATTGTCTCAATAAGAAACACAATGATGGGCCTACGAATAAGGATTAAATCCTTAAGCACACTAACTGTTCGTGGGTTGCCCAGCCCACGACAGTTCCAGCTTAGAAGACTCATAGGCATTGGCGGGCCTGGCCTCCAGGTCTCGCCAAATTCAGGTTTTTTGAAAGCCCCTCTTGCTCTTTCTGCGTGATCCTAACTTCAGTATGTGGCCTTTTAGGATCCAAAATCATCCCCTCCTCATTACTGTCCTTTCCCCCTATATTACCGCCTATATCCCCTCCATTACCATACATATAACCTGCCATTTTCCTCCCACGTACATCATGACTAGAATCATGGGAATGCAATTCATCATTCTCAACTTCCATACTGGCCATGACTTTCTCTTTTTGGTTTTTCGATCCCTCTTCCAACGGTTCCCGGAGCTAGGCCTTCCCGATCTGTAGGTTTGGTCGGTGTATAGTTGCTCGAAGGTAACTTCCATAAGCACGGTCCATAGGACGATCTTCTAGATCAAACAATTCGCTACAAAATTTGTCCGAGTGACCAATAATCCCACAGAAGAAACAGAATGAAGGAAGCCTCTCATACCTAAAGCTCACCCAAATCCAGTCACCACCGCTCCGTCGGAGCTTCTGCCCCCTTTTTATAGGCCTCCTAACATCAATGGCCACTTTGATTCGCATATAGTTCCGCCGGACACCAGTAATATTTTTTGGGTCAGCCTCCATATATTGTACTATGCGGTTCCCAATGGCCTTACATGTTTCCTCCGTTTGAAAACCAATCGGTAAATCCGCAACTTGTACCCATATAATAAGAGAACATAGTTCAGTTTGTAACACCTGATCCATCTGTTCTAGACGCTTGATAATCAAAACGTTTTGGTTGAACGTCCATGGACCATCGTTAAGTACCTGTTCCATATCTAGCTCATGATAAAACTGGAATAAATACCTGCCCTGTCCATCCACTTCTGAGATCGTAACCCCCCTCACTGGTCTCCATATTGCAGCCAAGGTATTCCTCATCGAATCAAAATGAACTGACTTATTGTTGAGAAAACTCCCCACTAGAAAAAGGATTTTCCCACCATCTAATCCTTTAGTGTGCTCATCCCCTAGCTCCAAACCTTCCTCCTCCTCATCCTGCAAGGTTAACTTAGCATACAAATCTGAAACTTCTTTTCCTTTGCTTGAGGTTGACGCCATAACAAGACAAAAGAAGACCCAAAAGAAACAAACAATAGACAAATCTTAAGACCATCTCAAAAGAGAAGACTGACCCCACATCTCAAAAGAGAAGACTACTTAAATTAGTTCAGCTTGTCATGTCATTGGTTTAATTCTTAACAAATGATTAAAAGCTGTGATGGTAAATTTGTCAAAGTAACCGAATTATAGATAAATTTATATGAGTTTAATCAATCTGTCATGTACACTTCTATTTGCTTATCTAAAAATTCGTTATATATTTTCAGTGGTAAATTTGGATTAATTACGTAATTATTAGGATAATTTTGATTTAAAATATATTTAAAAGCAAACATGTATCATTTTTAATATTTAAAGATAAATTTGATTCTTTATTTATAATATTAAACGGGGGCCCAGGAGTAAAAATGAAGGAGTCCAAGTTTTTATGAGGCTCTCAGGAGCCCACATAATCTTGATCCCCCCCGTAAATCATCCCAAAATATCTCTGTGACTCTGCCAAACCGCCTTCTCCATACAGGTAAAGCATGTCTAGGAGTGAGCATGGTCGGTTAACCGGTCCATAAACCCCAATCCATTAACCAGTCCATTAATATCGATTTTTTGAAATTTCAGTCCATTACTATCGGTTAACCAGTCCATCGGTTTCAGATTTTCGGATCGATTACCCAATATTTTTCGGTTAACCATTATAATTATAAATATATTCATAAATAAAATTAAAATGTTCAAGATACTTAAAAATTAAAATTTTTTCACTATAATATAACATTATTGTTGTTAAAATAAAAATATTTGGTGGATATAAGCAAATTTGTTTTTAAAAATTAATATTTAATAAGTAAATATATTAACCGGTCCATAATTATTTTTAATTAGATAAATTGTTATACTTATTAATAACCAATTAAAAAAACTTAAAAACTTTAAAATAATTAGTATAATGAAAAAAATACATGATCACCTTTAATTAGGATAAATTGTTATATAAATTGTTATAAATTATTAAAAATTTAATAAATTAACTAAAAATTCGATTTCGATTCGGTTAACCAGTCATATGAGTCAAAAACCATTAATCAGTCCATTAATATCGGTTTTTTCAAAACACTAACCATTAACCAGTCCATTACAATCGGTTAACCAATCTATCGGTTCGGTTTCGAATTTTTTTTTGGGTTAACCGAGTCCATCTGTTTTTTCTCACCCCTATGTCTAGCTACCATTTTGTCTCCTAATAATCGACTGATTCCCTTATTTCGAGGACCACTCACTTAAGGACGAGAAAAAAACCGTTAGACTTGATTAATCAAAAAATTGAAATCGAAATCGAACCGAAAATAGGTTAATCGAACCGACTTTTATAGTTAACAGTTAGTATTTTACAAGAACTGATATTAATGGACTAATTTTTATTTTTTAACTTATGAATCGGTTAACCGAACCGAAACCGATACATTAATACCCCTATATTTTATTAATTTTATTTCACTATTTTTTTATTTTTATTATAATTTTTTATTTCATTATTTTCATATTTATATATTTTTAATTTTCATTTACTTTAAAATATTTCAATTTTATTTTAGTTTTTTTAAAGTCATTTTAGTTAATTTATTAATTGTTCAATATGTATATATTTAGTATTTCTTATTATTTTATGATATATCAATTTTTCATCAATTAAAATCAAAATATATTCGAAAAATTATATAAAATTAATATATTAACTAAAAGTTTCAAAAAAATAAAATTTTTAATATATGTGAAAATAATATTTTTGAATATTTTTAGTTTATATTTGTTGCTTGAACATCATATTTAATTATTATTTTGAATTATGTTTGTTTTCTAATTTTAAATTTTAAGTATTTTTAACAATTTAATTTTTTTATGAATGCATTTTATAATTATAGTGGTTAACCGAAAAATATTGATTAATCGGTCCAAAAATTTGAAATCGATGGACTGGTTAACCGATAATAATGAACTGTTTAATGGACTGAAATTTTAAAAAATTGATATTAATAAACTGATTTTTTTGGAAGTTTATGGACTGGTTACTCGGTTAATACTCACCTCAATATAGGGATTCACCATGTGGCATTTTGCAGCGAGAATGCCTTCATTCCAAGTAATGTCTTGGACATATGAAAAAGCCCTTTTTTCACTTCATCTCATGTTAATTCATTCTTACTAAAAACTCTTTAACAAAATGATCCTTTTGGGCTATATCTAACTTGAGCGTCCAGACTAAATCGGAAAAGTCCTGATTTAGCCTTTTTAATAGTTCTTTTCTGATTCTCAGGCCATTTGTTGCTTAGCCCACTACAATGCAAGCTCGTCTAAATTTTTAAGAGATATCAGTTTACATTTATTCTTTTTTTTTTTAGGTTTAATATGCATAGATGCACTTGAATTTGATAAGTTTATAAATCATTTAGCCATTTAAAATTTAACAATGAATTATGAAATTATATTCAGATATTTCTTTAAGTATTGGAAAAAAATTAAAATATTATAGATAATTTAAAAGTAAAAAATGAGTACAAAAAATTAGAGCCAATTTTACTCATGGTTACTGAATTTATATTTAAATAATACTAATATAATGAAAAAAATTTTATTCTCTTAAAAATCATTGAAATTAGAATATGTATACAAAAAAGTCATTTTAACTATTTTCTGGCAAAAAAGCTGCCAAAAAATTTAACTAATGCATACACTCAACACTCACTGTACGCATGGCTTGACATGTAGTATGCTATGTGAAAAAAATGCATGTAAGCATGCCATTTTGTATGTAATGTGGACATTTTAACAAGTTAACTTGCCACGTGTCATACTTACATGTCATTTTTTCCCTGTAGCATGTCATGTGTCAAGTTACGTGTACAGTTGATGTTGTGCATTTGCAGTTTTTTCGTTAAGAAAGGTTAAAGTGACTTTTCTGTATATATATATTCTAAGTTTAGTGATTTTTAAGAGAATAAATTTTTTTTCATTATATTAATATTATTTGAATATAAATTCAGTAAATATGGATGAAATTAACCCAAAAAGTTAATTATAAAAAAAATATTAGCAAGCAAATATGAATATAAGCACAACAAATCACCAAGATGTGTGCTCACAGCTAACACTCATTCCAAACTGCGGAACAGTTTAACTTATACTTATAATAATTACACTGTAGCAAATTAAATTAAGGTCTGCCATAAATTTTTTTTTCTCACCTAGTTGCATTTTTTAATAAGATTTAATTTAGTATGCAAATGCATATAATGCACATTGATAACTACATAACATTGAATTAAACTTAAAACGAAAATTTAATTTTGATTCAACGGTAACTAGTAGTGCACAGAATGAACTCCGACATACAATCTTTCATAATTCAACCAATTAATAGGGACAACCACTTTTTTTTTTAATTATTTTTTTAGGCATGGGCGAACTTGTTCTCAATATACCCTATTGTCTATGCCTAAAGGCATCAGGCATGTTCAAATATTTCCCATAATAAAAAGTTTACCAGCTTATCTTACATTGTTATTATATATATATATATATATATATATATATATATATATATATATATGTATATATATATTTTACATTATATCAACACTTTTTTTTTACTTAATAATCAAATTTTCTCTGAATTATTTTAAAAAAAAATAGTACTTGAAATTTTTAGAAAATCTAATTAACCACTTGAATTTTTATGTTCTATATATAATTTATAACCACATGTTTGATGACATTTGCATACTAAGATTGCGAACTTAAAATTTTTCACTACATTTGGATCGGTATCTATTGAAAATGTAAAAAAAAAAATTTAATAGTTCCATAAGCAATAAAAAAAATTATAATATATACTCAATATACACTATAAGAATTTAAGAATTTCCCGACGGAAATCCAAGATTTTCCGTCGGGAAATGAAATTGCCGACGGAATGCAATTCCGTCGGCAATGTGATCGTAGGTAAAAATTGCCGACGGAAATTTTGTTCCGTCGGCAATTTTCCCGACGGAATATTAAATTCCGTCGGGAAAATTGTCGACGGAATTTAATATTCCGTCGGTAATTAAAAAAAAGAAAAAAAATTCAGAATTTACCGACGGAATTTTAAATTCCGTCGGGAATTCCCGACAAAATTTAATATTCCGTCGGTAATTAAAAAAAATAAAAATAAAATTCAGAATTTACCGACGGAATTTAAAATTCCGTCGGGAATTTTTTAAAAAATTAAAAAAAAATTAGAATTTTTCGACGAAATTTAATATTCCATCGGGTCAGTAATTTAAAAAGCATATAAAAAAATTAAATAAAACAATAATAACAACAATACAAATTATTAATAATAATAATAATAATAATAATAATAATAATAAAGTATTAAGTTTATTATTTTCTAATAATACTAAGAACAATAAATCATATTATTTTATTATTTAACAATATTCCTGCTAAGACTAATAACACTAATAATAAACTACTTGAAAAAATATAATACTACTAAAATCCTCAAATAAATTATTAAGTTAATTATTTTCTAATAATACTACTAATAATAAATTGTTCAATGAATATTTGATTCCAGTAACAGTCTGTTGGGTACTGCAGAAACACCAAGTGACAAGTAATATAGACTAATGCAAGATAAATGCTATCTGGATATAATACTTGGGAAGAAAATGGTGACAAACAACACAATGAACAGAAATAACTAGAAGCATGTCCTTTTTTTTCTGGATAAAAGTTATTAAAGTGATACAATGTTTACACATATAAAAACAAAAATCCCACAAATTTTAACAAATTACAAATATATAATAACAATTATAACACAAAATCAATACACAAAATAATAAATATACAAACAAATATAACTCAAAATTAAAACTATAATAAAATAAATTTAATGTACAATGATAAAATTTTTAAAAAATTAAAACTTAAATAAAATAATATATATTAACAAATTATACAATAAATTCAAACAATAATAAAAATGCATACATATTATTTACAAAATAAAATAAATTAAAAAAATAAGGAGGAAGCTGGACCTCGGGTGCGGCAGAACCAGGGAGCATGCGTGGAGGCGCGGAAGAGGAAGCAGGCGGACGCAGACCGATCGGCGGCGGTAGCTGGCCAGATCTGGCGGTGGGCAGAAGGAGGAAGAGAAAGCGTGAGCGAGGAAGGGAGGGAGAAGAAGGAGGAGAAAACGGCGCGGAGGAGGAAGTAGGCGGCACAGGCGAACGCGGACCGATCGGCGGCGGCTTCTGACGGCGGTAGCTGGCCAGATCTGGCGGTGGGCATGCAGGGGCTGGGCAGAAGGAAGAAGAGACAGCGTGAGGGAGGAAGGGAGGGAGAAGAGGGAGGAGAGAGGGAAAAGGAGAGAGAGAGAAAAGAGGGGAAAGGGAATTTAAAACCCTTATTTTTAGCGACGGGAAAAATAGCGTCGCTAAATAGCGACAGTATAAGTATACCGTCGCTAAACATTAGCGACGGACATACTATTCCGTCGCTAAAAATATTTTAATTAATATATTTAATTTTTTTTAACGACGAAAATCTAATCCGTTGCTAAAAATATTTTAATTAATACAATTAATTTTATTTAACGACGGAACTTAATTCCGTCGCTAATAAAAGAAATTATTTTTTTTATAAATTTAGCGACGGAATTATGTTTCCGTTGCTAAAAATATTTTAATTAATATATTTAATTTTATTTAACGACGGAAATTAATTCCGTCGCTAATAAAAGAAATTATTTTTTTTTAATAATTTTAGTGACGGAATTCAAATTCCGTCGCTAAAATTAGCGATGGAATTCGATTTCCGTCGTAATTTCTGTCGTTAAAACTGGAGGGAAATTATTCCCGCCATTTTTAGCGACGGAATTTTTTTCCGTAGCTAATTAGCGACGGAAAGGACATTCCGTCGCTAAATATCCGTCGCGAAAACTATATTTTCTTGTAGTGATATATATAAAAGGGATATAATTGGTTTTTAATTAATAAATGTTTTAGTTGAATTTTTCTTCAAAACAAGGTAGGCAGGCAATTGTTCCCCATTCTTTTTATAATACATATATGTATAATTAGAAGTTTGTATTTTTAATTTTTTTAAAGAACAAAATATACAAAATTAATGTTTATTTGACCTAACATATGGTATAATTAGCTCATATATTAACGGCAAAAAATAAATAGAAAGACTACATAAAGTATTCTATTATTAACAACGAACTCTAAACCTAGAAAATGCTAATCAAACAACACTACATCTTTGCTATTATGGATCAATGCCAATGATGAATCTGTGGCAAAACAAAAAATTTCATGGTGCCATTATCGCAATGGAAACCACTACTTGCACCACAAGCAAAGTAATAGGGTTGCCGTTTCTGCAACACAAACTCGAACCCATCACCTGCCCCTTGCGATTCATTGGCAAGCTTCATAGCATTTGTCAAATCACATTTCATGTAACTCCAATAGTCCGGTAGCAAGTACACATTGTGAGGATGCATGTTGTTTTCGCTGGGTGGATCATACTTGAATACTGCAAAAAATTAATCCTATTATTTCTCTAATTAATTCAAATATGTTTATACTATTATTCGACAAATCGAGCTAATAATTAACTTACCGAGGGTATCATTTACGAAGAAGATACCATATTTAAAAGCCCAACGAGCATAGTTAAAGCCGAATGTCCAGTTGAATGAGCCACCTATAATAATCTTATTGCCAACATTTGGGCGGTACGGGTTACGCGGAGGGCTGCCCCAGCCGTAGCGCCCGTTTGGGTTGGCCATAGTAGCTCCTACCATTGAACCAATAAGTAGAAGGATTGGCAGTCGACTCATGATATTCTTCAAGAAATTAAAAATGTTTGGAAAATCAATTAATTAAGAAATGAATGTAGGAAATTGATGTTGATGATGTTCTGTTGAGCTAATGGTGTGGACGTCGTTATATATAGGGAGAATTGCCAAACTAAGATTGATTTTATCCATAGTAGATAATCAGTTTCTCATAACTTGGGTTGTTTGCCCCTATAATTAAGCAAGTCCTCCACTTTGTCACCTTTTTCATTTTTCTTTTCATTCTAACGTGATCAATTAATGGGTTGGCGCCGAAATAGAAGGAAACAAGTGTCAGCTCATCATATGATCTAGTATTATTATAATTATACTAATGTTTACCATAAAAATCATATAATTCTAGACTTTTGTTGTGATGCCTGAGTGAAAATCAACAAGGTACTGCTGGCTCTTATGATGATTGTAAAATTACTTGGAAAATTTATCTTTTAGGTAAATGAGTTAATTAATTAAGGGTTACTGAATAACAAACTTTGGCTTATTACATTGGATTTCCTTGTAACAACTATATAAGATTGTGAACAGAGAGTTTTCCCAGATAATGAAGAAAACTGTATAGTTCACATCCAGAATATGAGGGAATAAAATTGTATTTATACAAGGAAAAAGAGGTAAAAAATATACAGTGTCTAATCTACCTAACCTTTAACCAACTAACTAAAATAAATAACAACTAAATAACTTGTACAACCCCCCCTCAAGTTGGAGATGAATTGGAAATTAATCCCAACTTGACACGGATCACTTTGAACTGAGGAAGAGCAAGGGACTTAGTGAATATATCTTCCAACTGCATATGAGTAGAAACATACTGAGGACGAATAAAACCTTCCTTGAATTTATTTCTAACAATGTGACAGTCAATATCCAGGTGGTGTTCATGAAAAACAGGATTAGCAGAGATATGGATTGCAGACTGATTGTCACACCAAAAAGAGATTGATGTTTGAACAGGAATCTGAAAATCAGATAGCAAATAAGAGATCCATTGCAATTCACAAACAGTGGTTGCCATACTTCGATATTCTGCCTCACAAGTGGAACAAGAAACTGTGTTTTGTTTCTTCGTTTTTCAAGAAATTAAAGAATCGCCAAGAAATACACAATACCCAGTCAATGATTTTCTAGTGAGCGGACAAGATGCCCAGTCACTGTCACAATAAGCAGTAAGGGCGAGAGTATTTTTTGTGGCATAAAAGATACCTGTATCAACAGTCCCATTGATGTATCGTAATACATGAAGACCAGCCTCCCAATGACTTTCAGTAGGAGCAGCAACATGTTGGCTAAGAAGTTGTATGCTGTATGTAAGATCGGGCCGAGTTATATTAGCATAAAGTAACCTGCCAACAAGCCAACGAAATTGATCAGGATCAGTTAATAAGGGAGAATCCTCCTTAAATTTATGGGACCTAGGCAGTGGAGTCACTGTAAGTATAGAACCTGTTAAGCCTGCATCAGTAAAAATGTCCAGGAGATACTTTCTTTGAGACAAGAAAGTTCCAGCAGCTGAACGAGCAATTTCAACGCCTAGAAAATATTTTGCATAACCTAAATCCTTAATAGTGAAAGTAGAGTGCAAGAACTGCTTCACTTCAAGAATATCTAACTCATTACTTCCAGCTATCAAAACATCATCTACATATACCAAAAGAGCCATAAAATCAGAAGAAGTAGATCCCTTAGTAAAAAGACAAGGATCACTAGATGATTGCTTAAAACCATAAGTAAGCAAATGAGTTTTACAGACTGGATAGAACCATCAGGAAGTTGAACAGGAATAGAGTCTTTTGGTTTAAAAAACTGACAAATTTTATTTAGATTGCAACACATATGAGTAGAAGCCCCTGTATCAATGATCCACAAATCTCTACTAGCAAGATTCAAGTGATGAAAAGCAACTTTACCTGCATAATTCCCAACAACAGACCCAAACAAACAACAGTCAGGCACGGCAGCAAAGTTAGCATGCTCTCCAGAAACTGTCGGTGCTTTGCCCTTCATCATTGTAGCTAACTCTTGTTTAATCAATTGAGATACCATGGAACTAAGTTCTGTTAGTTTATTTTCTTGATCAAAATCACCATCAAGAGGATTATCCAACATCTCCCCATCTAAATTTACCATATTTGCTATGCCTTTCTTTTCCCCTGTCCTCTTCTTATCTTTTAAATCAATGAACCAGTCAGGGTAACCATGTAGTTTAAAACATGTCTCCTTAGTATGCCCTGAATTACGGCAATGATCACAAAATCTGTCGATCTTTTTTCCTTTCCTCTTAGAAAAACCTCTATTATCATCAATTTTGGAATTAAAAGCTTTAGCCATCATAGCAGCAGACTCTATGTTATCTGATGCAAAAGCCAAATTCACTTCCCTTTGTCTTTCTATCCTCAACACCATGTTATAATCCTTATCAACATTTAGTGGAGGTTCAAGATTCAGGATCTGACTCCTAGTACTATAAAAAACAGAGTTCAGTCCCATAAGAAATTGAAGCAGCTTAAAAGCATCTTCCCTTTCCTCCAATTTTCTATTCAAGCCACAGACACAACCAATACATGTACAAATAGGCAATGGCATTAATCGATTCATCTCATCCCAACACTTGTTTATCTTGTTAAAAAACACAGTAACAGATTCATTACCCTGTTCAATTGAATGCATCTGTCTCTGCAGCTGATACAACTGAGGAGTATTACTTACTCCGAATCGCTTTTCAAGAACATCCCATAGACTTTTAGCACTAGGAGAATAGATGAAGGAGTCAGCTAAATCTTTGGACATAGAGTTCATAATCCAAGATTTTATCATTGAATCAACTTTTTTCCATCATTTAAAGAGCACAGTATCAGTTGGAGGTAATAAAGTACCGTCGATGAAGCCAATTTTATCTTTAGCTTCTAAAGAAGTTCTGATCGCAGTACTCCAACTCAAATAATTCTTGTTCATTAATGGTGTAGTAACCAAAACCATTTCAGGATGATCAGAACTCTGAAGCAGAAAAGAATCCTCATCTGCTTGGTTGCGATTGCGATTGCGAGAACAATTGCGATCTTGTGGAACACCGTGATCTTGTGGAGCAATTGGATTATCATCAGTAACATTCGCCATGGATAATTGACAAGCAGTATTCAATTAAAGAAAAAAAGAATAAGAATCAGTAAAAATTTCCAGCAAGATTGCTTGAAATCAGAGTAAAAAAAAAATCAAGAACCCTGAGGCTCTTTGATCTTGGAAACATTAACCATGAAAGAAGAATGCAGAAAAGAGAAGAAAAAATCATTTGAAGAAAGAACAGTACCTGTTGAAATGGCACTATGACAGACAAAATCCTGTAACCATACTGGTGATTTCTTGGCTCTAGAACTATGTCTTAAAACAGGGGCAGTAGGTACAGAAATAATAGAATCAGAAGCAGCAGGTTCGGAAATAATAGAATCAATCACCAATACTGTCAGAATGTGCTGCAGAAGATCTGGACATTGTATTAAAATCACCAATAAAATCGTTATCAAAATCAGCAGTAATTGGCACTGATGGCAGTGGAGTGAGAGTGGCTGTATCATCATGAAGAACTTGAAATGGATAAATGTCTTTATAGAAAATGACATCTCTAGAAACAAAAACGATGTGTGTTTCTAAATTGTAGAGTCGATAAGCTTATTGCCCTGTGGAATAACCAATGAAAACACATTTAAAAGATCGAGTAGTAAACTTATCTTTGTGAGGAGTTGTGTTTGTTGCATAACACATGCATCCAAACGTCTTTAGTCTACTATAATTTGGATCTCGACCATGCAAGACTGCAAAAGGAGACTTCCAATTCAGCACAGGTGTAGGAAGCATATTGATAATATGAGTGGCAGTTAATATAGCCTCTCCCCAGAACTTCTTAGGAAGCTTAGATTCAAACATTAGAGCTCGAGCTACTTGGAGCAAATGCTTGTGCTTGCGCTCAACTACCCCATTTTGTTGAGGGGTATAACTACAAGTCTTCTGGTGCATAATCCCAAACTAACATAAGAGAGCATGACAAGCTTGATTCACAAATTCAGAGCCATTATCAGATCTAACAGTCTTAACTGTTGTTCCAAATTGAGTTTGAACCATGCGAAAAAAAAATTCCAAGAGGGGTAAGACTTGAGTCTTATAAGTTAAAAGATAAGTCCATGTTCCTCTACTAAAATCATCCACTATTGTAAGTACATAATGAGAAGAGCTTAAACTCGGTTACTTGTAAGGACCCCAGAGATCAACGTGAATAAGAGCAAACTTCTCTTCAGACTTAGTATCACTTACTGGAAAAAGCAACCTCTATTGCTTGGCAGCATAACATATATCACATGGTTTATTTATCATTTTCACATCAACACAAGGAATACATCTCAAGACATTTTCAGGAGCGTGGCCAAGTCTTTTATGCCAAACATTAGTAGGGAAAGGAAAAGTTTTATTTGAGAATGAATGAGCAGTACAAGAAAAAGGAAAAGATTCAACAACATTTGAGCTAATATTGGAATTACAAGAAAAAGATTCAACAACATTTGGGCTAATAACGGAGTTACAACGAATATTTCTACTATAGCGTTTTATTAATGAAGGAGAAAAAGACTTGGAAGTCAGAATGTATAGTGTTCCTACTACTTGCCCAACTGCCAGAATTTTGTTACTCTTCTGGTCCTGTATAAGGCAGTAAGAAGGATAAAAAGTAAAAAATGTATTAGAAGTTGTAATCAGCTTATTTACTGATAACAAATTGAATTTGAATGAAGGCAAGTAAAGGACATATTTGAGAGTTAAACTGGAATTCAACAAGACTTGACCAATGAGTTTTAAAGCAATTTAACATAAAGGTTGGATCCAAGCCATGGATGAGGAGATTAAAGCTCTGAAACCATGAACAGAGAGTTTTCCCAAATAATGAAGAAAACTGTATATTTCACATCCAGAATATGAGGGAATAAAACTGTAATTATACAAGGAAAAAGAGGTAAAAAATATACACGTGTCTAATCTACCCAACCTTTAACCAACTAACTAAAATAAATAACAACTAAATAACTTGTAGAGATTGTGACTGTCTACTGTAACCGAAACATGTTAGTTTTTTTAACTTTCTTTATTATCTTTGTATTCTTCCTACCATTCATGAGCATATTACCAATCCAACTCATAATTAATGATGCAAATAGCCCGCAGGGCTTAAAATTCATTTTCTTATTGCACTTATAAATTAAAATAGTAGTATATGGAATTGACAAGAATTAAAAAGATTGCATCAGATAATTTTGGCAGTTACTTTTAGAACTTCAGATCAAGATAAATTAAAGAAATATTGTCGGGTTGGATTATCAGATTAAGCTCATATAACGCTACAAAAAAAAATGATTTTTAGCGACGGAATGGATCAATCGCTAAAGCCTCAAAATCATATATACAACACATATACTAAATCATTGCGCTTAAATTTTTGGTTTTTTAGTTTTAATAATATTTTTTAATTATTTTTTTGGTGTTTTAATTTTAAAAAATAATAAATATAAATTTAAAAGTTCATGTATTTTTATAAAAATTATTAAGTAATACTTCTTTTATGAATTATACATATTTATGAATAAAACAAAAAAAAACTTAAAACAATGAACATATGGCGACGGCTTCTAGGAACAGACTACATATGAATAAATATATTATTGAAAATAGTAATGGAAGTTCGATCTCTAAAAGGTCTAAATAAATAGCGACAGATTCTCCGCAGTTGGTCATCACTACATATTAGCGACAACTTTCTCACCTAAATTAGCACCGTAGTCTATACCGTTGCTATATTTAATTTTAATTCTTTTGACATTTATAGCGACGAAACTCCATTGTTATTTGACCTAAATTGCGACGATTGTTTTCCGTCGCTAAAACATTTTTTTTTTTTTTGCAATGATATCTTTTTTGGTGGGTTATTTAATCTAAATTGTATGGATTCAATTCATATTCTTTTAGACTTGGCAATTAAATTGGATTGGATCGGATTGAATTGGGTTGTTAATGATTCGGGTTGAATTGGCTATTAAATTGGATTGGATCGGATTTAATTTAAGTAGATTTTTTTTTTTTTGACGTGGTAGTAATATTTTTAAGTTATCGAATCTCAAGATCAAATGATAAATGACTAAATGAGTAATGAAAATTTTTATTAAGAAAATCAAATCAAATATTTAATATATAAAAAAGTAAAAAATTAAAATTGGGGGACTTTTTTATTAATAATATTTTTTAGAAAAATAATTTGAATTTTAGAGTGTTTCGAAAATTATTTGAAATTTGTGAGTGTTTTATAATTCCGCAACCCAGTATTGCGGAATTGGACTTAAATTCTATAGTAGTGTTTGCAGAATTGAATTGATTTTTTTTTTATATTGGAAAGCTGATAAAAAAAAATCTATTCAATTCTGCAACAATATGTTACAGAATTATAAAACATCGCAAAATCTTAAATAGTTTTCAAAACATCCTAAAATTTAAATTATTTTTCTAAAAAACATTATTAATAATTAAAAAGTCCCTAAATTTCACTACAAAAAAAGCGTTATTAGCGACGGAATTTAGCGACTAAATATTTCCGTCGCTATTTTTGCGACTGAATTGCGACGAAATCGATGATCCGTCGTGATATTTGCAAAAATATGGAATTAGCGACTAAATAGCGACGGCATAATATTTTAGTCGCTAAATTATGCCGCGATGAATTCCCGCCTTTTTTTTTCCGACAAAATTAGCGACATAATTGTTAGTCGCTAAATAATAGCGACGAAAATATAGTCGCTAAATTTTTTATTATAATTAGCGACTGAATTGCGACAAATTTTTGTCGCAAAATTGTAGCGACTAAATAGCGACGGAATTTGTAGTCGCTATTAATAGCGACTAAAAAATGCCGTCGCTATTTAGTCGCTATTTTACGATTATGAAACAGCTGAAATAATCAAAATCCCTAAAATCCCCAAATCAAAAGTCAAAAAGAAACAGAGAGCTGAAGTGCCGTCGAGAGAGAACCCGGCACCGGAGGAGTTTCGGTTCCCCTTACCACCGGTGACGCCGCGTGTTAGCTCCGGCAGTGAGAACGGCGATCGGCATTCAGTTTGTTTCCTGTGTTTGAGAGGTATGTTTCACGGAAAGATAGCCAAAAGTTTGAATTCGTTTTCAATTTTCTTAAAATTGAAGTGTGTAGTTTCAGTTGTGTGAAATTTCTTCTGTGTGCTTAGGGTTCTTGAGACATTGAGGCGCAAAAAAGGAGGAGGAAGAGTCAGTGACCGGTGTTACTGCGACTGAAAACAGAAGCTAAGGGGAGAAAACCGGGTATGTTGCACAGTGCTCTTGTTTACTTGATTTCATTCTTGTTGATGAAAAAAAAAAGATCTTGTTATACTGACCTAGACTGAACATGGCTTTAACCAAGAGAGTTTTTAGCATTTCAATTCCAGTTTAAATGGCATAGATTATGTAGATTTTGTTACACAAAATAGCACGCAAATCTAAACCAAATTGATCTCTTTCGCACCGTTTTCTCTTTTCTGCTCAACTAGATAGTGGCATCTGTGCTTGGATTTGCTTAATTCCTATGTAGAAGGTTACATTAAGAAAATGACATCATTTTTACTCGATGGAAAATGCATATTATAGACATTCTTCTCTTCTTGTTCTTGGAAATATAATAAATAGCTTTGATCCTTGAATGTGGGGAAGTGTTGGGTTTGTTTTTGAGATTATACTGTAGTTATTGGCTTTACTCACTTGTGAGTGTTATCTAATTTATATGAGGTGAATCAGAGAATGGTGATGAGTATGAAGGAGATCATGAGATCTCATAGAAAGAATGGGTCAGCTAAAATTCAAAGCCTGTCATTTATACATCAAAACATTTGTTTTTCTATTATTTGCTCTTTTCTTTTTTAAATTTCTGCATTAATTAAGAGGTTAAATATATATATATATATATATATATATATATATATAAACCTTTCTTAACAGACAAGAATGGCAATTTATTCACACTTTCAAAGATGATATTTAGTCAAAGAAAAGATAGGTCTAGAAATATCTTCAAGTACTTGATTTCTTTAATATCATTATTATAATTGATAAGCCAAGTATAAAGCCAAGCCGTAACTCTCTAAGCTTGAATATGACCCAGAGTATAGCGGCTGAGCTATGTAGGCAATTGCTAAAATTCCCTATTCCATACTTATAACTCAGGCACCTAAAAAACATTTTATCTGATATGAAATCTCCAGAGTATATTATTAATGACTAGCCATTGCGAATCTGACTCATTTAATGCAGTCGAAATAAATACTATATAAACACATTTAATTAACATTTAGAATATTTTTTTTTAATTTTAGATCATCTCACTAACTTAATTGTCAGAGTTTTCCTAGCTAAAATTCTGTAAAGAAAAATGTGTTTTATTTTCATATGACCGGAATCTCGTAAGCCATCATCAATAATTAGTTTTGCTTGAATCTTGGAGTTGAAATTAGATTGAATTATCTATAATGTAATAAAGTCTTTATGTACAGCTAAGTGAGGTCATTAAGGATAAAAAATAATATTAAATGACCACATGGAAGGCAATTAGTATATATTTGTAGGTAGAGAAAGTTGACTTTAGCATAGGAAGAAACAAGCCGTCGGAGAAGGATTATAACAGAGAGATGAATTAGTAATTCTTATTGTTCAAGTCAGATGAGGTAATGCATCTTCCAACCCTATATTTAATATTAAAAATTGCCTTTTTCTTGCACTTTAATCCAATATCAGCAAATGGTGATTGATGCAGTGGGACCTAATATGTTTCCCGACACCCAGTGGCAACAATTTATTTCGGAGGCTCAAACTGCTAATAATTATGAACAAGGCGTTATGTCTACTCCCGATGAACCCGGACCTTCAAATTGGGGTGCAAATTCTATGGATGAGCCACCAAATCCACAATGCCAAGATTTTTATGACCTTCTTGAATCTGGTAATGCACAGTTGTATCCCGGATGTGAGAACCATTCACAGCTTTCGGTAGTTGCCAGGATGTTGTATGCGAAATCTGAATATAATATGTCGGAGAGATTTTATGATGCAAACATTCAACTCTTTAAGGAAGCTTTGCCTGAAGGTAATACTTTGCCAGAAAATTTTTACCAAACTAAAAGTCTTGTTAGAAGCTTAGGATTGCCAGTTCAGAAAATTGACTGTTGCAATGAGGGATGCATGTTGTTATGGCGTGATGATGAAAACCTGACACATTGTAAGTTTTGCAATCATCCACGATTTAAAATTCGTGTTGGGTCTCGTCAAAACAGTCAGAAATCATATAAGAAGATGTATTATTTTCCATTGATACCTAGGCTTCAACGGTTGTATTAATCAAAAGCAACAGCATTACATATGCAATGGCATCATAATCATGTCCAAGATGATGGGGTGATGCAGCATCCTTCGGACTCACTATCTTGGAAACATTTCAATGAAACTCATCCTTCTTTTGCTGCTGAGACTAGAAATGTAAGGTTGGGGTTATGTACAGATGGTTTTCAACCATTCGGACAATATGGTAGGAAATATTCATCATGGCCTGTCATTGTAACGCCTTATAACATGCCACCTTGGATGTGTATGAAGGAAGCTTATATGTTTCTGACAGTTATTGTACCTGGCCCTAAAAATCCAAAGCAAAAAATTGATGTATTCCTACAACCATTGATTCATGAGTTAAACGAATTATGGAATATTGGAGTCTCAACATATGATGTGTCAAGTAAACAAAATTTTATTATGAGAGCCACACTTATGTGGACCATCAATGATTTCCCAGCATATTCCATGATATCAGGTTGGAGTACTTCTGGGAAATATGCTTGCCCTTATTGCATGGAACATACCCAGTCATTCAGACTAGAGAGTGGTGGAAAGCAAACATGGTTTGACAATCATCGAAAATTTCTTCCTCCAGATCACCCATTTAGGAGAAACATAAAGAATTTCAGAATCGGTCATATTGAAACAATGCCTCCGCCACCAATAATAGATAGGGAACAAATTATGCAAGAAATTGATCAATGGGGTTTAGTGAAAGTTACAGAGTTTGATGCAGATGAGATTAATGGGTTCATTTGTCAGTCTTGTGATTGGAGAAAGAGAAGCATTTTTTGGGATTTGCCTTATTGGAAATCACACCTGATTCGACATAATCTTGATATCATGCATGTTGAGAAAAATATGTTCGACAATGTGATTAACACGATTTTAAATGTTGAAGGGAAAACCAAAGACAATGCAAAATCACGTTCAGACTTACAAAAATATTGTTGTCGGCCAGAGTTGGCAATGGATCCAATAAAACGGACAATATTATTCAAGTGTCATTGGTTTGATCCCACTATAGACATTGGTCTTAAGATACACAACAAATATAGAATGGTTGATGTAAATCATAACCGTCGTTTCAATAGATATGAGCCATTCATCCTAGAAATGCAAGCAACTCAAGTGTATTATGCAAGATATCCTTCTTTAAAAGTAGATAGATCTCATTGGTTAGCTGTGTTTTCAGTAAAACCAAGAGACTTTATTGTGACTCCACATGTTAGCGATGGGACTGCTCATATAAATGCTAATGCATTTCAAGTTGATGAAGTTACAGTGCATGATATAACAGTGGATACTGGTAACGATGACGATATTGACTTGCGTGATCCTTCGGGAGTTGTCATTGAACTTAATAATATTCATGAGGTGGATCCAGTACTTGAAGTGGATGATGATGAAGAAGAATTTGTTGACTATGATAGCAACGAGGACGACGATGAGGAATTTCAAAATTCATCAGATAGTTGCTAAGTGATTATATGTAATTTTTATAGTATCGTGTGTTAAATAGTAAAAATTTTAAATTATATATATGAGTTGTTGATTAGGATTGCCATTTTATATTATAAATGTTAAACACATATATACATGTATACTTTACCATTTTGCAGGTATGGGTCGTGGCAGAGGAAGAGGATTTATAGGTCGGGGTCGACGGGGAGGAGGACATGGCGGGGATTCAATAACTCCACCCTTTGGAGACATGCCACATATCCCGGGAGACCCTTCATCTGGGAATGCACCTTCGCCTCCTGTTTCCTCTATGCCATCTGCACCTACTCCTTCTCCACACACAGCCCACAGCAGTACATCGACCACATGTGAGGTTTCGACTGGAAATAATAATCGATTGGACGTTACGGTGAACCAGGCGGGCTTGTGAGTATTTGCGACTGCAAATTGAGATTAAGTAATAAGCATGTTTAACCACATTTCTTTTATATTGTTTACTTTGCAGGCTAGAACCTTCCTCACAATGCTCCAGGACTATAACCAGCATCTTCCACCAGCGGATTGACATTAATGGAGTTAGTTGGAAGGAGGTTTCCAGAGAAATTAAGGAGTTTTATTGGGGGGAATTTAAGGTACATCTTTATTTTTATTTCAACATGCAATGAAACTTTTTCATTTCAAATTAATTGGATTATTATATGATCATATTGACTAATGAATCTCTTGTAATATATATATATATATACATATATACATATATATATATATATATATATATATATATGTATATGTATATATATATGTATATACATATATATACATATATATGTATATATATATGTATATATATATCTATATGTATATATGTATATATATACATATATATGTATATATATATATATATGTATATATGTACATATATATATGTATATATATATATATATGTATATATGTACATATATATATGTATATATATATATATATGTACATATGTATATACATATATATATATATACATATGTACATATATACATATATATATATATATATACATATATACATATATATATATATATATACAGAAAAGGTGCCAGTGGGATGATGCTGTAAATGCTCTTGTTAGGGCTGGTTGGGAAACAAAAGCTGCTCAGAGGTATAAAGATTATGTGTATAACGTAAAGAACGCGAAGCAGAAGCCAAAGGACTTTCCAGAAGCAGCATGGGTTAGGTGACATGAGATTTTCAATCTTCCTCTACACATCCAGGTTTCCAATCAGAAAAAGGTAAATCGATATGGAGGGTCTGAAGACAAGGCACCAGGATCTTACACGGGTGGCACCATATCTATTGGTGAGCATATCTCACGATTGGTAAGTACTTTAATAATAACAGAAATTACTTTTATACTAGTGATTCTATATTATCATAATGTTCGCATAATGATTTGTTCAAATCAATACCTTTTAAACAGTAAGCATTTTTACTTAGGATTATATAGAATCACTCATTTATTGAATTGGACATATATATATATGCGAATTGTTTTATATTATTTGATTGGTTTATGTATTGGAGGATGGGAATTTTGTGTTGGAGTTTGTTGAGAAGATTGGAGTAAATTGGTGATTTTATGAAGTGTAAAATGCATTTTTATTTACAGGAGGATGTCAATAATATAGGGGAGGTTCTGTCAAATTTTTCATTGATTTGTTAGAACCAGTCAATATTGAATTGAAAATATAAGCGAACTGTTTGATATTTTTTGATTGCTATATGTATTGGCGAATGGGAATATTGTGTTGGAGTTTGTTCAGGACATTGGAGTAAATTTGTGATTTTATGAAGTGTAAATTGCATTTTTATTTACAGAAGGATGTCAATAATATAGGGGAGGTTCTGTCAAATTTTTCATTGATTTGTTAGAACCAGTCAATATTGAATTGAAAATATAAGCGAACTGTTTGATATTTTTTGATTGCTATATGTATTGGCGAATGGGAATATTGTGTTGGAGTTTGTTCAGGACATTGGAGTAAATTTGTGATTTTATGAAGTGTAAATTGCATTTTTATTTACAGGAGGATGTCAATAATATAGGGGAGGTTCTGTCAAAATTTTCATTTATTTTTAGAATTTTTTTCATTTCGAACATTACATTTAAATAGCATTAATACAAAAAATAATGCAAAAATTTATTTTCGGTCATCTTCTTCTTTTCCAATAACTATTTTGTACTGCGTGTGATAGGAGAAAGAGTTGGGCCGCCCACCTACAATTCCCGAGGCTTATTTGCACACACATACTATAAATCACGATGGGAAGACTTATGTGGCGGACCGTAGCAGGGAGGTACATGTAAGTAATATGTACTTTAAATGTTGATAATATTTTCTGATATTCAAATGCCTAATTGTTGTAAAACATGATTTGTACTTATATTTATATTTATAAAACATTGTTGTCATTTAACAGGAGAGGTATGAGCAACTCCGATCTGAAAGATCGCAAGAGGAGTCGTATGTCGATGAGTCGGAGTTGTTCATTGAGGCTGCACATCGCAATAAAAGGAAAACCATTTACGGTCTTGGCTCTTATGTGTCTCCCGGTCTTTATTCATCCGGACCATCTTCTGCTGCTGGTCCAAGCACTGCCTGTCATTCTGCTGGACCCTGCCTGACGAAGCAAGATGTCGAGGAGATTGTCGCACGAACTATTCGCTCGTTGCTTCCTCACTTGCCAGCCCAGCCACCAGCCACTCAGTCCGATACCCCCACTACATCACCTGCCCCACATGATCAGGATGCCGGCCCTTCATTTCTGCCCGGTTCTCACCCGCCTGATGATTCTCATTTTGGTAGTGGCGGCCCTGCTTGACTGTTTCTCCATATTTATTCTTATTAATATTATCACTAGTACATTTTACTTGAATATTTTATATTATGTCGCACAACAAATTTATTATTTTTTTTATATACGTTTTTTGATTACTTATATACTATGTACGAACCTACGACCAGTAATTATATATATTTTGGATGAAATCTGCATAAATTTATTTATATTTTATATTTATATTCACATTTATTTATTTTAGTTTATATTGGTATAAAAATATTTTAAAAAAATAATATTAATAAATAGCGACGGATTTGCGACGGAAATTTCCGTCACTGTTAGTTATCTGCGACTGTAAATTTTAGTCGCTAAATTTTAGCGACTGAATAATTGGCGACTGATTTTAGTCGCTAAATTTTAGCGACTGAATAATTAGCGACTGATTGTCGCAAAATAATTTGCTACTAAATTTAGCGACGGATATTTCCGTCGCTAAATAATTGAGGCGACTAAACCTATACCTCTATTACCGACCAAAAAATTCACCTTTAGCGACTAAAAAAACAGTCGCAAAAATTAGCGACGGTAAATATTTTTAGTCGCTAAGTCCTTGCGACGGCCTTATTTGCGACTGATAGTCGTGCCGTCGCTATTTATAATTAGCGACGAAATTTTCAATATTAGCGACTGTTTATTCCGTCGCTATTAGCTTTTTTTTTGTAGTGTTTGGACGCTTGTACATCTTCTAGTAGAAATTCACACGAAGATTTGTTTTTGTTTTTGTTTTTGTTTTTATTTTTATTTATTTAACACGTGAAATTTAAATTATATTTGTTATTTAATCAGAAAATATATTTAGATTGAACTAATTACAAAGAAGAGCCAACTCCTATTACAATCTTTTTTTTTTTGTATATATATAGAAAATCTCACTATAATCTAGCGATAAATATAAAATTAGTTATAATGCGTACAAAAAATATTCAAAATTTATATTTTATCCTTCCTAGCAATGGATCACAACAAGCATGTCTTTATCTTTAATCAAATGCTTATTTGATAAAAAAAATTGTAAAATGCGATGTAAAAAAAGTTGCAAAATTCATATTTTAACCCAATAAAAAAATATTATCCGTTTTAATCTGATCCGAAATAATAATAATAAAAAAAATTATAGAGTTGAGTAAAGACAACTGGCGTGTGAAAATATAGTTTTAATAAAAGACATAAATTATATATCCACTCTAACAAGCCAACCTATTAATAAGGATCCAATTCTTTAAATTCCATCTTTGGACGTGCTTGGACTAAGAGTGCTAATTTTAAAAGATCTTTTTTTTCTTTGAGTTGCCAGAATATCTAAGTTAGTTCTTTGTTTTCTTGTATTTTGCAAATCAAATCGCTCTTGGTCGAACAGATATCCCCCTTTTCAATTATCCGTTCATATGTTCTTCTGCCACAGGCAAAGTACTTAAGGCTGCCATTTCTGCAACAATTATTCGAATCCTTGACCTAATCCTTTCGTCTCGTTGGCCGCCCTTGCGGTGAGGGTCATTTGAGCCATAGTGGAGCATACTTCTGCCCACACTCTTAACACTCTGTACTACCATGGCTGCACTAACCACAAGGAACACTTGTATTTTGGCACATATATATTATATATATATTGCAACTCAAGTAACCGAATCTGATGATATTTCTGTGTATTGGTGTTTATACAGGGGATGATACCAAATGTGCAAACTATCCAAATATTTAGTAATGGATTTCCCATACCCCTAGTACATTTCTAACCCATTAACATTAAAGTCATTAAAGTTATAAAAAAAAATTATAACTGTAAATGGAAAGTAGACATTAGAACTCCATTTTATCGGTACATGATGAAAAAAATAGTGCAGAACCTTTTATGAAGAAACACAAAGAGCAGAAATAATAATTGGAGAATGAACTAATTCTTATTTTGATTAATACTAAAGCATTACATAAGGTACTGAATTTAAAGACTCGAATATAAGAAATTTTCTTGAAACTAACTTACGAAATATCCTACCAAACCAGAGCAAAGTGCTCCATTATTAACACATAAGTACTGACCAAGTCTACTGCATAAAATTAGGAACAGAAAATCTAACTTAGTTAACAGTAATTTGACTTAGTAAGATGCACTAATTTTCAAGACTCCCCCTTGGTGCATACTTACTATCAACGACTCCAAGTGCAGCTCTGAAACTTTCAAACTTAGACTTAGCTAAAGCCTTTGTAAATATATCAGCAAACTGGTTGTTAGTATGAACTCCCTTCAACTCAACTTCTTGATTCAGCACCTTTTCTCGAATAAAGTGATGATGAACTTCAACATGTTTCGTTCTCCCATGAAATATTGGATTTGAAGCAAGTTTGATTGCACTCTCATTATTGCACTCAATTGGCACTGCATACCTTACAAAGGATATCTCCTATCAAACGCTATAACCAAATGCATTCCTGTGCAGCTATTGTTGTTGCCATGTACTCAGCTTCAGTACTTGATAATGCAACAGTTGATTGCTTCTTGCTGCACCATGAAATTACAGCTGAACCAGTACTAAAACAATAGCTTGAGGTTGAACGACGGTCATTTGCATCACCTGCCCAGTCTGCATCAGTAAATCCTCTCATCATAAAATCATTACTTTTCTTGTACATAAGACCGCAATCAAGAGAACCTTTTACATAACGTAAGATTCTCTTAGCAGCATCTAGATGAGGGGTTCGTGGACTTTGCATAAACTAAGATATAACACTAACTGAATATGCAATTTCTGGTCTTGTAGTTGTTAAATAAATTAAGCTGCCAACAAGTTGTCGAAATCGTGTTGCATCCTTCAGTAACTTCCCTTCTTTTTTATTCAGCTTTAAATATGGCTCCATAAGAGTAGCAAATTCTTTCGACTCCTCCATGCCAAAATGCTCCAAGAGATTCTTTGCATAACTTCTCTGAGATATAAAAAATCCTTGACCTATTTTCTCCACTTCAAGACCAAGAAAGCATCCAATTTCTCCTAAATTTTTCATTTCAAAACGAATTGACAGATCATTTCTCAAACTAGAAATTTAAGCTTCATTTTCTCATGTGATTAGCATGTCGTCCACATTTAATAAAACCAATAAATGCCCCGTTGATTCTATTTTCACAAATAAACTAGAATCTGAATCAGCAATAGTAAATCCATGAAAAATGAAATACTGAGCCACTTTACCGTACCAAACACGTGGTGCCTGTTTGAGGCCATACAATGCCTTTTTCAGCAGACAAATATGATGAAAAAATTCCTTAGAAACAAATCCTGGAGGTTGTTCCATCAGCACCTCGCGATCCAACTCACCATAAAGAAATGCGTTCTTAACGTCAAGTTGCCATGTCTTTCAACTCTTGAAAGCAACAAGTGAAAATATGTCCTTACTGTCACCATCTTTGCTACCGTATTGAAAGTCTCTTCATAGTCTAATCTGTAGCTTTGAGAAAAACTACGAGCAACGAGACAAGCTTTGTACCTATCAATTGTACCATATGATTTCTTTTTCAAATGATAGACCCATTTGCAAGTGACTGGTTTGAAATTTTCTGGTTTTGACACAAGCTCCCATGTATCATTCCTCCTGAGTGCTTCAATCTCATCTTGCATTGTTGCTTCCTATTCTAAGCAGCCTTTTGCTTCCTCATAACACCTTGGCTCTTCATTTGATGCTCCAACAAAGAAACATGAAGCGATGCTATAGTGGTTCAGCTGCACTTCATAATCTTTAAGATGAACTGGTTGTCTTTTCTCCCTTAAAGATCTTCTAGCAACACCATCACCACCTTCTCTTCTTGAATCATTCCTTCTTAGGGTTGAAGATTCACCATTTCCTTGATATTCAGACTCATCATTGTGAGAAACTTGTTCATTTGTTTCAGAAAACAACTTCAAATTATCTGAACTATCAGGAAGAGCAGCAACTTTTGAAGTTTCTTCACTAGAATGCCATGATGATATTTCATCAAATACACCATCTCTGGATGTAATGGATTTCTTTGTTATTGGATCCATACACCTCCACCCTTTCCTGCATGTGTCATAACCAACAAAAACACATTTTTTTGCCTTCATGTCCAGTTTGGTTCAATTATTTTTTGGAACATGAACATAACATATTGAACCAAATACTCGAAAATAATTTACATTTGGCTTGAGACTATATAATATCTCAAAGGGGGCTTTTTCTTTACCTGGCCATGGAGGTAAACGATTGATTATATAGCACGCACATTAAACTGCTTCTGCCCAAAGTTCTCGAGGAAGATTCTTATCATGAAGCCATGAAAGACTCGTGCAAATGAGATGGTCATTTTATTGAGGGGTGTTAGGACACATCATTTGCCTTTGGATGCCATTTTTATCACAATATTGAAAGAAATCAGTTGATGTAAATTCACCACCGTTGTTACTTCTTAAACACTTTACTTTCTACCCCAACTCTTTCTCTACCATATTTCTAAATTCAATAAACTTGGATAGTGCTTCATTCTTTTCTTTCAAAAAATAAGTCCAAATGTACCTTGAATAATCATCCACCAATACCATGACATAATGGCAATTGCTGCAACTCGGTGTTCTTATTGGTCCCATCAAATTTGTATGAATCAACTCAAGAGGAGTGGTCCTACGATTAGATGACCTTTTAAAAGGAAGATGATGTGACTTCCAGTACTGGCGACCTTGACAAACCACATCTTCATGCACATTTTTTAGAGTTGGTAAGCCATCCAATAACTTCTTTGAAGAAATTTATTGCAACATTTGGTAACCCACATGGCCTAATCGAGCTTGCCATGTTGCTGCATTATTTGTTTGGCTTGTTTTCTTCACATACGCCTCCCCTACTGACATTACAAATAAAGAGTCTTTTCTTTTCACCATAAAGAACAACATCAGCTACAACATTTTTAACATTATCAAGCACCTTTACATCATTTGGACCAAACAAGACATATTTTCCAGAATTTGTAATCTAAGAAATTGAAATTAAGTTTTTCTTCAAACCTGGTACATGATAAACATCATTCAACTTGACACTTGCTTCATTAACATCAATCTTCACTGCACCTTCTTTAGCTACTTGAGACGATAACTCGTTTGTCATCATGTTGTCGTAGTTCTGAGAATATAGAATCATCACCTGTCACATGATGTGAGCAGCCAGAGTCTATGATCCATTCATCTTTGTAGTTGACATAGTTGATTTAGGTTTGATTTGGCGCAGATTCAAGAGTAACATTGTCACTTTTTTTCAACTACTTTAGTTGTAAAACACTGCTCCCAATTGAGTTAATCACTCCCATTATTGAGACTATTATTGAGAGCTTTCTTTCCGTTTGCATCTTCTTCTGAATTATCCCCATTCGAATTTTCTCTCGAGAAAAGAACCGCATCTTGTTCAGAACTAAAGCTTTTGTTCATTTGTTTAGCCAAAGCTTCTTGATTGGAAAGTAAGCTCTCTAACTCTTCAACTGATGGTTGTTTCTCCCATCCTTGTACAGAGGTGACATAAGGATTATATTCCTTCTGCAAACCATGAATGAGAAATCTCCTCAAGCGAGCTTCACTTATTTTCTCATTTGGATCTAGTTCAGAAATTTCAGCACAAATATTTTTTACTTTCAAGGAATATTTTGAAATTGACATACATTCCTGTTTCATCATTGCCAATTCATTTTCCAAGAACTGTAACCTTGTTGTATTTTTCTTGGAAAATAGTCTTTCTAGAGTATCCCAAACTTCCTTTGGAGAGTTTACATCACGAACATGATCAATAAATTCTTTACTGATCAAAGTCCTTAAAGCGTGATTCAGCATTATCGGGAGTGTCAGCGGGAATCTCTGTATTAGCACCAACAATTAGTTTTCACAGGTCTTCACCTTGAAGAAAAGCTTCCATACACATTCTCCATTACTTATAGTTTGTGCCTATAAGTTTCTCTACACCATATTGTGTGCTAGCACTATTTCCTCCATTTACCACCTCTATACGTAGAAATACAAATTTTTTAAGAATCAAAGAGATAAGAACCTTGAACCTGGCTCTAATACCATGAAATAAATAGTGCAGAACCTTTTATGAAGACACACAAAGAGCAGAAATAATAATTGGAGAATGAACTAATTCTTATTTTGCTTAATACTAAAGCATTACATAAGGTGCTGAATTTAAAGACTCAAATCTCTTGAAACTAACTTACGAAATATCCTACCAAACCAAAGCAAAGTGCTCTGTTATTGACACATGATAACCGGACTCTTCGATCAATAGCTCGATATGGGTTTAACCGGACATGAATCGTATGTCGAACTTGAGTGACATGAGTCCGGCAATCAGACACGTCGACAATTGCTATAATAGTTGCTCGGTTTCGGTAATAGTTCGGTAATGAATTATGGGAAGTCATCAATAACGGATATTTTCTAGATATTGAAGAGATCCTGATCTTATAATGATGGAAAGTACCGAGAATCACTCATTAAATCTTCACAAATCGGGAATCAAGCATCAATCAAGAGATTAAGATGATTTTCTCCTATTCAAGAGATTACCTCCTATTTCGCACAGCTCTATATAAAGGAAATCATCAGGTACATTACTCTCTCTAGACTCAAATACAAGAAAAACCTTTACTAATTCAAGAACTGACTTGATCGTCGGAGCTTCCTGTAGACACCGGGTCCTGAGTCAGGTTTTGAAAAATGGTAATGGCAATTTTGGGTCCTTGATAAATTCCTCCAAAAAAAAATATATACATAAAATATGTAGGTAAAATTAAAAAAAAACTAAAAAATTGAGATTAGTTTAATTAGATAAATTAAAAATTAAGATTAGGTTAATTATTAGTTAATATTATTGGATAATTAAAATTTGAAAAAAAAAGGAAATTAATATAATGTCTAATTAGATAAAATATGAGGGTGTTTAATTAATTAAGTGTGTAATTATTTAAATAAATTAATTTAAATTAACTAAATTAAAAATGGAGGAAATTACCATGTGAACCAAATTAACCCTAATTTTAGGGTATAAAAACAAAAGAATAAACAGGGGAAAGGGGGGCTCTCTCTCTCGGTGAAAACACAAGCAAAAAAAAAGGAAAAGAAAAGAAAGGGAGGAGAGAGCTGAGCACAGGGAACAAAAGAACAAAGAAAAAAAGAAAAACAAGAGAGAAAGAAAAAAGAAAATAAAGAGAGAGCAAAGAAAGCCAAAAGAAAACCAAAATCAAGGGAAAAAGGAAAGGAAAACAAAGGGAAATCAAAGAGCAAAAACAAATCAAAAGAAAATAGAAAGAGAGACCAAGGACCCAAGAAAATAAGGAAACAGAGGAGAAAGGGACACGGAAAACGCAGGCCAACGGAAGAAAGAAGAAAGAAAAAAGAGGGGAGGAGGCGGTGGCGCCGCCGGCCAGCCACACGCGCGCCACCGCGAGGACGGCGACGCCCGGACGCTCTGGCCGGTAGCCACCAGGGTCCACCACTCGCCGGGGAAGGCCAGATCGGAGGGAGCACCCCGAAACGCTTCAGGGCGTTTTTCGGCGAAAATACGGCGCCGTTCGGCGCGTGACCACCTGAGGCGGCTTCCCGGAAGCCAGGCGAAGAGGATGGAGGCGGCGGTGACTCCACGGCGGCTCCGGTGACGCTCCGGCGGTGAATCCTATTCCTTTTTTTATTTTTTTATATTATTTCTATTTTATTATTATTATTATTATTATTATTATTATATTTAATTAATTTCTGTATTATTATTATTATTATTTATTCATTATTATTAATATTCTGTTTATTATTATTATTATTATTATTATTATTATTATTATTATTATGTATTTACCATTATTATTATTATATGTTTATTTTATGTTCGTTGATGTTGTATTGTTATTATTATTATTATTATTATTATTGTTATTATTATTATTATTTTGGTTAGTTATTATTATCTTAATGTCATTATTATTATTATTAGGATTGTGTTAATACTATTACTATGTTTATTATTGTTGATTATAATTATTGTTATGTGATATTGTTATTGTTATTTATTGGTTATTATTAATGTTACTTATTTTTATATTATAATTATTATTGTGTTTATTATTATAATTGTATATATTTAATTATTATTATCTATTGTTGTGTTTTGTTAATCATAATTTTATTATTATTTTATTTAATTATTATTATTATTTGTTTATTATCATTGTTATATTATCATTATTCTTATTCATTTATACTATCAATATTATTATTTTATGTTTAATCCATGTTATAATCATAATTGTTATTATTATTATTATTATTATTATTATTATTATTATTATTATTCTGTTTTATTATTATTATTATTGTTGTTATTAATATTAATATTATTATCATTTTATTTGTTTATTATTATTATTATTGTTATATTATTATTATTATTTGGTTCATGTTATTATTATTATTATTATTATTATTATTATTATTATTATTATTATTATTATTATTTTATCTATTTATAATTATAATTATAATTATTATTTTATGTTTATTTATTATTCATCATTATTTTATTTATCATTATTAGCATCATTATTTTTTATTATCATTGATCATTATAATTGTCATTATGTTTTACATCCATCACTTCTTTTAATTTATTTCATGCAATTGTTTATTTAATTATTTACTTATTTATTTATTTATCAATTAATTTAATTTAATCAATTATTAACTTTAACTATTTTTCTTAACTTACTTTATTCAATTATTTGTTTGTTTGTTTATTTATTCAATTATTTATTTATTCATTCAATTACCTATTTATTTATTATTAACCAATATTAATTTTATGTCATGATTGTGATCACAAGCGGCACATGGCTCATCCAAGGAGCACGGTTGAGGTGAGTAGATTAGGATTTATTTATTATTATGAAATATGTAATTATTATTTTATTTTGTTTTATTTACTAATGATCTGTAATAATAAAGGATTTTCGATCGCGTTTATAAAGAACCACCACACAAATTTTTTCTACTAAATGGGGTTTTTATTAATAAAACTGGACCAATGTATACGTTTTCACCCCAAACCAAAAGATTTAAACTGAATCGAGAATTTTATACTTTTTTATAAACCAAAATAATTGGGAACCAATGTTCCCGTTTAAGTGAATGACCCGATTTATGCATGTTTACATTTTAATTTCTTTTACGCATATATTCATTTATTTATTTACTTTAAGCAAGTTTTAGTTATTCTTATTTATTTGGGGGATTGTTCTGTCCCACTTTATTTATTTTATAATTTTTTTAGTGCTTTATTTAATTGCTTTCCTATGTGATTGTAATGCGCTTTAATTTATTGCATAACTCGTGTGAGAAGAGAGATAAAATAATTGATCCTAAAGACCCGTTCACATAATATTAACCAAAGGTATGAATAAGAGTGAGGTCCCGAACTCTCTCTGGTTTTGGGCCTCATAAGGTTAGATTTATTTCTCGATGTTCTATCGGGTGGCGACTCCGTGATCCTGCCTTATGATAACCCAATAGACGCTCTCGTAAGTTGATTGCCAACAATGGATTTGGATATATTCCTGTCTATTGCGAAGCGACCGGCTTTCACGAGTTTTAACGAACCTCCATCCGGCCTCGGGTCCTAAAAGCGGACTCCCGAGGGCCACCCGGATCGCGAGCGGGGTTCGGGCGCGTCACACTTCCCCTGTCGGAACCCACGACGGTCCTTTGATTTCTTTTCAGGTAACTCAAGTGAAGATTAACGGAAGATTTCTACCTTGTTATCATTTGGTGCGGTGAGCGTGGAACACTCCACAGATTTCAGTTGATTCACAAATTTCAGTCGGTAATGGATCTTTTTCCCGATTTACCTGTTTCCGATGCCCCAGCCTCTAGCCATCCCAGCAATGCAACCCAACCCTCAACCAACCTTCTTGGCCAACTCATTCAAAGCCTCCAACCAGCTCAACCAGAGC
Organism: Excoecaria cochinchinensis; assembly: GCA_947683425.1. Taxonomy (NCBI): domain Eukaryota; kingdom Viridiplantae; phylum Streptophyta; class Magnoliopsida; order Malpighiales; family Euphorbiaceae; genus Excoecaria; species Excoecaria cochinchinensis. The sequence continues at coordinate 1,217,455 of CANTUQ010000242.1, forward strand.
AAATCTCCCCACTTCCAGCACGACAATTATTTCCACCTACACAGATCCAAACACCAACTACACCGCAAGCGCCCATGGCTATCCCAACAATTCCGGGTCTGACTCCCCAAACTGTCCAAACCCTGCTTACAGCCTTGTCGGCTATGGCGGCTCAAGCACCACCCTCAGCCCAAACACCCCCTACTTTAGCGCCCATACAGCCTCCGGCCCAAACACCACCTCCGTTACTGCCGAGCACTTTGGCCCCTGGTACCATGGTCACATTGACAGCAGAGCAGTTTGAGAAACTATTTGAAGAGCGAATGCAGAAATATCAAAATCGAAGTACTTTACAGTACCAAGGTAGTTTCCGGTCTCCTCTATCCCGAGACATCTTAGCCACCCCGTTTCCCCAAATACGTTTACCAAATCTGCCGAAGTATAGCGGTAGCACAGACCCCCGAGCTCATCTGGACGAGTTCCACCACACTATGTTGGTACATACAACGGAAGAGGCGGCTTTATGCAAAATTTTCCCCCAAACACTCACTGACTCGGCTCAGATATGGTTTCTCAACCTCCCGAGAAATTCGATCTACAGCTTCGAACAGTTCAGTGACATGTTCATTGCCAAATTTGTAGCAACCATCCGGCCAGCTAAAGTGTCTGCCGACCTTACCATGGTGTACCAGGAGAAAGGGGAGACACTCCGAGCTTACGTGGAGAAATTTAACGCTGTGGCCATGGACATTCAGAATCTTAATTTGGAGGTAGCCATCAATGCCCTTATTAGAAATACGAGATGCCAAGATTTTAGTGATTCCCTCAGCAAGAAGCCACCAGGTGACTTCACCGAGCTAATGTCCCGGGCACACAAGTACATACGCATGGATGAGGCTCGCAGGCTCAGATATAGTTCGCAGAATAGAGACTCGGATAGAGGGTTTCGCACAGGGCGAGATAGAAGCAATGGTAGTAGAGATGAAGTTAGAGGAAGGGGGGCTGCCCATTCCAACAGAGCCTACTTGGTCTCAAAACCGAACACAAGGAACAAACAAGAAGAACGGTTTACGCCGTTAACAGCACCGAGGTCCCAAATTCTGGCCTGGTTGAAGGAGAACGAGCGGGTTAACTGGCCACGCCCGATGATGGATGACCCTAGCAGGGATCAGAGCCAGTACTGCTCTTTTCACAGAGATACAGGTCATCAGACGAATGATTGCCGACAGTTGAACCGTGAAATCGAGTATTTGATCCGGCAGGGCAAACTCGGGCAGTTTGTGAAGAGTACTGAGAGGGGAAAGCGAGATAGATCCCCTTCACCTAGAAGATAAGATAACCGAGCTAGTTCGAGCAAAAAGGCCCCTACCGGGGTAATTCATGTGATTGCATGAGGCCCGCATTATGATGTTTTTGAGGAATCTAGAAAGCGGAAAGCTAAGGAGGTATTCTTCGTGGGAGCAGGCCGAAGAGTGGAAGGCTACAAAGTGACATTTTCCGAGGTAGATGAAGCCCATGTCCGGACTCCCCACACCGATTCACTTGTAGTGGAAGCAATAATGCAAGACTACCTGGTTCAGAGGATCCTGATTGATACGGGGAGCGCGGTGAACCTTATCACTCTAGAGGCCTATAAAGCTTTGGGTTTATCAGTCAATCGGTTGGAAACAGTTTCAGCGCCCATCATCGGTATATCGGGGCAACCGATCAAGGTAGAAGGCTCGGTGGTATTAGAGTTACAGCTCAGTGATGAGGATAAGGTGTGCAGTTGCAGGAGCTGTTTCATGGTGGTTGACATTCCATTAGCCTACAACGTGATCATTGGGCGACCTCTTTTTGTTGGGGTGGATGCTTACATTTTGATGCGTAAGCTGCTTGTGAAAATACCTGTTGAAGGAGGTGTGGCCGTGCTGAGGGGCAGTCAGAAAGCGGCTCGGGAAACTTACATTAGCATGTTAAAGGGAGCAAATCAGGCATTACCCTTGGACGCACTGGATATTCCAACGGCTAGGAATGCGGAACCCATGGACTCACTCAAGGAAATTGAACTTTCACCAGGAAAGATAGTCAAGGTTGCTGCTAGCAAGGAGGGGAAAGAGAGAAACGTTGGTAGCAGTACTGTCAGAATTTAGCGATGTATTTGCCTGGCAACCCTCAGATATCAGAGGAATCTCTCCCGAGGTAACGTGTCATGCTCTTAATATACAGCCAAGTTGCAAGCCTGTCAAGCAGAAGAAGAGGAACCATGCTCCCGAGTGGCAGCTGGCAATGTCGGAGGAAGTAGATGCACTGCTGAAAAGCGGGTTCATTAGAGAAGTGTTATACCCGGACTGGCTATCAAACGTGGTTCTGGTGAAGAAGGCTAATGGAAAGTGGAGAATGTGTGTTGACTTCACTGATTTAAACAAGGCCTGCCCGAAAGATTGTTACCCCTTGCCGAATATAGACCTTCTGGTAGACTCAACTTCGGGGTTTGAGGAATATGCTTTCCTGGACGCCTCTGCCGGATATCACCAAATCCCTATGAAGAAGAGCGATGAGGAGAAAACTGCTTTTGTTACACACCGGGCCACCTATTGTTACCGGGTCATGCCATTCGGGTTGAAAAACGCCGGGGCCACTTACCAGAGATTAATGAATAAGATGTTTGCGGGGCAGTTAGGAAGGAATGTAGAGGTTTACGTCGATGACATGATTGTCAAAGGCAAGACTGCTGCAGACTTACCTCGGGAACTAGCAGAAACGTTTGGGGTGCTCAGGGAGTTCGGTCTGAAGTTAAACCCAGAGAAATGTGCCTTTGGAGTTTAGTCTGGTAAATTCTTGGGGTACATGATTTCAAAGAAGGGAATAGATGCTAATCCGGAAAAGATCCGAGCCATTCTGGAGATGGAGCCACCAAGATCGGTAAGAGAGGTCCAGAAACTCAATGGAAGGGTGACGGCTCTAGGCAGATTTATTTCTTGTTCAGCTAAGAGATGCCTTCCTTTTTACAACACCCTTAAGAAAGTGAAGGGTTTTGAATGGACGCCAGAATGTCAGAAAGCATTTGACGAATTGAAGAAATTCCTTAGCACCCCACCCCTTCTAAGTCGGCCATCGCTGGGGGAAGTGTTGTATATGTACCTGGCAGTTTCATCAGGAGCCTTGGGGTCAGTCTTGATAAGAGAAGAGGGTAGTCAACAGTTTCCTATCTACTATACAAGCAAGGTTTTGAGAGGTGCCGAGCTGCGGTATCCTATACTCGAGCAGCTTGCCTTCGCGTTGGTGATTTCGGTTGTGAAGTTACGACCCTATTTCCAGGCCCATACGGTGACAGTAAGGACAAACTCAAACCTCCGGAAGGTTTTGCAAAAGCCCGAGGCATCCAGGAGACTAACAGAGTGGGCGTCTCGGCTAGGAGAGTTTGATGTCCGATATGAAGCTCGGCCATCTATGAAGGGTCAAGTCTTGGCAGATTTTGTGGCAGAACTGCATGCACCCCCGCAGAAGCCTAGTCCCTGCTCATGGAAATTGTACATAGATGGTGCATCCTCGTCTGTGGGTGCTGGAGCCGGGGTGATATTGATCGGACCAGGGAAGATTGTGATCAGGGCGATGGCTCACATTGCATTCCATGCAACCAACAATGTGGCTGAATATGAAGCTCTCAGTTTTGGCTTACAGCTAGCTTTGGAGGTAAGACCGGATTCCTTGAATATCTTCTCTGACTCACAGCTTGTTGTTAGCCAGGTGCTCGGCAAGTTTGAAGCCAAAGACAGTACGATGATAAGATACAAGGAGTTAACAGCTGCACTATTCGCCCAACTTGAGAGCCGGGGTTGTGCATGGTCCATTGATCAGGTTCCCAGAGAGGAGAATGTTGAGGCCGATGTGTTAGCCAAACAAGCTTGCCTTCAAAATCAACCAGCCGTATCAAACATCATCTGGTCTATCGTGTCCTCCCCAACACATGAGACGTACAAGGTACATTTGCATGAGCCGATGGATGGATGGAGACTTCCCATCTACGCATATCTGAGTAGCGGAGTTCTACCCGAAGATCAAGTTCAAGCCCGCAAGACAGTTCGGAGATCCAGTCGGTATGCGATCCTGGATGATCAGTTATATAGGAGATCGTTTTCGGGTCCATGGACAAAATGTTTGAGTACTGAGGAAGGTGAATATGTGCTAAAAGAAATTCACGAAGGAATTTGTGGGGCCCATGAAGGAGCACAGGCAATAGCTCGGAAAGCATTATTACAAGGATACTATTGGCCTAGCATGGAGGGCGACGCCAGGGAACTGATTAAGAAATGTGATAAGTGCCAGCGGTTCGGCAATCTGAGCCATCAGAAAGCTGCTCCCCAGACCTCGATCCATAGCCCCTGGCCATTTGCCCAGTGGGGCATTGATATAGTGGGCCCATTCCCCCTAGCAACCGGGCAGCGGAAGTTCTTAGTGGTAGCGGTGGATCATTTCACCAAGTGGGTAGAGGCGGAACCCTTGGCAACCATAACTCCGGTAAATGTTATCAAATTCATGCAAAAGTCCATCATCACGAGATTTGGTATCCCGCACTCCATTGTCACGGACAACGGCAAACAGTTCGATTGTGCCGCTTTCAAAGAATACTGTTCAGAATTGAAGATCCAGCTTTGTTTCACCTCGGTATATCACCCGCAGGCGAACGGAATGACCGAGGTAACTAACCGTACTATTCTTGCAGGTCTGAAGAAACGACTCGACTCAGCAAAGGGTCTTTGGGTGGATGAGCTATACAACGTCCTCTGGGCCTACCGAACATCGCCAAGATCAGCAACGGGAGAAACCCCCTTCTCGCTCACATATGGGACAGAGGCGGTTATTCCCTGTGAGATCGGTATGCCAAATGCCCGGACTTCTAGTTTTAATGAAGCTTCCAATGACGAGCACCTGTTGTGTCAGCTGGATAGGTTGGAAGAGCAAAGAGAACATTCCCAACTGCGATCTGCTGCTTACAAACAAAGGATGTCATCCTACCATGATCGGAACATCAAGCCGAGGACATTCAGAATCGGACAGTTAGTCCTCAAAAGGGTAGTTGCTTCACAAACATCAGCCGGTGTGGGCAAGCTGAATCCCAACTGGGAAGGCCCTTACATAGTTCACGATGTCAAAGGGGGATCATATAGGTTGAAAGATCACTCAGGCAAAATACTTCCCCATTCGTGGAATATTTCGAATCTGAAGGCATATTATCAATAGCTCGGCCCGGTATTCTTATGGCTCTCTCGGCTAGCGAACCATCGGTCAATTTTCCGATACTTTGCATTTTATTTTGCTCGATTTTTGTCATATATCATTGTACTTGATAAAATTTCAATAAAAGAGGTAATTCATGAAAACACAATGTCTCTTATGATTATCTGTGCTTGAATCGCTATGACTCGATTCAATATCACCGCCGACAGGGCGTCCATCCAATACCACCGCCGACAGGGCGTACATTCAAAACACCGCCGACAGGGCATACACTCTCATATTCAACTACGAAATACACTCGGTTATTATGCCGCCAAGCATTTTATGACTTATGTGTCGAAAGATATTCAGCTCGGTTAAACCTACCAAGAATTTTTCATCTCAGTGCTTATTGAAGAACTTGTTTAGCCGAACAATCATAAGAACTTTGGTTCATTCATTAAAGAGTATATCACACTTTATCGATCAAACTGCACATATGGAAAATACAAAGGGTTCGACATACACAAACAGAAATAAAATCTTCATTTCATTAACGATCAAAGATTACACAGTTTATTCATCCGGATACACTTCGTCCAACCAGGACCAATCCATATCCGGATGACGCTGTTTAACAGCATCAGAAAGCTTCTGACTAAAAGCAAGGCATTTATCAACGGCCAACTCCATAGACTTGTACTCGAGATCGGCGAATTTCTCCTCTAGTTCGGCTTGACTACGCTTCGTTTCATCAAGCTCTATCCGAATACTCGATAGCTCGGTCTCCGCCTCTTCCTTCCTCCTATCACTCTTCGCTGCTCTCTCCAGTGCATCAGAAACATTATTCTTGGCCTCTTGCTCTCTGATCTCGGCATCCAGAGCTCTCTTTTCAGCCTCTTTTAACTTGGCTTCCGCGGTATTAGCTCTAAAGCGCTGCCTGGCGACAGATCGGGCTTCCCGATTGTAAGCCATGAGCAGGTGGTTCATCTTCCCTATAACGGCACCGCTCAGCATTGAAGCCTACACCAGAATAGAAAACGGTGAAAAGAGCACTGAATTAACTAGAGGAAGGATATCAAAGAATGGCTAACCTCAACTTGGTGCCTCTTGATGGCAAGGCTCAAATCCTCGGCTCTCCAGCGTGACATAGAGCCAACCTTGTGAGGGATACAGGCAATCTGGTGAACAAAGTCACAAAAGCCCGGATTTTATTCGGAATACGCATCTCCATCCTCTTTCAATTGAGTGCATATTTCATTGGCAAAGGTTCTAAAATCCCTTCTCTGAGGAGGGAGATCCGAGGTGCCAGCGGCGGCGTCTCCTTCAGGGGAAAAAGGCCCAGGTGGGGTCTGCGGGCTAACCGAGGGCATCCGAGCAGTTGGAATGGGGGGTGAAGTGTCTTCTAGCACAACAGTGGGTATTGCGCTAGAAGTTTGAGTAGGATCGGTTGGAACTGGACCTGCGGTGGCAGCAGTAGCACCCATGCTGGACTCCCCTGGCGTTGGCCCGGCAGTTTTCTTTTGACGCTTTGCCTTCATCATCTCAACCATGCTTGGTCTCTCTGCTCGCTTCATTTCTGCAAAAAACCGAACAATGAGAGAGTATTAGAACTGGAGAATCGATAAGAGAAGGTACCTCTTCCTTGGCGACGAGAAGAGGTTGTTCGGTCCAAACCAAACATGAGTTGATCTCTAATATCGATCTTGTCCGACGCTAAGGCTCTCCATCGGGCTAGAGTTCGTTCTTCCTCCTCGGAAAGAAGGATGGGGTTATCATTCTTATTTACATATCGACCCCACGTTGTTCGGAATGGAAAGTCATTGTCGCTCTCGACGACAAAGAATCGATTTTTCCAATTCTTCAGAGATTCGGGATTTCCCCTAAATACCACCGTAACCAGCTCAGGCTTGGACATAATTGTGATCTTCGGTAGTGATTCGGAGTCCCACCACATGGGTAGCCTGAAAGAGCCGAACTGTTAGTTCGATGTCGTTGTCTGCTGCTCACATTTGTAAGGCGGATATGGTTTGCCAAGCATTGGGATGAATCTGACTCATGGTTAAACCATAGTGATTCATCAGTTCGACCTCAAATGTAGTAGGAGGAAGGCTCATCCCTGCTTCGAAATCGGCCTCATACACAGTTATGGTCTTCTTGCCTGAGAACTTTGCATTAGCTCGGAGGCTGGCTCCAGGCACTCGGATCCTGTAGCTCTCAGGGATCCCTAATCTTGCATGCAGCTCAACCATTTCACTGGTTCTCACAATCGAACCAATACTACTTACTCGAGGATTCCTTTTCGGCTCTTTCCCTCTAGGCTGATTTGGCTGGCTGGTACTGGGAGACTCTAGGATATCTTCGTGTAAGAGTCCCTCTTCGACTCTTTGGCTCTCAGTTGAATCCTCAGAAGCACTCATGGTGAAAAGGAGAAGGAAAAAGATGAAGTACTAACCTGAGATAGGAAGGAGAGATCTAGAAGACGTAAAATGCCAAGGGATGCTTGAGGTAGTAAAGACTGAACAAGAAAGAACTAGAGCGAAAAAGGCTGAAATCCAATCTGAAATCCCTAAGAAAATCGAAAGTGGAAGAAAGGAGAAGAGGCCACTATTTATATGAAAACGGAACCACTCAGATGAGGACAGATGGCATGCGTTGATTGAGTGAACTGGCAATAATTACTCCTTGCGCGGTTATCGAAGAGGCGCCATCATCTCAGGGCCTGGCACCACAGTTGGATCACAGTTCACGAAATGACTGCGCACAGGGAACGACGCGTTTGTCCTTGCTTCTCGAAGGTCACGCGCACAGCTGTCAACAAGGCAGTTTGAGTGATCCCACGCGCGCTCTCTGGGAATGTTTGGTTAAAACACCTATAACATTAATGTTATCATCTGGGGGGGGGGGGGGGGGGGGGGACTTATAGTAACCGGACTCTTCGATCAATAGCTCGATATGGGTTTAACCGGACATGAATCGTATGTTGAACTTGAGTGACATGAGTCCGGCAATCAGACACGTCGACAATTGCTATAATAGTTGCTCGGTTTTGGTGATAGTTCGGTAATAGTTCGGTAATGAATTATGGGAAGTCATCAATAACAGATATTTTCTAGATATTGAAGAGATCCTGATCTTATAATGATGGAAAGTACCGAAAATCACTCATTAAATCTTCACAAATCGGGAATCAAGCATCAATCAAGAGATTAAGATGATTTTCTCCTATTCAAGAGATTACCTCCTATTTCGCACAGCTCTATATAAAGGAAATCATCAGGTACATTACTCTCTCTAGACTCAAATACAAGAAAAACCTTTACTAATTCAAGAACTGACTTTATTGTCGGAGCTTCCCCTGTCGGAACCCACGACGGTCCTTTGATTTCTTTTCAGGTAACTCAAGTGAAGATTAACGGAAGATTTCTACCTTATTATCAAGTACTGACCAAGTTTACTGTAGAAAATTAGGAACAAAAAATCTAACTTAGTTAACAGTAATTTCACTTAGTAAGATGAACTAATTTTCAAGACATAAATTGACATGTAACAATCTATATTAGCACCAGTAAAAAACTATCACTCAAATTAATACGTCATATTCAGAGAAATAATTTTTTGTCTTTTTGTACCATGATGCCATATGTATTGTTAACATAGCTTATTCTTTAATTGGGTATTGATGTAAGTTGTCATGTATCAACAATTGGTAATTTTGTGTCTAATCTTTATATTTAGGGTGGAGTTATGACATTTGTTTTTTGTTTTTCCAATAAAAGTTACTTTCGCGAAAAAAAAAATTATTTCAATTATTTTTACTGGTACAATTTATTTTCTTTTTTATTTTAATGTTAGTATATATGTAGTAAATTCAGCTGAAAATATATGAAATCAACACAATATTTAGATACTATTTCTAGCAAAATCAATTTTTTTCTAAAGACTTAGTAAGTTGTGGATTTATCTTGAAATTCAATTTATTGAGTTTTGGAATTATGTTGAAGAAGATGATGGAGAAAAATAGTTGGCTGAAATAGTGAAAATACATTTGCTTTGTCTTCTTTTTGAGCTTTTCCCGGAAACAAGAGTTTGCATAATTTGTTTTTAATATTATCGTTTTCTTTATAATGGCTTTTCTTGGAAACTATGGCTTTTGACTACTTTTAATGAAACTATATATGAAATTTATTATTTTTTTGGCTTGCTATATATGAAATTTAAAAATGCATATATATACAATGCCCTTTTAATGGTAGCCACCAATTATCATAACACAAAATAGAAAAATATGTTTTGATTCTTGGGATTTTTAAGAGCAATGTCATTTTCAAATAAATTAAAAAAGTAATACTATATTTAAAAAAAAAAGAATTAAAATGTTAAAATTATTAAAAATCGATAGTGAGATGGCTGGTTTTTGACTGCCGCTGGTTTTTAACATGTATGGAAACCATTGTCGCATCGAAAACTCGCAGTGGTACCAGCCTAAAACGTGCCGGTCTCTTTGAAAACGGAATTGCAGCCTTCAGGAAAGTTAAACTCAAACTCTTCCGCATTTCATACGTCAATTTTGACAGCATTCGACAACGTCTATTTATTTGACATCTGGAACCACAAACAAAAATATATTAATTTAAATTTAAAGAGTGAAAGTTAGGGAAGAGAAGGCATAAGAACTCTGTAATTTCAATTTCAATTGCAAAGCAAAAGAGATAAAGGTGTTTTTATTTGAATATCAACGAAATTAGAATTTTTAACAGGTGGAATTGCATTTTAATTAACAAATTTAGATGAAAATATAATTAACTTTGAAGAATGTGGCTGTCAATACTTAATTAGATAGGAATTATACGTGACAATGTTTTCAACTTCTAATTAAAAAAATAAATATTCTAAATATAATTAGGTTACAATTTTAATTGCCGCTTAAATTATTATACAAAATTTTATAATGTTTGACGGATATAAACACATTTCATGTTGTTATATACAATATTTAGCGAATCATATAAGATAAGTGTCACAAAAAGTACTGAAAAAGTTATGACAACTTTTAGAAAGATGATCGAAAGATATTACATTTAACCTATTTTTCGTGACAATAATTAAATAGTGATCAATTAAAAAAGAAAAATGACAAGTCCATTGTCCAAAATTTGGGGCAATTTAAAGAGAAATTTTATTTTGAATTGGCTGTAATGGTTTAGGTCCTTTAGGATGCACCGAGTGGATTGACGGAGGATTTTCTGTTCAAAATAAAGAAAAGTCAATTCTAAGTGAAGAACGAGACTTTCTAGAAGTCAATATTTCATTAAAATAAAGAGTTTGCTATTAACTATATAGTATTACATAATTCTTAATTTACCAATTGCAATTTTTTTAACCTTATTCATCTGGATATTTCAATTTTTGGTTTATAAAATTAATTTATTCCATCTTTCTATTTGGATAATTAAATTAGTTTTCTATTTCTTGCCATATACTTGAATCAACTTTTGAGTTAAAAACTAAGCACACATTTCAGTTATCATGTTTTTTATTGAAAAAAAATATATATTATTTTAAAAAGGCAACACTCATATATCTAAATTATTCGACTTTTTTCTGATTTAGTTCTAAAATTTTCGAAACTATATATATTAGATTATTTTATTATGATTTTACTATTTTTTAGATTTTGTGTGTTTTCTGTATTTTTTAAATTTATGATATTGTACCAAGACTATTTCTTTCCCTCCCAACATTTATTTGTCTTCTTCAAACATGTTTAATATCTATAAAATCACTCTAAAATATTTAATTAAAGTCTCTAATACCATTCAAAACGAGTTTGCTCAATTCTATAAATTTTAAATCACCTAGGCAAAATTATAGAGCTATTTTAGAATTTTTAAAATTATTTTAGAAACTGGATTATGAAATTTTGAACTTTTTTCAATTTTTTATATTCATTAAAGTATCGATAACTTGTGATGAAGTCCAAAGGCTAATTTTAAATGGTATCATAATATTAAATTAAATATTTTATAGTTATTTTATAGGTATTAAACGTGTCTGAAAAATAAAAATAATTTTTGAGAGGAAAAAAAATAGTTTTGAAATAATATCATAAATTCAAAGAATTCATGCAGCACGTAGTGATCTAATAAAGAGTAAAATTATAATAAAAAGATCAAATCTATAGTTTTTAAAATTTAAAAACTCAATAAAAAAAAAAGTCGAATAGTTAATAAATCTATATATGAGTTTTTCCTTTTTAAAAGGTATAAAAATATTTTCTTCTAATAACAATGACGAGAATGTATTATGATGCAGTTTGCATGTTAAATAAAATATCTTACTAATAATTTACTCATAAATTTCAGATTTGTTTTTTAAATATTTCGGGCCTCAAAATATATATGGAATTTCAATAAAGAATACATGAATATCATTGGGTACAAAATAGGGTCAAAGAAAATATAGAAAAGATAATATATAAATTCTTTTAAATTATCAACGTATTATTCCCACAATATATAATTAATTGTGTATCAAATTATACTATTAAATTTATTAAAATATTATATTATTTATTTAAAGAAATACATGACCCATCGTCTTAAATTGATTAGAAACGTTATATTATCAATCTACAGATACATGATCCTATCATCAAAAGTGAGTAAAATTATGTTCATGTGGTGCATCAATAATAGCATGGAATAGTCATATTTTTAATAAATTCATGATGGTTGTGATAAATTTAAGTATTATTTCTTAAAAAATAACTATTTTGTCATTTCGTGTATACGGCAAATTCTGATTATTCATGATATTTTCACTAAATTTGGCACGGTTAAAAAAAATTGGCGAAAAAACGACAAACCGCATGGGAAAGACTTGCGTGTGCCGATGTTGCGTTCACGCGGCCAATACTCTCAGCAAAATTGTCCTCCTTAAGTGGCGGACAATGCATCTCGTGCTTGTGATAAATAAATTCATAATAAAAAAATAAAAATAAACTCATTCTTTTATACGAAGTTATTTTTAGTATGTCTAATTTTCAGATAATCATAAAATATATACTAATTTTCTAGCATTAATTTTGATGTTTGTTTTTTCCGACGAAAATAAACAACAAAGTCAACTTCAAATTAACCTTAAATCCATTTACACATTTACTGCTATTTTTTATATTTAATATCACGTTAGTTACAAAATTAGTATTCACTAATATGCTATACAAAAGTTAATTTATAATTCACGTATAACATATTGCACAACAATATAATTTTCACTACTTAAATTTATAATTCAAATATTACTAAAAAAATTAAAACATATTTAAATAAAAATACGGTAGAAGCAGATATAAAATGTATATATATCTAAATTATATATTGCATGGATATACGCGATCCGCCGCGTACACTAAGTTAACGCTCGACATATCTAGTCAAAACAAGTTCAAACGCTTTGGGTTTTGGACAGAGATTTTTAAAAAGAACCGGGCCTGGAAAGTTCCGGTTCAGAATTCAAAAAACCCAATTAAATTTTGCATCTACCCCATCTGTCACCGAGTCTCTGAACTCTGAAGTTACATTTAATTCCCTTCAATTTTATCAGAGCTGTGAAATCGATAGGGCAAATGGAAGAAACATGGAGGACGCGTTTCGCGCAGGGACTGAGGAAAACGGCCAGATGTGTGAGGATAGGTAAACGAAACGGCGTCGTTTGCAAAGGAGAAACTTCATCGATTGACAATGGCAGTAGTTTCGACGACGATGGAGCTGGAGAGAGAGAGGGCCAGATTGGGGAAAACCCCGGAGACGTTGGTGGCGATTGTGATCGTGTTGCTGGCCCTCCTCTTGATGATTGTTGCCCCATTTGCTTTGGTGTTTTCACGATCGCTTGTAGAGCCAATTGCAGCCACTGGTTTTGTGGTTTGTTTCTTATTCTCTCTCTTCTTACTACCCCTCTTGGTTTGTTTAAGTTGATTTAATTAGTTTTTAGGGGTTTTAGATTATTATTGCTGTTGAAACGGGCTCTTATTGGCTATGAGAAAATTTGACTCCTGGTTATGGGATTCAAATCACATTTGGTGTCTGTAATTTTACATAGTTTCTTCAAATTTTCCTTTTTAGAAGGAGCAGAGGTCGTTCTTTTTCCAAAGAGGAGAAAGAAATAGTTTGTTACAGTAACCAAATGTAATAAGATAAGATTCTTGAAGTTCCTTTTGGAGAAATAATTAATTTCATGGTATTTAGCTATGAATATTTGTTTAGTTGAGTTACGAGTTCATCCTTGCCATTTTTCATCCTTACATCTTCGTATTTATGTGGGGAACATATTGTTGAAGCTTTGATTTGATGATGTATTATGCAAATTTTCTTGTTTTTTTTTGTTATCCAGGGAGTTGCATTCTGCAGTATTGGAATTATTCTGCAGCATCTAAGCCTTGTAAGTGCCCCATGTGCGCTTCTAACATCACCAAATTGACACCAGAGAAGTCATTATATAGCCAGCAAGAAGAAGAAGTTGCCAAAGTTCTGGAAAATGTTCATAGGTACAACCGCCTTTTTGTTGGAGGTGCAGTTGGGCTTTTGCAGGTAGGCTTAAGAATTTGATGTGTGGAGATTCTTTTTTTTTTTTTTTTTTTATAAACTAAGGATCTATTCTCTTCTCTTTCTCTCTCACACACATTTTTCTGATATTTGCACTATGATTTCTGTTATTAGTATTTTTGTATATTATAGATAGTTCAGGCATTTGCCATTCTTGTTTGTTCTTATTCATGTGAAGCGGCATTGTCAGAAGTTTAGCGTGGTTATGTATCTATCATATTTGTGTTTCCCCTGTGCTAAATATTTGTGTTTTTGTCTGTCCAATTTTCCAATTTTTCTTGAAGAAGAATTTTTTACCTGAATTTGTTACTTATTTAGTGGGCCTGTTTTGTGAGACTTATTGTCTATACATGTTCCCAAATTTCAAGCCATATTCCTTGTAAAATGTAGGACTCAAATCTGTTCTTTAAATTGTTTTCCTTTTTGTGCATTGGAAAATAACTATGAAAAACTAACATGAGCAAATCCTACAGATGCTCCTCCGTCTCTAGCATGTTTTTTAAGTTCTGAAAGATATTAATATATTCTTATTATCTAATGGATCTGCAATGCATTCTTTGGGCAGAAAGTGCGTGAGTCACCATTATTCATCAAGAGAATTTTTAACCACATGATGGATCCTGATAGACCAGAGTCCTACCTTCACGAAATGCGCCTTTTTGCAGTAAGTTCAGCATCTTTTTGCCAACAAAATGTTAAAAGGAATTCATAGATTCTCGTGACTTATTTTGCCAAGATTCTCTGATGCCAATTTAGGGTGATGAACTTTTGAAAATCGCGAGATTGATAAATAAATTACAAAAGATAGAAGATTGCCATGTACATATATTAGTATAATGTAACAAACATTTTTCCTTTGTTTAAGTATCGCACAAAATGTCAGGTTATCAAGGATATAAGAAAAAAACTTGAGTTTAATGATGTTTCGTTAATTCACTATATATACACTGAATTGTCATCTGTAATTGTGATTTTCTTTTATGCATGCAGATGATACTTAGTGTTTTATATGCTGCCACTCCATTTAACTTCATTCCTACAGGTAAGTGTCCTTTTCGGAGTGTTTATACTTGTGCTCTAATGCTAATGTAAGTTTCTCACGTGCTATGGCTGGTAGAAACTTACATTCATTTAAGTGTCCTTTTTGGAGTGTTTATACTTGTGCCCTAATGCTAATGTAAGTTTCTCATGTGCGATGGCTGGTAGAAACTTACATTCATGTAAGTGTCCATTTTGGAGTGTTTACATTCATGTATTAGATGTTCAAACTTTTTGTGTCATTTATCAGGGTCAAACTTTCTTTTATCTACGGAGCTATTTTATGATGAAGATGAAGAGCTATTTTATCTACGGGGCAAAACTTTCTTTTTGAAAAATGCTGTTGGTTATCTTGATCTAATTTTTAAAAGCATTAAGCTCAAACGAAATTAAATGAAAAAAATTTTGAAACTATATGAAGCACTTATGATGCTAATATGAATATGTTGAGTTTCTGCTAAAAAGTGCGTAAAAGATCTTTTATTTGCGACTTAGTGCATTCTTTTCCTTTCACCATCTGACCTAGATTTTATGGCTTCTAATATACAGGTGGTCTGGGAATTGTTAGACTTTTTGATTATGCAGCTATTACTCTTGTTCTTGTTCTGCGTTTGGTTGGCTTATTTCAGAGACGGCGACTCACCCAACGTGTTAGGAATTTGGCGGCCGCTCAGCCTTTAGATGAATGAAGTAGGTAGTTTTTGAGACATGGCATTGAGCATTTTTGTTCTTGTCTACAGATGTCTCTTACCAATTAATATTTCATAGAATGGAGGTGAAATGGTCTAAATTTGGTTGTTAGATTAAATATTATGATGTTGTTGTCTGTTTAATGTGCAGCTTTCCCTGTATATAAAAGAAAAGAATACCTGAGAAAGTTTGTTGGAAGCAACTATTTCTGTACATAACAATGGTGCAAGTTTCCATGTAAAGAATGATTGGTATGTCGAAAGTCGTATATTATGAATCCACTCCCTCTCTTTTTCTCAGTTCATTTGCATTTGGTTTTAACCTTCACACAAATGCCATTGATGTAGGTAGCATGTATTTATGATACAATTAGAACAAAATTTTGGGCTAAACTATAGGCCAGCGGTTGAGCTTGCAGTTTAAGGTGCTCTGCCAGATGAGAAATAAGTGTACAGAATTATAATAATCATTCTATAAACTATAAAGTAATATATGTAGATACACGTGTTTGCTGCAGTGAAACATTTTTATGGGGAATAACTTGCATTTTAAAGAGCGGAGAGTTTTGATCCTCTTTCAATTGATAAGATTTTGAATTCCATTCTCTTTTTATTTCAAAATATACTATTAAAAAAAGAAAATATATTATAAAAAAAAAGAAAAGAAAAGAAACATTTTTGTGGTTGGTAAAACATTATGAGTGGCCTTTTTTTTTTTTTTTAATTATAATTATACTTCATTTATATATTTGGGAGAGAGGGTGAGTGAGTGAGGAGTAGAATTTTAGTAGCTTGAAAAGCGTTCGATGATCTCATTCATTTGTGAGTAATTTTCTTATTATTCAATTAAACCAAAACTAAGTTGAAATATTACTATCAATCATTTGAATTCACTATTCAATTAAATTAACGCAAAGTTCAAATATTAGACAAACATGCAAAAGAAAAAATTATAGTATAATTTTACACAAGTGTTCTATCAAACCAATGTCGTGTGTTAGTGCTATAACTAATTAATATTAACTAAACCAATATCGCTCGTTAATATGAATTAGGTAAATTTCACTCTTCATCGCTCCAAATATATATTATAAAAAAAAGATATATATATTATCAAAAAATTAATGTGAATTAAAATATTAATTAAAATTAAGAAGCATTCCCTTTATTATTTTATGAGTGTCTATTTTAAATTTTATTTTTATTCTTAAATAAATATTCATGTAGAAAAATAAGATATAATTACATATTATTTTCTTATATTAATTTTATTTTAATAAATAATTATTGGTTCATTAAATAGGCACAGTATATTTTATAAGAGGTTAATTTATTATATCATTATTAGCGAAAAGCTTAAAATTGACACTTAAAAGGGAATTGAGAGATTAATTAATTGTTAATATATATTGTATCTATTCCATTTTATATATCACTTTTATGTAAAATTTAAATTTAATTTATTTGACATTTTAAAATTTTTAATAAAGTATAATTTTTTTAATTTAATTTTTTTAATAAAAATTATTCAATTAAATTGAAGTGTATGTATTAAATTATTTAATTTTATTATAAATTTAAATTTAATTAATATTATTTAATTTTAATAAAAATAATAAAAGTACGTGTAAAATAGAAATGAAAGAGTAACTGTTTTTGTTTAGATAACTTATTTTCAGAACAATAAAGTTAAAAACATTTAATTTCTAAAAGATCAAAATTCAAATCAGGTCTCTCGCCATTCGGCTCCCTCGTTCAGTCTCAGTCGCACATCCTTCAGCTTCTTAGTTCTTACAGAGTCGCAGACATTCCCACTCCCCACTTTTTTTCTCAAAGGTGAGAACGAAAAGAGAGAGATGGGCCCACCCACCAAGACTGTCCGTACGATCTCTCAGGATGCTTTCGACGAGCTAGTGCAGGAGAACATTGAAGACCTCGGTATGGATCCAAACGAAGCTCTTCAAGACGCTATCCAAACCCTTTCTCTTCAATGCGTCGATCTCTCTGGTAATTAATTTCTCAGCATAGTAATGTATTGCGCTCCGATTCTTCTTTTCTTACGAAGAATTTTCATGAATATGCCATTTGCAGGGATTGTGACTTGTGTTCCAGGAGAGGGCAATGCCCGAGATAATCCAGTATTGCAGTGTTTCGATAGATTGAAGCAGCTGGAATCTGTTTCTCAATATCGAATTAGTTCTGATGATATGGATGAAACTTTGAGCTTGTTTGATAAGCTAATTGGAGTTTTTAGTATTGAAGGCTCTGGAAATTCAGCAATTGCTGTGAAAAATGGTGGAGTGCAGTTGGTTTGCTCTCTTTGCTCTAAGATACCGATTGAGTCTGTGCAGGTTCTTGTTTCGGCTTTGAAGACTTTGGCACTATTGATTTACGGTATCAGTGAAGTTCATTGTTTTATTTCTAATTTAACTTTCAGAATTAAGTTGTGAATATTGAATTGTGAATTATGAAATACGAGAAGAATGTTTGTTTGTTTAGTTGTGGATAGATGGTTATCTATTTATCATTTGCAGCCTTTGTAGCTGAATTAGGGTGGCATTGGTAAAAAATAGATAAACCAGCTTATATCAATCTAGGTACATATGGGTAAAAGGTCTCATAGATGTTCATATAGGTCCTGCTCACCTAGTTGAAATATATGTTTCTTCTATTCCCACAAAGCTAGAGTATGCTTTTTCAGATCCATTGCATTGATTTTAAATGAGACCTGAAATTCGTATACCATTTCTGACTTATGTCTAATTGGATGTAGACAATGTGCATCTTTCCTTTCTAGAAGTGATTCCTAAAGGATGTCTGACAGTTCCTATTGGATTTCATAGTCTTTATATTGAAAATAAATTGAAGATAAAAGTTAGTGCTCTTCTTCATATGCAAGGTTGAAATTTGAAAAGTTGTTAAAAAATATACTTTGGAAAATCCTTTTTTATTTCTAAATTTTAGACGTTGAAGCATAATTTGTGATAAAAAATAATTGTTCATTTTCCCAAAAGCTTTTTTAAGACATTACCTTTGTCAAAATAATCTGTACTAGAAAAGATTGAATTTCTTCACCAAGTGATGCAAGCATCTATGCAAAAGTGGTTAGATTGACAAAATTCAATTAGTTATTTGCCAAGTAGCTTGAGGCATCTATCTTGCACTCCTCTTATGCGTCTCATGTAAAAAAGTGAGGTTGTTTTTAATATTAGTCATATCATGGCATGATGTATGCTTCTTCTGGTAATCCTAGCATTGCAGATGTTGCCAATTCGCCTATATCCAATTCATTATTATTGGTGTTTCTGTAACATATCCCTGTCATCTGCAGATGTCCAAACTACAGAAATATTCCGTTCCAGTGGTGGACCAACAATCTTGGCCAATATCTTAAAGGATGGAAATGAAAATTTAGACATCTTGGAAAGTGGTTTTACTGTCCTTGCTGCTGCTGCAACTGGCAATGAGATTTTGAAAGAGGCATTCATGGAATTGAAAATTGACGAGCTTATTTTGCAAGTACTGAATAGACAAAGTAAAGGCAGTATTCAAAGTGTCTATGATGCCATACGTGTTTTGTTGACACCTGATGATAATCGGGTTGTGGCTTCTCAAGTAAGTATAAATTAGAATTAAGAAATGGGGAACATCTTTATGTAAGCAGGCATAATCAAAATGGAAAATTAATGAGAAACTAATTAAACTGGTTGAAGAATTGATCAAGCAATCACGAACAGGGGAGCCTTGACCACCCAAAACCTTGGCTAAATTTTTTATATACATGTATCGGTATTCAATGAATATGTTTTCTTTTCTTACTTAACCTCCATATTAATTCATTACTTAGTTGATGTAAATATCAGAAATAATATACTCACTTAATTGACATAATATACTCAATTGACATCATTTAAATATAAGGGTCAATAAAGGATTATTTCTAGTGTTAAACATGAATCAATATCATAAACTCGAATCCTTAAGGTAAATTTAACTTTAATTAATGATGGATTACTATTTTATTCACATTGTTATTTTGTGGATTGTTATGCCTGTTATATGTTGTATTTTGTATATTTTACCTTGATAATCATTTATCTATTTGTTTGTACCTTAAGTTTGTATTCTGTAAATAAATAAAGAAATAAATATACAATATATCAATGTAGAAGTTCAAAAAACTTGTAAGTTTATCTGTACAAAATAAAGTGAAAAACTTCTTGAGCTCAAAATAAAGGAGGATTTATAACTGTCTTCAGCAAAGAAAACAATGGACAACTTTTCAATTTCTCACATTTTATTTTAAAAAAAAAACTTGAATGTTATTTAGACTATTAATTGATTTTGCTATGTATAAATTAAAACGTAATTCACAATAATATGAACATATATTGTTTGTATTCTAAGTGACAGGAACCTATAAGTTCATTCATGAGTTAAATAAATTTGGGAATTGAACGAATATTTAACATTTTTATTGAACGAATATTAACATATTTTTATTAATTTATACCAAGTGTGGCCCTGTTAGTTATTTTGACCCCATCAATGAAGATATTCTGGCTTCCCAACTATCATGCATGTACCTCACGCCTTGACCCAACTAACATGCTAAGATTGTATGCCAAAGATGTTATTGCATTCAAATGCTTGCTTGCTTTCAAGGAAATGTTATTCCTTAGTAATTAAAGTGTATGCAACAACAGGTTTATGGTTATGCACGTAGGTTTGCAAAAATTGGAATTGCAGGGGCACTTGTGGAGTCATTACATGGAGGGCTTACATCACCCAGTTTAGTTTCAGGGATCATAGCTTTAAAGGCTGTTGCTGTCAACGTAAGTTTATTCATATTTGAAATGTCAAATAGTTAATATTGCACCAATTATTAGATCACTTGCTCTTATACGACTTTCTAGATGAGACAGGAGTGCCACACGTTTTCTGAAGATTCTTGTCTAATTTTATTATTAGACACCTTTTTGGTATATTTGAATTTGACCGTTTACAAGCAAATGAATTGATGACTATTATGCCATATCTATTCCATTCTTTTGTTTCCAAGGCTATTAAAAAATGTACCGTTTTGATGAAGTTCATGATGTTCCGAACTTCAAAGTTTTAGAAGTGCTCTTGAATTTAGATGAGTTTCTTCTTGTTTATTCTGCTTGGGAAGTCCAGCTTTTCACAGACAACATTCTAACATGCCTCTATGAAAATTTAAGATTTTTGCTGGTTTGCAGAAACTTTGCAGCTCATTATGAATTTTGATCTACTAAACTCAATTGAGCCTCACCCCCAAATAAAATATTATCCACTAGACTTCTTTCCCGCCACTAGATAATGGTTTTCCCTTCGACTTTTAGGGTTATATCTTTTATTCTGGTTTCAGCAATTCATGTAGTTCTCTTTCTCTTATAATTTTGATAATTAGACTTATTAGTCTTGTATACGAGTGCATTTTATTTTTGCGTGGAAGAAATGTATTTTATTTGGGGGTTTTCCATTTTCACTCCTCAGATTATTTGTTATCTTCTTGGCTTCAGGATGAAATATGTAAATCCATTGCTGAGAGAGGTGGTATAGATGCTATTATCCAATGTATTGATGACAGCGGGGCACAAGGCAACGAAACAGTAGCTAGAACTTGCTGTTCATTGCTATCCAAGGTATAAACAGAAAACCACCGATTAACAAATGTTCGATTCCTATTTCATACTTTCATTTTGTCTTATGATATCTTTTCTTGATGCTGCATGAAAAAGACGTTATGTCTGGTATTATTAGACTCTGGCACTCTTCTTTCCTACTCTTTTGCATGAAAAAATGTATGAAATAAATTTTATGAATTTTGACTTCTATTGGTGAGATGTGCTATTAATTTTTACCAACATGCTTGATATTAGCACTTAGATATCATAGTACTTTCACAAAGCATACAAACTGGTTATAGTTCATCACTTTGTTGGATTTCCAAGAAGATAGACACTGATTTCAGGTTCAAGTTCCCAGGTTTTGGGATACATAAATAGCCCGAATAACCAGCCACAGGAGTCGGGAATGACAGGAATTTATATGAACTATATTATCCATATTGTTGCTTGTTGAGTAATATGGCATAGTTATTTGATTAGTTGGCAGGAAGTGACTCAAATAAGAGTGCTATTATAGAGAAAGGAGGTATGAACAGGCTAATTCAACTTTCAGGCAGATTTTGTGATGATCCTTCTGTCCTGCAAGAGGTAAAAGTCAGATCTCTCCTTTGTACTGTTCAATGCTTAGTATCATCATGTCCACATTTTTGTAATTTTCTGGTCAAATATTATTCCTTGTCAGATCTCTCCATCGTTTCTTGATGCTTGTTTGATATTGAAATGCTGTTTCCCTTATGCTTATTAAAAGCAATAATTCTTAATAGTTCTTTTTCATTGACTGTGTATTAGAGAAGAACAAGCTGAAGATCGTGTGCTTAAGCAATTTAGTATTGTTTTCTTATTCATGTCCAGTAACTGTATTTTAACAAGCGATCTTTTCTTTATTCCACTATGCTTTAGGTTATGTCCGTCTTTACAGTGCTCTGCTTAAGATCCCCTGATAATGCAGCACGGGCCATTGAAGCTGGAGCTGGAGACCTTGCCAGTGAAGCCATGCAGAAGTTTCCTTCCGCACAACAACTACAGAGGAATTCCTGCTTCATGATCCGAAATCTTGTTGTCAGGAACCCAGAGAATAGGCAAGTATTTTCTTTCTCCATAAGTAAGAACTCCTCCCTTCATTTTCTAGTGTTCTTTTGTCGTGTATATTTATTATGGAGGCACCATTTATTACAAAACTTTTGATCTTGCTATAACTAGTAGCATTATTGAATTGTGATGCGGCTTGTCGCCGCTAACTTTTTTACATTTCCACTTCACAGAACACTCCTACTCAATCATGGCATTGAGAAACTAATAAGAAGGGCTAGAGAAAATCATCAAACATGTAAAGATGCTGCAACTGACGCTTTGCGAGACTTGGGCGTTCATAACTATAACTCATAGCGTGCAATCAAAGATTTTGTGCCACATGCCACTTTCTACTTTGTTCTTTTGCGTATTTCCACCTGTTTTTCGTATCGTGTGGATATGCCGTTTTGCTTAGATGGACTATTCTGAAAGCCTGTGTTAAGCCTATAGAAAAGAGATCGACCGTCTTTTATGTTTTGCTGGCCAAATTGTGTAGACAGAAATGATTAATTTGTGATTTTTTTTGCTGCGGTAATCATAAGTTGAGTGCTAACCATAATATTAATCGATAATATTGTGATAACTAATATTTGATAAAAAAAAATATTAGAGGTCTTGATTTTAATTCCTTCTACTTAGTTGTGATAATAATAATAAGGCAATCAGTCGCTTCACCATCGAGTTTGTAGACACCACAGGCCTTAAATCATAGCTTTGTGCATTTCACACAAAAGCATTACTTTCTACACTTCAGTCGATATAATAACTCTATACAAGTTACACAAAATCATTTAATTAACATAAAGTTTATAAAATATTATTTTGTTAACTCTACATAATTATGTTTTCTCACTAGACTTGTTCATGAGCTTAAATGCCCATCATTCCGCCCACAAAAAATTAAGTAAATTTTGTTTTTATGTTCAAAATTAAAGAGAGATTTATATTTCATTTCTTTTAATTTCTTTAAGTCTAATTCTCACTTTATATTTCCTTTGTTGTGCACAAATAAAAATAGAATAATAAAATATGCAATTAATACTTTTTAAATTTTAAAATATCATATTGAGTGAAAAAAAAAACTAAAAATTATCATGGTACAAAAAATAAAAGATAAAAAAAAACTAAAACTCTTCTAAATATTATCATGGCTGAGTAGCGCAAAAGGGAGTACTTTCTGCAATGTAAACTCCTATGTTAGCTTTAGCATTGACATTTCAGAACCAGAAACATTAATCAATGAACATTAGGCACATAGGATATATTTTGATCACCGCCAAGTGGGATACCGACATGTTCGAAAATATAAAAACCCAGTAGCAACATCAGAGTGGAATATTTATCCATGAATCCTAAATCCATGTTGATATTCAAGTCAAAAAATGTCTTATTTCCAACTTTTGCATGAGGTATGATCATATATCCATTTAATGAACAGAAGCCAGTTCAAAGTTCCATTAGACCTAATCCCATTCAATCTCTAATATAATATTGGTTCAAGCCTCTGAGTTGTACAGTTGCCTTCGCTGACATCCTCCTGCCATATAACAAAACCTGAAACACAAATACCCAAAATTATCAATCAAATACATAATAGAGTCGAATTCGTTCAGGAAATGCATATGAAGAAATCCAACAGAGGGATCATCAAGGGAAAATGAAGCTTTTCACAAATTTCAGAAATTTCATAGCTCATTAACTAGTACGCCAACTCTTCTATTCAATCGGCTAAACTAGTGCCATTCCCTGGTCTGCGAAATTCTAAACCTATTCATAGGAGCACCTCAGTTTACTTTCGGTCACTCTTAGCAGTCTAAAGAGAACCTAAGAGTTAAATTTTTCAATGAAGCAAATTACACTCAGATTCAATTAAATTCATTTGGAGTATCTACACTGAGTTGCATTCTCAACCCACCACAGAGCACCGCTAGTAATTCAGCACCATTAGAACTGCAGCAACAGTTTCAATATGTTTGTCCTTGGATCAATATGGCTTACCTAATACTCACTCCACAAAAGCAGAGTTTGTAACAAAAAAGGCCTGAACTACGAGTCCACCAAGCACAAGAAATCTGGAGCTTCTTTCATTTAAGGAAACAGTAGCCTGTATCACAAGGTATCAATTGAAAATCTCCAATTTCAAAAAATAAAATACATAAATGCCACATGGGAATGCACATACCAGGTAAATGCTATAGGAACATCTTCTGGTATTGCTTTCTCTCTTGATCACGCCTATCATTAATCTGCAAGAAGTTGAATTGTTTATTACATATCATGAGCATTTGATGCTATAAGATGTCACAGTAATGGTTTAATATGCCAACCTTCTTTCTAGCAGCTGCAAGCTCTTTTTTAATTCCGGCTGAAGGGCATACAAAACATAAGCCATCAGTCAGTTTCAGCTAATTCATGTTGTATAAAAGATCAGCCACCTAATGAACTTCTTTAACTTTATCTAAACTATTCAAGCATCCAACATATTTAATTGCTGAAACTGTTAAGATATAATTAACCATCATTCGGCTCTAACTGCAATGCCTTCTTGAAGCTTTCAACAGCAGCATCAATGTCGTTAAGAAGCATGTGTGCCTATAGCATCCAGAAGAAGCATAACAATTAGCTGCACTGGTATATTATTCAGTAGAAAACTACCAGATCAAACATGTGCAGTAGCTCTTCTAGACGTTAAAATCCTTGTGGACAAGGCAACAGATTCTAACCTGTCCCTGGCGGAATAAAGCTTTCACGTTGTTATCTCCCTCACGCATTGCAAAGTCTGTGTCCAATAATGCTCCTTTCAGATCCCCTAATTTCAATTTACAAGCCTATAACAAAAATCAAAACATCACAATAGTAAGAACAAGATCTACCAAAAATTTTTGCTGTTATTAGATATATATAACTGCAACATCACAGATTACTCTTCTTTCCAATCCATTTCTTTTTTATTATGCCAAAATTCACTGATGCGTTCATATTCATACCACAATTATCAAACAATTAAATGCTCCAACTTAAAGGCCAGATTTGTTAATGTAGGAAAAACATATGCCTTAGATAACGTATAATTGATAAAGTTCTGATTTCTAGAGGTATAATACCAAATCCCTTTCCTGAAAGTCTGACCAGTTGACCAGAAATAAGATCAGTCTAGAAAATGGTGTTATAAAAAACTTACAGCACTGTTTGTGAATATCTGCGACTTTGTCTTTCTCAAAGACGAACTCTTCTCTGTAATGCCACCAGGAGAAAATTATAATTAATTATGATATTAAAGCACAATTAGATATTGCTGCATAATAATCATGTAAGTATGGCAGAAACAATGAATCATCACCTTCATCAATCCCATCTTTCTCCCAGCAGATATCCAAGTAGCGTAAAGCTTTCCGATATTTTCTAAGAGCCATCTTATACTCTTGTTTCTGAAACCAATAATCACTGAATGTGTTAATAGCATGAAAAACGGAAAAAGATAATGAAAGAACAAACAGAAGCATCTAACTGCTTAAGAGGCCTGTATTTTCTTCATACCAAGATATATGAAACTGTTGAAAACCGGAATGTTATTACCAAATTTTCAATTATCCCAACACATGCTATATAGCATAAACTATGTTGCAAGAAAATTATAAAACAAACCAAGCCCAAACCACAGAGTTCAAGACATTACCTTGTAGTTTTCATTTCCAAAACCCTTGATAGAATCCACAGCATCCATCCACCAAGAAAGTTCAGTAGGACTTTCATTAAGGTCAGCTGGCCAATCTGGATAGATATCACCATCCTTGAAGAAATTGGATATGCCATCATCTGCCCCCTCAGGAACTTCCCCACAATCTGCAATTACAACGTCAACTGTAGGATAATCACCCTCAGCAGTTGTGACATGCTCTATTGAGCGAACAACTCCCATTCCTTTAACAACCTTTCCAAACACAACATGTTTCCCATCCAAATGAGAAGTACGGGTTGTTGTAATAAAGAACTGTGATCCATTTGTATTAGGACCAGCATTGGCCATAGATAACATGCCTTTCCTTTCATGCTTGAGCTCAAAATTCTCATCCTCAAATTTTGAGCCATAAATTGATTCACCACCAGTACCATCTCCGGCAGAGATATCTCCACCTTGCACCATAAAACCTTTGATAACACGATGAAATCGACATCCCTGAAATCCAAAATATATAAAGTATAATCAACTAGAAGGCAATGACAGTTAAAGCCTGAAGATTAAGTGCACTAACTAATGAAAAAGAATCAGCAGTAACAAATATGAATAATACTATAATTTCCAACAACAGATAATGCTCAAACCTCAATTCCAAAATGCTTTTTAAGAAAAGGAAGAAGCTATATTCCCGATAATAATTAAGGACATGAAAAAACCTAAATCACTTCATAAACGTGCAACACTCAAAACTTCAATTCCAAACGCAAAGCAAATATCACAGAATAAATTACAGCCGCAGTCAAATATCACAAACAAAAACAAATGAACGATCTCCAATAAATCCGAGCATAAACTGTTGAATCACATATTTCTACCAAAAACAAAAGAAAATACTCAGTAGATTAAGTGGACCTAAAACAATAACTCTGCCATGGCATTAGACATTAGGCCAAGGTCCAAAACCTAAACAGATAACTAAAATCACTTTTGAAGGTATATTACATTACAGATATAATAAAGAAAGAATACAAACCAAAAACCAGAAACGCTTATCATCCAGAACCAAAACAAAGAAAGATCGGTGAAGCAAACACAAGAACCGAAATCAAAAGACTGTAATGCCCCTAAACATACAGAAAAATACAAACTAAACACCGCCGAAAAGAAAGTCAAAAAAACTCATCACAAACACAAAAGACTGCTCTGATCACAAAACAGACACACCAACAACTTCAAAATCTAAAAAAGAAATCACCACAGGCATCATAAAAGGACACCATCGTCTTTTCATAAAAAATATAAAGCGAGAGAGGGAGAGAGAGAGAGAGAGGAAGAAAAAGAAAAGGACCTTGTAATGGAGAGGAACAGCAGTGTGAGGACCAATGCCTTTCTCGCCAGTGCAAAGAGCCCTGAAATTCTCAGCGGTTTTAGGAACGATGTCGTTATAGAGTTCAACAAGAATCCTACCTTCAAGCTCTCCTCCAATGGTAATGTCCAAGTAACACCTTGGCCTCGCCATCTCTCTATCTCTCTCTATTTCAACTTCAAAAGTAAATGTATGGATATTTATACAAACACCGTTATATGAGAGTTCCAGAGAGTTCTTGTTGTACAGTACAGGGCACAAAGTGGAAGTAAAACCCTAGAGTTGCGCTTTTTAATAATTTAAAATAAAATAAAAATAAATAAATAAATAAAATGGAGGGGAATGGATTTATATTTTAAGGGAGTTGGATGGATGCTTTCTCTCACCTTCAATTTCAAATGAAATGTCTCTCTCCTTGTTTTAAGGGACTCTCTCTCTCTCCCCCTCTTAATCATATGTCCATTTCTATTGTTCTTTATTTCTTTTCTTTCTTTTTTTTTTATATATATATCTCAATTTTACTATTCAATTCCCCATTGGGAATTAATTCAAATAAAACATGGAGGGGAAAGAATTCAAACTAAAATTCAATCTCCTATTTCCCATTCTTAGATTGGAGTTGTTTTTTTTTAATGTTAATTACAGTTACATATATATAAATATTATATGGATATAACAAAATTAATTTGGAGTTAATCAGAAGCTAGTGGTAATTAATATTGCTACCTTACACAAAAAAATATAATTATAATCATACCATTTAGAAGGGAAACGGATTAATTTCATCTACAATTGCTCATTAAATTTACACTCTAATAATAACAATCATATTCCCTTAAAAAAACAATTCGATCATGCCAGACCGAGATAAAGTCACTAAATATTCAGTTATTTAAATTAGTATTCTTTCTAGGATTTTATCTTCTCTTTCCGGGATAACTAGATCAATAACATAAATTCAACAGCCACCCAAATAGAAAGTGTTCTAAATTATTCAAATCAAAAACAACTTTTGATAGAAAAATCAAATTTAAGCTTGAACATTTGACGGTTTACAGGTTGCCTAGTTCTGTTCTTCGATTTTGGAGTGAGAGGAGATGGAACTGGTGTCTCAGAAGTTTCTGCTAGTAATCTCCCAATAAACGTGGAAGATAGAATCGGTATTGTCGGTTTCAAATTAATTTCATTACGTTATACTGTTGGATGGCTAGATTTAAAATTTACTCAATTTAATTTAATGGTGTTTATATCTAACTTACCATTTCTACCAATCTACTGAATTAACACTTCAAAAGTATTTTAACTCTTTAAATAATTGATAACCCAGTAAATATCATTTGCTCTAAGACCCATTCTATCGGCCCACTCAAACTGGCAAGACCCAAAACCCATCAGCTAAAGGTATCAGACACGAGCTCCTAAGTAGCGCACATGCCCGATCGGCTGATGTGACCGCCTGTTCCATCAGCCGCCTGACACAAGGCAGCGCCCATGCCTACCACCTGCTCGCCTGTCATGTCGCCGAATACCTGCTCTGACAGCCAGTAATCACTCCCCGGGCACTCAAGTGCCCCTCAACTATCTCATATAAATAGTCCAGCCAACGATGGCACCAGGTATTGAATTGACACCATTATCTCTCTAAAGCACATTCTCTCTCTAAGCTATTAACTTAAGTTTCGGAGTGCTCACGCCTGATCCGACCGGACTCTTCTTATTGCAGGGTTATCTCATCCGATCGGATCAAGCTCTCTCCTATAGATAAAGACGTTTTTGGATTTATCGATAATTAAATTAAATGAACTAAATGACAAGCTAGCTAGTTATACTCAAAACATCAGCATGGCATATTGTAGAATGTTCTTACGTATCATATTATGAAATATTGTAAGTTTGCTTTATGTTAGATTTATAATTTTTTTGGCAAGATAATTTTAGTGTTAATTTTTAAAAAATTGAACTATTTTTATGAAATATTTTTTTTTCTATGACCGGATCATTATTAAAATATAAATTCAGTTCTTATAATTACAATTAAAAAAATGAATATTAGAGGTGATCCAATTGGAATTTTATTCTTTATAAAAGTTATACCTAAAATTAATATTACAAATTAGCCAATTTAACTAATTTGTTTTCTTTAAAATTTTTTTGGATTATTTGTAATAAACTTTAACTTGAATGCTAATTTTATGTATGAGGTTTTGAGCTTCAACTATAATCATATCCCTTATAATAATAATAATAAAAATGCTTTCTCAATAAAAAAAAAATTGAACAGGGAAAAGATTCGAGAAAACTATTTATACATGTGATCATAATAAATTAAATCATAAAATGAATTAAAAATTTATAAGTTATAAACTGTGATGGGAGATTGTTTTAAATAGAATCGTGATGAGTTGAGTCATAAATATCAAAATTTTGCAGGTTATAAATAGAGTGAAAACGGGTTGAATTATATAACTCAAATAAATCATATTTTATGATAAAATTTTTTTGGCAAGATAAAAAAAATCAATTAAAATAAAAAGCTATAAATACACAACCTATAAAATATGTGTTTTTTACATTTGTACTATATAAAAATAATTATAAAAATTTCTTCAAAAAAAATAATTATAAAAATATAAATAAATGGGTAAAATGATTCCAAATAGGTTATAAATAACTTGAATCAAATTAATCATATAACGAAATTAATCATATAACGAATCGGCTCATTTCATGGATCAAATAAGTGGAATCATAAATGATTTTTTGATAACTCATCATGTGAATTTTAAAAATCACAATATCATTGACAAATTAATTAGATTGAATTTGTGGCCGGGATTAAAGTTTGTGACCTCTAAATCAAATCTTATAGTAAGATGTTTTTGTTTTTGCATGAGTTATATGTATTTCGTTTATTATATTTAAAGCAAAACTTTTGGCGTGGCAATTATATTTTATTTTAATATATCCATAAATAAATGATGAAAAAGGAAAATATAGGCAAAAATAGTTTATTAATAAGACGAGGTTAATGAAAAAAAGGTAAATAAATGAATAGTTAGCCAATCAGCCCATTATAAGCAGGGAAAGTGTAAATGAATAGTAATTAGATGGGTGATGGGTGGCCTTGATGTCAAAGTATAAGTGGCTACTTTGTGTAGATAAGGACATTATTGTACCATTGCTATATACGTCAGTAAAGACCACTAACTTATTATTTGTGGTATTGCTAAATATATCCGTTAATGCCACTGATAACACCATTTCCTTCCTATGCTTCTTCCTCAATTATCAAATCGGGACATTAGAGAGGCGGCCCTTCAATTTTTTCTTTTTCTTTTTTTTTTTTTTAAAAAAAAGAATCAATTTATGGCTATTTACTAGCAAGCCCTTCAAGTGAAACACATGTGATCATAAATCCTTTCATTTTTTTATTTTATTATGTCCAAAATTAAAAAATTTAGTCTGTAGGGGACACTTTAGGGATGAGAATTTTTCAAAATATCCAACTTTACTCAATTATAATATGACGGATTAAGATAGAATTTGAATTTAAGGTTTTGACTGGAACAAATGAATTCAATTTGTAGAATTCATTTATAAATAAATTCCATATGCAATTCATTTGTAAATCAATTTCTATATTTGGAATAAAATTATTAAAATATATAATTGAAATTGAATTCCTTATTTTTATGTTTGGAATAAATGAATAAATGAATTTATTTCTATTTTATTTACTAAAATATTCTTAATGCCAATTTTGATATCTTCTTTCAATTACTTCCAATAAAAAAAAATTAACAACCATTAATTATCATTTTAAAATTTATTATTAATTTAATTACTCTCAATTTTGATGTATTATTTCAATTTCAATTATTTTCAATTTTCAATTTTGATATTTTCTTTCAATTTCAATTACTCATAATAAAAAAAAAAACCGTACACACCGAATAAAACTAATAAGTAAAAATTCAATGAAAATAAGTAAAAATCCGGTGATAGTGGTTTTGGATGACAGAAAAATAGTAATAGGAGAAAGAGAAGAACAATGATAGAATAGAAATAATAACAGATTACGTTAACTATATAAAAGAAATTTATTTATAATAAATAATTAAAAGGGTATTATAGTCTTTTCAATTTTAGCTCTTAAAAATGTGGAATTCATTTGCAAATTCCACCTATTTTGATGGAATTTGGTGAAAGCATAATGAATTACATGAAATTTAATTCTATGAATTCAATTCCTATTTTTTTTGCATTCCAAGCATGAGAAGTGAGAATTACAAATGAATTCTATAAAATTTTATGGAATTCATTTATTTCAAGCGGAGCCTAAGTTTTTGGATACCAATTATAAAGTACGAAGTCTTTTTTTAGTTATTTTTTAATGGATATTAGTTTTTTTTATTATTGGATTTAATTTGATTTATCTTAAAGTTTAAATTTAGTTTAATTTATCTCCACATTTATAAATATAATTTGATTATAAATTTATTGTTTGTATTTATTTTAATATTCTATTGGTTTTTTAATTAGTTTTGAAAGAATATTGATAAATGAGTATTTAAATAGGCATCAAGTAGTATACTGATACTCATTCATAAATGGAAAGAAGATTGCTGAGATCTTGTGCCTGTTGTGGCGGCTTTAGCATGAACGGAATTTATTTTTTTGGCAAGGTAAAAGTTTGCCTAATGCTCTTACTGTTTTTTATACTCGGGACTTCTTAGGAGATTGGAGAAAGGCCATGGATTCTCACAATATTGTCATCACCCAGGTTTCTTCTTTTGGAGATGTCCTCCTTTAAGCGTTTGGAAATGCAATGTTGATGCGTCCTTCTCTTCGAATGTGGTGGGTGTTGGTTTTGCTTTTGTGGTACGGAATGATGAGGGTGGTTTGTTGGCTGTTGTTTCGGGGTGGATTGAGAGATGCTAGTCTTCTTTTTTCGCAGAATTGCTGGCGATTCAGGAAGCTCTGCAATTTGTTCTTCCTCATTTTCATGGCCTAAGAATTATAAAGACAAACTCCCAACAAGTCAAGCTTGCTATCTCAGCTCAGGATCGAGATTACTCTGCTGCAGGCAATGTGGTTGAAGATTGCAAACTGTTATTAAAAGATAGATCTAATGTCTCTCTAGCTTGGATTAATAGAAGGGTGAATGTAATGGCTCATGAGCTTGCTAAAGCCACAGCTCCTGATGTTTTGTTTAAGGAGTGGGATGGTAATCCTCCTCCTATTTTTGTGTTTTTAGCTAATAATTAATAATATCAGTAGTCTGCTATTTCAAAAAAAGTAGTATACTGATATTTGTAAATTAAATTTGAGATGGTATGGATAGTGTGATGTTAATTTTAAATAGATAAAGATAGAGTGCGAGTACTTTAACTAATAAACGGATTAGGGAATAAATATGACAATTTTTGTAGGTATCTTATCCATTACAAATTTTACTACACTCCAATGACAAATTATTTATGAAATGTCTTAAAAATTTGAGAACTATCACTCACTTTTTAATAATAGTTTTAGAAATTAAATCCTGTTATTAGTATCCAATAATAATTTGAGGTCGGATTTTCATTAAAAATTATTATAAAATTATATATATATAACGTAATTAAGAGTTTAAATTAGAACTAATTGAATGATTTGACTTGTAAGGGAAAAAAAGAAGGATGTGAATAAAAAATTATCCCAACATTTCGAGGGTTCTTTAAATTTCAAAATAATTAGAGGCAGGGATAGTTTATATAAAATGAGAAATGATGACCATCCAAAATTTCTGAGCTGACAGCTTGAATCAGTCACCTGAAAATAAAGAATTCCGAAGGGTTTCCGTTCTAGGATACTCCGACGATTAAGTCAGGAAAATTGACGATAATATGGTGTAAAAAGTTGTAAAAGAATCAAGAAGAAAAACATATATGGATTTCCTCTTTTATAGAGTCAGGAATCAGTGTTAGAGTAGGAATCCTTTTTTGCGTGGGACAGGTATTCACAATAGAACTTGAGTTGGAACCTGGAGTTAGGAGCTCTAATTGGAGCAGGACTCGGATTATGAGTAGATAAGGGTATTTCCTGATCAGATAAGGATAACTCCCATTTGGATAAGGATGAATTACCAGCTGGATAAGATTAACCGCGTAGGAAACGCGTTACAAGGTAATAGAAGCCCTTGAAAGACTCCAACAATCCTGATGATTCCGAGGGACGAGCCCTTACCGAGCTTATGGATAATACCGAGCTGTTGTTGAGAGATTTCAAATTAGCTCGGCCGTCCGGGCTTAAGGGCAAGACAAAATCGAACTCGTTAATCATGACAAGGATGAACTCTTTGCAGGGTGTCCGATTATCATAGTCCCCCCCCCCCCAAGTACATGACATTTATGTCATTAAGGCGGCAAACCAAAAAAATTTAAAAAGTTATCCGTTAGGCACGTGAGGCGTTAAAAACGGAAAGGACAGTACCTCATTTCACTCAAAAGATGCCTCGTTCCACGTGAAATGACGGCTAGGACAGTTACATGCCATCATTGTGATGCTTTGATACCCGCGCATGCTTTAATGACCCCTAACACAACCATTTAGCGCTTGCCACTTGTCGCTTATCCAGTAGATCACCTAGCCTATATATTTCATTTCGTTTTAGGGATTTGGCTTCCCTTTCACGCTTTTGATTTTCGTTGTACTATTTCTTTCTCTGGCGTTTTCCCTCTTTTCTTCCTCTCCATTCCAGATTTCTGCTTTTAGATCTGTATTCTCTCCCCTTAGTTCCCAAATTTGCTGCTCTCGCAAGCGATCGTCTACATCCAGATTTACTTCGAAACCTTCTCTGAGATTTCTTAAGATTTTCAAGTTTGTACCTTTTCTCTTTTTCATCTCTTTCTATCATGAGTGTTTTTGAGAGTTCTACTGAAAGGGTGAGGGTAGAAGAAGCGCTTACTGCTCAGAGTTCCCCCGATTCTCCCAGCACCAGTCAACAAAGACGAAAAGGGAAGAAAGAACTAATAAGGCTTCCTAGGGTAGGGAGCATAAGCTCCATTCTGAAACCCAGCAATATGCCAGCACTGAAGGAAAGATTCAGCATTCCTTACGAGTACAAGATGCGTGCTGCTGCGACCTCGCTAAGGGCCAACGCCAAATTCCAGGGAAAGAAGACAATAGTGGTCTATGAGGCGGACTTTGAAGCCGGGGTGAACATTCCACTGACTGCCTTCGAGCTCGAACTTCTGAATTTCTATGACATGACTATCGATCAGTTGCATCCCAATGCATAGCGTACTCTCTCAGTGCTACAAATATGGTCTGCCGAGCACAATATAGACCTCACTGTCCGGCTCTTCCGAGCTACCAATAAATTCGGGCTTCGGGCTAACGGGGAACACCATAACTACGTACAAGCCCATCCTAGATATGGGGTATTTGAGGGGAATCCTGAGTCTTTGAAGAAGTGGAAGGACCGGTTCTTCATCATAGAAAGTGAATCGGACTTTCCATTCCAAACTCAGTGGGGCCAGTATGTGAACAGAAATGATAACCTGCTACTGCTCAGTGATGAAGAGGAGCGAACTCTGGGTCGGTGGAGAGAACTAGCCAAAGAGAAGGTCAATATAAACCTGCAACTCTAGTGCGGTGTACCTACACCACCCCCAAAATCGAGCTCCAAGAAAAAGGGTACTACTTCACTTTTATTTCTTGGGTTCTGATTTGTTTCTTATTATTCGCTTTTTTGCAGTCATGAAAAGGAGCTCCAACCCAAGCATAACCGTGTTGATATGGGCAAAGAGGCAGAAACCCGGAGGAAGCCCATCAGTAGCGGCGAGTCCATCTAAAGGCCACCCAATCTCACCAAACCCCAGCTCGCCCGTGACCTCGTCTGGTTTTAGCGTTCCGGCCCAAAGCCCTGTGTCTGCGGTTTCCCCACCTTCTCCTATCATTGTACCCGATAACTCTCTCAAATCTTTCGAGCAGCCATCCGGAGGTGGCGATCAGACGAGTACTCAAGACCTAAACTCATGGGCTGCGGAGTTAAGAACTCTGTCTGACAACACGCACAAATTCTGGCAACTACAGGGGAAGTCTTGGTCAAAAGGTAACCCGAAGTTCAACACATTCACCCATCTGATGGCATGTGTTCCTTCTGAGACCACGCAGCTGTTGTAGTTCAGTGCCGAATAACTAAGCCATGCCATGAAGAGGCACGAAGTGGAGGTAAATTTCGAAACTCGATAACTATTATACGCTTGGGCCAGTGTTAACATTCATTCACCAATCGTGCTTTCAGGGTAGCATGTTGGTGGGGGCCGCCATCGGTAAGATGAACAAGCTCATTAGCCTCCGAAACAAGGCAGAAAAAGAGGTGACCTGGCTCCAACATCAGCTCAGCGAAGCCAAGGCCAAGATGGAGGCCGTAGAGAAATGGGTTTCGAATGATAAGAAGAAAATGCTCGTCCAGGTGAGCGAAGCCGAGGCTCGCCTAACCCAGGAGAAGCAAAAGAGCCGATTTGCCTAATCGAGCTTGGAGGAGGTACGACGAGAGCAAGAGGCCACAAATAAAGAAAAAAGACGAGCTGGAACAAAGATGTTTGGAGCTCGAGTATCAGGCGGCTGACAAATGTGTCTCATTTGGGGGTAAACTGATTCAATCAGTGAAGGACCGGTATTCGAATATGGACTGGTCCTAGCTGGATGAGGTTTACCCTGATTAATAAAAGCCGAGCTGCCTTTTTTGATTTTTCTGAATTGTAACTTGTATTGAATATATATAATAGTCTTTTTCTGAAATAGATAATCGCATTGAGTTATTGCATAAACTTGCGTAAATAATTTCGTATGCTCGGATAATAAATCGGGATACCACGTAACTTATAATTTCGTAAGCATCGCAAAGAACCAAAGATTGATTGAATGCTCGTGACGATCTTGCCTGACTGAGCTTTTCATTGATAATAAGCTTTGCTCGGATAACGATTTAGCTGTACTGAACTTACAAATAATTAAAAAAAGCTCGTGGCAAACCCGCCGAACTGAGCTTACAAAGAATAAAAATGCTCATGGCGAACCTGCCAAACTGAGCTTACAAAGAATAAAAAATGCTTGAGGCAAACCCATTGAACTGAGTTTACAAGTGATAAAGATGCTCGTGGCAAACCTGCATATCTGAGCTTGCCAATACTAAAAATGCTCATGGCGATCCTGCCGAAATGAGCCTAAACAGATAAGAACAATGCAAGTGGCGAACCTGCCGAAATGAGTTAAAATAAATTAAAATAAAGGGCTCGTGGCAAACCTGCTGAAATGAGCTTACAAGGAATAAAAATGCTCGTGGTAAACCCATCGAATTGAGCTTTGGAAATAATAAAAATGCTCATGGCGATCCTACCGAAATGAGCTTAAACAAATAAGAGAAATGCAAGTGGCGAACCTGCCGAAATGAGTTAAAATAAATAAAATAAAAGGCTCGGTGCAAACCTGCTGTGCTGAGCTTACTTATTGAAAATATAACTTCAGGTTGGAAATATTCCAAGAATGAGAGAGTACTTTTCCCGAGAGATCCTTTAATCTGTAAGTGCTACCTTCGACTTCATGTACCATATAAGGACGTTCCCAATTCGGGCTTAGCTTTTCGACCCCGGAGGCCATATGAGCTGCTATAACTTTCTTGAAAAAAGACCTGGATTTAAGGTTCCGATCATGATACGTTGACATTCGCTGCTTATATATAGCTGATTGCATCTAGGCGGACTCGCTGATTTCTTCCAACCGATCCAGGTGATATAAGAGATTTGCCCCATTTTGATCATCATCATATAATAAAGGTCAGACACTTGGCATGCCAATCTCGCAAGGGATAACAGCTTCCGTCCCATATGTTAATGCAAAAGGAGTAAGGCCCGTGGCTGCTCTTGGGGAAGTTCAGTATGCCCAGAGAATATTATTGAGTTCATCAACCCAAAGACCCTTCGCTTCATCAAGCCTCTTTTTTAGGCCAGTTAATATAGTCCGGTTTGTAACCTCGGTCGTACCATTTGATTGGGGATGATACACCGAGGTGAAATATAGTTGAATGTTTTAAATTCACACAATAACTTTTGAAGGAGGATTAATCAAACTGCTTGCCATATTCAGAAATGATTGTGTGCGGGATTTCGAACCTTGTGATTATAGCCTTCTGTACAAAATTTATGATGTTTGCCAGAGTAATTGTAGCTAAAGGCTCTGCTTCCACCCATTTTGTAAAATGATCCAATGCCACTACTAGAAACTTCCTCTGTCCGGTGGCCAATGGAAAAGGGCCGAGGGCTACGAGCTATGAATGGGCACCGTGGGGCAGGCTTTTGGTGTAATATGTTGCCGAACCATTGGCATTTATCACATTTCTGGACAAGCTCATTGGCATCTTTCTCCATTGTGGGCCAACAATACCCCTGTAATAAAGCGTTTCGACCTATTGCCTGCACGCCCTCGTGTGCACCACAAATGCCTTCATGGATCTCTCGGAATACATAATCACCCTCCTCGATGCTCAGGCATAAAGTCCAAGGATGCGAGAATGACCGCCTATACAACTTGTCCTCCAAAATGGCATACCGGCTTGACCGTCGAACAATTTTTCGTGCTTTGACCTGGTCATCTAGGAGAACTCAAGAACTCAGATACTGATAAATGGGCAGACGCCAACCATCCATCGACTCATTCAACTGAACTTTGTATGTTTCATACGTTAGTGCCGTTATGATCGACCATACTATGTCTGCTGAGGATATTCTGTCCTGACAGGAGGCTTGTTTGGCTAAGGCATCTGCTCCCTGATTCTCCGCCTGAGGTATCTACTCAATTGACCATGCACCCCCTATTTTTTTCCAACTGGAACAGTATCATGGCCACGAGCTCCTTGTACCGAACTATTGTGTTTTCCTTAGCCTCAAATTTGTCGAGTAACTAGCTTATGACTAACTGCGAGTCAGAAAAAATTGTCAATGAATCCGGCTTCACCTCAATGGCAAGCTGCAACCCAAAACAGAGAGCTTCATATTCTGCCGCATTGTTAGAGGCCGAGAATGTTATGTGAGCCATTCCTCTGATGCTTGTCTTCTCTGGTCCGATAAGGACTACTCCGATACCAGCTCCTTCGGATGAGCTCGCTCCATCTACAAACAACTTCCTAGACCAGTTATCGGGCTTAGGGGGCGTGGCATGTAACTCTACTACAAAATTCGCTAAAACTTGAGCCTTCATTGATTGGCGGGCCTCATACCAAACATCTAACTCTCCCAAACGAGCTGCCCATTCTGTGAGCCTTCCATATGCTTCCGACCTTTGGAGCACTTTTTTGATATTAGAATTTGTCTGGACTACCATAGTATGTGCCTGAAAATAGGGCCGAAGTTTGATGGATGATATGACCAGTAACAAAGCTAATTGCTCCAGAATGGGATAATTAAGTTTGGCACCTCTTAGAACCTTGCTTGTATAATAAATCGGGAACTATTGACTGCCTTCCTCTCTGATCAAAACCGAACCCACAGCTCCCAAAGAAACTGCAAAATACATATACAATACTTCGCTTTCTTGAGGTCTGCTTAGCAATGGCGGGGTGCTAAGAAATTTTTTGAGCTCCTCAAAAGCTTGCTGACATTCCAGGGTCCATTTAAACTTCTTCAGGTTTTTGAGTGCCCTGTAAAATGGAAGACAACGTTTAGCCGAACAAGAGATAAACCTGCCTAGGGTCGTTACCTTGCCATTAAGTTTTTGCACTTCTCTAATGGACTTTGGAGGTTCCATCTCCGTGATGGCTTGAATTTTGGCCGGATTGGCTTCAATACCCCCCTTCGAAATCATAAACCCCAAGAATTTCGCGGACTGTATACCAAATGCACACTTCTCCGGATTGAGCTTTAGACCGAACTTCTTGAGAGTCTTAAAAGTTTCTGTAAGTTCGGTGGGCAGATCACTGGAAGCCTTGCTCTTGACTATCATGTCATCCACATAAACCTCCATATTTCTCCCGAGCTGATTAGCAAACAGCATGTTCATTAGTCTTTAATATGTAGCCCCTGCATTCTTTAACCCGAATGGCATAACTCGGTAGCAGTAAGTAGCTTGATAAGTAATAAATGCCATTTTCTCATTATTTTCCGGGTTCATTGGAATCTGGTGGTAACCAGATGAAGCATCCAAAAAGGTGTATTCCTCAAATCCAGCTGTTGAGCCAACTAGGAGATCGATGTTTGGTAATGGGTAACTATGCTTAGGGCAAGCTTTATTCAGATTAGTGAAATCTACACACATCCTCCACTTTCCATTAGCTTTCTTTACCAAGACAACATTGGACAATCAGTCCAGATATAAGACCTCCCGGATGAATCCATTCTCGAGCAGGATATCTGTCTTTTTTGACATTGCAATCTGCCTTTTCGGAGCATGATTTCGCTTTTTCTGCTTGACGGGCTTAGAGTCCGATCTGATGTTCAATGAGTGGCATATGACATCGATAGATATTCCTTTAATGTCCGAGGGCTTCCAGGCGAATACGTTCGCAAACTTTTGCAAAACTGATTTAAGGGCCGACACTTCTTCCCCTTTCTTGTTTGCCCCAATCTTTACTGCCTTGCCCAGATCTATCTCAACCTCCAATAATGAATCTATTGGCTCTGCTCTCCGATCCTCACTGGTGGAAACATCCAAGGAATCCAACGGGAGAGCTTGATTTGCTTCTTTCAGCATCGTAACATATGTTTCCCAATCTACCTTCCAATTTCTATGGAGCACCGCAATGCCCCCCAAAGTCGGGACCTTAAGCAAAAGCTTCCTCATCGAGATGTATGCATCTACCCAGTTAGCAATGGACTTCCGAAAATGACATTGTAGGCCAATGGAATGTCCACGACCATGAAACAACTAGTGCAAGTTCAGACCAATTCGTCATCCCCTAGCTGTAAAGACAATTTAACTGACCCTTCTACCTTGACTGGCTGGCCAGATGTAGACACCGAGTTCCGATGCGGTTCAAGATCAGAATTACCCGATAATAAAAGTGGTGCCGGTTCAGAGGCAAAAATATCGAAAATGGTGTTTCTCTTATCGAGACCTTTTTAATAAAAATAAGAAAATAGATAAATAAATATATAATAAAAATTATAAAAAAATTAGAAATAAAAAAGGGTAGGAAGTGTTATTTTTATCAAAAAAATTTTGATTAAAAATTATATATTTGAAAAAGAAATTGAAAAAAAAAGAAGAAATCTTTTTGGTGGCCATGTGCAGCCTCCCATGGGAAGGCCGCACATGATGTGCTGCCTCCCTTAGAAGGTCGCACATCACATGGGAAGGCCACATGTCATGTGCGGCTTCTCGCGAGGAGGCCGCACTTTAGCCTTCATTGCGCGAGGTGCGGCCATCCACCTGCGAGCACCCTTGCTCTGCGCTGTCCTGTCCCTTTCCACTTGCAAAATATGTTTTTAGAGACTGAAAAAAGTTGATTTTTTCATATTTTAATGATTTTTGGATAAATGGGTTTAAGAAAGTGTTTTTTGTCCTTCCCATTATGGGAGACGGGGAGAAATAAAAGAAAAACACTGTTTCATTTTTTAGGATCCTTTTCCAGAAGTCTGTTTTTCCTTGAAGAAAAAAATAGGGCTTTTTCCCTAGAGAAAGAGGAGGCAGACGGAAAAAAATATTTTCAAAAATCTTAAAACTTAATTCTTCTTCTTTCTAAAAGGGTTTTGTTCTTGGATTGATTTGAACAAAGAAAATTAATTTCTTTAGCTTAGTCACTCCATCAAAGCCATTTCCTTGAGTTTTTTTTTTTGTGTTAAAATCTTAGATTTTCTTAAATATTTTCGGTATTTTGCCACCACAAACTCGACAAGTGGACGGATTGAGACATCCTATTTCCGATCTAGAAACTCTGAGGGTAAACATTCTTGAACCCATTTTTATTACTTCATTTCATTTTATTTGCACTTATTGTTAATATTATTATTGTTGCTATTATTACTCATATTGCTTGCTACTATTATTAATATCATCTTCATTACCTTTTTCATTTTTTGTTATTGTCGTCCTTATTATTATTATTATTATTATTATTGTTATTATTGTTATTATGTTGTTATTCTTACTATTATAGTTATTATCATGGTTAGTATTATTACAAGTAACGTTGTCATATATTTGTTACTACTATTACTATTATTATTGTTATTATGTTGTTATTATTATTGCATTATTATTATTTTATCATTGTTATTATTATTATTATTATGGTCATTGTTATTGTTATTATTGTCATATTCTTGCATGATTGATTTTAATCCTCTTAAATGTGAGTTGTTTGTAAATTTGGGCCCATTTTATTTTCTGTGTGTATTTTGACCATGTGTTATTTTTCTCTTGTTTTTATATTTATGTGGTTAATATTGGAATTGTTTATATTGTCTTTCTCGTGTTTTGGGTAAAATGTGGTGTCACTTGTCTGAGCATCGCCGTGACCGGGCGAAGAGGGTCATGACGCGTAGAAAATTCTGTTTTGGGTGAGACCGTACCTGTCCCCCTTTTATGTGACTGTGTTTGTTTTGTCTGTGAATAAAACAGTTTTATTTGCGCACATATCGGATAAAAAATCACAAAATATTTCTATAGCTAAATCAAGATTTTTGTTAATAAAGTTGGGACCAACGTCCCTCATTTTAGCCAAGGAATCTAATAATATCACAAGATAAAATGAACAGTTAAGTTTTCTAAAAATTAGATCACTCATCCCGGTTTTTGACCCAACGGTCAAAATAACTTTTTTCGATCCATTTTTAAGTGAGCATGAAGGAATCAATGTTCCTAAAACCGAATAAATATCCTGATTTATGTATGCCACCTCTTTGACTTTGTTTGTTTGTTTAGTTTTATTTTTATATACTTTGTGGGCCCTTGTAATTAATTATTTTTGCAGCAATTTTATTTTAACTTTCCTTTTCATTTGGGATTGTATTCTGTCCCAATTTTACATCTTGTAAATGACGTGTTTTGCGTGTTTATTGCTTTGTTTATCGCTTTATTTACTGCTTTTTTTATGGCTTTCTTTTATCGCTTTCTCTATGATTGTAATGCGCCTTTAAATCAAATGCATTAATCGCATGAGATGAGATATGCAATTTTATAAACCTAAAAACTCATTTATAATTAACCAAGATATAAATAAGAGTGAAGTTTCGAATACCTTCGTAGAGGTTAGATGGCCTTTTTCAATTTCTTGTAAATTGGGTGGCGACTCCAGAATACCTCAAAGTTGCCTAAAGGTGTCATGAGTCTAAATGAATTCTCTCAATGTTCTATTGGATAGGGATTCCAAAATGTCTCATGGTACCCAAGATTAAATGAGGTGAACCAATCCCTTGAACCCTAAAAGCGGGTCTCGTTACGAGGGCATTTCCGGTTCGGCGCGCGTCACACCAGATATCCCAATGAGCGGCTTAGTAATTAGTTCCATGATGTTACTAGACATTTTCAATGCCTTAAATACCTATAATGTGATGAGGTTAACCGCACTACACGTGTCCACTAGAATCCGCTGGACTAAGTAATCCTGAATTAAGGCCTCGACCACCAGAGAGTCCATGTACGGTTGTTTGACATGATCCCCATCCACATCTGAGAGCTTCACCTTGTAACTCGTCATAGGAGGGTTAGAATCCAGGGAGAACACCTCCTTTGTCTTCCTCTTTCGAGAATCCTCAAAAATATCGTAATGTTTTCCCTCCGCAATGACATGTATGACCCCAGCTGGAGCTTTTTTACTTGTACTGGCCCTATTGCCTTGCTTCTGAGGTGAACGAGACCGATCTCTGCCCTTATCACTTTTGACAAATTGGGCGAGCTTCCCTTTCCGAACTAAGAATTCGATCTCCCTCTTAAGCTGATTGCAGTCATTCATCTTATAACCCTTGTCTTTATGGAAGGCACAGTAGAGGCTCTGATCTCTATTAGAACTATCCCTCATGGGGTTCAGCCAGTACACCCTGCCATTCTCTTTCATCCACTTTAAAATTTACGCTCTCAAGGCATTCAAAGGTGTCCACTTCTCATCACTCTGATCCCCAGACCTTGATGAGATTATATAAGCTTGGTTAGACCCTCCAGACCCTCGATTTTTTGACTCGGTTCTCCCACTGCCCCTCTCCTATCCCGACCTGTATGAATCCCTGCCCGAATCTTCATACAGGGTGCTATTACAGAGGCATCGAGCCTCATCTATCCTTATATATTTGTGAGCTCGGGATATTAGCTCGGTAAAATCCCCAGGTGGTTTCTTGGTCAAAGAATCACTGAAATCCTGACACCGGGTGTTACGTTTTAGAGCATTGTTGGCCACCTCTAGATTCAAGTTCTAAATGTCCATTGCCACAGTGTTGAACCTTTCTACATACGCCCGCAATGTTTTCCCTTTATCCTGCCGAACTAGGTTGAGGTCAGCGGAGACCTTCGTAGGCCGAATAGCTGCCACAAACTTTGCGATGAACATATCGCTAAACTATCCAAAACTTGCAATGGAGTGCTCCGATAAATTTTAAAACCAGATCTGAACAAATTCAGTCAGTATTTGAGGAAAGATCTTACACATAACAGCATCATCCAAGGTATAGACGAGCATAGTATGGTGAAATTGATCCAGATGGGCCCAAGGGTCCGTACTGCCATTATACTTTGGAAGGTTCGGTAATTTGATTTTTGGGAATGGAGTAGCCCAAATCTCCCTGGCTAACGGTGATCAAAAATTGCTTTGATACTGCAAAGTATTTCGGGTTTGGT
Source organism: Excoecaria cochinchinensis (assembly GCA_947683425.1). Taxonomy (NCBI): domain Eukaryota; kingdom Viridiplantae; phylum Streptophyta; class Magnoliopsida; order Malpighiales; family Euphorbiaceae; genus Excoecaria; species Excoecaria cochinchinensis. The sequence continues at coordinate 1,261,542 of CANTUQ010000242.1, forward strand.
TCTTTTTGCATTCTTTCCTCAAAGTGCCTTTCAAATTGATCCGGGGTAAGGGTTATAATCGAGCCTGGGGCTAATGTAGGCGAAAAAACTAGAGAAGCAAGTGTGAAAGCTATGGAGCTGGCGAAAAAAATTATGTGGGAACTTGAGGTATTGGTGTATGAGTGTGAAGTGGAGAGGAAGGTGCTTGAGCGGCCATTGCATTCAGAGAAGCCAAAAAGGCTTAAGCTGTTTGGGGAGTGAGGCCAGGGATAGCGGGAATGGGAATGGTTTGGGGAGCTGGATTTTGTGCGTGGTAGTAAGGTTTAGGGGGTGGTAGCAGCAGGATTGGCTCGTACTAAACTTGAGGGGTGTGACGCGCGCGGCCCGAACCCGGCCCGCTTTGAGGGTTCGAGATGGGTTAGCGTCTAGATTTTGGGTAACACGAGACATTTTGGAATTCCCTATCCAATAGAACATTAGGAGGTTCATCTAATCCCATGAAGCCTTTAGGCACTTTTGAGGTATTTTGGAGTCGCCACCCAATTTACAAAAAATTGAAAAAGGTCATCTAATTTCGGGGGTTTTAAACCAGAGAAGGTGTTCGAAACTTCACTCTTATTAATGCCTTAAGTTAAGTTTATAAATGAATTTTTAAAAAATCAAAATTTCATCTCTCATTTTCACACGATCATTGCAATAAATTAAAGCATATTTCAAGCATTTTTGGAAAGCAGTAAATAAAGTAATAAATAAATTACAAGTGTAAAATATGGGACAGAACAATCCCCCAAAATAAAAAGGCATAAATAAATAAATGAAATAAAACTTGCCCCAAAATTAATTACAAGGGCCCAATATGAATAAATAAATAAATACATAGAAATAATAAATAAAATAAAATGCAGCATACATAAATCGGGAGATTTATTGGATGCTGGGAACATTGGTTCCTTTTATTAACTTAAAAAAATAGGAGAATTATTTTTGGGCATTTATTAAAAAAAATCGGGATGAGTGATCCCATTTTATGAAAATTAACTCTCCATTTAAAAATAATATTTTATTGGTCAAAATATATAGGACATTGGTCCATTTTGTTAATGAAAATCCTAATTAATTATCGTAGAAATGAATTTTTATAATATAAGCGAATGTGAAATACATTTTACATACAACATAAAATGATATAATAAAAAAATCCAACAATTAAAAAATGCAAACCCAAATTCTGAAGGTCTTTAATCCATCGATTCTCCGGCTCGCCCAAGAATATGACTCAAAGTGAAAATAAACAAATTTTGTGGACATCAAAACAAAGAATAAAATAAAGGCTTAGTAAATTAAATCGAATGGATAAAATATAAACAAACAATTAAATAAAAGCAAATGAATAAACACTTGAAGCTGTGAAACACAAACATTATGGTAAAAATGGAAATTAATAAAATAATAATTAAGGGCAGAAACAAATGAAGACAAAATCAGTATTAAAAATTTTACAGGTTTGACCTATGTCTGATGCCTCATGCCAATGAATCAATTAGACTATTCTGAGTTAATATTAATTGTAGCAAGCAATCAACAAAAGGATTAGTAATGAATAGCAACGAATATATTAACAATAAACCACAATAAACCAATGATAAATGAATTAATATTAAACGAATGATAAAAAATAGCATCACTCATAGTAATTACAACGACAAAATAATTTATTGGCTACACAACAGCTCTATTAATATACAAAAACAACTTACAAATTAATTATAACGAACAAATACCAGATAACTTAATGATTTATATTAAATAATGGCGAATGGCAAATACATCTGTTAATAAATAACCCCAAGCAAATTAATAACATTAACAGATAACGCAAATAAAAAACAATAATAAACAACAAGAAATATATACAATGGAGGAAACAAATTAGCGACGCAAAATAAGAAAGAAAAAGAAAGAACTGATTTAGCTCAGGTATTTACCCTCAGAAGTTTTGATTTCGGCTACAAGAGAAGAAAATGGTGATCTCCTCGTTGATTTGCTTGAAAACAAATAATGAGAAAGTTTGATTTAAAGCTTAACTTTTGAAGAAAACATATGAGTGAAAATTAAAACTTAAACCTCAAGAATTAATTTCCTGGGTTCAAGAATAACTTTAGGAATAATTCCTTTTTCTTTCAGAAGCATTTTTTTCAGAATATTTTTGTTCCCTGCAGTTCAAACGATCTCCCCTTTTTCCCCTTCTAACTTTTCTTTTTATATCCTCCTGAAAAATGGTTTCTTAAAGACTTTTTCGGTTAAAAACCCTTAATTACCCTTTAAAATCGGAAAGAGAGTTTGAATTTCAAATAAAAAAACCCGAGAAAATCGAAAAAATGGTGTGTTGGCGAAGATGGCGACGCGCGACATGAGCCCTCGCGCAGGGGGCCGCATGTCAACTGTGCGACATGCGCCCTGGCGCATGGGGCCGTATGACATGCGCCTCGACGCAGGAGCCGCCTGCGCGACATGCGCCCTCGCGCAGGGGGCCGGTGACATGCGCCTCCGCGCAGGGGCCGGCGACATGCGCCCTCGCGTAGGGGGCCGCATGTCGCGCAAGGTGACATGCGGCTCCGCGCAGGGGCCGCGAGTTGCGCCCAGGTGCCTCGACTAGCGGGTACCTCCCACGGGTGCGCGCTGCCTTGCGAGCCGCGCAGATCGCGCGGCGACAGGTCACCGAAAACCCGTAAAACAAACTCAAAAAATAATAATATTTTTAAAAAAGGTTTCGACAAGAAAATCATCACTTTTAACCGTTTTACTCGTGAACAAGCATCATTTTCATCACTGGATAACCTTGGCCTGGGCTGCCTCAGGACCCGGTGTCTACACGGGGGCTGTATTGTTTGTCCAAATAATTGGACGGGAGGTGCCTAGATTAATTGGGGTTGGATTTGTGGGGGCTGAATTTGTGGGTGTTGGTTGGCCGAAGGGGCGGCAGCAGCTGATAAAACAGGGAAAAGATCCATTAAAAAAGTTGAAGGTTCCACGCTCACCGCACCAAATGACGACTATCCAAAATTTCTGAACTGGCAGCTTGAATCAGTCACCTGAAAACAAAGAATTCCGGCGAGTTTCCGTTTTATGATACTCCGACGATCAAGTCAGAAAGATTGACGATAATATGGTGTAAAAAGTTGTAAAAGAATGAAGAAGAAAAACATACCTGAATTTTCCATTTTGTAGAGTCAGGAATCAGTGTTGGAGTAGGAATATTTTTTCGCGTGGGACAAGTATTCACAACAAAGCTTGAGCTGGAAACTGGAGCTAGGAGTCCTAATTGGAGCAGGACTCGGATTCTGAGTAGATAAGGGTACTTTCTGATCAGATAAGGATAATTTTCATTTAGATAAGGATGAATTACCTGTTGGATAAAATTAACCGCGTAAAAAATACGTTACAAGGTAATAGAAGCCCTTGAAGGACTCCAACAATCCTGATGATTCCGAGGGATGAGGCCTTACCGATTTTATGGATAATATAGAGCTGTTGTTGAGAGATTTCAAATTAGTTCGGCCGTCCGGACTCAAGAGTAAGATAAAACCGAACTCGTTAATTATGATAAAACCGAACTCTTTGCAGGGCATCCGATTATCAAAAAAGAAGCCCTCGCAAAGTAGGGTGGATATTGGATAATGCACAGACTAAAAAAATATAAGGATAACCATCATAAATTCATAATATATAAATTTTTAATAAAGTATCATGGTTAATAAATTAATTCCTAAATTAATTGAATGTTATATTAACAATATTTCTTTTATTATTAAAAATTATATTAAATGTTTTACAAAAACATCTTTAATGTTATATGAAGCGGTGTTATAAAGGAATGATAAGATTTTTTTAATAAATTTAAAAAGTAATATAATATTTAATTAATGAATAATATATTAAATGACGATAATTTATAGTATAATGTTATGTTACAGAAGTTATGAATTAGCGGTTGGTAAGACTTGTCGGCACTGGAAAACAAATACTGTGGAGGAATGACTCATTCATAACCCTAAATCTGCCCGATGGGACACCCAAATTGTTACTCCAATTCCGCCCGAACCATTAAATTCTTTGGTTTTATTCTTCTTTTTCTTTTGTACGTTAGTGCAAAAAATTAATAAACTAATCTCTATCGCAATTATGCAATCTTGATAGTGCCAATTTGACGTGAATAGCATGGAATTATTTTGGATGGTTTTTCAAAATATAATCAATGATCCATATTTTCTATGTCTCCTACCCTATCAAATCAAATCATGCAAATATGTCAACGTTTAATGAAAATGATGGGCTTCTATTTTTATTTTTACTTAGCTCATAAAACACTCAAATATGATTAAGCTTGGATATAGTCCTACCAGTCTATATTTGAGATTTTTATTAAACAGTATGACACATGTCCTTTGATAAATGGTCAATTTTTTGGTGGTTTCGGAAAAAGACCACCTTTGCCCAAGTCCAGGGTCCAATGGGCCTATGCTGGATTTGATTAAGTCCAGTGCTTAACAATTAAATAAAAATTCACTTCATTATTAATAAGACTTGTGTCCTTTAGTATATGGTTTGTTTGACTAATAAAACATATTTTTAGGATTCGTCTATAATTGGTGTGTTTTTAGTAAAAGGCAAGCTTGGCTGGGTCTTCAACCTAATGGGCCTCTATGATTCACAATAGCAGATTACCAGATTTCGTTTCGGTCCATTATCTAACAAAACATTGAGTAATAATGCCAAATAATGTTTATATATATTTGAACAATGAGTATAATTGCAAAGAGGCTCTTTAGATATATATAGTTAATTAAAGTATTTATGTTTTGATGAAGCTAATTTCGCCCTTAAAAAATTAAAATTAGATACAATAAATTCTTAAAAAATTAAAAGTGAGATAAAATAAGTTATCTATTTCTTTCACATTAATACGCTTATGCCACAAAAAGTACTTGAAAATATTGAATAAGCCAATTTTAATATTAACTTCCTGGTTGACTTGTTGGTTATTGGATCATTAATGGCACAAACTGTAACGACAACGAAGACAGTAAGAGACTCCAAAAGATGTCCTAAACAATATTGTCTTTTATGCCTAACCAGGGAATGTTTCAATTGCATACAAATCACATTCAGAGAATCCAATGCACCCAACATTTTAAATAAACTCCAATAATAATCATACTTATTATTATAACATTGATTATATCCCCCCATAAAAAATATACATTCACCATAATGAATAAAAGAATCATCTTAAAAGAAATTATTAATTAATTTTAAACTAACTGAAGTTACTTGTTACACCATTAATCGATCGATCTATAAATAAAAACATAATTATGAATTAGTTAATAAATTTTAATTTAACGGTATTTGTTTTGTGGTTATTATAAAATCTCGAATTTGAATTCTAGCGCGACAGCCTTTAATATATATATATATATATATATATATATATATATATTAAAGGAGCTTAGCTTATAAAAAAAAAAAATCAAAAGTCCTTGATCGCATAATTGAAATTTTGGTGCGCATTAGGAAAAATGAAAATGAATCAGAAAATTAAGAGAAATGAATTGGAAAGAAAAAAAGAAAAGAACAAATTAAAGAAACCAAATTTCACTTACACAAACTGAAGAGAAAAAAAATCCAACAAAACCAATATCATATAATCAAGAATCAAAATTCATTGATTATGAAAGAGTAAGAAGAATCAAGCTTCACTAATACTTGCTTCTGATTTATGTTTAGCTCCTTCTCCCTCTTCTGTCTTAGTCTCTTCTGGTTCTTCTACTTCCTCCACTGGCTCAGCCGTTGGAATGTCAGCTGCTCGGGTTGGAGGCGGGTCGATCCGACCATCAATGCAAGAAGCGCATTTTCTCTCTACCCAACCTTCAAAATCGTATTGCCCGTGACCCATGATCCGACGACCCGAACAGAGGCGACCAATCATACCTGCTATGATTCCTAAGATAGTGATCACTGCTAGAACTGCTATGACGGGTCCAACCGACCCGTGACCTGTTTTGGTCGTGTAGGCTTGCTCGTTAACCTCCGTGGGGGGTGGTTGCTGCAGTTGCTGGAGCTGGTCCGGTGGTGTAGACATTGGGATAGATGCCCATAAAAGGTGGTGACCACCTTTTGAGGCTGAGGGTATTCAGGTTCTGTTTGTTTGGGCGGAAAATGATTGGTGGAGGTGGAAACTGGAAATGGGTTTTGTTTGGAATGTAAGAAAATTGAAGATTTTGTTGGTTTAAGGACAGAAAATAAAATGCAGTGCAAGTCAGTTTAAAGGAAAGAAAAAGAAAAAGAATGAGAAAGGGTTTGGTCTTGATAAGCTTTTAGGGTTTTTCGTTTTTATTTTTCCAAAAAGAGAAAAGCTTTTGTAAGAGGAAAGGAATATTTACAGGGGAACCAAAACCCAAGAAAAAAACCCTGTATTTTATTTTTATTCTTTTTCCAAAATGAGAAGGTGCTTCTTCTTCTTCTATTGTATCCACATATATTTTCTAGGACTTGAAAGAAATTAAGAGAGGAAAATCTGCCTTTAATTATGTGCAAAAGCCAGAAGCTAGGAACTTTGAAACCCTTCTCATTATGAAAATCTATAAATGCTCATTCATTTTCTACTACGTACCTTCTTCATTATTTCATATCTTTTTTACATCAATTTGCAATTATTTAAAACCACAATTTATTAGTTATTTTTAATTTAATAGCACAATCACCATTTTTATGACACAAAAAGTTGATGAGCACTCCTTTGCATTACTAGTCCTTCTCTCTTTAAATATTATTGGTTTATGAAATAAAAAATAAAGACTAATTATGCATGACAATTAGATGGTAAGTGATAATTGGAGTTCCACAATCTCCCTAACCTCAAATAGAATTCGAGCTTTTAACCCAATCTTTTAATGATAGATGAGCATAACTGTTAAACAATACTCAATTAGCCATTACTAGATGTCACACAAAATTAATACTAACTTATCTCTACTATATACGAGGCCTTTTAGTTACATCAGGTAGTCTTTTGAACTCAAATACTCTTAAACTAATACTGATTTCAATCCGCATTTTGTAATTTTTAAATGACTAAAATTGTCATGTAATCCCTGAACAATTTGAGTTCATTAAACTATTGTTTTGCAAAAGAAATGTTAGGTTAAAAAAAAAAAGTTAAACTGTAAAAAAGAATAAGTGTGATACATTTTAAATTGAATCACATTGTTTTAAATTGTAAAAGGACTACAACAGAAAACGGAGGAGTAAAGTGTGAAGTTTACCAATTTTAGACAAGTTTCCGAAGTGTTTAACTGTTCTTGACAATTACAAATACGCACAAAGATATACATATGGCAACTACATTAATAGCCACCCAAAAATTTCCTCAATTTGGAAACTAAATACAAGAGGATCAATTTAGATATGATCTATTTATAGGTTTGCCATTTCTTATCATGATGTTAATTATTCCAATTTAAATGAAATTCAAATTTTAAAATTTAATAGTTAAACAAAGTGTATGATAATTGGATAATAATTAACGGATATTTAACGATTAGGCTCAAGAAAATATTTTCTATTCCTCATCCCAGTACATTGATATCGGGGTCTAGAGTTGGATGCCCCGAAGGGGAGTGTACATATTCAGTTAATTTTCTTAATGTTTAATAATTAAATGTTGTTAATTTTCTTCTCTAGCTAAGTTCACTTTACATTAAAAGTCAAAAAGGTAGATATATATTTGTTTTTTTTTTTCCTTAAAAGGTTAAAATTATTTCAAGAACTTTAGGGCAAATTGGTCCAGGTTTCTTTTTCGTTCTAATTTTTCTTCAAGAAATAATGCTTACTGTAATGGCTAGCTGTCTGTACTCAATAATCTGATGAAGACTCATACCTTGATAGAACTTTTGAACTGCCAATATTTTCTTTTACTTATCTATAGTCACATCATATGTAATTGACTTGTTAGAGTTTTTTATTTTACCTTTTTGGGCATAAGTGCTCTATGTATTGATATGCATTTTTCTGATTAATTCTAATGCACTAATCGAAATTTAAGTGTTGCTAAATTTACATTAGAGGTGATAATACTATATTAGTATATGTTTAAAGATATTCCAAAATATCCCTTCAGCTTAATTTGCATGGATGAAACAGAATAGAGAATTAATTCTGGGGCAAGAAAGTCTGAATGAGCAACTTTTGATTTTATAATTAGTTCAGTTCATGAATAAATATTTAAATTTGATTTCATTCAGAAAAATATGAAAATTACACAATATTTATAAATTCATAAACCAGCTATTATAAGAAAATAAAATTTTTTGATTGATGCATAAAAAAGAGAATCAATATATATGTGGTGTGGAAGGTGGTAATGGTGATTGTGATACTTCATGATGGTCCACAATTTATAGATTTTGACAGATCCAATTAATTACTTAGGTTTTAGATTGAGAAAATTAGTTTTATTTAAGAATTGGACATAGAGCTGCTGAAAGAGGTTGGCTGCACAAAGTTTGTTCAGCTTTTCTTTATATCTTTTAAATCTTTTTCGGAATCCAAGCACTCCTTGTCGGCTTCTTTTTTGAATCTTTGTACATTTTAATCCATTCTTTTCTTTTCTTAATTAATTAATTAACTTTTTCTTAATAATTATTATTTTTAGATAAAATCAATACATATTCCTAACAAGTGGAGCTAGAGGTCTCAGAATTGGCTTTACTACTTTTGTTTCGTAGACTTTAGATTATTATACATCGAATAGTGAAAAGCCACTATGGATTGATTTTATGAATATATTAGTCTGAGCCATTGTTGCCACTGATTATGAGCATACAGGATCAAATATTTGTTCTTTTCCGGTACTTTGTTTATATATAAATTAAGGCTTTTTATGATAAGAATTAAGGATGGAACCAGCTGACTTAGGTTTTTTTTTTTTTTTTTCTTTTGGTGTAAAAACCAAAAGTAATTAAAAAAGTGGGGGTTACAGTATTCTTATTTAGAAAATTAGTGTGTCAGAAAAGTAATTAGAAAATTTAGGTTGCCGTTTTCTGACAGCGTGAATCCCACCATAATTTGATAGATTTAGAGGTATGGGTGGGACCCGGTTATTAGAAAATAGCAATCTATGTTACCGTTTTCTGACGCAAATTTTTTTTTTTGCTTTTACAAGCACTACAAGAAATCTGAGAAATAGAGACGGAAAATAGAGACGGAATTCCGTCTCTCATTGAAAATAGAGACGGAAATTTTCCATCTCTATTTCGTCGGTCTCTAAAAATTAGAGACCAAAATGTTCCGTCTCTATTTTTAGAGACGGAAGGAACGTTTCCGTCTCTAAAAATAGAGACGGAATAGTGCTTTCCGTCTCTATTTTTAGAGACGGAAAGAGCGTTTCGGTCTCTAAAAATAGAGACGGAAAGAACGATTCCGTCTCTAAAAATAGAGACGGAAACTCAATTCCGTCTCTAAAAATAGAGACGGAATAAGTTTTTCCGTCTCTATTTTTAGAGACGGAAAATGAATTCCGTCTCTATTTTTTTGGAATTTTTTTTAATATATTAAAATAAATAATATTAAATTTAAATATTCCTTAATTTTATATAATGAATTTTTGTCTCTAATTTATTGATTTTTTTATATATTAAAAATAAATAATATTAAATTTAAATTATTCTTAATTTTATATAATGAAAAAAATTAAATAAACAATAAATAAATATGAAAATATTGTATTGTTTAATGTATTAATATATAAAAAGTGTAGTGAGATTACAAATAAAAAAAAGATAAAAATTCTAAAAATAATAACTAAGATGGAGGAGAATGCGGACGACCAGCAGACGGTACTTGCGGGTCAACAGGTAATGTACGGCTAATGAAGTCCTCCAGCATATTGATACGATCCATTAGTACGCCGATCGTACCGCGTAGCTCAATGACCTCATTAGTACGCTGACCGTCTCCAACTTCTGTCCATATTACTCATTAATATTAAACTGCTTAGAAAAAATCATAAGGTCGAAGTTAGTATTTAATTTGAACTCAATTCTCTAGCCTACTATTTCGCTTTAATCCCTAATTAGTTTTACATAATGATTCATTTTTCTAAATTAAAACCATAAATATTTTGTAAAAAAACGGACAGAGTTTCCCCTATACGGGTCCCTATCCCCCTGTCAAACATTAGCAATTTTAACACTTCGGTAAAATATCAACCAATCGCAACTTCACAACAAACTCATTGTAATAAGAAATTTATCCATTCACATCAAACATCTAAATTTAACGGATAAAATCACCACCAGTTGTGAATTTATCCCTTAAAGTGATATTCCGTTAATACAGTATCGTTAATAATAGCATAGTCGTTACTATTGAATTACAACATGACTATGCATGACTTACACATTTTTATCTCATTAAAGCAATATATTTCAAACATATAGATGCAATTAAAAAAATATTTAAAAAAAATTTCGTACTATTGAAAAATAAATTATTAATACATAACACATTTACCTCGACGAAAGCGGCTGGAAAGCTGCGATTATTCGGTGCGTCCAACAGTTTAACGCCGATTCGGGTGCGGTTGTGGTAGGTACATGCAATGACAAATAAAAAATAATTTATATATTTTACCTTATTCTTAAGTACACAATTGAAATATAAAAACTATAACAAAATCAAAATATATCACAACTCAATTACTACCTAATTGTAGGGGTGTACACAGTTCGGTCCAATTCGGTTATTTACAAATCTCCATATTGTATTGAAATTTCGGTTCTTATAAATTTCGGTACAGTTCGGTTCTTATTAATTTCGGTACAGTTCAATACGATTCTTATAATTTTCAGTACAGTTCAGTTCGGTTATTCGGTACAAAACAAAACAAGACAATACAATACGGTATTTCGGATAATTCAATAATTTTAAAAATTTACAATGTAAATATACACAATAATAAATACAAATATAATTAAAATATCTCAACAATTACATACAATTTTGCATTCAATTTTAAGAAAATATTTCAATTTATCCCTCTCCTTTATGAAAAAAGAAAAACATATTTTAACAATAATATTAATAACTCTAGATGAAATTTTAAATTCGAGATAAATTACTTCAATAAATTTCCTAAAATCCTAACATTTAATAAAATTAATTAATAATTCATCCCTAATGATCATCCTAATTAAAGCTTATGTACAAGTCTATTGATCAAATTTTTAACTAACTAATGACGTACTATTAACGAATATCATAAAACCAAAAGTTGTGTGTGACTTATCCTTACTTTTAGATGTAACTGCAGAAATAACAGTGGCAGTGACGAAAAGAAAGAAATGCAAGTATAAGCTAAAACCAACGGAAAAGATAGGAAAAATTGTGGGGCTTGACACGATTTTGAGATAGAAAAGAAAGAGGCAGGCACAATTTAGGTTTTTTTTTAATTTATTTTCTTATATATATATATAATAATAAAATATAAAACCGGTCGGAGTCTGACGCAGCAAAAATACCTCAAAACGAAAAAATTTTATTCCAAGTTGAAAAGTCTCCTCCAAACTCAGGTAACAAACAATTTATATGAAAAAAATAAAAAATTATAATAATACCCCTAAAACTTCAAATTGAAAAACGAAAACTCAAACGTTATTTTTGAGATACGAAATGAGCTGTTACGGGAAACTAAGATTTCCGGAAACATATAATAATAAGCAAATTGACACCTGTAGCAAAAGTTATAACAAAAACAATAATTAATGACGATTGGCCTGTTCAACTAGCTCCATATACTGAAAACCCAACTCGTCCGCATTAGATTGCCTCCAAATATTTCGATTTCCTCCAAATATTTCGATTTCCTCCAAAATTTAAAATAAAAAATATTTCTACTAAAATTTTTCAAATTTTATTCTTAATTTGCTTTAAAAAAAATTTAATTAATAAGATAATTATATACTTATATAATTATATTATATATTAATTAATAAAATTTTATTAATATAATAATTGTATATAATTATATTATTAAAATATATTTTCAATTACTTACATAAATATTGTGCTAAATACATATGAGTTTTAGTTGAGTAACGCTAAAAATAAAAAAAATTAAAATTTAATTATATATAATTTTATTTTTAATTTACATATTCATATAAGTATTGTGATAAAAATAGATGAGTATTAGTCGAGTGACATTAGAAGTAAATGAAATTAATTGATAAAATGATTATATAATAAATTATTCAGTTATATATAATTACATTATTAAAATAAATCAATTATTCAAATATATATTGTGTAAAAATAGATAATTACTAATTGAGTAATACTAAATATAAATGAAATTAATTGATAAGTTAATTATATATACAGCATCGGCTGATTATATGGTTAGAATCCATCCATATATATTATCTTGGTTCAGTTATTATACTCAATTTCACTAAATGTGACTTAATAGTTAAAAGATTGTTAATTAATATTATAGTTAATAACTATAAGAGTGAAAGTAAAAGTAGTATTAAAAGTAAATAAAATTAATTGGTAAAGTGATTGTGTATATAAATATTTGTACAAAAAAAAATTAAGTAGTGGTCGAGTGACATTAAAGTTTAATTAAAGTAAATACGAATTAGTAAAATTTAATTATATATAATTAAATTATTAAGTTACAACTCAATTACTCAAATATGTATTGTGCCAAAATAGATAAGTATTAGTTGAGTGATACTAAAAACAAATGAAATTAATGGGTAAGGTGATTATATATTTATATAATTACATGAATTGAATTGGTAAATTTCATTATATATAATAATTATTATATATAATTATATTATTAATTTATATACTCAATTATTCATATAGGTATTGTACAAAAAAATATACATGAGTATCAATCGAGTGATACTAAGAATAAATGAAATTAGTTAGTAAGGTGATTATATATTTATATAGTGATATTAATTAGTAAAATTTAATTATATAGAATTAAATTATTAACTTACAATAGATAAATACTAGTTGAGTGATATTAAAAGTAAATGAAATTAATTGGTAAGATGATTATATACTCGTATAATTACATTAATTAGTAAAATTTCATTGATATAATAATTATATTTGTGTGTGTATATAAATATTTGTACAAAATGAAAAATTATGTAGTAGTTGAGTAACATTAAATGTAAATTAAATTAAACACAAGTTATTTTAATTGCACATTCATATAGATATGATAATTAAATTTATCTCATTAATAATCAAAATATTTATTTTAATTTATTAACTATTTATTATATTAATTTCATACATTAAAATATTTAATACAAATAATTATAAAAGTTTCACAAAAATACAAATAATTATGAAGTTAAATTTATATAATAACGATATAATAGAAATTATAAATAATATTTATATATAAATTACTAATATTATATATAATAATTAATAAATATCGGTTATTTCGGTCCAATTCAGTACAGAACAGTTCGGTACGGTTCAATACGGTTCTCGATTCGGTTCCAGTACAATTCGGTTCGGTTCTAATCAAAAAGTCAACAGTACAATTCGGTTCAGTTCTAGTAAAAAAAGTCAACGGTACAATTCGGTTCTGGATCTTTTTCTTCGGTATTTCGGTTCGGTACAGGAAGATCCAGAACCGTGTACACCCCTACCTAATTGTATAATTATAGTTTCAATCATCTCAAATCATTATCCATCCTAAATTCCAAAATTCGAACATATTAACTCATTTGGACAACAATTGCATTTAATACAACCAAACTCTTTACATCCAAAATATATATATAGCTTAGCTTTTTTGAACAAACAGATTCAATTTAAGCAACCATTTATCTAATTAATTATTCCAAACCTTTTGCTCATCATATACTATTGTTACATTAACTTATAGCTATAATCTATGAGTTTATCTAACTCATTACCATAACAGTTTATCCATTTTCAATAGCTAGTTGTCCATGATTTGATAAATTCAATTTATGCAACTAATTACTCCATTAACGTAGCTAAATTTATCATTTAATTGAGTAACCATAACAACACTGCCAAAATTTCAACAAAAATCCACAACATATTGTTCACATTCTGTGTTCAGTAAAATCATTCTCAATGATTTTTAATTTATGAGAAAAATCACTTAGAAAAATAAGTTTGGTGGCCACATACCTATTTTCTGTATATTTTAGGTCTTTTCGCGGTCGCCGGAGGCTCGCCGGAGCTCCACCGGAGTCACCAAGACCATCGGAAGGAAGCTCGACGCCTTGGGGTTCCTTTTCCGGTGATCACGCGCCGAAAACGCCCTCCATTTTACCGAAATCTTCGTCGGTAGGTTCGGTTTTTTTCTCCTCCGATCTACTCGTCGCCGGCGATTGAGGGAGATCCACGGCCACCGAAAGCTTCGCCTTGCCGCCATGAGTCCAGTCGCACTGCTCGTGTCGCCTCTCGCCGTCGGAGCTCGTCGGAAAACGCAAGAGAAGCTCACGGTGCTTCTCTCGCTCTCCTGGAACGACGACGGCCACGGACAGGGAAAACGCCGAGAGCTGCGCTGCAGGGAACGTCGGCGATTCGTTGCCGGTGTCGTCACCGGTGTCGTCGCCGGCGCTGCCCCTCAGCCACTCCCTCTTCCCCTCTCCGATCTCTCTCTCTTTCCTTCGGTGTCTTCCCCGTTCTGCCTCCATACCCAGAGTTTCCTTTTCTTTTCCTATTTCTCATAATACCCACTAATTCTAACTAATTCTAACTTATTTAGGAGCGGCGCACAGTGGCGGGTAGGCCGGTCGTTGGACGGCGATGGGGAGAGGGCGGCGGTGGGAACAAACGCCGGATGGACGGCTCGGGCAACGGAGGGAGGAGGCAACGAATATAGGGAGCAGAAAGGAGAGGGGAAAAGAAAGAAGGAAAAAAGAAAGGGAATTAGGTCTAAAAACCCGAAATTTAGAGACGGTATTAAATTCCGTCTCTATTTAGAGACGGAAATCGTCTTCCGTCTCTAAAAATAGAGACGGAATGACTTTTTCGTCTCTATTTAGAGACGGAAAATATTTTCCGTCTCTATTTAGAGACGAAAAATTCATACCGTCTCTAAATAGAGACGAAAATATTATTCCGTCTCTATTTTTAGAGACGGTATGAATTTTCCATCTCTATTTAGAGACGGAAAAATCATTCCGTCTCTATTTAGAGACGAAAAAGTTATTCCATCTCTATTTAGAGACGAAAAAACTATTCCGTCTCTAAATACCATCTCTAATTTTGGCGGAAAAAAATCGCGCCATAATTAGCGACCAAATTTAGAGACGGAACTAATTCCGTCTCTAAATAGAGACGGAGAGAAATTTCCGTCTCTAAATAGAGACGGAGAGAAATTTCCGTCTCTAAATAGAGACGAAAAATGATTTTCGTCTCTATTTAGAGACGGAATTCATTCCGTCTCTATTTTTCCGTCTCTATTTTTGATTTTTCTTGTAGTGAAGGCACAAAACGGCACAGTTTTACGCCTTAACCGAAGTCAGTCTGGATGGATCCCGGACTGACAGAAAAAGGCAACCTAGGTTACCTTTTCTGACAAGGTGCAAAACGGCACCATTTTGCGCGGGACCCGCAATGTCAGAAAACGGCAATCTAAATTGCTGTTTTCTAACTATTTGTTTTTTTTTTAATATTCGGTCAAAGGCTGCAGCGCACAGTTGTACAGTTGTTATTGTGCGCTGCAGCCTCACGAGACCCGTGCTTGCAGAAAGCACGGATCTGTGTAGTTTAATTTATTTTATTTTTTAAAAAATTTTGCTTTAAATAGCCAAATCCCCCCTTCTTCAACCTATTTCATTTCATTACAATTTGGTTGTTCTATCTTCATAATTTTTCGTAAGTTCATCCTTCTTCATTTTCTTAAAAACTTCAATATTTCATTTACGTATTGTCATCTGAATTCTTATATAAATTAGTCACTACCTCTTTATTCTGTTGAAGGTTAAAATAAATATATTATTATGTTAATATAGTTAAAATCAGAATTTATTTTTTAACTAACTTGATTTTCATTTTTGAATTGCAGGGGGTGTTAATTTTGTAAAATATAATTTTGATCAACATTTTCAAGGTAAGTTATTATTATTTGATTTAGTTTAAAAAATAAAATTTGTTTATGCAACTGTTATTAAATTTCTTATGTGTCTTTATTTAATCGATTTATAAAATTTTTGATACTATGAAGCATATAATATGTTTGAAAACGTAATTCTGTAATTGTTTTTGTGTTATTATGTCGGTTGTTACTTTGATATTAACAAATTTGTTATTTACAGTCGATGCATGTACTTTAATTATTTAACGATAAATCAGTATGAAAATAGTTAAGTATATAAAATAATATATTATATATTTAATTGTGAAAATAAATAAACAAATCATCAACGCATCCTCAAACTGTCTACCAAAATCGGACCGACTTCCGCTTGCAAAATTCAAATTATCAACAAATACATTTCTCTCGTCCACCGTCAGTATGGAATCTCCAGCAATATTGGTATTTAACTGCTCAACATTATTTAATACATTTTGTTCATCTCCAATTACAATTTGTTCAGTATCACCAATTAGCTGCGCAAAAGTATATCCAGGAAATGTGTCAAAATTTTCATAAATTTGATTAATATCATTGTCATCAGTTACATCCATAAGTACCCAAAAATACGACTCCTGACTGTTAATAGGACACTTATATATCACTCTACTAACCCTCACATTTACAGCTAAATCCAATTTCATTGATATCTTATGAACAGGTTCTGCAAATATCGGTTTGTTTCTGAGATTCGATCTTCTCGAACGTTCTGAGGAGCTTGAAGTATCATACTGATAACCGGTTATGCCCCATATTGATTATCTTCCAGTATGAATTATAAATATTATTGGAATCAACATTTTCTTACTCCTACATTAAATGTAAATATTTTATAATTAATGCATAATTTTACTATTTTCAAAATTTAAATGCTTTCCACAAATTTTAAAATCATTCGTAAATTAAATTATTTTATGCAACTATTTTTAAAATTTTTTATTCCTTTAACAAATAAATTTTATGTAAATATTTTGTACTAATTAGTTCACTATTTCTCCAAATTAAAATTTTATTTTAATTCTTAACTCCTTAAAAATAATTTTTTCCTTCCAGCTTTACAATATAATATTATCTATATTGTCTACATATTTACTTCTTCATAAATATTTCAACTTTTTAAACTGATTACTTTTTTAATCTACTAAATTTATATTTTAATTAATTCACTTCTAAAATTTAATTTTAATTCACTAGTAAAAACTACAAAATAATAAATTCACATAACAATATATTTTCATATATTTCTAGAAATCAGAAAATTATAATATAAAATTAAATAAATATAACCAAATTCGGACAACTAATTACTCTACAAATATTGACAATTATAATTTATCTAAATAAACTATAAAAAAAACATGTGCTAAATAATATTTTAACTTAGCTTAAACAAAGTTTATTTTTCAAAAATAAAATAAATACTAATAACTTGCCTTTTAAAATATTGATCGAAATTATATTACAAATTTAACAACACCTGCAATTTAAAAATGACAAAAAAGTTAGTCATACATTAAAATCTTATTAACAAAATTAATTTATAATTTATTCACATAACAATACCTTTTTTTTTAACCGTGAACAAAATAAGAAGATATTGTCTTAATTATGTAATAAATAAAATAAAAATGGATAAGTAAAAAAATGAAATTATGGAGTGGAAAGAAAATGAGAGAGCTGAAGGCAACAAAGAGAAGGAAAGATAAATAAATGGCAACGCAATGAAACGAAAGAAACAAATTGGTGAGGGAGAGGTTTAGCTTTTTAAAGCCAAATTTCTAAAAAAAAAAAATTAAAAATTTTACTACACAGACCCGTGAGGCACGGTCTGCTGGGCTGCAACGCACAGTAACATCTATGCGCTGCAGCCTTTGACCCAATTTTAAAAAAATATATTTAATTGTCAGAAAACGGCAACTTAGGTTGCCGTTTTCTGAGAGTCCGGGTCCCACCTCGACTCTCTTCAACCAAGGCCGTTTTGCGCCTTGAAAAAAGTGCCGTTTTGCGCCTTAAAAAAATTGTCAGTTGCCGTTTTCTGACAATATAATTGGGTCCCATCCGGTCTCCTTTATCCAAGGTGCAAAACGATGCTGTTTTGTATATTAAAAAAAAAATATAAAATTATCAGAAAATGACATCGTAGATTGTTGTTTTCTAATGTGTGTTATATGGGTGGGACCCATATTGTCTGAAAACGACAATCTAGATTGCCGTTTCCTGACACACTATTTTCCTAAATTTTTTAATTGTAGCCCCACATTTCCAAATTTTTTGGCTTTTCACGCCAAATGTAAAAAAATCCCGCTGACTTGAGGGCAAGCTTATTGTACTAGAAGTGTATCAAAATTATCAATGGTAGAATTCTATTGTTAATTAAAAAGTAATTTTTATTTTTTTTATATGTCATTCTATTACTATTTCGTTTTATACATTAAATCTTAAACCAATTAAAATCTGTTAGGATTAAAAGTATATTTCTTTTAGCACTTCAAAAGTTAAGTGCAAAGAGAACGAGGATTAACATTTGTATCTAATTATATGAAAAAAAAAAATCAAAATAATAAATATGAGCTATTCTAGTAATAGTAAAATTAAATATGAGTTAGTTTGATAACGATAAGGGTATTTTTAAATCAAAATATAGTTTAAGAACAAATATATACTATTTTTCTTAATTTATGACAAATTTGGGCAATTTTCTTAAATTCTTTTGCAAATTTTACAATTAAACAATAGCTAAAATTAATGGAGTGTTTTGCAGATGGACAAAGTGACAACGAATTGAAAGTTAATTAGGAGAAATTTGAGTATCGTAGAAATAGTTTGAATATTTTCCGCCTTGACATTCCACTTAAATTCTTAATCTACAAGAGAAAGTGCTAGGAATAACATATATACCATTCATTTGCTTTCCACACGTAATTCTTTTTTTTTTTTCTTTTTAAAAAAGAGATACAGAAACTACTCAAGTTCCACAGCGAGATAAACATAAAATTAACCAACTTAGTTCACAGACCCACATTTCATCCTAATTTGGCCTTTATTCCCAGTAAGGATTCCAAGATTGCCCATCTTGACCATAGATGCTGCAAAGTCGCTGGAGAAAAGATATGGGTATGTACTGTAGGAATTAACCATGGCGGCAGTTGTTGAATCCCCCATTAAAGCTTGATCAGACTCAAGAAGGCCGCTGTTAGAAACTAGATTGGTAAAATATGAATTGTCAAATCTGTAAACACTTGGTGAATCAAGAGGAGCAATATTAGTGTTTGATGAATCTTTGTTAGGGCAGATGGTTTGCAACTTTGTCAAAGTTGAAGAATCAAGTGCTGGATCAGGTTTCCCACTTCCTTTGAAGTCAAATAGCCTTCTCTTGAATGTGAAGCACTGTGCAAATCCTATGGTGTGTGCTCCTGCTTCAACCAAAATCATTTGTTTAAGGTTATAGTCGACTTTAAACAAAATCATGAACCATGGCATAGAGAATAAAATAAATGTGAGGAAGAAGAACCTGAGAGGATAACAAGATCCTTTTGGTCAAGGCCCTTAGAAGTGAACTTAGCAGTGATATTTACCAATGGCTCAAAAGGTGATGGCAAGTTTTCATTAGCTGCCTTCTCACTTGCACTTATTCCATCTCTTCTCCCTAATGGAACTGACCAATAAGGCCCTCCTGACTGAGAAAATCCACACGAAATTAAGCATTCGATTAAAAATACAAAATATCTCGATTTTTATTCCTTATACTAACATTTAAATTAGGCAATCGACAACATAAATAGATTAAAAAGTACCAAAACGACAGCTTCTCTTGCTGCAAAAGCCAAAATATCAGCACATGAAACAGTAGACGGGCAAGCTCTTTCTAAGTCTGCTTTGATAGCGTCGATAACTTCATATCCTCTTGCTGAGTTGCGATTTGGAAGAGCATTCTTCTCTCCTTTGAAGGCTGCTGTGTCATCAAGAAGTACTGAAGCATCACAACCCTAATCCAGACAACATATATAAGTATTATTATAAAATATGAAAAATGATTATAAGGAAGCAAGAGAGGAGATTTACATTAACAAAACAATCATGGAAGTGCAAGCGAAGGAGAGAAGCAGCCATCCTGGAATCCTTCTGCAGAGCTGACCCCACGCCATATTTAACAATCATTGCCAAACGAGGACATGAATTTGAGTAAAAATCATAGTCAAGCTGCCCATAATAATAATTAGAAGAAGGAAATGGAGTCACAATTGGATTTAAACACAACATTAGAAAGAGTGGAATGGTGAATTTGTTAGCCATGTTTCTATATATTATTCTGATATTTATGGCCTGCTATGGAGCCTAGCTTATTCTCACTATTTATATGCTAAAACAATGGAAGATCGAAGTGAGCTCATTGGTTGGGACCAGAAAGTGGCTAAGCCACTATGACTTTTTAAGCCTAATGGCCATTGCATCAACTATATTAATTTAGTAGGCAGTGTTGTCGGACGTGATTTCCTTGAATTACTTCTTTTCCTTCCAATAAAGAATTTATTTTAGATTCTTAATGCTTTATAATCAATTTGGCCAATATTTCTCATAAATAAATAAGCAAAGTTAGAGGCCACTATCCAAGGAAAAGGAGGACTTATATTATGCAAAGTATCCGAAAATAGAATAATTTTATTCAAACTCAAAAAGTCCCCTCCAAACTAAGAAAATAAATAATATGAAAATATAATAAAATTAAGGTAATGCTGCTAAATTTTAAACTGAAAAACGGAAGCCTAAACGTTATTTTTAAGGTTCAAAATGGGCTGTTACGGAAGTCAAAGCTTCATATAAGTCGGCCAACTCGAAACGAGTTTTCCGAAAATATATTATAATAAGCAATCGGACACCTGTAGCAAAAGTTATAGTAAAAACCAAAAATATTAATGACGATTGGCACGTTCATCTCGCTCCAGATACTGAAAGCACAACTCGTCCGCATCATTATAACCTTCTCTTGCATTTGTACCCCATATGTCCATTGATGTTAAATCAATACATCATCATCAATAAATACCATAAGCCGGGTCTAGATTAGAAAATCCGAAAGTGTAATTCACAATTTAAGAAGATTATGAATAAGAATATTATGCTACTTCATAATCTTCTTAGGACAATACTTAGACTATACTCCAGAAATAAATTCATATATCAATCAATTACAAATTAACTGACATATAGATAGAGTATTGAATAGTGAAAATATATATGGATACATAACAATCTGTACGTATTTGATCCATAGATTTATTCATGATCCTATATTAGATAAGAAAAATCCATTTTTTATGACAAGTTATTAGAAATATTGCACACTATATATAAAAAAGATTTTGATTGATTATCCTTTAATTTGCTAGGGAAGTCTGGATGAAATCCTCTTTGGGTTTTATTAGAGGTTTTCGGTGGAGTATTTTCCTGCATGGTTTTCTTTGATGGCTAGGAACTGTTCTATTGATGAGTTATGCATAGCTATTTCTTTAGATTGGGCTGTATGGAAAAATGGTCTTCATTATTCAGCTAATGCTGTCTTTTTTATGGCTCGTCTATTTTATCTGATTGGAAACAGGCTCACAATAAAGATGATTGTCCTTTGCTGGGTTTTCTGAAGCTTAACACAGATGCTGCTACTTTTCCGAGTTCAGGAAAAACGGGCACAGCATTTGTTGTTCGCAATCACTTGGAAAATTTTGTTGCTGCTGGTTGTAATGTCTTGAGTTTTGTATCCTTCGACTGCAGAGGCACTTAGGATTCAAGAGGCTCTTAGCTGGCTCAAAGCTCGAGATCTTTCTTCGGTGATTATTGAATCAGACTCCCAAATTTCCATCAAGGCGATCTTGTCTTCTGCTTGCAATAGAACAGATCTAGTTTGATTTAATTATTATGTACTGCAAGATTTTGAGTTCTTCTTTATCAGATATCTGTTTTGGATTTGTCGAAAATCTGCGAATTTAGCTGCTCACCTTCTAGCCAAAGCATATGCTTCTTTTGTATGATCTTGTTTTTTTAGACTTGGATACCTCTTGTATTTTGAATGATCATGCTTTTTTTTTTTAATTAATGAAGTGGTTTTTTATTTAAAAAAAAAATTAAGTTGTTAAAATTTTTTAAAGAAATTGTAAGTTAAATTCTTATTTGGTATATGAAGCGCATGCTATTCAAATATTTATTTCTAATTATAAATACGTTTTATAAGAATATTCATTTTTAATTATAGATATAATAATACCCGATTCTAGAATAGTCGATTTTATGAATTTAAAGAAATCAAACCGGATAACGGAGATTCATATAAAGAATAATAATATATTAAAATTTCTATTATCTTTTTATGTTTCACAAGGAATGTAGTTTTGCTTTTTCTTTTTTTAGTGAATCTAGTGACTGGCCTTAATTAATCCAATTAGCATAAGCACAGAAGCACTAGCGTTAACTAAAGCATGGCACTGCACCTTTTCCAATAAGAAAACAAAAGAGGAACAAAGCGAAATGGCGCAAATTAAAGATTAATTACTAGCAAGGTTAGAAAGAAATTAAATCCTAAGAAAAAATTTTTTCTAACGTGGAAGATGAGACTACGCTGTAACCACAAAACATACTAAGAAAGAACATAGGGTTTGATACCAATTGTTGTGAAAAATCGGGTTAATTTTCATCACCAAATTCACCTCGAACACTATTGAGCATGTGAATAAAACTAGCGGTGTTCAAAAATGGGTTGGGTGGGTTATGATAAAATTTGAATCAAATTTATATAATATATTTTGTGAGATTATATATAATTCAACTCCATTTTTCTTCTAAAAAAAATCTAATTGTAACCCATCTAACCCATCTTTGAACACCCCTAAATAAAACGTAAATGATTGTGCTTAAAAAATCATACAAGGTAAAATTTACAGGAAAAACTGAAGGGGTCACAAATGGTCCTACTTAAAACCCAATCTCTTTAAACAGAATTTTCCTAAATAATTTAATAGCATAATAATTTACTAGTAATATACCCGGCAATAGCTATTAAATAGACAAATAAAAAACACCAGAATTTAACGAGGTTCGGCCAATTATTCCTACGTTCTCGGACAGTACCAAATTATATTTTACTATTTTAAAGAAATAATGCAAGTAAAATATTTACTTAAAAAAGAAAAAATTATTGTTTTAGTAAAGATTGACAATTTTGGAATAGAAAAAACTAAATAGAGTAGGTTGTTTATACAGGAGATTAACACTTCTATTTTTTTTTTGAAATCCCGATACGGTGAGCCACAATTTTCAACAACACTGCACCTTTTCCACTAAGAAAACAAAAGAGGAACAAAGCGAAATGGCACAAATTAAAGAATAAATTACTAGCAGTGCATGACTGCAAGGTTAGAAAGAAATTAAATACTACTACTTCTCTCTATTCCCTTTTCCACTTTAGAATTTTATTTTGTTTTTAAATAAGTGTCTATTTAAGAAAAACTAGCTATAATTATATATTTTATTTTCATATTATTCTTACTTTATTTAATGTTTTTTCAATTATCAAATTATTTTAAAATTTACTTTTTCAGTACATGACTTATTTATGAATGGTTAATTTAATAAATTACTATGTTAATGAGTGCTAATTAATGAATTTTTTAATTGTAGTGAAATAGTTTAAATGGACACTTAAACTGGAATAAAAAAAAAAATACTCTTTCCGTTCCTTAATATCTGTCACTTTTGAAAAAAATTCAAATTTTATTTATTTATCACTTTTAGATTTTCAATATAATTTAATTTTTTTTTTCAATTTAATTTTTTTTTCAATACAAATTAACTAATTAGATTTAAATTTATACATTGAAAACTTAATATCTGTCACTTTTGAAAAAAATTCAAATTTTATTTATTTATCACTTTTAGATTTTCAATATAATTTAATTTTTTTTTTCAATTTAATTTTTTTTTCAATACAAATTAACTAATTAGATTTAAATTTATACATTGAAACACTTAATGTGCATTAAATCACTCAATTTTTTTCTAAATTCAAGCCTAATTAATATTTCTTAATTTTAATAAAAACAACAAAAGAGACACTTATTAAGAAACAGAAGAAGTAATAAATTAGTAGTAATTGAAAATATTTAGGCACGTGCTTAAAAAAATCAAAAAAGAAAAAGAAAAATTAGTGGGATCTCACATTAAGAAGGTATGAAAAAAATAATTTGTAATTAATTAAGTCAACTTATGTTAAACATAAATAGTTGAGTGGTCGTATGTAGGCCTGTCAAACTTGGCCCAGACCCAAAAACCCCATCCAACCCGCCCAGAAAAAACTGACTCAAACCCAACCCAACTAAAATTCTACCCATCTGGACCCGCCCAAAACTAACCCACTAAAATATTAACCCGTTCGGGTTTGGCTTCAATGCCCAACGGGCCTATCGGATTTGCCCAAAATCATAAAACCATCTTCTCCAACTCCAATTCACTTCAAAGATTTCAAGCTTCTCGTTTCTTGATCAGCTCGCCCCTGTTTGTTATGGCCCTTTGCTTTTCTTTTACTCCATTAATGGCCATACCAAACTCAATCCCACTATTTTAGAAATATCACACAGCCTAAAGACCTCATTATCTGAAACCTTAACCAAATTCATCAATCGAATGCAACGACGATGCGGTTGTTTTTGTCGATGCAAAAGTCAACTCCGATATCTCAGTTTTTCTTCAAAAACCTGATGTAGAGATTATAAGCAAATTGATTCCTGTCGAAATTGAATCTATAGAAGCCAAAACCGGTAGCTTATTGCAAGTTCAAGCTACGGGTAAGAGTACAGTCTCTAATCTCTTCAAATCCCATGGAACCCTTGTTGTTGACGCCGATATTATCTCTTGTGTATGCTCACTTTCCTTTTTTTACCTGTATTTCCATTTCTAGTATTGCCAAACAATTGAGCATCAGCAAATTGCTAATTAGTTATAATCACTTGCTTATAGATCAAATTATACTAGTCTGTGTAATAATGGGCTAATCTATGGTGCTTAGAATTACCATTATAATATGCCATCTGCAGCATGTAAAATACGAAATTATAGTAATAAGATGTATCTATTAAATGTTATGGTTCCCATTGAGAAGTTGTAGATGCGTGATATACATGTTTATGGTCAAAATTCAGTGGGCAGTCTCCAGGAACAATGTAGTATAAGGAAGAATTTTGCTCTTGTAACCATTTACTCAAAATTGAAAAGCTAAAGCTTGTTCCTTGAATGCATGGGACCTACTGGTAATTTTATTGTTTGGGACATGCCTACTAGTTTTGAACACCAAGCAAAGTAAAGAGTGGTAATTGTGTTGTTTAAAAACTTGTCGGTGTTGCAGTGCCCTCAACCTCACCCATCTTTTTGGGTTTAATTAAAATGTCTGCAAACTTAAATGAGGTAGGTTGTTGTATAGCATTCTTCATTTATAAAATTTAATGTTCCGCAGGACTATTGTCTCTTGTTGATTTTATTTGATGACTGCAATTTGATGACTTTTAAGTTTTTATTTATACATTATGTAACTCGGTCCTGAATTTAGTTAAAGAGGTGAAATAATAACTCCGCTCTTCTGTTTATTTACGGCTTGGTTAGCTTAATATCTTTGATCTCGTTTATGGCCTGTTTTGTTTGGAGCATTCTTCATTATCTAGAAATGCGGAGATTTAGCATTGTGTGCTATATGCAGATGATGGTTAGGGAAGCACTGAACTCTGCCCTTGACAAGGAAATGTCTGCTGATCCTAAAGTGTTTTTGATGGGGGAAGAGGTGAGAATATTTGGATTTAGTGTTATTTTGCTTGTTTTATATTTTAATGGCTTATCCTCTTATGTATGTTAACTTTGTACTACTAAGTGCAGGTTGGGGAATATCAGGGTGCATATAAGGTTAGATTTTAGATATCAAATTCGTGGTTTTCTATTTTTTTCAGAAGCCATAGGTTCTCTTTCATTTCTGCCTGTCTTTCTATCAGCTTCTAACTTGTCGGTGGTTATGAAAACCAAATAGCACAAAAACTTGTCGGTGTTTTATTATATCGGAAATGATTTTTCATTAAAAATTAGCTTATGCCTTAAGAATGGTGAGAAGCCCTGATGTTAAATTAACAGTAATCAATTTTACAGCAGCTGGTGAAATAGCTCAACATAGCTGGGAAGATATGCTTGATAGTGAAGTTTTAAGGAACCTGAAACAAGAATTACCAGTAAACAGCAATATTCACTATGTAGAAGAAAGAGTGAGAGATGGGTCTGATACTGCTGCAATGGTGTCTTCAATTCAAGGGAATTTGGATTTGATAATGGTGGGAAGAAGGCATGAAACAAAGAAAGAATTATTAACAGGTTTATCACAGTGGACCGAGTATCCAGAGCTTGGGCCATTAGGGGATATTCTTGCTTCTTCTGATATTACTAGCGCAGTTTCTGTTTTAGTCATTCAGCAGCAAATCTTGAAAGCAGCTCATAGCAGTATTTTGAATTGATTTAATTAAGTCTTGATTTTCTAATTAGGAATTCTTGTAAATGAAAATGCCATTCTTTGTGTTTGATGATTTTGGTACGGAATTCAATTTTTTTTGCAATCCCTAACTTTAATATCATTTTATTATATCGGAAATGATTTTTCATTAAAAATTGATTAAATGGGTCAAATCACATTTCAGCCCGTTTGGGCCTCAAGCAGCCCATTTGGGCCACCCAATCCATTTGCGCCAAATTATTTTACATTAGTCACTTTAATATCATTTTATTATATCGGAAATGATGTTTCATTAAAAATGGATTAAATGGGTCAAATCACATTTCGGCCCGTTTGGACCTTAAACAGCCCATTTGGGCCATCCAATCCATTTTGACCAAATTATTTTAAATTAGTCACTTTAATATCCCTTTATTATATAGAAAATTATTTTTTATTAAAAATGGATTAAAAATATCAAATTGCATCTCGGCCCGTTTGGGTCTCAAGCGGCCCATTTGGGCCACTCAATCCGTTTGGACCAAAATCAGTCCGTTTGGACCACCCGACTCATTTGCGTTTTATTATAAATTTTTTGTATATTCAAAGAGTTTTTAGCCCATGGGTTGACCCAACCCGCCCAACCCATTTGGATATTTGGCCCATTTGTGACCCATGCTTTTTGGCCCATTTGTAACCCGCCCATTAATGACCCAACCCAAACCCGCCCAACTTGCCACCTCTAGTCGTATGTGGTAAATCAGTGATTAATTATAGGAGTGGATATACAAGTGTCACTGCACAGTAGGCTGAATTAAGATATTCAAAGCAGCACCTGCCTAAGAGATAACATGATAATGTGATTGTATTATATTACAGATAAAAAGCAATGCTAAAAAGATACACCCTAATATAATTGTATTTATTTAGTCCAGTCACAAGTTCATCCCCAATATAACTTTTGTCATATTTCTTTATGCTCAAATGACTGAAAGTTTGATTATTTTTTAATTGATCAGAGCATTATATATATACATGATTTTTAGAGGGTGTCTGTCTGTGCTTACTCTTGACTATATGTAACTCTATCACTAATTTGATAGAATTTTTTAAGTAACCACTTATAGTGAGTATTAGCAATCAATGAGTAGTTGATTCTATCTCTTGACCATTTAAAAGTATCAGGATGGTCAATATAAAAAGTACATGAAATATTGATCTTTATTATAGAGTTAATTTTATCCATGTTCATATAATTATGGCCAATTTAATGTTGTTTCACAATAAAATTATTTATAATAACTATTATTTTGTATCAATAAAATTATACTGACGGAACTTTAAAGTTTTTTATCATTGAAATTACATCATAAATGTTAAATTAAACTGTAATTTTTTAATAAAACATCATATCTAATTTGTTAAATGTCAATTTACAACTCAATAAAATTTATATGCCAAAATCAAAAATCAATTCGCAAAATCCAAATTCCTGATCTAATTTTTAAAAATTAGATGCCAAAATTCCAACATCACATCACGATCAGTATTTTTCACCGTTGGTTGATTTCTTTCTATGTCATTATACACTAGAAAAAAAAAAGTGTTATCTAAATGAACAAAATATTTTAGGGATAACTAGAAAACAACTCATGACGGAAAATTGAAATTATACTATTTAAAATATTACATTAGACCCCTAATGTTTATGACCATTTCAATTAAACCTCTCAATCCATAATTTTACGGAAATGTTAATTTTTTTATTTAAAAACATATATATTTTTTAAATATTTAATATAACTAAAAATTAATAATAAATTTTTATATTTTTAATAAATTAATATATATGGAGCCCCTTTCTTAAGTTTTACTACTATTTATCCAAATATTTAACAACTATCTTTAAGTAGCGTATCAACACTGTGTGTGTGTGTATATATATATATATATATATATTAAAAATAACTTATTATTATTTTAACACATAATAAAATAAAATAGAATGTGAGCCCAAATTAATATATAGAATATGAACGAGCTTGTGCCCAAATTCAACATTCATTAATTTTATTTTTAATTGAATTTCTTTGATAAATAATAGTTATATATATAACTGAAAATTATTTTTAAATTGAATTTTTCTTTAGTTTTAACATAATTATGGACAAAGAGACTTAATTGAAAAACTTGATTAACATTAGGGGTATTTTAAATGATAAAATTGTATTTGTGAATGTAAGAATATTTTTCT
This sequence comes from Excoecaria cochinchinensis, assembly GCA_947683425.1. Classification (NCBI taxonomy): domain Eukaryota; kingdom Viridiplantae; phylum Streptophyta; class Magnoliopsida; order Malpighiales; family Euphorbiaceae; genus Excoecaria; species Excoecaria cochinchinensis. Next base: position 1,290,498 of record CANTUQ010000242.1, read on the forward strand.
TTAGCTATTCCAAGATTCTATAATGGTTTTTAGGGTATATTCATTCAAGCCAAGAATTAAATAGAATTGCCAAGAGGAAAGAACGCAATCTGAATATCTAAAGAGATGTATAAGGTTAAATTCCAGATAGATGGTAATATAGATAAGCTAATGGTCAAAATCAAATTGCAGCCCTTCATATTGTAAGAGCTTTTCTTCTGCTGCTACAACTGTGACAAGTTAGACTCAGAGCTGCTAGTACAGTGCTAATTCATGTCTAAAATATATAAATACATATACCACAAAAATATTAATGAACATCCAAAAATGCCTTTCAAAAAGTTATTATTGGCTGCATAAATATAAATTTTACTTCTCTAATTCTATAAATTGTAGGGCAGCTTAAATAAAATAAGCCACTTAGCAATAAATAGTTTAAAATAATAATAACAAGAATAATAGAAAAAGATTTAATCAAGCATAGAAGTGAGTAAAGATGGAGAGGCTAATGGCTTGCCTCTGCCCATGGTGAAACCTCTAGTTCCATCAGGCATTCTTGGCCCTTTAAAGGCATGCTTGGCTGATGCTTCACTTTGAGGTGACCCAACTGCTTGTGGAGATGCTGCTAGCAGTCCTCTTCCTCCATGGCTTTGCCCTTTTCCTCTTCCTTTTCCTCTTCCTCTTCCCCATCCCTTCTTTGTGCTTTCTTCTCCCTGCAATTACTCATTTTACCACTTAATTAACCACTAAACTTTTCCTATATTAATAAAACTGTTACCGTAGATATAAATGGTACTTTTGTCTTTAATTTTTTGTATTTAAATTATGATTGAATTCGAAAAACTCGTCTTGTGACTGAAATTGTAAAAAAAAAATAGAAATATATGTTGGTAGTAACGTGTTTGAGCCGATAAGTATTGATACGGACTTTTTGTTCTATTCTATTTTAAAAATTTTTCGACTCCTTAAAGATTTAAAAAGTTATAGAAATTTAAATAAAAAAAAATTTGGATGGCATTTTTTTCAATAACATAGTGAAAATTTCTCTCCACTCTTATTCGATGACATGGGCTTTATTTATTGAATCTCATTAGCTCTTTATGTTTAGTTCTCTATTCTCTACTTTTTTGTACGTGATTGTGGCTATGAATTGCGATTTTCATACCAAAAGATTTGCTTACATTGTTGTAAGTAAGATTTTCTGCATTGTTTGTCTGAGAAGAATCTTCGATTGATTCGGGAGTTGCTACTTCTTCTTCATCCAAAAGCCCATCAAAGTCAGACTTTCTGGTCTTCAGAACAGACTTTGGCTGTAACAATTTCACATTAAAAACTTAATAATGATTTTTACGTTCATTAAAAAAAAAAAAAACAAGATAATAATAAAAAAATAAAACACTAAATCATACAGAGCATCTCATCAGCAGCCTAACTCGAAGCCCTTTTCTCCAATTCCTTTCATCATTCAATTTCTCTACCTGTATTCATTAAAATAAGAAGATAAAATCAAGTTGCAGCATCAGAACTTAGCATTCTAATAATAATTTTGGCATACCGCTTTCTCTGCTGTTTCCAGAGTCTCAAACTCCACAAGCGCATGTAGCTTCAATGAAAAAAACAATAAAAGAAAATAAATTTTCATTATTAGAAAACAAAAATCTTCTTTTTCACCATGAACCAATGATAAATACCTTGTTGCTCATGAAGAAATCAGTCTTAGTGCGTGAAGAATTGGGTTCTTGAGGATGGCATATTCTGATAGTTCTTACACTAAAAATGGATGAATATTAATTTATTAATTAGCACCTAAATTAAAAATAATTAGAGAAATTAATACTGAGTTATAGATTTAACCTTCCAACCACACCAAATATTTTCTCAATATTTTGATGCGAATGATCTTCTGGCAAATTCTCCACCACAACGGTGCGAGACTGTAAAGAGATAAAAAAACAAAAATTAATTAATCTTAATTCATCATGCATTTAGATAACATAGAAAATTAATTACTCTTAATTTAAGTACCTGTAATTCTTCTCTATCTTTCTCAGTGAAAGGAATTTGACGTTTAACTTTCTTGCCATCCTCACTTACAACCTTCAAACATCACTCTGATTAAACTTGATAGAGCCGATTTAAAATTATAATTAGAGAAAATTGTATGATTTAGTAGAGCTAAACTCACAAGTTTTGAAGAGGACTGAAGTGCTTGGGCAATCAATTGGTTGTTGTTAACAAGGGACTTCATTTTCTTTGTGGAAGCAATAACAGATATTGGTACTGTGGTAAAGCCAAAACATAGTAATTAGAACACTCATAATCAAATTCTATATATAGATTAAATTCTGTTAATTATGATGCTTAATTACCATATCCTTCAGGATCTTTACTAATGTGTTTTGACATGGATTCATTTGCAAGAAGGCTCATGTCACTGAATTGATATTCCACCTGTTTCATATATAAACAAACCTTAATTAAGACAGCAATCTGCGATTTTAATGTCTCAAACAGGATTTTAACATAATATTCCATAAAATATTATGAACAAACAGCCTTACCTTATAGAACAAAACAAACACAAGACAGCCTAAAAATTCTTATGCATCGAAAACATATGCAAACGCAATCATATGTAAGTAAAATTTAGTAGAAGATTATAGCAAGAAATAATCAGAACTGGTATTATTAAATGCATTAGCTGCCTAATCAAAAGATTGGAATTAACTTTCTAATTAAAATCAGGATCCCGTAAACTGATTATTGGATGAAAATTTGTCATTTTCAATCCCTAAAGGGTATATAGAATTCTAGTTTTTGCCCTAATTCTTTCCTTAAAAACCACACTCGAAAGATCTCAAGAAATACAAAAGAATAAACAAGAAAGGAACCTGTTTAAGGATCTTTTGGCGAAGATCATCAGTAAGAGTAGTAGTCTTGTTAGGGGAATTGGGGAAAGAAAGATTAGGGTTAGAGATGAAATAGGGATGAGGGTCTTGTTCCCCAACAAAGAACCAATCAGATCCAGCAGTGGCTCCTAAATAATGAAAACAGGGATAGAAAAACCCAGAAATTGGCATTTGGGTCTGGGTGTTAGTATGAGATCTTGGTACAAATTCAGGTGCCTGGGCATTAAATTTGAAGGAAACACTATTATTATTACTATTACTGCTGCTACTTATAGTCTCTCTTTTTTTTGATGTTGTTGTTGTGATTTGTTTAACATGGGTGATTTCTTGATCTTCTCCTTCTTCTTGATCATCATGCATCTTTCTTCTGGGCTGTTCTTGCGCCATAATAATAATAATTCTGAATTTTCTAGGAATGTGAAGAATGTTTGTATAAGTTTGTGTTTGTTTAGGAGAGAAATTCTCTCTCTTCCTGAAGATTAGTAACTGTAAAACAGAGATGAGATATTGAATCCCCATTTGGCGCCCAAATAGAGACTTTGTTTATTACACAAGACCGTTGCTTTTGGGGTTGACCTCTTCTTTCAGGCTTTGATTGCCACTACTATTTGTCTCTTTTACCCTTTCATCTTCCTATCACTAATTTTTACCCCACATTTTTACTATATATATTCACCATCCAATCGTGAAAAAGGACATCTACAACACACCCATATACATTGGAATCTATGTCAAAGTATTCCTCGTATTGCATACAGGAACTATTATTTGCTAATCACGCTATACTTAAATTCAACCGAAATCTTGAAAATGATACTCCCTCCTCCGTTACTAAATAAAAGTTATTTTTACTATTTTCACAAAAATTAATAAATATTAATTAGATTTAAATTTAAGCTAAAATTAAATGTTTCAATATACAAATTTAAATTTAATTGATCAACTTGTAATGGAAAAATAAATAAATTGAAAAAAAAAATAAATTATATTGAAAATCTAAAACTGACAGATAAATAAAATTTATATTTTATTTAAAAGTAACAGATAATAAAAAACGGAATGAGTAATAATTAAATTATCCTATTAATTGTTTTACTCATGTTAAATTGTATACTTCACTTTAATTTATGAAAAGTCTAAATATTTAGTGATATTCAGACAAAGAGCTGTAGTGCACTGTATTATATTATTTTAAGGTTAGTAGAATTGAATTTTAAGGGTCTATTAATTTTTCTCTATATAATAGAAATGAAATAATTTATAGGTAATTTTTTTTATTTATTTATAACTTCTATTAAAGGAATAGTTAAATTTTATTTGCTCACCAATTCTTAGTATTTGGGAATGGGATGAAATAGTTAAGAAGTTTAGGGAGGATGAGGGAACCCAACTTGAGGCCCATCAAACCCCAAGCTCTTAGGGCTAAGCTTTGCTAATGGGAATATGCAACCCACCAACTGCAAAATTTAGCCCATTTATGTCTAATTCCTAAAGTTTTTGGCCCATGTAATGTTTCACAATTTGGGTAGCCTAATTATTTGTCTGGCTCCGCTAAAAATCCTAAACGAAATGAAATTTGCTTCTGCTTTTTCATAATTAAATTTACATTGGATTTTTTTTTTTTAGCACTAGAGGCTTGGCTTATGATTGTGATACACGCATATCTGCGCCGCTTGTTGAGACGATGCAGTGTATACACACCGTATGTACTCATGCACCGAACTATAAGTATTTCATGACAAAAAAAAAAACATTTTAAAACTAACTCAATTTGTATCAAATAAAGCAATAATAGAAAAGAGTCCATACCATATATTAAAATAATATATAATAAAAAAGCAAAATTTGGCCTAAATTTATATACACGCCTGTCTCAAAATGTGCTGCTGAGAATTACCTTAGAATTGATGAGTAATGATTCACAATAAGATATTGAAACCCATGCCAAAGTCCAACTCATCAATAAGAGATGACCAGTCAAACCTAATACTGTAAAAAAGTAAAAACTCCTCTCACTTTCTAATTACCTTACACTAACTTTGTTCTTCAGTGTCATTAATTACCAGTTATCATCATAGACTTCAATATAAAATTAAGATTTTGAGTTAATTACAGTGCATGCCTTGATCGAACCAATGCCTCAGATGGAAAGTGAAAGTCATAATTTACCATTTGCTATATCATCGCCATTCATCCCTTCTTCATCACTATCTCAACACATGCAATCTAAATTAGATCTAAAAAAATCTATTACAAAAATTATGTTTATGGAATTTATTTGCCACGTTAAAGTTTAAAGACATTATTTATTTATTTATTTTTGAGAACGTGACATTGTTGTTATTAGTTGCAAAAATTAGGGATGATTGAGAAAAATTATCCAAAGTCCTATATAGATTGACTCACTTGGATTTTTATATGTTCCAAAATATAGACTAATTTTCTTATTTATATCATATATAGTTAAATTATTAATTATGTAATCTTTTTTTAATCTTATTAATTATGCAATCTCATTCAATACATATTAAAGTATCAAGAAAAATTGTATAATACTCTATATTGTATTATTTTTTACGAAACGTTTCAACGGTGTACTAATTTAAATTTAAGAGAAAATTTTAGATTCGAGTTTTTTTTTTTTTTTTATACATTCACTCAATCATTTTGTGAAGAATAACTATTTTTTTATTAAATTTTTGTGAAAATAAAAGCAAGCCTATGAAATGAGAGAAAGAAAATATTTAAAAATTGGAGTTGGTGAAAAGTTTTAGAGAAAATAAAAGAATTATTTAGTATAGAAGATAAGAGAAAAGTGATAAACTTTTAAAATAAAAGTTGCCCTTTTGATAGCTTTCTTCCATAATAAAGTTTTCCAAAATTATACCATACATATCATGAGAGATCAATCATATCTGGCTGGTCTTTGAAGGAATCTTCAATAGGAATTGTTCTTCTGTAGGACCAATTTGCATAATTATAACAATTTTTAATTAAAGTTGGCATGTGAATAAATAATATAACAATTGTGCTTAGCTGCTGCACTGCCACTGCACATATTCTCTATTCCCTATCTTCTAATTAAAGAAATTAAACACTCCTTAGATTTTAAATTCAAATTCTCTCAATTAATTAATAATTGAGTTTATTAACCTTAATTAGAGATTCCATCATTTTCACTCTTCACTTCTTTCACCAAACATATTTATACCAATATTTAATGTGGGCTCTTCATTATATATCTTGTCTGTAAGATTCTCTCTATTATTTTGTTTGTGAGAGTGACTGTTTTGTCATGCACTCAGATAAACATTGCAATTGATTGTCTTTATTTAATTTTAAAAAATTATATATATATTATTATTAGTGGGATACTTCTGGGTTAGGTGAAAGGATAAAATCTAGAGGATTTTTTAACAATTGACTAATCAAGAGGTTGTATAATTTAATCATTCATTTAATTTTGAACTGGACCACATAATTTGGTTTAGCTGGCATAACATCATATGTTCTGATAAGTTAATTAGAGGTATAAAATTATTATATTTTGTTTGTATTAAATAATATGAAATATTTATATTCTTATTAGTCTAAAAGAATATATAATCCAACTTTATTCAAATAGTCAAACACAAATTGTGGAATGAATAATCTCAAAACATGCAGCATTGTATGTTCACATGATCCTCTTTTATCTTGAATTGATAATTCTTTTAAAATTACTCCCATAAAAGAATCACAAGAAATCTTTTAATTAATTTTAAAATTAAAATTTCTGGGTTAATTCCAATTAGATAGAGAAGAGGAGTGAAAACTACTTGTTTGTCCATCAAAGAGATATCAGAATAATTTAGATTGTTGGACAGAATCATAAGAAAGTGAAGGAATATTGAAGTCTGGATCTTGTATTGTCTTCTTCTACAACCATAACACTAATCACCAAACAATTTATAATGCCAAAAGATAATTATTTTTATTAAGGCATGTTTAATTATGTGATTATGTTGGATCCTAATTAATTAAAATATAATTGTGGGCAGGAGCAGGAAGAATAAATACTTGCACTTGCAGTTTCCTGTTTCTTGCCACCATATATATAAATATGCACATGATCCTAACATGGGACTTAATTAAGTACCAAAGAATCCCAATTTGGTAAATAATTTTGACTCAAATCTAATCTAAATCTTAATTAATCACAGTGATTACCATATATATTAAGTTGGGACTAACAGAAAATGTGAGGTGAAGGAATTTTGTCTCCCGTAAAAGCTGCTGTTTGTTCTTGCCTATTATTTCAGCAAAGAAAGAAATATATATTATCTCGATGGATGGGTGTAATGGGAATAAAAAGACTTTTTGAAAATTGGGTATAGAGCTGTTAACAAGCTAAAACGAAAGAGACAATCAAAACTGAAAATGAGAGATTCCTAATTTCCTGTTTAATTGCCCTTGAAAAAGGCAAAAAAATACAAAAGACTAGGAATCTTTACAATAATTTCCAGGTGGAAAGTTAGCTCTGTTTCTTCTAAGTTTTTCCCTTCCACATCAGAATCATACCTACTTTCATCTTGCCCCTAAAGCAAATAAAAGAGAACAACTTTTAAAGAATTCTTGAGTCAAGAGGACACAATTAGCATTATTGCTTCAAGAAATCTTTTCATATTGATCAATAATCTTTTTTACCAGAAGTCAATTCCCCTAAAAATGAACCATTTCCAGCCCTCAAATTGGAATAAAAAGTTCTGCAGAAGAGACTTTGAGAATAGGGACTGCTTGTTTCTTCCATGCAAAAGCATGGCCATTAGAATTCTTTTATCAAATTCCGGTCAAATTACAAAAACTCAATTTCAAGACAGAACGAAAGCTAATCCTGCAAAATTTCTCACTCCCAACATCCCAATCTCCATTATATAAATTTTAGTATTATTATCTTTTGTTTATAAGTCATATAATCCTCCCATGTATACTTTATATCTGCAAAATTCATGGTGGATACACACTATACATCGTCTTTTCCTGATCTGTGAATATGACTTTTCCAGCTATACCCTTCAGATTTAGCGTCCTCATCATCTTCCATGCTATCACCTCCCGTAGTCGAGGTCCCTCCGGTGTGTCCTGCCAATTGCAGGGGACCTTGAGGAGAGCCAGATTGAGAACTGGTAGCCTTTGAGTCCCCATAATGATCTTGGGACATCCATAAACCCCCCAAAACAATAGATTGGTTTGCAGCCGACGTGGCAGCTGTAGCTGGTGGCGTTCTTCGTGTATGAAGCCGGTATTTCTACAGTAACAAGAAAGATTTTCTATCAATCTTCAGTGTTATACATGAATCTAAGTATGGGGCTAATTGATTTGAGTAGCTTAAAAATGCTCTCCCTTTACTCAAGCTTCCTGAAAAATCAAATAGCAGGAATGAAATGGAAAAATTGAAAACTCACTTGCAAATGACTCTTCACTTCATCATTGGTTAAACCATCAACTTGCATAAGCTCTCTTATCTGCTTTGGTGTAGCAACTGGAAAATCATCCAGAGAAATCGAGTTAGATATTTCTGAAAAGAATTAAAAATCAGAAGGCAAATTATCAACCTGTCTAATTATTATAAAAGGATCAACCAACTCTACTATGAATCCATTAAATGTTCACATTTCAATCTCTGTAACCATGTTCTGATAAACTTATGCACAAAGATGTAAACTTTTATGCTCATATCCCAATATCCTAATTTCAATCTTACAACAGAATCAGGCTAAGAGGCAGTTGCCAATCATCTTGTGCACATTTAATTAATCTCATACCAAAAGACATCGGAAAAAAATCACCATGAAATATTTGAAATCAAATTAACTCTCAAATGCTAACCTTGAGAACCTCCAAGTTGTTGTAGAGCATTGACGAACCGGCGATGCAATTCTGGGGACCAGCACCTCCTCTGCTTCCTAGCAGTCTGTTGTTGAGGTGGCTGTGATCCATTTCTGAAACTTGGCTGAGGATTAGGTGCAGAAGAAGAAACTGCTCTGCCACAGCTGATTCGTGAACCTGTAGAGCTAGATTCTTCCCTCAAGCACTTGATTCCAGGAGTTAACAGAGAAAGACCAGGAACAGGCATTTCCTCTCTAGTAATATTGTTACTCTTACTATCCTCCTCCTTTGACAAACCAGTGTAGGTCTTAAATGGCATAAAGGCTCTTGCTGCACTCCTGCTTTTGCAAGCCTCAAATGTATCCAAACTTGCATATTGATTTTCTTTCTTAGCTGTCTGTCCAAGAATAACAATGCAACAAAAAAGAAAAGCAAAGAAACAAATCAATTTCCACTTCTTTTTCCTCCTTTTAAAAGCTTCTTCAACTTGCAGACACATAACACAAGCACAATCATCTATGTTTCTACATTATTTTTTTGTTAAGAATAGTTACCTTAGATTCTATTTTGAGATTTTGTTTTGGATCAAAGGTAGAAGAAAGATGACCATTTGTGTTCCATAACTGAACAGAGCTCATCCAATTTTTCTTGTCTTTAGAGTCTTTTTCCTTTCTGATAGGACCATGTGCTTCATCATCATCATCATCATTGCCACTGTTTTTCTTCAGTGGAATGAATTCTTCTAAAACAGGTTGATTATTTGATGCTGCACATTGCATTGTCTCTGTCTTCAAAAATAGAATTGCTGCAACCAAACAGTCAAAAACAGCCAATTTAAGCATCATCAACTGCCAAAACATCTCTAATCTCAGAATTAGTCTCCTTCTTTGAGCTTAAGAAATATTGAAAATAAGAATAAGAAGATTCAATTTTATCAGAATCATTTTAACAAAAATCCATTTCATATACTGACTTCCACCATTTAAAAAAAAAAAAAAAAATCAATTGAAACCCATGAACCAAAAATCATCAAAACCTCGAAATCCATCAATCAGAAACAATAAAAATGCATTCAAACAATTCTAAAAAAAAAAAAACAGAAATATAGAAATATACACATTAATGATAATAAATTGAGAAAGAAAAACGAACCATCATTGAGGAGAAGCATGCAAAGAGGAAGCTCGCGCTTAAAAGCATCGATCTTCTTCATCTCCTCTTCCAATCCTTTAAGAAAACCATCAAGTTTGGAGAGCTTCTCAGAAAGATTTCCGATCATGGAAACATCCTTGAGAAAATCAGTGATGGTTTTGGGCAAATAAGTTGGCCTAAAATCCAAGCTTAGCTCAGGCGGAATCGAACCCATTGCTTATCCGCCCTTATCTCTGTGTCTAAAAAAAGAAAAACTGAAATTCCTTGCTTTAATTCCCTTTCTGGGTATTTCGTTAATGGATACAAAGTGTGAAAGGAAACAAGGGAGAGATGAAGAGAAGATGAGATCTAAATATTTATAGAGAAAATTATAGATGTGGGATGTAGTGTGAGAGAGAAGTGTTTGGAATTTTTATTTTTTTATTTTTATTGAGAATTTTTGAAGGAAATGGAAGAAAAAGAAATAAATATAAGGAAGGCGAAGATTCTGTTGTGGGATTTTCGGGTTGTAAAATTCTATTTCGCGTCGTCGCATATTTTATCTTATTTATAGTATAATTTTTTCATAGTCCATCAAACTGAGTTCACTCGCCTCCTACTCGGCTTAACCCGGACACCAACTCGTAATATTCTTTTTCTCTTTTATTATCATATTGTTAGGAAAAATTAATTCTGTCTCACTATTTAAAAAATTCAGTATTTTATTTTTTATTTACTTTGTGATAATATAACTATCATTCGGCCTAACCGGCCCAAGGCCAAACAAAGCCCAAATCCGGCCAAGCTTATTCAAGTAAGAAGCTTAGACGTGACTGGCAAGAAAAAAACCGACGGCTTTACCTATCAGATCGGACTGACATGCCTCCTATCAGTTCACTGACACACGTCACATGCCATGGGCCTATGACTTCTGCTTGCTTCATGCCAAATTGCAGTATGCCTGTTCTGACACCAGCCAGATCACTTGAGTGGGTTTTCTCCTCCCCTATAAATACTCCGGTCACTATGGATTCAGATATCGTTATATCGAGATATTATCTCACTCCTATCTCTCTTTAAATACTACTAACTTCAGTTTCAGAATGTTTACGCTTAATCCAACCGAGCTTACTTTCTTACGGATAAGAAAAATCCGATAGGCTCGTGTGAAACTACCATCCAGCCTCTTCTAATTTTGATATCTTAAAAATTATCACTTTGGATAAAATTTTTGAAATAATTTTATATTTTTTATTATTTTAAGCCACAAAAATATGGCCAAACTTAATTTTAAGATTTTTTTTAAGGTAACTCAATTTTAAGATATTCTATAAGTTTTCTTTTTTATTTTTCCTATACAAAATATTTCTTTTATATGATAGTGAAGCTCACTATCTAAAATTCTAAATGGTTATTGGTTTTTCTTTGTTGACTATGATGAATAATGAGAATTAAATACTAAATAGTCATTGATCAAGAAATAAATTGTTCAATTTCAACAAAAGAAAGAAATAAATTGTTCATGATAAATAGTAAAAATTAGCTATTAAATATTTTATAATTCAATGTTTGAATTGATCACGATATCGACACTTCATCAAGATTTAGGATATCAATTTTTTTTTTTATTTTTACCACGTTATATCCTAAATGAAATCCAACTTATATAGCTTTTTATCAACTGTAGAAAACAACTTTAAACATGTATCACATCCAGACTTATCATCATTTGAGCCGAGAATGTTTCTATTGCATATTTTTTTTGTTAAAAAATAAATTATCTTAAATTATTTTGATTCTTGAAACATCCTTTTTTTTTTGATGAATTAACATAGTTCTCAATAAGTCAATATTTTACATAAAGTCCAATTTCAAAAATGTTTATTATATCACCTATAAACAAATTTATTATATTATTTACAAAATCCAACCAAAATAACTGTAACTAATGAAACTTACAAAAAATAAAATATATATATTAGATGCATAAATAATAAAATCATAAAGTCTTTACATTTTTTGATAGAGAATCAGAGATATAAATTTTTTACAATTAGATAGATTATTATTAATATATATATATATATATATATGTCCTTGTATATTTATGAGGAATTTGCCTGATTGACCCGGTTATGTCAACTCAAAGACTCATTTGATTGACGAGTTGTACAAATTGGAATCTCCTTTCTGTCGTACTCCGAGTACAATTTTCTTTTCTTTTTAAAATTTACTTATTTGTTTATGGAAATTATTTATTATTGTTGTCATTATATTCGCCTTTTGTGTGCTTGAAGGGTTTCTTTTGTTATTTTATTATTTAGGGTAAAAAGTGTTTGTTGGAAACTCTATATATATATATATATATCCCAAAAATAAATTCACATTCTTGTTCTTGATGTTTCACAGTTCACACTTCACACCATGAATTATATTATTTCTTTTTTATTTTTTTAAAATCAGATTAGAATGTAAACTTTATAATTTGATTATTAAATGCGGATTGGAAAATGGCATTCTTATTTTTGTAATTTAGAAAATAAATTGAGTACACTAAACAGGGGGAATTTTTTTTAATAATGTTTTTTTAAAAAAATATTATAAAAATGGGGTGGGTCAGAAAATAATTGTGGGAATGGGATTGTTTTCGATGACGCAGCACGTGGCTGCGTCATTGTGTCAGGCTGACGTCTAAAAACTGGCTGCGTTTTCAGATGCCCATGTGACCTTTGTCACATGGGTCTGCGACATCTGAAGACGCAGCACAGTGCTGCGTCTTCAGATGTTAGGTCCGGTCAGATCAAGTTGACCGGACCGTTGGGTGTTGAGTTGAATTTGGGATATTTAAACCCCAAATTCATCCGAAGGAATGCACACTTTGCATTCCTTCGGTTTTTACTTCGTCCCCCAGCCAAAATATAACAAAATTTCTTTGTTTCCTTCGACTTTTTGTTTCCTTTTATTCAACTTCTTTGTTTCCTTTTATTCAACTTCTTTGTTTATATTTGTTTCCTTCAATTTCTTTGTTTCCTTTTATTCAACAAGCTATTATTTTATTTATTTCTTTCATTCCAGCTTACTCATTTTATTTTGGTTCCAGCAAAAAAATATTCTTTTTATTTCTTTTATTATAACCAAAAAAAATATTTGTTTTATTCAGTGCAGAAAAAAATTATTATCCAAATTTTTACGTTATTGTAAAATTTTCGTAATTTTTTTACGTCAAAAAAAATTAGAGTGTAAAATTTTTTATTATATTTGAGAGTTAACGGGTATCGATAAAATAATATATAATTCAGTAGTAAAAATTAATAATAATAAAATTGATTGTATTTTATTATTGTAATTGTAAAAATATTTAACTCTGTTGTATTATAAATTTCAGGTTATTTCTTACGATATATTGTGAAGACGAAAAAAATAAAAGTAAGTTATACCGTTTCATTATTATTTGGTTATTTATATTATTTTTTAATCTTACATATTAGAATAATGTAAAATGAAAAATGTAGTCTTATGACTAATTAAAATGACATGCATTTATTGTTGACTTTATATTTTTTGTTTGATTATTTATCTATCTATTTAGTGTTAGGGAAAAATTTATACGAAATAGTGTTATAATTTATAATATTAAAATGATATTTATGAAATATATAATTCGTATGAACTGGAAATTGAAATTTTTTGACATATTATTGATATTCATATTTATTTATTATAAAATAAAAAATATTATAATATTATGAAAATATGAACCTATGATGATAACAAATACGTTAAAAAAAATTGACATATTGATTTTATTTTTATATTATTTGACGAATATATTTGAATTATAGGAATTTTTTATTTATTGTTATGCTTACTATAAATTATGCTTTAAATATGCAAATGTAACACATGTTATCTATGTGCATTTAGGTTATTAAGTAATGGAAAATTTTAGAAATCAAGAATTCATCAATCCGGGACCGTACGTTGATGAGCTACTCACTTTGAGTGGCAAGCATCGAGCTGATGCAGTATGGGCGGAAACTGTAAGTGTTTTGGCAGTACTTAATGAGTTCTTGTGTCATTTGACAAATTCAGTATTATATATATTTGTCTGATAATTTATTTATTTTTAGGTTGAATACAACGTTTTATTCGCACGAAGAGCTAGCGTTGAAAGTCATTACAGGAACATCGATGAGCGAATTATACCGTATCTGATATTAGCAGGATTTTATGGAGTTTCGCAAATCGGTGTAATGAATGTTAATGTGGATTTAATGACTGCTCTTGTCGAGAGATGGAGACCGGAGTCCCATACATTCCACCTTCCTGTTGATGAGACTACAATAACACTGGAGGATATACAGATACTGACCGGGTTACCTGTCGAAGGACGTGCTGTGACAGGGCACTTTCAGCATGATTGGCCAAATTTATGTGGTCAGTTGTTGGGCCAAGTTCCCCTAGAAGATGCCATTAGGGGACTTAAAATTAAACTGACGTGGTTAAGTCAAAATTTCAGTCATTTACCTGCTGGGGCAACGGACTACCATATTCAGTGCTTTGCGCGTGCTTGGATACTACGCTGTATTGGTGGACTACTATGTCCAGGCACAACAAATAATTTCATACATTTGATGTGGCTCCCATTGTTAGAGGATTTAGCCCAAGCGGGTGAGTATAGTTGGGGATCAGCCGTCTTGACCTGGCTGTACAGAGAGTTGTGTCGTGCGACTCGACCTAGGGCGAACGGTCTTGGTGGTTATCACCAATTAATACAAATGTGGGCGTGGGAGAGACTTAATCAATTTCGGCCGCCCTTTATTCACAATGTTGTATTAGATCAGAGCAGACCCTACGGATATAGGTAAAATTTATTTAATATATTCCATGGTTGAATATCGTTAGTAATATTTATTACCATAAATTTGCTAATAACCTAATTTTGTTGATGGGTTTTAGGTGGTGATCCCCGTTGGATTTAAGAAATAATAATACTAAAGATGTACAAAAATACCGCGAGGATTTAGACATGCAGCGCTATGATCAGGTACGTATTTTGATTTTGGTTGTATTTGTAAATTAAAATTTATTTTTTTTGTTGTGTTAACTGAATAGACTAACTAACTGAATGCTATATTTTTTTGAAGATGGAATGGGAGCCGTACAGGAATGTAATGCACTTATTGCCACATTTTTGTACAAGTGGACATGCGTGTTGGAGATCTGTAGTGCCACTGGTATGTTTTCATATTATTGAGTGGCACCAACCCGATAGATGTTTAAGGCAATTCGGGATGGATCAACCGATTCCATACGCTCCACAGAATAATAATTCAGTGCATTCCATCGATTTGAGGGGCCATACTGATCAGAACTGGGAATTGAAATTTTCAAATTTCATTTTTGAATGGCTTAATCTACACATTCGGGTAGTAACTGGACCTGTTATCAATGCGCCGTTACATCCCAAATCGCAATATATGCAATGGTACATATCGCGGACAAGACGATGGATTACCCCGCTCGGAGCGTCAATGGGAGCATCGGTATGATTTTAAGTTTGAAAGATATGAACACTTTTATATATGAGCTTTAAATAAGTTATTTTTTTTCATGTAGGCCGATGGTGCGGAGCGCATATACCACAGTAATATTGCGGAGGTATCTAATAAAGGGCCTACTATTCGATTGACATCAGAGGGAATTTTAGGTGCCGTTGGTGCATTTGACCGGACATCTACTGATTATCCACGCCAGCCTGTTCCTGATGCGGCTGAGATTCCACCATTATCAATACCATATGAAGATTTTCGCCAAACTAGACGTAGTAGGCGAGGAATGTCAGAGAGACGTTTGACAGTGGCACCTATTCCTATGCATCCTGGACTGCACCCTGTCCCTCAGCCTTTGCAATGGCCCTTTAATTTTGATGCCGGCTCCAGTTCCTTCAATATGCCTCCAGTCGACCAACAACAATTTTTCACAGATGCCGGTGGTCCTTCAACATGCTATGACTTTGAAACTGGTCCATCTAGGATTAATGTTGATTTAAATGTGAGCTTATCTGAAGAAGTACCACCATACAACATTTATGGCCAGAGTAGCCAGTCGGTTCCACAGGATGATTTCTTTAACGAACTATTTGGCGGTCCTGATGTTATTGGAACCATGCATTTGGCCGATCAACCCCTATATAGTGGTGGTTATAATGAGGAATCGACATTACCCCAAAATCCAAACCCTTATCAAGCGGATCCCCATTCTCAATCACACAACACATCATCGCATAATAGGAGATTTTGATTGAGTCATACTTTTTATTGTATGTAATCTTTATTATACTCATTTTTTTTGTACGTTATCCTTCGATTATGTAGTATTTGGTGTATGTAAATTTTTTTATATCATATTCTGAGAATTTGCTTACCTTTTTGGGCACCACATTTAAAGCAAACTTAATATTAGCATTAAATGTTTAATACCAAATCTAGTCGATGATGATAATTTGCAATTGGTTAATATCAAATCTGCACACTGATGCGAACTTGCATGCATGTAATCAAAACATAAAAAACACACTTAACATATCATGAAATATGTAACATCAAATTTTTACAATGAAGATAATTTCAATCCCTACAATATTGACTGGATGAGCCAGCTGCACCTCTGCATGTCTTTTTATTGTGCCCTACATTTTCACACCTGCTGCAACAAGTCACATTACCCCGTTCACGAGTATCCATCTCGTTGCGTATGCGAGATGTTCGTGGCCGACCTTTCTTCCTCAATAATTGCATATCAGGTTTAATTCTGGGGCCATTATAATGTGGCCAGTAGGCTCTATGTGCCATAGGTCGAAAATGGCCATCATAACATTTCAGTGCTTCTGTAATGCTGTAACACTTATCTACAAATTGATACATTTCTAGATTTCTACTCATGCAGGCTGCGATGGCATGTGAGCATGGCATTTTTGTTCCTTGAAACCTACCGCACTCACATTCTCGCCTTTCGAGACTCAATATGCAGGTGTCTGGTGCAGCATTATGTTCCGATACTCTACGATAAATGACACTGAACAATTTGAAGCGACTATCATAGCTGATAACAATATGCGCTCGAGCAATGTTAGCTTGCTCTTGCATAGCTTCAATGCATCTTGGAGTGAAGAGTAAACCCTGTGCCACTTTAATAGTGTAGAAACCCCTCCTCTGCTCATAGTACTTGACCAACCTCCCAAAAGTATGCTCAACAATTGCAGTGATCGGCATCATATGCACTCCTTTAAGGGCACTATTAACACTTTCTGCAATGTTCGTCGTGGTGTGACCATAGCGATACCCGCCATCCTCGGATAATGTCCATTTGTCCAAAGATATCCTCATCGCCCAATTATAGGAATCTTGGTCAAGATCTTTGATTTGGTCCATTTTATCCTCAAACTTACGCTTTTCAAATTGTGCGCCTACAATAAAACGTTAATATTAGTTTCTTAGAAAATAAATTTTAATAAGTAGTTTCATGGATGGGTTTGCTTACCAGCCTTGTACAGTAAATCTTTAATCGTAGGATTCCTGTGGTGGGTGTTGTAATTACTTACGAAATGGCGCAAGCAAAACCTGTGGAAGCTGAGAGGTTCCTTCCATCCATTTCTTTCATCTCGAAACACTGACATTATACCAGCGTGTCTGTCTAATATAACTGTTAGGCCGACACGTACAGTTACATGCTTTCGAATCATAAACATAAACCATGCCCAGCTTGATTTGTTCTCCGATTCCACAACTGCGAATGCAACTGGGAACAACATGTCATTACCATCGACTGAGCTGGCAATCAGCAGTGTTTGTTGGAATTTGCCAGTAAAAAATGTTCCATCAATCAAGAGAATCGGCTTGCAGTGAGCAAAACCATCAATGGCTGGTTTAAAGCTCCAAAATACCCGTTAAAACTGCTTTACATTTGCATCTGCGGTTTCTTGTAGTACAAACTCATAAACGGATCCCGTATTATATTCTTGCAAAGCAAGTAAAAAACCTGGCAATCTCTCAAATGACTCAACATAATTGCCAAATATGGACTCGATAGCTTTCATTTTCCCGTACCATGCCTTAGTGTACGATACATCAAACTTAAATTACTGTTTAATAGCAGCAATTATAACATCGACTAGAAGGTTGGGCTTCTTACTGACCATGCCCAGTATGCAATTCCGAATAATTTCTGATCCCAATTGCCTGTGATCCATTGAAAGATTACCACCTGGACATGAATGTGGTCCTTGAAATCTTGTGATTACCCATAACGGGCTTACTCCCTTTTTTATTGTTCTTAACCTCCACTTGCACCCACTATCAGACTTTGCGCACCTTACCACCCAGCAGTTTGGCTTCGATTCAATTACTCTGAAGTCAACATTTTTCATGATTGAGTACTTTTTCACACAAGATTTCACTTCATCCTTGCTAGTAAAAACCAACCCAGTCGACAATTCCGAGCAACCATCCCACGTATGATATCGAACTCCTTCCGACACATCAACCTGGGATGCGTCAAAGTCCATATCTGTATAGTGCTCAGATTGAAACATGAAATTGACCGGGCTTATATCACCGCTTGGATGCATTGATGCTAATGGACTGACGTCTTGAGTATTATCAGAATCATCACCATCTCCAGATTCAGAGCTAGCACTTTCCACTAGAATATTAGCATATTCGGCCTCTGTATCATCATTAGGCGAAACATAATCATGGCTCAGTGAGAACACGACATCATCATCCTCGTCGCTCAAATTAATCGACGGTTCATTTCCAACATTAACACTAGTGGGGTTGCAAAATGTGCCGTCATTTTCCACCAAATTTGTAGAGTTACCAGACATACGATCTCCGAGTAAATCACCATCTTGCCTACACATGGACAACCAAGGTTGACTAGGAGTAATATCTGCAATCTGGAAAACCGAATGACGTTGATTGATATCTTGTATCTGCGAAACTGAACTTCTGCGCCCCACATCGGCGACATGTGAGATTGAACTTCTATGTCTGGCATCTGGGGTGCGAGAAACAGAAGGTCGTTGATTGTCCTGTTCAATTCCTGTACTGCGCTCCATACCAGTTCCCTGATTAAAATTTCTGTCCCCAGAACGACTTCCAGATCTTGTGCCAAAAATTGACCTGCTAAGAAAATTACCAACCCTTCGACTGAATGATCGCCTAGGCTGACTTGAAGAGGCAGTAGGAATTGGGCTATTTGATGTGGGTTGATAATCATGCCCTGCTCCGACAGATGCCGCCCTAGTTAACAAATTACCATCTCGTCGACCGCTGGAGTGTCGTGCTTCACTGGGACAACGATCTCTTTCTTGGATATATGATGGTTGTTGTCGACTGACCTCAACATTTTGCATTGCACCGCCATCAAATTGAGAGAATCTTTCATTGTCTTGTCGACTAACAGACTGCCTTGGCTGACTAGGACCTACGTCATTCCCACATAATTGTTGAGGTACCTCATTATTTTCCTCTTGCACCCCTTCATTTACCATTTCATAATCGTTGTCATGCAAATGTAGACTGCCCCCTGGATTACCACCTGCATCACCCTCTGCTATTACAATGATTAATTCCACCAAGTTATAACCTTCGTATCTTCTTAAATTTTCATATATTGCGTCTATGTCGCCATCTTCTACTACATCCACCGACGTCCAACATAATGATCCTCCATTGAACATTGGTCTCTTATATATAATTCTAGAAACCATATCGTTCCTACCTAAACCCAATTTCACGTGAATTTTATGAACCAATTCAGCAAAAGTAGGCTTATTTTTAAGTCTTAATCTCCTGGTAATAGCATTCGGACAGGATATGTCATATTGAAAACCTGACGCTCCATAACCAATTTCTCATCTAGTGTGCAAATATAATTTCGTATATGATGACATTTTTCTAGTCCCTATCAGTCAAAAATTTTTCCAAAACTATTTGTCAACAATTTTATGATAAATTCATTAATTAATATTTAACTATTTCATGTAATACAATACGAATATTATGATTACAAAATACGCTATAATTAAAAATTATTTTTTAACTTTATTATCGCAAATACGTAAATTACATAATATTATTACACAATATTTATGCCTAATATATTATTTGCTAACATAATATTTATTTCATTTTTTATAATTGTACATTTCTTCTATTTAGATTATTCAACAAAAATTTAGAATTATTATTTTTAAATTGTATTAAACAGATTAAAATTATTAAATTTACAATTAAGAAATAATTATATTTTCAACCTTCATTTCTTATTTAAAGTAAACTAATAAAATAATATATGACGAAACTTAAAAATATTAAAATTTCTATAATACCTTACTTCAATAGCTGGTCTCACCTCGTTTTTCTTGACTTGATAATTTTCAAATAGTTTCCGCGTCTACAAAAAAAACAAACATATAAATACGTTATAATAATTATAGCACAAATAATAGTATATATTAAATTATAAATGATATCTATTGCAAATAATAACACTGCAAATTTAAAAAAATTTATATGCATACAAAATTTGTAATTGTCGATTTTTTTCGATTTACTTTTAACTTTATCCTTATTTTTCAAATTCAGTATATAACTTACAATACGTAAATTACACGTAACTAATATTACTTTCATCGTTTCCTTTTTCTAAATCTCAACAAACAGATTTTTTAAATAAAACAATATTTTAATATATAAATTATACTAAAAATCAATAATGATAATTACGAAAAACTAAATTTAAAGCTATATTATACTAATAACAATAAATATCTATATATATCTATTAACATTTTTTTTTACCGTAAACAACAACAAACAAAATATATTTAAATTGATACATTACCTCACTTTAATAGCTATTTCACTTGTTTTTTTCGCAAGTCGTTGCCTCTCGACTAATTTCTATTTTCAATTAAACAAATAAATATAAAATTAAATGTGAATACAACTTAAATAATAATTAAATTGCTAAAAAATAAATCTAAATCTTACCGTTTCAAATAATATTCTCCAACAATTTTGCTATTGATTTTCAAAAAATAATTTGCAACTAATATTTTCGGGTCGGTGACTGAACGAATGCAAGCAGGAGAAGAAATGAGATCGCATTTATTGCAAATATTGCGTATGAAAACACAACAGAAGGCTGCGTTGTCAGACTGAAAACGCAATGATAGGCTGCGTTGTCAGACCTGAAAACGCAACAGTCTGTTGCGTTTTCAGGTCTGAAAACGCAGCCTATCATTGCGTTTTCAGACTGTCATCTGACGCATCCCGTGGAACCCATTTCTGAAAACGCAACGAGTTGTTGCGTTTTTACAATTAACCCCAATCCCACAAATAATTTCTGACACACCCCATTTCTATAATATTTTATTAAAAAAATTGTCCCCACTAAACACATGTGGTTTGCTACAAATGTTCCATTTATCCATAAAATATTACTATCATATATTTCCTTTTATTGTCATAAATATTATTTAATAATTCATAAAAAAATGCATGAAAACAGTATTGGGTTTTGAATTTACAGATCGAACAGCAAATATTAACTTGGTAAAATTATACTAATGGATGGTATAATATAGTGAAGTGGAGCAATGAATTTTTGTTTTTGTTTTTGTTTTTCTGGGAAGTGGGAAATGACTTCCGAGTTTTCAATAATTACTCATAAAATATTTGAATTAGTCCAACACATTATCTTGAAATAGTCAAATTGACTTGCCCTAAAAGATTTTCTTCATCACATTAGCTTATTAATTATTAATTATTAATTCATTAATATTAGTCTATTAGACATGAGAGGTTAAATTAAAGTGGGAAAAAAAGGTTTTGCCGTCAAACAAAGAAGAACCATTATAATTACGATAAATTAAATAAAAATCCATTTTTGGTGTTTCTTTGTTGTCAAAGACAAAGCATCATTCATTTCCTTTAGGGGAGCAAGAGAAAAGCCATCAATGTGGAATGCTAATGCAAATCTACCACCAATAACATCCCAACACTTGTAATACAATATATATATATATATATTTATTTATTTTAAATTTTAATCCATAATTAACAACTTAAGTACTAATGCCTTTTTTTTTTAAAAAAAAAAAGATTTTTATTTTCTTACATATACATAGTACACAGTGAGATTTGTTTTTACGCTATTGGTAAAGATTCTTGCGTTATTTGGGCCCTTTTCTGATAAAATTCAAAGGGGAATCACAACTTTTTGTAGCTTAATTATGTGTTAATTTAATTTAAGAACATAAATTCATGGTCATTGCTTCTCAACGGTCCGCACCCCACCAACTATTAGAAACATGAAAGAGTAATAAACTATTCGATTCGATTATTTCATTTTTGGAAATAAAATTTTTTAAAAAAATACAAATTTTATTGGGTTACATTGAATATAAGTATAAATTGAGTCTAAACATGAAATTCAATTGTAATATTAATTGCATGGATCAAATGCGTGTACGACAATATTATTATTTTATGCAAATTATTAAAAATTGAACATAATATATTAAATATATAAAAAGAATGTTAGAGTTACTAAAAAGTAAAAATGCATTATTTATTATATACTCTCCTTTCTAAATTCTAAAATTCTTTCTAAACATCTTTTGTTTTTTTTTGCAAGGAGTAAGACAATCTATTTACTATTTGACTTGTTGATAATCATATACATACAATTTATTTATTAATGATAATGTTTAGGAGATTATCATATAATATACACTAATTATATCATATAATATACAAAGTAAAATCAGTGGACGAAAGACAAATCGTACAAATTCATCAAAAGATGAGTCCACATCATTAAGAAGCACAACGCATCAATTAAAATGACATATTTGGAAAATAGAAAATTGAAGAAAAATAAATAAATAAATAAACTGTCAAGACAAAGGACATAAAATATTAAATGTGAATATTGTTTGATTGGACCACAGTGATTATTCAACACCTACCTCAAAAATATGAAAAAAGATAAACATGCACAGGATTTAGAGATGAGGAATCTCGGTTTATGTTGGGTCCCATTTCTCGATATTTCCTCATTTTTCTTTTTAATAATTAATTGTTTATATTTATATATGAAGTGATAATTAGTGGAAAATAATGAAAATTAAAAAAAATTGAAAACTAAAGATGCCCTTTTGAGAGCACCAAAAAGGACAAAGCTTTTACAGCCAATTAGATTCCATATTTAATCTTCCATAGAATTTAGAATCTTTCTTAATTGCCCAATTAAATGGGATCCATTAGCTGTTTTGCAATAAATATTTAAATAAAATTAAAAAATATTTTCTATCGTAGCTTGAATAAATAAATAAATACTCCAATAATAATATAATGAAACGTGGTTTGGGATTTGATTGGATCCACTCCGGGTTCCCGCATCTCCATTACTTCTGTCGGATGCTTGTTCTCAAAGAATCTTATGTGCTGTGAATTTCCCATTTTATCCTTTTTGTTCCTTTTTTCTTGGCTTGGAATCTTTTTATATTATCTTCTTTAATTTCATATTACATGTGAAATCTCCATCAGTTCGTCAAGAGTCCAAGTCCAATAACGGTAGAAGTAAGAAGGTGGATGAGGGTATTAATTTATGTCGAAGCCCATAGATTTTGGACATTATCAATTCGTTTTCTATAATAATTTGTTGTAATTAAATTAAAAATATAAAGCTAAAGATAGAAAGAGAAGGAGAGTTTGGGATGTTTAAAGAAGTAAGATATAAATAATAATAATAATAATGTTGAATGGAAGAGCAGTCAAAGAGAATAAGATTCTGGCAGTGAAAGTAATGATGGCATCGAATGGAATTGAAGCCCAGAAAACAAACATATTAATATAATAAAAGGGCTTTTTTGGAACAAAAAGAATATTTGAAATTAAAAAAAAAAGAAAGGAATATGGAGATGAATTGGATTGACCAAGTGAAAGGCTGAAACTAAACCAATATATATTTGAATCTGATCGACAAAGCAAAGCATCTTTTTATTTTTATTTATTATATAAATGTAAAATTTATTGGACGATACTCTCCCTGGAATCCAAGGAGAAATACTATCTCTGACTGTTAATTCTGTTTCATACTTATCTACTTCCCCTATTTTTCCAACATGCTTTGTAATTTCTTGAATTAGTTTTTGGAAAAATACTTTTTGAAATTTCTAAATTTTAATTTTTTTTATTATATTTTAAAAAATTGACATTAAATTTATATACTTTTTAAATTACTCATATTGTATCAATTTAGACAGTTTAAGCTGAGGTAAAACACATAATTTGTAATCTCTTATGAAATTAACTTAAAATGATAGCTAAAATATAAAATATTAAACAAAAAGTCAACTTATAACCTTTTATATACTTAAACTGAAAATATTAACTTAAAATCACCCTAAGATTCAATAAAATATAAAATATTAAAGAAACAATCAACTTGTAACCTTTTACATACTTGTACTGTTAATACATTTTTTAATTTTTTAATATTTTGATGAGTTTCATACTCATTTTAAGTTGATTTTATGCGATATCAATATATCGTGCTTCAATTATGTTTGAATTGGATTTAATGTGAGTAGTATAAAAAATATAGAAATTTAATGTCAACTTTTTAAAATATAATAAACTATTGTAAAAAACGTTGAAAATCAGGAATTGATGGTGGATTTTTCCAAAAATTATAAAAAAGCACATTACCGCAAGGATACCTAATATCCAAAAAAGCATTACCTGTTCATATGCAATCACACTCTACACAATAAGAAATTACAAATAAACACATGGCTTTGTGTAAAATTTTTTTTTAAAAAAAAAACCATAGCTTAAACATCTATCATAAATATTTAATTTGAATCGGATTACAATTTAATTGTATTGTTAAATTTGATTCAAATATTGACTTTTAATTGAAATCGAATCGGTTAAATTTGGAATTATTTAATTAATTTTGAAAATTCAATTATATATGTGTGTAAAAAAGTGTTATTTTTTTAAAAAGAAGTTACAGGTTTCAAATACTTAGTATGAAATACATTTAAATATATACTTGAGATTAAGAGGGAGCATTTTGTGCCTTTTATAAATTTACATATTACCAATCTAAATTAGTTGAGCCGATAAACTTAAAATACATAATGTTTTTGAGTAGTATAGTTATTAAACTTACAAGATTCAAAAACTTTTGTATAATCGAATGGACTTTGCATTTTTATTTTTGGATGTGATGTCACAGTAGCACAGCGTATGCTTGTTTCAATTCAGCTGTAGTTAATTTCATTCATAATTATTGAACTTAGAACTTGTAATATAACATTATATTTTAGGTGTTTTCATCAAAAGAATAATATCATTTACATATGGATTGGCCAAGATATTTTTGGACATAGTAATTTCCTCATGGATAGAAATGTTTGGCAATAGTGAGTTATCCACTACTAAACAAAGTTTGCCCTATTAATTTGTCTTTTTTTTTCTTTTTTAAAAAAAAAAGAAAAAAGAAATTTCCACAAGATTCATTGAATGGGCCACCTCCCCTTCACTTTCAACAAACTCTTTTTTTTTTTTTTTAAAAAAAAAGAAGAAATTGATTGAATCCAAAGAAGAAATGAAGATAGCTTATATATATATATATATATATAAGGGATTTGGGGAAAAAGAAAATTATATGCAAATTCCTTTTCACCTCAAAAGCATCTATTCACGTGATCACAATGTCTCTTCTTCATTCCCATTTTTCTTACTCCTAATCTAGGGTATCTTTTTTACCCAATTATTCTAATTTTTTGGAATCTTTTTCAAATATTAGGGTACCATCCGTTGAATGGAAAATAAATAAATAAATTAATATTTACTAATATAAAATATAATATATCTGATGCGAAATTAATATTAATTTATGGAATGATATTCCTGTGTTAGGGTTGTTATTGTAATTTGAATGTGGGTGTCTTTGTCTACTTTTAGGAGTAGTTGAATAGCATTATTGTTGGTTCATGCTTTGTCCTCACAAGAATTCCACTTACTTTGGCCTCATCTATCTAACATCATCAATTCTTTTTTCTCCTCTTCCCTTTTCCCATCCTTTTACCCTCCATTTTTCCACTCTTCTCTTCGATAACACAACTTTTATTATTATTATTATTATTATTTTGGCATAAAATCTATCGCTATTTGCCCCATAAGAAGTGGTTAAAGTGATTGGAAGTATGTAATTCGGGTTAAGTTAGCGTATCCCTCAGGGTACGTACCTACATGTTAAGAAGTGGTTAATGAGGTATATTTATATATGTCCTACTAGCACTGCTTTTAATTAAATACATATGTCATCAACCCTTAATGGTCTGTTTCTAACATTTATTACTTTTAAAAATATTAGTATAAAAGTTACTCCCTATTTCACTATACGTGACTTTTTTTTAGTAAAATTTAAATTTTATTTATTTGACTTATTTAAAATCAATTAAATTTAAATTTATACGTTAAATCATTCAATTTTATCATAAATTTAAGCGTAATCTATAGTTTCTTAATTCTACTAAAAATAATAAAATCGACGCATGAAGTATTATTCACAGTTTTGAAGATATTAATAATTTTTAACATGTGCCCAGCAACACTTTCAATGCATGTTCTCATTAAAAACTAAACCCAAAAGAATAAAAATAATAAAGAAGAAAGATGGATTTTTTTATTATGGATTTTGATGAGATGACAAGACAACGAGCATTGGTAAGGAATTCCTAATTGGGTAAAGTTTTAGTTGATAGAATTTGTTGAACTTTGAAGAAAATTTATAATGATCAATTGCTCCGAAAGTCATCCTATCCTTCCTTCATGCGCATTTTCTACCGTGTAATGCTAAGTCTTCTCTACTTTGTTACAAAATTACAATCACATCCATAACATAAAGTTCTAAACTTTCCAATTTCCAAATCAAATTATCACATCTCTATATTGATGAAGATAAGGAACGCAAAAAGCATTCTGTCTATTTTCTTTTCTAAGAATATTTTTTTCTCGATTGTAATGGTATTGAATTAGAAATCGGCATCTTACAACCCTATATCTATATGTTAAGTATCTCAAATCGGTTGATTATAAGAATTAAATATTCTTTATAAAAATTTGAATAATTATCATCTACTAAAATATTAGAACTACCGATCTTTTGATCTATAAATGTCGAAAACTAGATATTAATTTTATAAATTTTTATATTCATTGCACAAGCTAATTTTTAACATTGAGTTAGCTTAAATATCTATTACCTCAAGTGACACATAATTTTATTTAATTGAATTTAGAAGGTAATAAATGCATTTGTATCGAGAGATAAGATATGCCTTTTGCTAAGTTGATGTGAATAATATCATAATAGGTTATATTTTTGCTAAATATAATATAGGGGTTTGAATATATATTATCTCTTTGACTTTAGATTAAGTCAAGTACAAAATCAAAATTAAGTCATGCCAACTTTTGGAATAAGATTTTGTAGAAAAGCATAAGGGGTGAGAGAAAGGTCATTAATTGGCCTAACTGTTTATTTTGATTAATTGGCTCATTGATTTCTATTTTCACGATTTGATTTTTAATAATTTCTTATTTTTAACAATAAAATATATATATTTTTATAATTACATTATTGGAGGCTGCAAGGATAGAATTCGAATCATGACAATTGAATGGTCATATAATTGAACGGTAAGTAGTTTGTAGTGCACCTACATATTGACATACCGGATAATCTCCCAATAAAATTATACAAATTCCATTTAAATTATATAGAGTTGCATTCAAAATTTAAAATAAAACATACAAATTAAATAAATTATAAACAGTTATTCAAAGTAAAATATAAATAACAATAACTGTTAAGATAATAACAAAATATAATCTATTATCTAAATAAAAATATGACTAAAAGTACCAATAAATTAATATGTCATATTTAAATATAAATATATCATCTAAATAATTTTTTTATAGAGTAAATATAAAAAGGACTTAATGTTAAGATATTTTGTAAACTTAATATGTAGTACCAATTTAATTGTAATTTATAAATCGAAACAAAAACTAATTTAAATTAAAATCGATGAACTAATTAATCGAAAATTTTAATTCGATTTTGGATAGGGAGGAGGCAGAATTTAATATTAAAATTGACAAAATATTAGTTATATCTTCATAAAGGGGACAAAACTTTAAATATTTTAAATAAAGAAAATATTTTTTTATTCAATTTTAAATTTTTTTTTTCTTGCCAATTTTTTTTAAAAAAAAAAAGAAAAAAAGTGAGGTGTCCGGGGAAGGCGCCTGGGGGACGGAGGAAATGGGAATCGGTTGGCCGCGTAGAGAACGGTGGTGAACTAACGCACCGAAGATTGGTGGGGTCCATCTCTTCAGATTCTTTCCCTTCTAATTTCTCTTTCGATTTATTTTTCTTTATTATTATTTTTTAAAAAAAGTTGAATTCACTTAAGTGTTTTTATTTTTTAATCAAACTTATTAAATTAATTTGTCAATTCCATCCATACCAATATGAATGAAGAAAATGAAGGTGGGAGAAAGAGGACTGTGTTATTATAGCCTTAGCCTGGCTGACATGACTAATGCACTTTCTGGATGGATTAAATAAAATAAGGTGGAAATTACAGTTAAATTGTAAAAAAATATAGTTTAAGAGTTAAATTGAAAAGTCATTAAAACATTGGTTATACTTTTGTTAAAATTTCCTTTTTGTTTCTCTCATATGTATACCTAAATCAATTAAAACTATTTTGCAATACATATTTATTTCTCCATCCATAGAATTAAGCAAAATAGTGATAATGGCAATGGAGAAGCAGTTCAGGTTTCCCCTTGAGTGGGATATATGTCAATAAAAGAGAAACATCTGGGCTGGGCAACCAACCTTAATAGATTATAGCAATGAAAAATAGTTGAAATATGAGAGCAACGTCAGCAGGTGATGAAGGGCTATGCATTCAACAATTGAAATTGATAATAGTCACTGGTCGAGATATGTCCTTAAAAAATTCAATTTCAATAACTTCACGTGAACAAGCACAATTTCTTCTCAGATATGGTGACAAATACATTCTTTTTCAGGCCATCCATCCATAGATCTTCCACAAATACACAATATTCCCACTCCCCACTAACTCACACATTCAGCCATAAAAAAAAGATTGGATAAAATCTCTTTATTCCACACAGAATATAGCACCCCAACCATCTGCTTCACTGTTTTTCGAAAATGAAAAAAAAAAAAAGAAAAGAAAGAAAGAAAAAATCACACTCCACAAAACAGGAACCACTTAATGCATCCACAACACAAACTATATGTCAGACAACTCATGTTCCCCCAAAAAACTTCAATTTTCACTCTCAGTCCCAGCCAAGGTCGATGCCTTGTAGCTTCTTCTTCGTCCTTTTTATATATATGCACATGCTTATAAGGATTTAACTCATCCTTACAAAAACACTTCTAAGGAAACAAAAGCTGTTTTATCTACAGATTTCACTACAAAGGCAGATTTTCTGATTCCACTTGTACGCTCTAAGCGCTGCAGCGTGCAGATAGGAGCAAATACGTTACTCCACCCCAACAATTACCTATACAGATATGATGTATGAATCCTACCGCATACAACAGATGGAGCCCCATGAAATTACATTCATTAGAAAATACAAGAATATAACATTAAACACAAACGATCATCTTCATTTTATTCACAGGCACAAGCCCGACACAAACAATCCTAAAATATTGACTCTGGTTATAGGCAACCGATTGGACATGAAGACATGTTACATATTTGGTAAACAGCCTATCTTGTAAAGGATCATATTGCGAATGAAATTTCTGTGACCTTTAGTCCATCATCTCCAGTAACACCAGAATGAGGGGCAAGCTGAGTTTCCTTGTTTTTACCATATTTAAACCTTCCTAAGGACCCTAAGAGATGTCCTTGTATACTTAATTAGCTATCATTCACAGAGAAACCGCTGATAAGCCACTATCAACTGAAAGTGATAACAAGTTAACTAAGAAAATAAATTAAAAGAAATAATTCCAAACCTCATCAAAAAGAAAGATCAGGATACTATAGGTAATGGCAAAGAAGGAACTCGGGATTTCCTCAAAAGCCATTTTCATTTCTGAACAAGAAGCATACAGGCTGCTAGAGCATGTTGAAAACACTAGCCGCTTAAACAAAATTGCCCCATCCAATGGGCTTGCTGTTATGTACATATAAGCAATTCATCATTCTGCCTTGATAAGGTGAGCAGTCAGAAGCTTTGGGATTGAGAAGCCATTGAAAGAGTCAACCTCAAATAGTTCTTTTAACTTGTCATCGCAAATGATTCTCCTCTTATCAGATGGGTCCTTCAGCAAGATGAGAAAACTTTTAGCAGTGTAGAAATATAGGCATATGAATTTGACAAGATTCTAAAATTACAAAGTCAACGAAGAGCTCATTAGTTAGTACATCATTATCATGCAATTATGGATGGCATACCTATACAGATGAACTAATTAAGAAAAAGGATGAAATGAAGATTTAATAAAAAGTTCGAGCAAATTAGAAAGGACAGTATTTTAATTTGCATATGGCACTGCATATATGCTTTGCATAACAAGCTTTCTTATGTCATTTAATTACCTACACGATATTTCTTTATCACTAAAACTTTCCACCTCTTTCCCCTCATTTTTCTGCTCAGCAGCACGCCTACGTTCTAGAGTTCAAACTGGAACCAAAAAGAACTTTTCCATCATCAACACAGCTTGCTCATGCTTCTTTATTGTTTAGCAACCTAACTTAGACATCATTATGATCGAGAACAAACATACAGCTGTCTGTGCTTGAGAGTTTTTTCATTCATCAATTTGTTCACTTTGATGGAGGACCAATGATCTTACATGACAATAGGGGTGGAGATTTCACTCCCAAGTGTTTTAACAAAACAAAAATTATTGTACCAGCACAGCAGAGTTTAGTTCAGAAAGATGATGATGAGATACCTGCAGATCATTTTGTTTTATGTAGTCCCACATTCTCTTTACTGCATTAGGCCGAGATAACATATTTTCACCAGTGCCAAAAAATTTCACAAGAGCATCTGATAGTAGAAGGGGAGCAAGAAGACCAGAAGCTCCTTTCTTCTGCCGTTTTTCTTTCTGCTTTGTCTCATCTGAATCTAAACAGCACAAATTAACACAATGTCTTAACTAAGAGTGGGCCTGGGCATTTCCCATTATTACATAAGCAGGACTCGACCATTGAAAGTGCAAAAGATGGGGCAATAGAAAACAAATTTTACGAAACTAATAGTTATATAATGAAGAATTAAAGTTACTGGTTTAACCTTCTTCTCTTCCTTGCTTACACCGTCTTTCCTTTTGTAAAGATCTGTCAGGACCTACAACGCCATAAAAGAAGTGCTTTAAGTGAATGACAAGACAAACTTAAATTATGAATTTTGACAAGAGAATAGAGAATTTGGCGTGCGACACTGTTATCTAAAGGTTCCACATTCTAGGGAGGAAGAAATTCTTGTCCCATTACTAGTAAAGTTTTTTTTTTATTTTTTATTTTTTTTTCCTGCTGGCAACCTCTATCACTTCTTTCTGGAAGACCAGCAAATTGAAACATCCCAATAGGAGGTAAGCTCCAAATTCTCTCATTTGCTCCAACAGAAAGCAGAAGGGAATAAAGAGTAGCAGTATCATTAAGTGAAAAAGAAGAATCACCAAGAGTCAAAGCACAACCCTCATTTCCAGAAATTAATGTTTCAACACCGATACAAAATCCACCCTGATTAGAAGGTAACTTGAAAGTGGAATGCCATGAATACACGTAAAGGATAAGAAGATAGGGGGAAATACCAAAAAGAATGCATTTTCTGTAGATGTTAGAATGATAGGCAGGAGGTATAAATAACCCATTATACTTTCAGAATCTTACTTGTCAATTTTTCTCTCCATACTTCAACATAACGCAAGCTGACACCCGTTGCATTATAACAACATTTTTATCCAAGACCAAACATATAGTTCAATGCATGTTCAAGCCCTGTATTTCCTTCAGTCTCAATTAAATGAACCAGAATCCATCAGGCTTGATCTTTATTTTGCAAACAAACATTGCTGGTAAGGGAAAAAAAAAGTTCTCTTTATCCTCATTGTATTGATCATGCAATATCAACTTTTTATTCACTGGATTAAGCATTGCAAGTCTAGCATCTATATCCTTTCGGAATGAAAAAAGGAAACAATCACATAAATATTATGTGTATCAATGTCAAGTTCATAGATGCTTGATTGCAATAGAAACCAACAAAAGTTTTTGTCAAAATTGAAATTCTAATTTACTAAAATATTCAAAATTAATATTGTAGCTTACTAAAAATATTCAACATAAGCTAAAACAAAAGCAACTAATGAGCAAATTATTTTGGACAATTTCGATTTAATATATGGCCTGTATGTATTAAACGTTAAAAAGAAAAGCTTATGATATACCATCTTCCTCATTTAATGGCCATATGTGCTTGGAAAGAGCTTTATTCATTTGAAACATATCGATGGAATCAACGTGGAAAAGAGCATGCAATGACTGATCACATAATATATTCCGCTTATTCTCTGGATCTTGTAAATTGTTCTCCCGGATATAGGCCCAAAGCCTCTTCACAACCTAGAAGCAGAAAGGTAATAAACCATTTCCAGAAAAACAGTTAGGAAATACAAAATGTCATCTTAAGGAATCAGAGAAATAATAGGCACAATAAATTTACCTCCGTTCTGGCCAATTCAGGTAACCCAATGAATTCTTGAAGTTGTGGAGAAAGGCTACACAATTTAGTGAAGCCACCACCTCTTTTCTTGATGGTTTTATCCACCTTAGTACACCTATTTAAAAGGAAAATTTAGTTTAAAAATACTGTTCATGCCAAATTATAAAGATATTTACATAAAAATAGTTTACAAATACTAAGCTGACAATTTCATATCCAGAAATTTAATTATCATCACAGTTGATACAATATATTTCCGTTATCCTTGTAAATATTGGGAGATTAATGTGACAATAATTTCCAGCAGTTCAACCAAAATATATAAAACAAAATAAAAGGCAATGTAAATGATAAGATTGATCAATAAGAGAGCTGACAACAAATACATTACCATGTTATTTTCAACAACGGAAAATCTTTAGGTAAATAATTCTGTTATGTGATATGGGAAAAAAATAACCATCCATGAGCAAAAGCCAGTTTAAGCAAGCATGAAAATATTGAAAAGAAAAAGAGAGGCAGCAAAAAATAGAAATCAACTCATAAATGATAAAAATAAGAGGAACTCACCCTCTTTTCTTGCTTTTTTCAATACCCTCTTTCTCTACCTCTTCTTCCTCCTCTTCCCCTTCCTCTTGTTCATCTCCTTCTGACATGGAAACATCACCATCTTCATCTTTTACCTTCAGTGATTCATTTTCTGGTTGCTCATTAGTGGCAGCAGTTAATAGAATAATCAAATACCTTTGTCATGCAATTTCAGGAGAATATCTTCTAAGATAAATAATTAAGAAATATATTATACCGTAAATAAATAAAGCGGAAGTTCAATGTGCAAGCCTGTTTGTGGTAGTTGAAGTTGATAATTGCAGAAAATATAAACATCCTAAAGTAGTCCAAATACTGGCCAAAAAAGGATTAGTGTTCATGAAATAATAAAGTAGTACATCACAGCTAAAGAAATGGAGGGAAAGGGTGATAAAAAAAAACCCAGTAAAGGTAAAAGAAAGGAAAATGAATTTTCAAATTATAGCCTTTAAAATTGGGAACGTCATTCTTCTGATTGTAAATCAGAGTTACTACATGGCATATTTTGTAGTAATCCTTTATAACCTCTTCAATTCGTAGCAACCCTAAGAAAAAACATACAAAATGCTGCACGATCCCCCCCCTCTCTCGCTCATTGATTTTAGGAAAGGAAGAAAGAAGGAATGAATCCTCCTTACTGTTTAAATAATTTTGCCGCTTTTTAAATGTACAATTTTGACCTTTAACACTCTGAAAAGTAGTTATCCCAACTCAAATTCCTCAGCATACCAAATTAATGCATTCTGAGAATTACAAAGGCACACAGGATCAGCATGAAGGGAGAACAAACGGGGAAAGTAAATATATCCAGAAGTCTTTGGTGCAATTGTTTTAAATACACAGAATATAGTCTTGATAAAAATTAATAATTATTCCAAAAAAATGAAAATGCTAAAAAGAAAAAGGCAGCAACCCTGTATCTAGAAAAGAATATATTGTGGTTTTCCAAACAGTTCTATCTAGAAAATAATATATTGTTCAACAACAAAAAATTTGGGACGAAAGATGCAGTAGTACAGACTGCAGCATTCCATCAGTGCCAGGACAAAGGAAGAGCAATCTCACTCTCATTAAAACATTTTGGATCACTGCCTCTCTAGTCTATAGCCTCTCTAGTCTATAGATTCCACCAAAGCAGAGAGAACATATTACTAATACAGCACCAACAATTTTACCAGAAATTAATTGCTTTTAGTACCATAATATAATACCCCTCATAAAATGAAATCATTTTGAATTTTGAGGATACTCTATTACATCAGTCAAACTCAAAATCAAGAAAATCTAAACATAAATTCCAAGTACCCAAACTTTTTTAAAACAATTCAAAATGAAAACACGAAGATACCATTCACCTTTCATGTTCAAGATAAAATAAAATTCTTTCACAAACCCCTTTTTCTAGGTCCTGAGGCAATCATTATGCATTTCAAACATTATATAAGAGGAGTCTATTTTCTAATTTAAGAAATTGAATTGTTAGTTTTACAACATAATTTGGTTAAATATTTGAGTTCAACTCATATGAAGAGAATGCTCAATTTGTTTTGGATAGTAACATTGAGGGGGTAGATCAAGACAATAAAATGAGCTAATCTAGGGACAGCCAAATCAAGTGATTCTTACCATATAAAATGAATTTTAAATCATTAAAGTTTTTGTACCGCACTTACAAGTCGGTGAGACGTCCAAAAAAGCAAAATAAATTACACCAAAAGTTGGTTAATTTCAATCAACTAATAATTCAATGTTGAGGAAACACTATCAGATGAAAGGTTTTCTCCATTCACTTGTTCAGTAATGTAAGAACTAGTTTCTCTCAAATGTTGGTAAATTACGGTAAAATAATTAAATAAGAGAAAAATCAGTTTTGGCAAACTACACTACAGAAAGTGCAAACCCTAAATATAAGACTAGGAGGATTTGAACTTGAAAACTATTGGCAGAGATCCCAACCATTTACTCCATGGTATCTCCCTGGGAACACAGTCAGAGGATAGGATGCACATAAAGAAAGGCAGTGTCAACAATTAAAAACAAGACACCAAATAATTTAGACAAAAAAAAAAAAGATTCTATTGGTTGGCCCAATGACAATAGCCGTAAAGATAAACCAAACTCCTATAACTAAGAATTCAAGTTGCAGCATAGTTGGCCAGAGAAGAGTTCAAATATGCACACACACAAAACAATATTATATGTGACAGTATTGAGATTGCACAGAGAAGCAAGAACAATAAGCAAACGTCCAGTACCACTATAAAAAAATATATATATGAAAAGGTAGTTTGTAAAAAAAAATACCAGCTTCTGCAGTTAATGGCCAAATATGCTTGGACAGGGCTTTATTCATTTTGAACATATTAATTGAATTTACACGAAAAAGATCGTGCAGTGCTTCATCACATTTTATACGTCTCTTGTCCTCCGGATCCTGCAAATTGTGTTCCCGGATATATTCCCAAAGTTTCTTCACAACCTAGAATAATAAAATAGCAAATAGAAGCAAAATTGTGATTCTGAAACTCCATATGTTAAGCATGAATCCATCACTGCAAAGCATGAATTTCATTATCTCATATGCAAATATACCTGAGTTCTAGCTAACTGAGGCACTCCAATAAACTTTTGAAGTTGAGGAGATAGGCTACATAGCTTTGTAAAGCCACCTCCTCTTTTCTTCACTTCTTTTTCTGCCTTTCTTGACCTGATATATGATTGAAGTAACTAATATAACTATGGCCAGAAAGATTCAATATTCCCACATAAAAAGCAAATTTTATAGTGAGCATTAGTACTCTCAAACTTCAATTTGTCTCTTTTGTACAAATAATATTCTTTTCACTGTAATCTGCTGTCAGAAATGTTAGTTAAATTCCGCTGATCTTTTTTTTTAAAAAAAAAATTATGTAGCTTGTATCATAAATTTATTAGGCTTTAATAGACAATTTAGCATTTTTATTTAAATTATAACACTAAATACAATTTAGACAAAAATAAAAATGCAGTAGCAAAGTTTAAGGATACTAATGTGGAGCAGAGATTAGTTTAGGGACAACGAGTAAACCTTAATCCTGCCTATGAGTAATAGTACTAGTAAGTAACAATTAGTTTCTGGGTCCTCCTCATATCGTAACTAAATGCAGAAATAATTCAAATAAAAGAGAGATGAATGAGAAAACAATAAAATCTTCAACCATATGTAATTTTTTACTCAAGAAAAAATAATGAATGAGATACTCAAGAGAACTCAAAGATAGAATGCCAAGAGATACCAAAAACTGAATCACAAAGATGCACACTAATGGAGGAGCAAAACAAAAAAGAAATAAACAATCACCAAATCTACAGAGGAATTCAATATCCGCTAATATAATCTTGAAGCTATCATTTGCTTCCAAGCCAAAACAATACCTTTTTTCATTAGTCCCCTGTTCCTCACTCTCATCATCTTTATCTTCCTCTTCCTCTCCCTCTTCTTCATCTGCTTGAACGGCGTCGTTCTGGTTTTTTTCCTCATTTTGTTTCTCATTCTCTATTATATCTTCTTTTTCCAGTTCTTCATTATTGTTCGCTAGGGTTTCAAGGTAAATGTCGATTTGGCTCCTAATAAACGCTTTCCGGTCGGATAAATCGACGCCGAAATCTTGCTCCAGCTTCCGGCGGACACTGCCTGCAGTGGCAGTATCGAGGTCGGAGTCCCGAAGAATTTCGCGAAGCCGAGTCACGAGGTCAGAATCGGAAATCATTTTATCAGCGATGGTTTCCCGCTGTGAAAATTTGAGCTCTTTTTGGTTTCTTAGGAGAAGCGATTGCAAAAAAAATACTGTTGTTGCGGTCCCGATGTTGTTGTCTCCAAAATGGCGCCTCTCGCTTTGATGTTAGAAGGCATGTGAAGGATAAGCAAACGACATCGTGTAATGGGTAACTGTTTATCTATCTTCTATGGATACGAAGGAATTGGACACTTAAATCTAAAACTTTTCAATAATATTGAAATTAATTTTACAGATAAAATATTTCTAAGCGGACAACTATTTATTTTTAGTGATTTCATTTATAGAAAAACATTTTATTATTTGTAAGAATGGATTGAGGTTTTGAATTTAACAGTATACAATAGGGTTGAGCATGGTCGGTTAACCGGTCCATGAGCTCCAGTTCATTAACCAGTTCATTAATATCGGTTTTTTGGAATTTCAGTCCATTAACCAGTCCATTACTATCAGTTAACCAGTCCATCGGTTTCGAATTTTTTTTCGGTTAAATAAGTCCATCGGTTTTTTTGCTCACCCCTAGTATACAAGGTAATATAAAATGTTAGATAAAAATCATATTAGAAAGTAACGTACTAAAGTGATTGTTTTTTAATAATTTAAAAAGTTTAATATATTTTTACGAACTAAACCAATAATGTATTGATACATATATATATATATATTATTTACGTGGTAATTTTCTACTATTTTAATTCATGAATGCAGACATGGACTCCGTTTGATATAGTGTTTTTCTATCATGGTCAAAGAGGGGAAAAAGGCCGACCATCAGGGAGGATAAGGCGGAGGTTATCCTTGACCACAGAAAAGAAATGTGGTCAAAAGCCAAATCAGGCATTCCAGATTTCAGCTATTGCCATGAACCACACAAGTATAACGTCACATTCCACCATCACCCTACCCATGACCTTCAACTTAGGATTGAAACCAAAGGAACAATTTCTCTTATTAACACTAACAACCAATCTATGTCAAAAACTACACTACAGCTACAGAATGCATACAATGACTTGGGAGTTGAGTGCATCCCAATCATGGTGTTGGCCTTTAGAAATACGAGTCATCTGTCAACAGCCGTCAAAGCCAACTGTGATGGCATTTTTCACAAGCTCAACTAGGAACATACCCCAAACCAGCCAAGGATTGGCATAATAGATGCAAAACATAGTATCTATATCAGCATATTCACAATCAATGTATAGTAGAGACAAATACATATTGACCAACATCCAGCTAATCCCTTATTAATATGACAATCAAGTATAAATTGTATAATAATGAAAAGGCATTCGCATTATGCATCTTATGATGAGACAGTAAGGAATGGCGAATTATGAACAATTCCATTGTAAGATTTTGGCTAGTAATCAATAGTCACACCCTAAAGTTTTTAACACATGGACTTTTTGGAATGAGAAGATTAAACATATTCCACCCTTTGCGCTGCTAAAAAATATGAATAAAGGTATAATATTATTTTTATACACCTATTCTTGGCCAAAAAAGGAAAACAAAAAACTCTTTTAACACCTTATCTTTTTGAATGACTATCACAACACACAAAACTTGACAAAAGGAACCTACTATCCACCGAAACTTGGCAAAAGTGCACATACTATTTTATTATCCCCAAATTTAAAAAAAAAAAAAAAATCATGCCCTGAATTTATTATTTGTTTCCACCCATCATTTTAAAGGATAATAGGTGCACTTTTGTCAAGTTCAGGAAGGTAACAGTTTATTTTTGCCAAGTTTAGATATACAATAGATTGCCTTGCAAGATCAGGTATGTAAAAGATTTTTTTTTTTTGCCAAATACGGATGTATAAATGTGTACTACTTCTGTAAATATAATAAAAATAGAAGTTTATCTTGCCAAATTAGAAAAACTGTTACTCCTGACAGCATTCATCACCACCTCCTTTTAAACCCCACTACAGATGCTAGTGGAAGTAATGCAAGCGAGGACAGGAGAAAAAGTGTTTTACATCTGCTAGCAGACATTGGAAACATTCAGTAAATGAAAAGCAAAAGAACAGGAGAAACAAATTTAAGGACAACAACAATTGCAATCAGTTGAAGCTGTGACAGTAATGCTCCAAATTATTCACGAATACTCCATCCGTCCATAATAGGCTTCCATTTTCAAATGAATTGAAAAACCTTTAAACAATATAGTTGGAACCA
The DNA here is from genome assembly GCA_947683425.1 of Excoecaria cochinchinensis. Taxonomy (NCBI): domain Eukaryota; kingdom Viridiplantae; phylum Streptophyta; class Magnoliopsida; order Malpighiales; family Euphorbiaceae; genus Excoecaria; species Excoecaria cochinchinensis. Next base: position 1,329,837 of record CANTUQ010000242.1, read on the forward strand.
TAAATTTTACTTCTGGTGTTTTCTAACACGCCCCTATACTAATTAGAGCATACTAAAAATACACTAAGAAATGACAGTTCATTTTTGTTGATAAACAGGCAAATTAAACAAGAAATCAACTACTCTCAAAAAGGAAAGTGGATATGATTTAGGATATATAATAAAGGGGGGAAAACACATCTTTTGTGGGAGGGAGGGAGTACATTACTTCTGAATTCTTTTAGCACACAGGCCTGCCTCAATTGAAAATATAGGCCCCTATAGCATGAGGATAACATACATTAAACTAGAAGAAAATTAGAAAAAATAAAAAATAAAAGGTGACATTATTAGAACAAAATATAGGCCATTTGGATTAAAATCTGGTGAGAACTCTTTTTATAGATTTATCTAATTACATCCCTTAGTTTTCTAAGTACATATCTGCCAGTTTCATCAGATAATAAACAAAAAATAAATGAAAAATTTACACGCACCATGACTTTTGTGGATCAGGCGTTCAGTTCCCAATGTGCACTCAAATCATCCAGGTCATTGACAACACATGAGCAAAAAAAGAAAAATCCTTATCGATGAGAGTGCTGAACCACATTGTCAAGATTACAGACAGAAAATAGTTCTATGCATTGTCAATGTCACTGTAATCAGATGCCTCTTCATCAAAATCAGATCCACTATCAAAATTTACATTTTGAGTTTCTCCTGCAGTATTCTCAGAGGTCTGATCACCTGCTTTTAGAAAGTCTTTCAAGTCATCTAAAATATAAGGTTCTACCAGTTTCCAGAACCATATGGAATCATTTCCGAGAAAACCTATCCAAAAAACTCTTCCCTTTCTTCTAACTCTGCAATTGAGAGATTTCGCCTTCAGTGATTTAACAATCCTTCCAACACCCTCGTTACTTCCTTTCAGCTTCAACAAGATATCCCCAGATAATGTTCTATGCCCACCATACATATACCAGTACGCAAGAACTTGTGGTGACAACCACCGATGAACTAGCTTTGGTATTGTGGCCCGACCTTTTGGCCAAAACTGGTCTGCATAGAAACCAAAATAAGAGTGTGTGATAGTAGAAAATCTGTAAGATATATCATTGGTATCATCACTTAGTTTACATGAGGGATGTAACCACTCATGATAAAGATCATATAAATATCTCCTCAGAACAGAATGTGTATTAGAATTCTCATTGAACTCAAATCGAATAATGTGTTTCTTCCTATCTTCATCTGATTCAATTCGCAAACCACCTAATAGCAACCCCACTAAAATTTCTCTTTGATCTTTGCTTAGCTTGAGGCTCACTGGCTTCTTAACCTCTTTCCTACTCAAACTGAGCACATAATCAAGTTTTTCCATTAATGAAGGTTCAATATCATATTTCTTCTGACACATCAGATCATATATCTTCTCTGCCTTCACATAGTCTCCAGAATAGAGGTAACCTCTAAGAATGATATTGCATGATTTGGGGTTAAGACCAACAGTTTGATCACTACACATCCGGTTGAAAGTCTTTTCCGCTTGATCAAGATTACCGACTTTCACCAAAGAATCCAAGTACATGCTGTATATGGTCCGATTCGGATGACAGCTCTCAAGGCATGCAGAGAAAGCTAACTTCACTTTATCATGCAAATCTAAATTGAGGTACATATTTATTAGATCAATAAAAGATGGCATAAGGGGCTTCATACCACTCTTAATGAACTCTTGCATGAGCAACTCCACCAATTCCACTTCCTGAGCTAGGCATAGCACCTCTATGATTTTATGATATGCAGTAACACTAGCAGAACCCAAATGTTCCTGCATTTCTCTGAATACCTCCAGTGATGTCATATGTTTTCCAACAATTGCAAAAACTTCCATTCTATGAACAAAAGCTTGTGTGGGAAGACAGCCAATACGGAGGAGTTTGAGCCAAGTTCTATCTGATTCTTTCACATCACCCACCTTTGAGCAAGCTCGCAAAATGGACACAAGGACTTCACTGCCCTCCTCTATTCCTGCTCGCTGCATCTCTTCCCTTAATGATGCAATCCGTTCTTTATCTATGTTGTCCTGATAACTATGCAGCCAAATTATGCCACCATAAATATCCTTCTGTATCTCAAGTCCAGATGTCACCAAATTATGAAAAATAAATTCAGCCTGCTTAAGATAATGCTTCGCAGAGCCCCCTGGTTTGCTCACAAGAGCCCTAAAGAGAGAATTATGCAAACTCAATCGTGGCTGGTAACCTCCCAGCTGAATCATACGATTGTAGATGCTACATGCTTCCTCCAGACAACCTTGAACAGGTGCACTTAGATATGCAATCACCAGAATGTGAAAAGTAGACTCGCTGGGTTCACGTCCCTGATTGATAATATCATCAAAGATCTCTCTGCACTTCGCAAACTTCCGTTCCTTGCCCATATAGTCCGCTAACTTTGTAGCCAGAGCAAAATCAAATCTATACCAGTGCTGCTGCATCATCCATTTGTATACCTGACAGGCAATTAAAAATCTTCCTTCATGAAGATAAATAATCTATTTTGATTTAATTTGCCCAAACTATTAATTCTAGAATTGTAGCTGAACCAAGATCAAATATTGTGCTTTCTTCGTTACTTTATAACTCAAATATTAGTCTTAATGGCACCCTGTATTCCAATTTCAAAATGGAAATCCAAAAATCGCAGCTAACTAGCAAACCAAATTAGCATTGCCCTAATGAGTACTCAGTTTAAGTACCACTTAAATGCTCAAAAAAAAAAAAAGAAGAAACGAGATAAGCACAAATAGATTAAAAACAATAGAAAAGGAATTTAAACATAAGTGCCCATTATAAAGGATTACCCTGAAGGCAGACTCGTTTTCGCGAATGCGCATGCAATGAACCACAACATAGGTAGCATCCTCCTGCCTCATCCATTTCTTCTGGGCATTTAGTATTCTCACCAAGGTCCCTGCTTTATGCGCCGGTAACTCCTTGCAAAGCCACGCTAATCTCGCCCGCCTCCACTGCTCCGGCAACTCCTCTAAAGGCTTGACCTCCACCTCCGGTGCATCCCAGTGCTTCAAATCTGCACCAGAACCCAGATATCCGAAATCACTTTCGAACTTAAAAACGTCACTTTCGCTGTAGTTTTGCCTTGTGAAGTCCCACTTCTCTCCCAATTCCAAAGAAGACTGGGATTCGCAAGTCAACTGTTCGGCAGAAGTACTGCAGCACTTTAGACTCCGAAGAGAGCGAAAATTTTGACAGGTAATGGAGGAAATTGGGAGGGGGCGAAGAAAGAGGCAGTGCCGGAGGTGGCGGTGGTGTTGGACGTGAGAAAAGGAGGGAGAGAGAGAACGAAGGAAGGAAAGAGAGGAGAAAAGGGAAGTGCGCATAGGGGAAGTGAGTTTTATGTTAGGGTTAGGGTTTAAGAGGGGATTATTGATGTTGATGGAGCAGGGAGGGAGCTCCTGAGCTCTGCTGAGCATTCCTCTTGATTGGGTTTATTTTGCTACTTTCAACGGTGATGAAAGGAGGATGAGGTTTTAGAGGTGTGCAGTGTATGGCTGTGCAGAACCAATGCTGTAAAAACCGGACCGTACTGTCTGACCGGGAAGGCGGGAACCAAATTCTGATTCGGTCTGCATGCACCAGAAAAAATCTCTGCAAAAAATCACAAGAAAACCATTCAAACTGACAGGTTTAACCTTAAACCGGTCACCCGGTCCAATCCGATTCATATCTCACCGAACACGTCTGCAGCGTTGAATTTCTTTTATTCTTTGTTACTTTTCCAAGCTAATTTAGTAATTTTCATATTAATCCCCTCATTTTTACATGTTATACTTCAATTTATTATTTTCATGATTTATTTTTTAAAATTTTCAATTATTAAATTTTATCTATAAATATTAAATATTATTACCTTTAGTACATTTTAGCTTTAATTTATGATAAATAAATATTTAAATAATAAGTATATTTAAATATAATTTAAATTTATTTCATGTGCATTTGTATGTCATGTACATACATACACATATATATCATATAAAATTGAATCGTAATATTATATTCTTTTCGTTTCATTTTAAGAGGTCATTTTTTATTTTTATTGGAATTAAGAAAATAATTATCATAAGTCAATTTCATAAAAAAAAAAAAAGATAGACATGTAAACTTTTCTATCAAATTTCGAAAATAGCTTTTAAAGTGAAATAAAGCAAAATAGAGAAAGTAACACATTAAAATGGGACAGATAGTGTAACAATCCAAAATGAGGCCTAGTAGAATTTGGATGGTTAATGGGATAATTAAGAGTATATTGGTAATTGGACAAGTAAAAATTAAATTAATTAAGAACTAAATTGAAAAAGAATTAAAGTATTCAAATAAAGAAATTGATTAAGTGAGTGATTGGTAATTGGTCAAGAATCAAAGTGATAAAAGTCAAAGGTTTTATAAGTTGGACCAATTGGAAATTGACACATGGCAAGAGCAGTTGGAGGAAATTAAATGAAGAAGTGAAAGGAGGAGAGAGGCAAACCAGATTTTTGCTTGGCTTCCCTTTGCTCTCTCTTCATGCGTGAGCCTTTTCCTTTCCTCTTCTTCATTTCATTTCTTCTCCTTCTTCTCTTGTTGGTTGATCTTCAAAGTTTGAGCTTGGGTTACTTGAGATTGGTTTTGAAGAGGTAAATTGGTTTAAAAAGGTTTCTGCTTCTTTCCTTCAGTTTAACATGAGTTTTGAGTTTATGGATTTTTGATTAAAGTGGTTTTGATTGGTTTGTTTGCAAGAATCGGAAGATAAGAGGAAGAGCAAGGGTAAAGAGAAGGTTCGGTCTTGAAAAAGAGTTGGTTTTGAGCATTTTGATAGGTTTGGGAGTTTACGTGTTTTTGATGTGTCGGGTTTTTTTTTAATTAAATTTATGGAAATTTTAGTTGTTTAATATGTTTAAATGCATGTATTTAGTTGAGTTTTGTTATATGTATGATTTGTTAGATGTATTTTGACATATGGAGGTTGAATTGAGGATTTGTATGAGTTTAGAACTAAATTATGGGTTTGTTATCTTGGTTGTGACTTCTTGCCAATTCAACTGTTCTAGTTGGTGTAAATTGTTATGTATATGATAATAAGCATGCTTTGAAGTGGAATTGATGTTTGGATTGAGTTGTATACTTGAAATTTTGAGTTTTGATGGTTGTGGTTTGACGGAGAAGTGTGTAGATCGGCAGCAGGGGTGAGGAGCTCGTCTCTATCGCGAGCACGACAGAGCTCGGTCATCCAAACTCATGCCAAAGCGCCCTCTGTTGCGAGCGCGATAGAGCTCGGTCATCCGAACTCCTGCCAAAGTGGCCCCTGTCGCGAGCGCGACCTTGGTCACGGGCGCGACAGAGCTCGGTAGTCAAGCTCCTGTAAGGCCGGGCTTCCTCGCGAGCGTGCTTACGTGCCTGAGCGCGAGGGCGACCTGCTGCGCTCTGTCGTGGGCGCGATGGAACGTCGCGAGCGCGACCCTTCCCTGTGCATCAAAATATTTTATTTTATTATTCTTTACATGGTTTCTCACTCATGTTTATTTTATGATTATTATCATTATGAGCTAATGTTTGTGCTATATACATGCTTATAGTGATATTTAATTATGATCAGTGATGTAATTCTTCGGTATTGAAAAGTTTGAGTGTTATGAATAGAGCGCATTCGTAAGCCTGAATGGTCATAGTAGTGGATAGATAAGTATACTTATAAAGAACTAGTGATCGCAGCTGCTAGTGTTTGATCTCGTTTGGGTCTAGTGTTTGATACCTTCGGGTATCCAAAAGTTTTAAAAGATTTTGAGACTTCAGTCTCCAGTGTTTGATATTGTCTGCAGTATCCAGTGTACCCGTATCCACCACCCATGTAAATTCAGGCTAGTGTATTGAGATTGTACTGGGATTTACGTTCTGAATTGTATACATGTATATGAGTATTACTTGCAGTAGTGATTGGCCTTTGTCATATTCTCTGCATTTCTTTTCATTTAATGAATATGTTTATAATTTTACTTGATTTATTACTGGAATGATTAATGTATGGTTATGTATATGAACTTTGCATACTCTATTTATGTATATTCTTGAGTGAATGTTATTATGTATATATGTTTCTGTTCCTTCCCACTAAACGTTATTGCTTAGCACGGGTGTTTTTCCCGTGTAGGTGCCAGGTTCGTTCGGTGTGAAGCATCTGCAGGTCGGCCACTAGGAGTCATAATTATTTTCTCTTTGTACTTTGCTCCTATATTTTGTATATGTTTTTGTATAGAATATATATTTTTTTTGTGTTAGTTATGTATATGTAATTGATATAAGGATCCTTTATGTAATTCTTTGTGGATAATGTATACTTTTGATTTATGTATTAAGTTATTCGTGTTTGTCATAAATTTACTGCTTTCGCTTGCGTATGTATGCATGTTTTTATCCTGAGTACGTGCGTGGTGCCTCGATATCCTCCCAAGGGGTATCAGGGTGTTACATTTTAGTGTTATCAGAGCATAGGTTTAGGCGGTTCTGGTCTATTGGTTGTCATCTATTGGTTGTCATAGTATAGAGTCTTTGTATGTGAGTTTGTCTAGAGTCGTGGCCTAATGCAGATGCTATGTTGTGTAGTGTTATGGAGTTTGATCCGAGTGAGGATGTGGGTGAGACGACTGGTAGTGTGAACCCGGTAAGAGTTGATCGGCCTGCTCCTGAGCGTCCTTAAGCTAAAGGTCCCGGTCATGTATATGAGAACCCGGTATTAATGCAAGGGTTAGAACAGTTGGTGGATAGACTGATAGCTCCCAAACCTCCTACATAACTTTTGAGAAAGAGAGGAGCGGAAGAGTTCAGTGGAACTTCTTTGGACTAGTCAGATTTGGTTGAGTTCTAGTTAGAGAAGATTGATAGGATTCTGCAAGAGATTGGGTGTCCCTGGAATTAGAGAGTAGCCTGCGCGGTGTTGCTCTTGCAAGGGTCGGCATACGATTGGTGAAAGTTTGTGCTTCGTAATCCTCAGAGACTAGCCGAGTTATCTTGGGAGTTTTTCGTCCAAGAGTTCGAAAAGAAGTATGTTACCAAGGCCTACCGGGAAGCGAAGTGGAAGGAGTTTATTAGTTTGAAGCAGAGGAATATGGCGGTTAGTGATTATGAGAATGAATTTAGTCGTTTGAGTAAGTACGTACCGGATGTGTTGTTGACCGAGGACTTCAAGTGTCGGCACTTTGAGGATGGATTGAGAGAGGTGATCAGGGGACCTTTGTCGGCCATGGCGGTTATACAGCCAGTGGGCTATTACCAGTTAGTGGTAGCGGCCATGAAGCTAGAAGAGTCGGAGTTGGTTAAGCAAAGGTTAGAACATAAGAGGAAAACCCGAGATAGTGAAATTGTAGGTAGCAAGAAAGCTCGGGGTGTTCCTACCGGGTAAGTGGCTAAGGAGTTGATTCGAGTGCAATCCGAGGTCGGAAGTCATTTTTTATTATATTCTTTTCATTCCATTTTCAGAGGTCATATTTTATTTTTACTGGAATTAAGGAAATAATTATCATAAGTCAATTTCATAAAAAAAAAAATAAAGATAGACATGTAAACTTTTCTATCAAATTTTGAAAATGGTTTTTAAAGTGAAATAAAGCAAAATAGAGAAAGTAACATATTAAAATGGGACAGATAGAGTATATTACTATGTTAAAATTGTATTTTTCTATTAAAATATATGATTATTATATTAATACTAACATTATTATGTTAAATGTTAATAATATTTTGAACATTTTATTATGGAGATTATTTATTTGAAATATGTTTAAATAATATATATTAATTATATTCTTAATCTTAATTCAATTTCGGTTTAGTTTAGGTTAAACCTTTAACCCTTAACCCTCTATTTTATCTGATTTTATATCCGATCCAGATCCGACAGACAACCTTGTGCAAAAATGAATTGAAAGCCAAATTAAAATGTATACAATTCGGCTTATTTGATTTACTCAATTTTGAATATTTGATTATTTTGATTTCTTTAGTTCATTTCGATTTTTTATGTTAAAAAATCAAATAGATCGAACTGATCAAATTTTATACACTTTTATATATTTTTTAAATATTTTTTCTATATAATATATAATAAACTGATTATAATTGAAACATAAAATAATTTTTAAAATTAATTATATATTATATATAATTATAACCATAATCATATTGATAGAGTTGGGATACGTCCATGACTCTATAAAGTATTGAGTTTCTATCCAGATTAAATTGAGTTATTTAATCTAAATTAAATTACCAAATATTATCTCAGAAAAAGTCTGAGTTAAACTAGAGTTAGGTTTCTAGCCATTAGGACCTCTATAAATAGAGGTGAGGTCCTCATAATTTGGTAACGAGAAAACGTACATGCCGCAAGGCTGCTCGTTCCCACTCATAGTTTTCTGTCTAAATTTTCAGGGGCATTTAGATTGTGAACAAGTTGCTCTTATCCCGAGTGGATAAAAGCCGGACCAGTGACCAAAAACAAACGGGATCTTGGTAGACGCTTCCGCAACGAGTTTTTGCGCTACAAGAGGTAGGTACATTTATTTAATGTTACCTCCACGTTAAATTATATATGCGTATAATTTTTCATCATTGGTATCAGAGCCGTTGTTTTTGCGTCCTGGCATGTGGCTAAATAAATCTAAAATTTTATGTGTAAAATTATTAGATCTGGGATGCATATAACACAACAAAAAAATTTATTTTTTGTGTAAAAAATATATATGCGTGTATATTTCGATTCAATTTTGTGTATGTGTACACCGAAACCCGAGGGGACGAATATGAGTGTTCTAAACGGCTAACTAGAAGTCGGGATTTTTTATTTTTGACCTCACCATTAGATTCACAGACACTAAAAACCCCCCATCGGCCGGAATCGGAGAGTCAGAATCGGTCGGCAAGGCGGCACGTGGATCACACGCGCTCCAACTCGTTCGGCGCGTGCGCGTGGGCGGTGGCCCACACGCGCGTGCCATGTGTCAGCAATATTGCGTCACTGCTGACACGTGGCCCAATGGCCGAGCGCCACGTGGATGGCAGAGGCCATGCCACATGGCACAACGTGGGGCGGACACGTGGGCAAATTAGACGACGACACGTGGCTGACCGAGGTCGTGCCACGTGTCATGATGACGTGTCATACAGCTGACACGTGGCCCAACCAAGGAGAGACACGTGGACCAATGAGGCGGTGCCACGTGTCATGCCATGTGTTATTGATGACGTGGCATCAATTACACGTGGCCCAATCAGGGGTCGCCACGTGTCAGACCGAGGTCTGCCACGTGGTAATGCTGACGTGTCATGCGTGACACGTGGACCAATGAGACACCGCCACGTGGCACCAGCTGGACCAATAGCTTTCAGACACGTGGCATGACTGGATGAAGACACGTGGCACGCTGTGGTTGTGACACGTGGACCAATGAGACACCGCCACGTGGCACCAGCTGGACCAATAGCTTTCAGACACGTGGCATGACTGGATGAAGACACGTGGCACGCTGTGGTTGTGACACGTGTCTGGTCGAGTGGGTGGCCGAGCGTGGGGCGCGTCTATCTCCCTCTGGTCGGCGCGTGTGGGCGCGTGCGGTGTCTTCCGACCACCATTTAAGCTCCGATTTTTGTCAAATAATTTTTTCAAATTATTTCTGATTTTTTGGTCATGTTTTCAAAATTTTTTAATGACCAGAAAATATATTTTGTAATTTTTGAAATTTAAATGTGTATAATTTCAAAATAAAATATTAAAAATTGTAGAAAAATTATTTTCTGCATTCGATTAATTTTTGAAAATATTTTGAAATTTTTTTTGAGGTTCTGTCCTTATTTATTGATTGAAATACGTTTCAATCATGTGTATTTATACATGAGTGTATAAATTTTTCCTGTAATATGTTACAAAAATGTTAAATAAGGGCACCGGTTCTTCCTTAAGAAACGCATAAGTTATTTTAGGAATTGCAAGAGTGCAATCAATAAGCAAAATAAGAATGCGAAGGAAGATTTGAGCTGATAACATTGATGCAATAGTGCATCATAGAATATATGTGTGAGAACAAATACAAGAGTGCATTTAAACTGGTGGTCCGAGTATGAAAATAAAATTTTGGTTTGAGTTACCAAAAGAAAAGTGTTGAGAAGTAACACTAAAATTCTGTGAAGGTGTTGAGAAATGGACGAGCGTGCATTGTCCATGGCTTCATCAATGGACTTATGAGTCGCTTGATGAATTGATTAAATCGGTCAAAGATATAATCCTAATAACTAAAAAGATTTTATGAAATCTGGACCTCTACAAGAAGTTGACATAAGTGTCAATTTGAGTTGGCGTTTATTGTTATTAAAATAGGATTTATGTTTCCTATTAATATTTGACATGAGTGTCTTATTTTGGAATTATTGGATTTTTTGGTTAAATAAATGTGTTTATTTACTTATCATGATGGCATTTAACTTTATAATAAATGAGTTTATTTTAATTGTTAATTGCCTTGCGATATTTTATGAGTAAAATGATTGCGTGCTTATTAAGTAAAGGCTTAATAAAGATCCCCTCATAAGTTTGAGAACTTGATAATCCAATAATTCAGATTTATTATACATGAAATCTTAACCTATAAAGTTGGACATTAGAACTTAGAAGGTAATTGGTACTCTAAGTATACTTTTCGAATTTGAGTCTAATAGAAAACTTTATTAGGTTATTATTTCAGGTGTATAGTAAATTGCATGTATTGCTTTATCTCTTTTAAATATGTGCAACATTGTTCCATTTGAGATCAGACGATTTTAATGGATGCTGCTTCCAAGTTATAATTATGAAATCTGGAATACAAAGATCCAGAATGTGCTTATAGAGCAAGAGGCTCTTAAATTCTAAAATTCAGTTATGCCTGAATTTGAGGATGGCTCTATATCCAGCATAAGCAGGACCAGGATGCCTATGTGGCACCACATCACCAAGCAATTTCGCAAGTATCAAAATGCAATTGATATGTGGATCATTTTGCAGGAGACGTTCAGAGATGTGACTCTGAATAAGTTTTGATCATTGACGATTGAATTTGATACGTATCAGAAAAAGTCTGATTATTCGATGCGAAAACATCTAAGAGAGATGAAAAATAAAAGTGAGTTTAGTGAACTTAGTCATAAGTGACTGATGAGCAGTAGGTCCAAACTGTTATCCGTTCCTTACCCAAGAGTTGGTAGCACGTGAGGATACAACTAACTCATATGGATAAGCATATAGACATTTGAGGATGTCGCTTGTCATTTGAAGCTTAAAAGGGACCGTCTGACATTGATTAAAGTCAATGTCATAGTGCATATGGCACAGTCTTATTCTAATAGAATGAGTTCTCATTAGAACAATATAATAAGCTTCAATAATAGGGATAAGGAAAAGGCTACAGAGCCTGAAAAGTAAAAGGAATAGAATCACATAAGGTCCAAAGGCAAAAAGGAGATAAACTTTTCAAGGGTGAAATGTTTTCAATTGCCTATAGAAATGACATTATGCAAAGAGACTGCATTATGCCTATAAAGATACACTATTTTGACTCAAGAGTGAGTAAAATTTATGTATCAAGTTCTGAATTTCATCCTTTGTGGGTGATAAATTTAGAACCAATGGACTGTGTAACAAGGGATCGAGATACATTTGTTATGAAATTTAGGTTCTATTCTTTCTTTATTGAAATTTATTTTCAATATACATTTTGAAAATAACAGTGTACGCTTATGCTTGAATGATTTTATTGTTATGGATGTGGACCATAACTATTTGAGTAAAACTAGTTTGTTAATTTTCACATAGTTATGAGGATAATGTGAAATTCAGGCATGTTATATTAAACCGTATTGGATAATATCGAATGAGTCAGTTAATCAAAAAAGGTTTAATAAGTGATTTAAATAAGTTTGAATTGCCTACTGTGAGCATTGCCTAAAAGGAAAAACTAGTTAGAAAATCATTCGGTAAAGATACTAAAGCTAAGTTTCCATTGCAGTTAGTCCATTCTGACGAGTGTGATCAAATGAATGTGAGGTTAAGGCATGGGACCTATTATTTCATCACATTTATATATGACTATACTAGGTATGGTCATATCTATTTGATTTCTCACAAGTCGGAAGCATTGCCTAAAAGGAAAAACTAGTTAGAAAATCATTCGGTAAAGATACTAAAGCTAAGTTTCCATTGCAGTTAGTCCATTCTGACGAGTGTGATCAAATGAATGTGAGGTTAAGGCATGGGACCTATTATTTCATCACATTTATATATGACTATACTAGGTATGGTCATATCTATTTGATTTCTCACAAGTCGGAAGCATTGAGTTGATTCACGACTTATATGAGTATAGCTGAGAATCAATTAGATAAAAAGATCAAAACTTTAAGAACTGACAGAGGTCAGTAATATCTTACAGATAAACTTAAAGTTTCATGTGATGAAAAATGATTGAATATCAGTTGTTCATTCCTTGAAATCCACAACAAAACGGTGTTGAGGAAAGGAGAAATAAGACTCTCCTATATATATGGTTAGATCTATGATGGCAGAGGCAAATTTGCCTATCTCCTATTGGGGAGATGCTTTGTTGACTGCCACATATGTTCTGAACTGTATGCCCTCCAAATCTGTCATTACCATAACTTATGAGTTGTGAAATGGTCGACAAGTTGACCTAAGCCATTTATAACTTTTGGGTTATAATGCTTACGTCCATGATACCTCAATTTGGTAAATTTGAGACCAAGAGGCAGAAGAGTATCTATGTGAGATATTCTGAAGTATCAAAAGGATACATCTTCATGGGTCAGTAAGAAAATGGCATAATGATAAAATTTGAATCACTTAACGTCACATTCTAAAGAGAATGCATTTTCTAAGTTGGGCGAAGTGAATTGAGATTTCACTTTATATTAATTTCAGGTAGAGGAACGATTAGGATCACTCCATCCGAGTGGGAGGGAGTTAGAGGAAGAAGGTTAAGACCTTCATCCTCCAAACGATTCGGATGTTCGAGACCTGATTCGAATGGGAGCATTCCTGACTCCAGTGGGAGGAAAGAATATAGTATTCCTAACTCCAGTGAGAGTATGGAACATGATCCCAGTGGGAGCATTGTGAATCACGATAAATATATGAGACATGTTTATCAAGATTCAGAACTGCAAAAATCTAAAAGGATAAGTGTTTCATGCCGACAATTTAAAATTGAAGGCTTGAACGAAACCCTTTTAGTTATCCCATGAGATAAGAAAGAGCATAAAAATATTCAAAAGGCTTTTTCATGCCCATCTAAGGAATAATGGATTAAAGTAATGGAAGAAAAAAAAATGACAAGATCAAATCATGTTTGAGAACTATTTGATCTACTGTAAGGACACAAATTGAGAATAAATGTATTCTCAAAGTAAAGCGAAAGGCTGAAAAAGATATCGAAAGATATAAGGCTCAGTTAGTCGCTAAGGGGTTCATACAATAGAAAGAGATTGACTATGAGTAGACTTTCTCATCTGTTGTAAAATTTACGTATATAAGGTTCATTCTAGCCATAGTGGCGAGTTTGAATGTAGAGCTTCATCAAAAGGATGAAAAGACTGCTTTTCTCAATGGAGAATTGGATGAAATAATCTATATGTTTCATCGGAAAAAGGCAGCAAAACATAAGGTTTGCTGATTGATGTGTTCAATCTATTGCCTTAAGCAGTTTTTAACACAATGGTGCTTGAGACTTCATCATACAGTCATGTCGAACGTGTTTAGCATGATTGATGAAGGTCATTGTAGCCATAGTAAAAGCTCTGAAAATGAATTCATCATTTTGGCATTGTATGTAGATGACATAGTTAAAGCTGAAAATGATAAATGGTACGTAAATAAAATCAAAGATTGGTTATCGTCCAACTTTGAGACAAATAATATGAGTTGTGCATATTACATTCTTGAAGTTAAGATTTCAAGAGATCATTCAAGAAGATTGTTGTCTATTTCTTGAGAGAAATATACCAACAAAGACCTTGAGCGATTTAATATGCAATACTGCAAACTCATAGATTACCCCATTGCCAAGAATCAGTTTCTTAGCAAAGATGTGTGTCCTATGAGGTCAGAAAAATTGAACGTATGAGGAGCGTTCAATATATATGACAGTGCCATGGGTAGTGTTATGGATGAAGTGTTGTATACAAGACATGATATATGTTATGCAGTGGGCATGGTAAATGGATATCAATCTAACCCAGGCAAAGCACATTGGAAGCAATTGAATGGATACTTATATACCTTAGAGGTACTGAAGCCTATTCTCTCTATTATTAAGAAAATGATCTGCATTGAGAGAATACAGAGATGTTGATTGGGCAGGAGATGTGGATGAGAAGGCATCCACCTCAGGTTTAAATTCTTGTTTGGCAAGAGTGCCATCTCGAGGAGTAACAAGAATTAAATCCATGTAGCCCTATCAATAGTGGAAGTTGAATTTGTCACTTCCTCAATTGCAGTACAGGAGACAGTTTGGCTAAAATGGTTTGTGAGCCATTTAAGAATAACTGTCTTTAAGGTATCAGTGACAGTCTAGAGTGACAGTCAGTCGTTGATAGTTTATAGTGGAGTTAAGCATATCAACATTAAGTATTAATACATGAGAAATATTATTGCACGAGGAGAAATGAACTTACGGTACGTTTCTACGCATGCAGATCCGTTGAGTAAACCTGTAACGAGAGATGTGTTTTGAGAAACACATTTGATCTCGAGGTTTGCATAGAATATAATTGGTACTGTTATATTTTATATAATCCCTTAACGTTATTATTTGTGAATAATAACCAAAGTTCATTGTTGGCAATACATGAGTGTGAATGTTTATGTGTAAATATTTACTGTTATTGATATGAGATTGAGCATGTCGGACAGAGAAGTAGCCCACTCACAAGGGTGTTTATCTTAGTTTTGTCAATGAGTTGGCAAAGACTAAAATGAGGCGATTTTTGAATATATGAGAAAGCTCGAGAGCCTGTTTAAAATAAAAGTGCCGTCTTGCAGAAATTACAAAATGAGTCTTGTTAAGGTGCGAGATAAAGACATACATAAAGTTGTATGCTTTGGATTGAGATCCAAAATAAGGATTGTATGAAATCCGATGGTCAGTTATATGTAACTACCATGTTTTGTCTGAA
Organism: Excoecaria cochinchinensis; assembly: GCA_947683425.1. Classification (NCBI taxonomy): domain Eukaryota; kingdom Viridiplantae; phylum Streptophyta; class Magnoliopsida; order Malpighiales; family Euphorbiaceae; genus Excoecaria; species Excoecaria cochinchinensis. The sequence continues at coordinate 1,345,091 of CANTUQ010000242.1, forward strand.
AAGCCAGAAGTAGTCCTTAAGTAAGCGGACTAAAATTGGGTGCTTCGGTGCATCGCAACCTTACGCTTCTGTATGGTGTTTAATATACACATTATCAAAATGTGAGACATGCGCTCCTTTAAGGGAAGGAAAGAACACCATAACACATGTTTTATACCGTGTGTGCTTATGTGACCACAGGGATGGGAATTTAACAATATTATTGATCTCAACTTTCCCTATTGTGAGACCCTATTTATATTTCGACCCTCAGAACCCTTAACTTATCCCTGAAGTATGGTTCAATGTGGCTAGCTTAGTTAATTTCCAAGAGGTCCGGGAAAAATTTAGGCCTGGCGGATCTAACTAGAAAAGCGAGTTGAATCATGATGGATGGCATACAGTAAGAGGGGAAGATAGCCTTCTGATCACTTTCATAAGGTTTCGTGGTTCACTGGCCGGTCTATTATAGTTTCTATGAGTAGAAATATAATAGTGAACACGAAAATTGTTTTATGAGATCATGAGTTAAAACAGTGAATGTGAGAAGGCAATCTAGGGTTAGGCATACGTGAAGAAAAGGTCTTGTTTTCCGAGACGCTATATATCCCTAACAGGTGTATAACACTAGTGCTCTCGAGGTATGCTGGTCACACAATCTATTTGCCAGTATAACTGAAGATTAAGACTGGAATGCGTTCCGTCATGTGCGAGTGGGAGATGATAGAGTTGGGATACGCCCATTACTCTATAAAGGATTGAGTTCCTATCCAAATTAAATTGAGTTATTTAATCTAAATTAAATTACCAAATATTATCTCAGAAAGAGTCTGAGTTAAACTAGAGTTAGGTTTCTAGCCATTAGGACCTCTATAAATAGAGGTGAGGTCCTCATAATTTGGTAACGAGAAAATGTACATGCCGCAAGGCTGCTCGTTCCCACTCACAGTTTTCTGTCTTAATTTTCAGGGGCATTTAGATTGTGAACAAGTTGCTCTTATCCCGAGTGGATAAAAGCCGGACCAGTGACCAAAAACAAACGGGATCTTGGTAGACGCTTCCGCAACGAGTTTCTGCGCTACAAGAGGTAGGTACATTTATTTAATGTTACCTCCACGTTAAATTATATATGCGTATAATTTTCCATCACATATAATTCATATTTATTATAATTTTTGTTTTGTGTAAATTAATGAGTTAATTATAATTATAAATATACTTTTTTCATTCCACTAAATTATTGCTTTTTGAAAAAATTATTTCACCTAATTGCCATTTTGATAATTTAAAAATAATATCTAATGTATATTTTTTAATTTTAAATATCTAGAAAAAAGCAATTTGCCCATTTTATAGATATATCCTATATAAATTCGAATTAATAGAGTTTTTAAAATTTGGATACCGATGATGGATTTTTTTTTTTAAAAAAAAATAAAATCATTTTGAGTGCAAATTGAAACAGCTTAATGCACCAAACTAATCAATTGATAAAATACCCATGAATTGTAATATTGTTATAGCTCATGCATCATCGTCCCTTCATTTGACGGCCCACATTTAATTGGCCACAATGATCGCATACAGCCAGGCACAATGTCAGCATCTTAGCCCAATTACCTCCTAGACTATTTGGGGGACAATTGAAAAGGGTCGGCAACCAATATTCTTCAGGTGTGCATGATACAGTAATCATATCACAATCACAATACTTACCTAACCATTCTCAATTTTTCTCATTAGAAGTGACAAATATTAGTTTATATATATATTTTTTTAAAAAAAAGTTTAGGATGGAGTAGCTAATTTCAAGTAATTGCCTGAAATATATAGTTATGATGAGAGAATAGATGGACAATGATGACAAGAATTGGATTAGTTTCAATTTTTTTAATGAATTTCAGCAAACCGACTTTCAAGTAATTGCCTGGAATTGGTGCATTGATTGGGCATACAAGCCGACCTAATAGTAATTTCCCAATTTTGATTTGTTGAATTAAATTGAATTGAGAGAAGAAAAAAAGTCAGCAAAAATGATTTCAGCATGTTCAAGCCTGAGGATAAGCTGCATTTCCATCCAACTACCACATATTTACTTCCATGCCCTTTCTTCATTATTAACTTGCCTTCCATTCTTCTTGTGGCTGTACTTTCTGTACCGCTTCCCCACCAACGATTTAATTCCTAATTAAATTAATCACCACCAATTATAACCATTAACTTTTATATTTATTAAATCTTGATTGTTTAAAAATCAAATTGAATATATGAAATTAAAAAAAAGTTAATTTAGTTAATTGCTAGTGTATTTTTATAAAATCAAGGTTTTTCAATTATATTTTAATCCATTGATAATTTAAAAAATTAAAATGAAACAGAATAAGTAGTTTATAAATTTTATATTAATATAATATAATAATACAAATTAAGTTATATATTAAGATTCATTAACGAATAATTGATAAAAATGAAAAATTCACCTAATAATAATAATAATGACAAATTTCGTCCGAAATTTAATCTAGAGAAATGTTTGGTTTGTTAACCAAATAATAATATAGTTGTCATAGCAGAGTTAGAATTTATACTCTCCTATTAAAATATTTCCTCTTTATAGATAATGAATTCTTTTTAAAAATTAGATTTTTTTTTTCTTATTTTACTATTATTATGCAAATCAATTAACATAATCCTTTTGAAAATTATATCACTTTTTCTCAGAAAAAATTTGTTTCATTTAAATTATTATTTTATAAAATTAAGACAAATTTAATTACATATGTTATAATTTTGCTCCATTATTGCTATCAACACTACATAAATGTTTCCATTAACTTTTTTTTTACACATTTTATCTATTTTAATTAAGTATAAAAGAGGATATTATAGTATTTTTTTTAAATACTACCATTTCTATTCCAACAAATAGTAGTCACTTTTTGAAAAAACACTTTGAGGGTAATGCGTACTTTTTAACTCTACATTCCATATAATATCAACAAAATATTTAATAATTTAATTAATATTTTTTCTACACATTTTACTATAATATTTTAAATTAAGAGAGATATTTTAATTTATTCAATATAATTTTTCACATAAATTAATAAAAATAATTATTATTTTAATATTCACGATATCCTAACAAAAAAAAGTAATAATTTGATGTGATAGAAAGTGTATTTTATCAATTATTATTTTAATATGCGTCAAAAGGAAAAAAATAATAATTGATAAAAAAAAAGAAAAATTGGTATATTAAGTGGTTTAAATTCAATTTCAATTCAACAAAAAGGAATATAAAACCAAACAAATTGAATTAGTGAGGCCGTTAAATAAAACGTGTAAAGACTAACGGTCCAGTCCATACCCAATCATTGCCCTTTTTATTACAGTTCATTTCATGGAATCCAACAAACAAAAAAAGAACCCCGTCCCTCGTGAACTGCAAAACCTTATCCAACATAAAGCCCAAAACAGTCATTTGACCTCACTAGACACATGCGGTTCATCGAAGAGACAAGGACGTTTCAGTCATTTAAAACTTCACTCACTTTGAGACAAACAATGTCCAAAAAGAAAATTAAAAAAAGAAAAAATCTCCTCTCTTTCTCTCTCTTTTCTCTCCAACGGTTTAGGATAAAAACCCACCGATCCACACAACAGTAAAAGCAGAGAAAAAGCGTGCGGTAGAAGGAAAGGGAACTCATAAGTTTCCTAATTGGGAGGAAAAGCATGTAATTTTTAATCAAAGTTGGCATCTTTTTGGGTTTTTTAGAATGCTATATGGTCTGTTAAAGCAATTTTTCACGAGCTACAGTCTTTCTTTCTTGCTCTGCAACTCTTTCGTCCCATCTGTTATCGATTTGCTTAAAAAAAATTAAGCAGAACCCATATGGGTGGGTGAGTTCTCACGAGGTTAGACCTATCTTTTAGTCCTTTTCCTTTACCATCCAATCCAGTGGTTCACATCTCGCCACTTCATCCATCTCTCTTCGATTTCTTTTCATCAGGGGTTCTGATGATGATGATGATAATGTGAACGATTGACTTCAGCTTTCTGTTTTGTTGGGTTTTTCTTTTTGAGAGGAAAGGTTTTAGATTTGTAGTGTTTTTCTTTCTTTACAAATGGATCGATCAGCAGTCACAGTAGGTCCAGGTATGGATATGCCGATTATGCACGATAGTGACCGGTACGAGCTGGTGCGAGATATCGGGTCCGGGAACTTCGGTGTGGCAAGGTTGATGAGAGATAAGCAGACTGACGAGCTTGTTGCGGTTAAGTATATCGAGAGAGGTGAGAAGGTTAGTGTTGTCTGAATTTTCCTTTTACCCTTTTTTTTTAAAAAAAAAAAAATTATTTTTACTTACTATTCTTTAGATAGATTTTTGAAATTAATTCAGTTCATTTTCTGGTTAATGGTTAAGTTAGCTCAGTACATAATTATATGCTTCTTAGAATTTATTGGCTGTTCAGCTTGATATGAATTTTCTCTTTCTCGATTTTGAGTCCGTTAATGTATGAAAGATCAGAAGAATTTAATTTAGGAGCTAATTTATTGCATGATTTATATATTCTCTCTGTTTGTTTGAAATGATAAACTACAATATTAATGCATGATTTATATATTCTCTCTGTCTGTTTGAAATAATCAACTACAAGATTAACTTATAATGAAATCGGCTCATTTCTTGGCCTTTTGAATTTGTTTGTGGTTTGTTAGATGCTTTAAAGAATTGACATATGGTTTTTAGCACTAGTTGAGGGTTTAAACAAGTTCCTGTAACTCCATGGGAGCTATAATTTTGCATCTTGTAGATATTGAAATTCCTCTTCTGAATTGGAAGATTCTACACCCTGGTGCTGGTGGAACCTATGCATCAGTTTTAGTTTTCTACAGCTGAATGTTTACCATTATTACTTTGCCACAGAACAGAATATAGAAAAAAAATGAAGGTTGTTGCTCTTGAGAAGTCATGGACCAGGGATCTTGACATCATACCAAGCATTTTAATTTTTCACTCAGACTGGGGTCATCATGGTTATTGGTTGTGTAGCCTTGCTTAAATCTTTGTAATTTGGTGGTTTCTGTACTTTAATGTTTTAACGCTTTTGTGAAATCTGCTGTTTCAGTTTGTTGCTTTTTCATTTAATTTTGTTGTGCAACAGATAGATGAAAATGTACAAAGGGAAATTATTAACCACAGGTCATTGAGGCATCCTAACATTGTCAGATTTAAAGAGGTCAGTAGATTCCCGTTAGGTGCATTTCCTTCCAATGAAATACTTTTGATTCGATAGTCTAATAATGCAAATACAGGTTATATTGACACCAACACACCTGGCTATTGTGATGGAGTATGCATCTGGTGGGGAGCTTTTCGAGCGGATATGCAATGCAGGTCGCTTCAGTGAAGATGAGGTGCTTATCCAACAAATTTGATTCTGTTTTATTGTTCTTTGGATTTTTCTTAGTGTGCTCTGGGTTACAATGCAGGCACGCTTTTTCTTCCAACAACTTATATCAGGAGTGAGCTATTGTCATGCAATGGTTAGTAAATTAAGGTTTCTCCCTTGATTTACTACTACTACTACCAACACCTTAGGAGTGGTTAACTTACTGATAGGATTTGATTTCGTTTGGCTTGTTCCTTTTTGAAGCAAGTATGCCACCGTGACTTAAAATTGGAGAATACATTGTTGGATGGAAGCCCAGCACCCCGCCTGAAGATTTGTGACTTTGGTTATTCTAAGGTACAATAATCCTTTCTCATATTCGCTCTTAATTGTTATGACAGAAGGCATACGAAATTATCTTGCAGTCAAATATGTTTGGTGAACATTCTGGAGATTTTTTCTCATGGCTCAAAAAAGCAGTCTTTTGGAAATTTCTGCTATTTATATATCGTTGTTAGTTTAATGTCGAGCACTCTTATTTGTGGCAGTACTTCTTCACTACGTTTGTTGTGGTGTATGCTATCACTGATTGTTCATAATCGCTTGTATTTGTTTTATCCACTTTTAACAGTCGTCAGTGCTCCATTCACAACCCAAATCTACCGTTGGAACTCCTGCATATATTGCACCTGAAGTGTTACTTAAGAAGGAATATGATGGCAAGGTAATGTAATTGTTCTTTTTGTTTCTCTGTCTGTCTCTAGTTAAAAAGTTGGTTTGAACAATTAAACTCGTGGAACCAAAATCTCGCAAAATAATGCACACATCTTCTTTTGTGTTCTTCTATACATTGGCTGTTATCTAGGGCCTCAATTCTTTTTTCTGTGAATTTTTTAGCTATTTCTTGGATCATGTTTATATTTTCAATTATCTATATCTTCATTTACTGTCAGCTAAGAAGCTGCTATGATAGCCCTGCCTCTTGTGTCATGCAATGACTTGTTTAGCTGTTAATTTCAATGTAAGAGCACAAGTTTATGATCTACTGATCTGTCTAAAATATCCCTCTTTCTACATTAATACTTTAATGGAACTTGCTAAAACTCATGGAGAACTCATCCACCTGCACTTTTTTTGCGGTAAGTTTGATAAATATGTGAAAACAAAAACTGCTAAATGTCGTTGAAAGATGAAAATCTTTTGGAGAGTTGAGGAGATTAAGGTCTCCTGGAAGTAGAAGAAAGAGTGAAACAAAGGGATTGCATTCACAGGGCAAATCCTATATGAAAAAGTCCCTGATAAGCATTAGATGGGGAGTAAATGACTCCTAGATCCCCCACCGAACACTGCAAGTTCCGAAATTTGACTTAGAACTTTAATTCTATGAAAATAAAGCTAATCAGACTCCTAAATCGAGTCACAGCAACTACATAAATTAGCAGGAAAGAAAAAATTGAAAATTTCTATTTAATTTCATTTCCGTGGATCTGTAGACATGTTCTGCTTTAGTAGATATGAACAAACTACCTATCAAAGAAGCCTCAGCTTCGGGGAAAATGATTCTACATTGGGTTAAAAGCATAGAATTACAACCGTACTTGCATATTTTGGGTCTAATTAATTTGAGAATGCTATGAAACATTATGTTCAATTATACAACACCACTAGCCCATTGGTTGCTGCAAAGAAAACAAAAAAGGAATTCATTGAGTCGCAAATGGGCCTTGAAAAAATGCAAGGATAAGCACTGCACAGTAGGAATGCTTGTTAGGGAAAAGAAAGGAGAGAAGAAAAATCTTTTTATGTTGCAAGATCACTTTGCTTTTTTTGTTTGAAACTTGGGAAGTAAAGCATAGAGCAGAAGCAATTAATTGGCTTTTTCTAATTACAATTGTTACTTTTCTAGAGTGCCAGGCAGTGGCGCACAGTAGGCCCTACAAAGTAGGAAATACAAGTATTGCAGGTATCAGACATAAATTTACAATAACAATGCGCAGAGGCAGGATATACTTGAGTTTTAATTCAGTGAAAACTTTCAGTTATGGAGATCAATTGTCTTATCCGATGATTGACTTTTTCTAAATCTAGATAAGTCACTTTGTTTTCTTTCTGAACAAACTGCTAATAATGCGATCTAGTTTTCTAGCATCATTGGAACAAGGTTTTCAATCCACAAGATGCATTTTGACCTTGTTCAATAATGTCAATGCTAATATTTTGCAACTATTTCTATTATTCAGATTGCAGATGTATGGTCGTGTGGGGTAACTCTATATGTAATGTTGGTGGGAGCATATCCTTTTGAGGATCCTGAAGAGCCTAAGAACTTCCGCAAGACGATACATGTAAGATTATACTTCTCTGATGTTATGTAGTGCTTCATGCTGGCTCTTTTGCTAAGATAATCAACTAACACCGATTACTGCTTCCTACAGAGAATTTTGAATGTCCAGTACTCAATTCCTGACTATGTTCATATATCTCCTGAGTGCCGGCATCTGATCTCCAGAATATTTGTGGCTGATCCTGCAAAGGTCAGTATGCTCTTCTTGATTCTTCTGAGCAAGATTGGATACATGAACTGAATTATACACGTCTTTATAGCATTGCCAATTATTTTCTGGCAAGACATTATTTGGATGCCTGTAACCATCTGAAGTGCTAGCTGCTATACATAAACTCCACATTCATATTGTTCAAGCATTAACATAAACTCCATTAATCCTCAAGGGCCTAGAATTTCAGGAAAACATTGATAAACATAAATCCCACATCAGATTTTCATATATCAAACCCAACCTTCAACACTAGATTAGGAAGAATTTCCACCAATATCAAAACTATGGGAAAAAAAAATTGAAAAGACTAAGCAAGAAACATACTTAGAACAGTAGAAGAGAATTAAGGAGATTGAGCAAGAGTCTTATTGTCATAATTTTTATGGAACATAATTAATATTTTGCTATCTTCATTGTCATGGTGGCGTTTTCCTTATTTTATCCGTTCTCTTTATTTTGCTGTGTCGAAATCATAGTTACCTTATTGTCTCATTCCTCTCCCTCTCCCTCTCGCGCGACTGTTCTGTTTGATTAATTTATAATGGGGGTATAGAAATTTCTCATTTGAACACTTCTTTGCAACAGAGGATAAGCATTCCAGAGATTCGGAATCACGAATGGTTTCTGAAGAATCTTCCAGCTGATCTCATGGATGAAAATGCGATGAGCCAGTTTGAGGAGTCTGACCAGCCAATGCAGAGCGTTGATGAAATAATGCAGATAATTTCTGAAGCCACCCTACCAGCACCTGGTGCCCGCAATGTCAATCAATATTTAACTGGAAGCCTGGACATTGATGATGACATGGAGGAGGACCTGGAGAGTGATCCTGAACTTGATATGGATAGCAGTGGAGAAATAGTGTATGCAATGTGAAAAGTTACAGGAAACTAGCATTTAACAGTTGATTGCTGTGGAAGAATGGAGCTGAAGATCCATCAGCATACATCTTTTCTCATTTATTGCCTTGTAATGGATTAAACTGTAATATGCTTTGCCACATTTTGTGGTACTTATAGACTATTGTGCACACTTTGTTAGAGTGTAATGTAATGAAGTATTAATCTCGTGCTTAAATTGCGTTCCTGCTTGCTTTGTTACAGGGTAATGCAGGGAACTCGTAACTGAACAATTGTATAACTTCGATTTAAGGGGTCGTCTTTTCCATGTCCTATAAAAAACAAAAACACCTATAACAATTTAAATAGATACTTTTTCCGTTTCTTTTTCCGTATCACTTTTAAATAAAATTCAAATTTTATTTATCTGTCACTCTTATATTTTCAATGCAATTTATTTTTTTCTTTCCAATTTAATTTTTTTTTTCAATAAAAATTGACCAATTAGATTTAAATTTATGTATTGAATCACTCAATGTGCATTTAATCACTCATTTTTTTTTTTAAATTTAAGTTTAATTAATATTTTTTAATTCTAATAAAAATAACAAAAGTGACACATATTAAGGAACGAGTGAGTACTGTACTATGCACAATTAAGATAAATTATGTATGGATAAAACATAGATATTCATTTAAAAAATATAAATATAAAGTAAATTGGTCCACGGCAGCCCTACAGTTAGGTTTATCAGGTTAGATGAAATTCAACACGTTAATTAAAAATTAGGTTGAATGTCCATGTCTCTCGAAAAGGAAAAAAGGTTGAATATAATATTTGGGCACTTTGAATTTGAGTTATAATGTTGCTATTAAAACTCAAAAATCATGTAGAAGCAGAATTCAGCAACTTTAAGTAAAGGAATTAATGAACAAAAATCAAGAGATATTATCTATAGATTATAGTTTAATTATTTTAAAATCTTAGACTAATCCAGCTTTCAATTAGACTTTCAATTACGGTTGGGCTCAGCTCAGATAATTGTTCTAAATATTAACAAAAAACAATCTTTGGCAAAAACATAAATATAATAAAAAAATCTATGATTTGAACCCGACGTGAATCGAACACGCAACCTTCTGATCTGGAGTCAGACGCGCTACCATTGCGCCACGGATCCCCTTGTTGATCTCGGTTCATCAAAAACCATTTCATCAAAAACAGTAAAACACCATAACTATCTTTGAAATAACATCGGGGAGATGGAACCAAAGCACAATAGTCTGATGGGTCAAATAAGCTCCTCAAATTTTTGTTATTGTCAATTAAAGTTTTTATGATTTGATTTGGCATGTTTAAGAATAAAATCAGTCATTAAAAGATCAAAATTGAATTAAATAAACCATAGTTAAGTTTTATCTCTTTTTGTCACGTTTAACATATTTATAACACAAAATTTTCTTTTTCGTCTGGCGGGCTGTCATATTAGAGTTTATTTGATCCATTTTTATTTTTTTTAATGACAAAATTGGTCTAAATGAATCAAAAAAAGTCATGAATGACTATTAATCAAAATTTGAAGAGCCTATTGAACTCTTTGGCCAACTGCAATGTCAATGTCAGGTTCCGCAGTATTCGTACAGAATATGACAAAATTCTGTTGCTTATTTTGCCATCTCAGCCAAGATAGCATCGATAATCTGATGTTTTAAATAACCATTCACAATGACTATTTAAAGGAGTTGACTGCACTGATGACCATTAGCCATTTATACTAGAAACCAACCAACCAAGTAGTTGCCAAGTTCCATCTTCATGATAAGCTGACCTATTAGATCTTTACCAAATTGGAACTGTACATAAATAGTGCCAATGTCCCTTCTCCTACCTTTCCAACAAATGAAGCTTCAATAGTATACCAAAAGACTATTAAGAGGGGACTTGTAATTGGTCTGGCTTACCCCAAACGTTACATGCCACGATCCTGAAGACCCCAATTCAAGAATACTCGGGGACAAATATGCCAAAATTATCTTCAGCTCAATCTTCAATAGAAATGAGATATTTATTTGTTCCCAAGTCTAGAAATGGTTAAACGTGAAAATTTCAAGATATCAGACAAAACTTTCTGACATTCTAAGCCTAGCAATGTAAATCCATCTAACAACAGAATGTATTATACAAATTGAAAAGGTAATCTCAAGCAAAGCAACATGAAGCTGTGAACGTATGTAGGAAAGGGACTCAAATGACAGTTAACTAGGTTTAACTTCAACTCTCAGAAGGCACTTCTTCATGCACAGTAGGATTTGAATTGCCATCATGAGTTTGAGCTCCATAAGCCAATGATTGAGAATGACCGTTGTTTGATGGCTGTGACTGGGATTGAGTCTCTTGCTGTGGCTGTCCATAATCAGTTGGCCGTGTCCCTTGAACATAATTCGCTGGTTCAGATGGCTGAAGCGGATACTCAGCTTGTCCATATGTTGCCTGACTGGATGTGTGAGGTACCTGGCCTGGTTGCAGACCTCCGTAAGCAGTTTGGGAGTATCCCATTTGATCATATCCTGTTTGAAGTGGTGCTTGTCCAGCAAAGCTTGAACCAGTCCAATATGTTTGGGGGTTGGCCCCTGATTGACTAGAAGTAGAAGGTGGATATGCATATGCTGCTTGAGTTGACTGCGAGGAATTTGATCCATCAGGTTGAGATAACACAATACTTGACCCATAACCTGAACTCGCATATGGTTTCTGCTGTTCAGTCTGACTAGGGATGTTTTCGGAGTAGGTTGGTGTCTGCTGACTGTAGCCATAGTCATAAGAATTGCTGGCAAAGGGTGCCTGACTGTAACTGTAGCTAGGATTAAGAGGAGCTGATCCCATTTGAGGTTGTCCATAGTAACCATAACCTGTCATTTGCTGAGGTGTCTGAGACATGGCTGCTGGATTTGACTGGTCCCAAGATGTTTGCTGGTTGTAGTTTCCATAGAATGAAGCAGCTGTAGGTTGGTTTCCTGATTGTGCATACCCATATTGGGGCAGTTGTTGCATAGGAGGTTGTCCTGACTGTGCCCAATTGCCATCAGGGGTATATGCTGGTTGTGCATAGCTGCTGGATCCAGATGGATTTATGATTCGTTTCTACAGGAAAAAAAACAAGCAACTCCTAGTAAAAATCATGGAAGACCAATGTAGTCAGCAAGTAAAATGCACGGGGCAACCAAGAAGTATACTAGTAAAAGCGTGTGCATATCCTAGCAAAGAGCAATAAAGACCCACATATCAAACTGTCAAAATGCATCGAAAATAAATTAGTATTGTAGTAAAATACATGGACAGCCAAGTAGTAACCATACACAATTCTCAAATCAAACATAAGACTCTTAACAAGATTACATAAAAATTGTAACAATACAACTCCAGTTTCCACTTTAGATATAAGTTTCAATTTGCAATATATTACAGATATTCTAATTCATCTAAATATCAGTTT